>NW_027020025.1:7689932-7744691 GCF_013076305.1 Rhopilema esculentum
GAAGTTCAAAAATACGAGTGCCATTATAACAATTACTGGAAAGAGTTTAAAAATAAATACAAAAATATCAAATCATGGCAAGCTATAGCACTGAAATTTAGTGATCTAACATCGTCGTCTGTACGAAATCACCAGAGGTAGAAATAGGTAGAAATGCTACCATCGTTCCTTCCACGTATGCCGCCAAAATTAAATGAGCGATGCATGGTGCGAGCAATGAACAGCATTAACAACAAACGACTCGAAAGTCTCAAACGACCAAGTGAAAACCAATGTCTTCTTTGGGTCGTTCGTGTCTTTCAGGAACGACTCTGACGACCCAAACGACCCAAACGACCCAAACGACCAAGTGGAAACCAGGCTTTAAAATCATATTTCTGTTTTGAAATCAGAGAAGGGTACCGGACATCGGACAGTGGTGAATTCTAGTGAGCGCAGGCCCTCTTTGTAAAACTTTTTCTTGATTTTAGGTGGCTGAGCCCCCTAAACAATTCTACATTGATCTTGCTTTTAAAAACTTCCCCTTGTCCAGTTTTCCTTTTAAAGTCTAGATATGCTTCTTTGTTTGCAAAGATCTTGTATTTTTCATATTCAATGTCATTCAACAGAAACTGATTTTCAAGGCCCCCTTGAAAAACAACAAAAATTACAATATAAAGAAACAGATGCAAAAAGCTATTAATTAAATTAAGCTGAAAAATCTTTTTTAAACAGCATTTTAAACCATGTTTACGAACATAAGTGTACGGGCCAGGGGCGCTGGAAGGGGGGGACGGCAATTTGGCTGAGCAATGTCCAAGGAGATTAGTCCAACATAGTGATTTCTTTCCAATATGTTTTGACGGTCAAAGCCTTAACGGCATCCACCCAGGGGCGAAAATACCGGTGTGACACCCCCCCCCCCATCCCCCTCCCAATCTAAAAAATACTCGATTTCGCAGGGCAAGCGAAGATTTCGCAGGGCGCCAAAAAGTGCTTTGTTGCCACGCAGAAATGTCACCTCTGAAGTTCGTAAAGGGCCGCTTAGGAACTTTGAAATGGAAATATCATATTTGTTATGAACCTACCTTCCTGATATTGCATTTTAGAGAACGGAACAGGTATGTAAGGAAAAGCCCCGTTATTAGCAAGCGAAAGCATTTCTTACCGAAAGTCATAGCCAATGGATGCAATGATTTATACATATGTTTATGAGGGCAAGGTTGAGTCCATATAAATTAATTTAAGTTGTAAATTATTTTCATGACAGGCACGGCGTCACTGGGGGGAATAGGGGGCTGAAGGCCTCACTTTGGTCAAGATAAGAATTTTAAATCATTGTTCTATTAATTTTTAACATTGCATGAAATAAAACGAGAGTAAACTGTTAAGATGCTGATTTTCTTTGATCTAATTACTAAATTTTTCACGTATATTTTTATTATTTTTCTTTTATTTGCGTTGATTCAGTATTTGAATTGAAGTGGTGGAGTATTGTAAAGTCTTCATAAGAAAGGGAATTGACAAGAGCAAGATATTTTCATCTGACAGTCATGGCCTCGATAACAAGAAAAAGAAAATACTCAATAGGAAATTTCAGGTAAAATCCGCTCGGTGGAAGAAACGCTTTAGGTATTTTAGAGACCTTCATGTCATAAAATCAATAAAGGTTCAAGCAAAGGTAGTTGCTCTGTTGGTTAAATATGATATTCCTTGATATGAATGAAGGTAAACAAAGTAATGATTCGAATATTTGAAGATTTCTTGCTGGCACTAAATCGAAAAATCCAGGCCCTCTTTAGGTAAAATTGTCTCTTGTGTCCATTTCCCCTTAAGTTTCTCGGTAGAAGCGTCAACTGTAATTCACTATGAGCTCCAAATTTTTTAACATTCAAAAGGCATGCTAAGAAGGAAAGAGGGATCTAAATTGACAACCACTGCTGCTTGTTACCTATCTTCAGAAGTAACTGACAACATGGTATTTCTCAAGACCACGGCGAAATTGTACCAGTTGTTTTTATCTGCTGTTCAATTTGTTTGAAAAAAAAATCTTTTTCAATAGGATTAGGAGGATTTCTTTAGTGCAATCTGCTTGAAAGAGTGCATTTTCCAGAGAACTAGAAGCATCAAAATTCGAAAATTTCCTGCTTCTTCGGCGGCAACCATGGTGCCGCCTCGGGTAGTAACTATATCCTTTGCCCGTTCCGATATAGAGATTTGACAAAACTATTAGGAAAATTCCGTTATTAAAATAAAAGTTGCGAATTATATACAGAATTAGATTGACAAAATGCATTGCAGAGGTTTGTGACAGCAGCTAAAGAATTTCAGGCCAAAATTTTATAATCAGATAAATTTGTAGTCCACACCCCCCCCCCCCCCAACAAGGCTTGCCTCGCGACGGCCCTGGAAATCAAGATGTCTACTTCATTAACAAGGAATGATTACGATGAGACCTCTAGTCAAGATGAGCAACAATCTAATGGTAGCCTGGCCTCAACTGTGAATCAGGATCTTGACCTTGAAGGTCCTCAACTGCCACTGCTGCGACAGTTCCCAGGATGAAAATTTGGCAGTGAGAACTTTGTACGAAGATTCAAGCCTGAATGGTGCAAGATGTATACTTTGTTATCGTACAGTGCAGGCAAAGATGAAAGCACTTGTTTTGCATGTTCAAGATTCAGCAAAGGAAGTTCATTTGTTTTTAACAACTGGAAGAAGCCATACAAAGTCAGTAAACATAATGCAAGTGAAAAGCATCTGGATTCGATGACAAAATGGGCAGGGGCGTCACTTCATACTTTTTGTTGGGGGGGGGGTGGCTGCATATTTGCCCTACAGAAAAAATTTGCCCTGGCAAAAGTTGGAAATGCTGGGAACTGGCCCTCATTTCCCATAACTTCTTAAAGTAAATTTTTCCTGCTTAGGTCCTTGCTCAGTGTGTCCACAAGTTCACCGATGTGTTTGCCTAACCTTGGAGAGACGAACAAGAGAAAGTTTTTTAATTAATGAGGAAACCCTCCATCCTCGATTCAAAGAGCATGCGCTCATTTTTTACAACACACTTTCGATACACACTCTTGCATTTCACAAGATGAGGGTATCAAAGCTTCCCTCAATGTCATCAAAAATCATTATGGGGAAACTACCCTGCTGCATATAAAATTCAACAGACGGTGATGGGGAAACCCTCTGAATGCATCGCAATGGGGAAACCCTCTGCCCCAAATTATGCCAACATATTCATGACAACAATAGAACAATATATCCTGAGCAATGCCCCAATAGGATGTAGTCAAATATTTTGGAAAAGATTTATCGATGAAATAATCTTCATCTGGCAAGCGCAAGCCTGAAAACCTACAGAAATTTACACAATACACCCTATATCATCCACAAAAACTCCACACAAAAAAGACTCCTTTCTTTAAACCACGCTTCTGGTTACAGTCAAAGCAAATTTAGACCCAAATATGCAAAACTGTTCCATCAAATTTTGACCCAAATAGCCCCACTTACAGTGTCTTAGTTTTCTGGCAAGCGGTGCTTGTCTTTTTATCATGGTTTTTAAATAAGACACAGATCTCAACCAAGGGTGTAACTATAGAAATGGGTGCAACACTTAAAGTGAAAGGAAATCAGAATCAATTCAGAAATCTATTCCATCCAGCCTAAGACCTGACCACTCTGGCAATTTCTACTTCGTGTCACTGGTAGTCTGTATCATTTTACTTTTGGAGTAGACAAATTACAGTTACATAAGAAAACAACAAAACAGAACCGTTGGTAGAAAACATTTGCTCTGCAAAAATCAGTTTTGCCCTGCAAGAAGGTCCTACTTTTGTGGTTGGGGGGGGGGTTAACCACCCCCCATACCCTCTCAAGTGACGCCAGGGGCGGACTGGCTCCAATTTTAGGGCCCGGGCCAATTCGTCGAGAAAGGGCCCCAAAAATTAAAAATAGGTTTCAGGTATCCTAAAAGTTGGTTGTTGTATCACTTTTTTAGACTAGCTTAAAACGTTATTAGAATATTGCTATTAATTTTAATTAGTAACCACCAGAGATGAAGGCGTAGGCATAAAATATTTACAAGGAAGATCTACAATCCTTAGCCCAGGTCAGCATTATTTTCGCTGGAAATTTAATTCTGACGTAGGATAAGAGAGGAAAGAAAACCATGACATTGCGGGGAGAAATTATTGTTTACTAGCTGGGCTTTAAAAACTTTTAAAGGGGGGCCTCAGTGATAAAAAACGGCGAATGGCATTTAGAGGCTCTGGTACCCAGGGTAGAACTTAATAAAATATCTAAGTTATCCAAGAAATATCTAAATTATTCAAGAAATATCTCAGTTATTCAAGAAAATCTTGATATGTAATTTTCCAGTCAAAACATAATAGAGATTGTTGTTTTTTCGATCATTGGTTGAGCAGCCAGGTGAATTAATTTGTTTAGCAGCCGCCAAGATGTGAACATCAGTAGCATAGGCAGGGATGGCGAAATGTAATGAAGTAGGGGGGGGGGGGTAAAATATTTTGTTCAGGGCTTAAATAAAGGCCACCACCATGGTTAGGAATTCTGGCCGAATTCAAGAAAAATTTTCGAAATATGACATTACAGGGATGGCAAGAAAATGCATCTACATTATTTGCCCCATTAAGTTTGACGACTTCTAATGTTCCGACATCTAATGTGAGACAAACTTATTATTGACTATTGTAATTCTGTTGAATTGTTAGCACCATCTGCAGTCTGGACCAGATGACTATATGTCCCATTTTTTTATATGTCCTATATGAAAAAAAAGTTTGACGAAAGGACAATCCTAGGCAATGCATGTAAGCTTTCATTTACAATAATTCCCCATTCTCTAATAGTTTTCAATTACCAAAGAGCCAATATCTTATTTTCAACTTTTAGCGACAAGCCCAGCATTTCCGAAATACATAACTTTGAACAAATTTGAATGCAATTATAAAAAGTCCTGTCTTGTCTATTGAAGACAGTAAATAAATGTTCTCAAGAGTAACGAGCAGTGGCGTGGTGGCAGGAGGGGCCAGGGGGGCCATGGCGGGTAGAACACTTCGCTATAACTTGCTGTGAACAATCTAAAATAACGTGAGATTCTACAATCACAGCACGTTGGGCTGCCATGACCCAATCAACATTTGTGTCATATGTTTTCGTGTTAACTATGTACGTGACTTCATGTTTCGCACGCCAACTAACGAAGATTTTGCGTATGCCAAAAATGTTATCTATTAGTTTGTACTCGGAACGTCAAAAAGCCTGAGTGTACGCTAAAGATCTTCGGACCCAAGTACATGGAATGCGCTCTGGCAATCAATATAGCAGCTTCTTGTTATTAACATCGATGTGACCATCACCCTTTCTTTCCTAATCCAACGCATGAATCCTCCCCTCCCAAATTTTTTCTAAAAATCAAAAATCAATGTTTTTCTGAGCATCGTCGAACTGTCTATTCTGAGCGGTGTAGTAATTTGTTAAATTTTAGTCTGGGAGATGCATTTTTAGCCATTCTAGAAGGCTTGATTTCAAAAATTTTCTTCCGCGTCGGACCCAACCATGGTGGGTCCTCCTTTGTCACTAAACTTGATGCTTAGCCCAACCCCAGATTCAATTTTGTGCCCGCCGCCTCTGTCCGGTTCAATGGTGCGATTCAATGCTTGAAACTTTCAAGTTGTTGAAAAACTACTTTTTAATAACTACTAAAGAATAACAAACTTGAGAACCATGTTTGTATATCATACATCATATATGCGATGACACTAGGCTGATAATACCCTGGGTACCAGACTCACTATATATGAAATTTATATAGTGAGTCTGGTACCCAGGGTAGGCTGATAAACGCGACCATAAGCAGTGGCGAAATGGACAAAGGTTACCTTTAGTTAAAAAAACTAAGGAGCCCGAAACAATAATTTGCTCTACGTTAATTTACTCTGAAGCTAGTATTCTGGATATAATAAACGAGTAGCCTGTATGAAACATCAGTGTAATTGAATAAAATTTCTTTTGATTAGTATTTTAAGTTTTGCCTACCGTATTTCCTTGAAAAGCCGAATCTCGAAAATAAGCAAATTCAAAATAGCTTCATATTTTACCGAACCACGAGAAGGTCAAATGTTAGAATTACATAACTTTTCCATTCATATTCGCATTTTTAGTCAAACCTTATTTATGAAATTCTGGATTCAAATTGCAAAAATCGATTTCCCTTCTAGAAACACATGCTTTATATAACCACGATATTCTGTGACGATATATAGATAGGGCGCAAAAATCGACTTTGCCACCCCAGGGAAAACATAGCCACCCCGCTACTGGTAACGAGTCTCCCTTTCTATGTTTAGATGTCAATTCATGTCTACATTTCTATGAGCATAAAGCTTGTAATGCATCTTAGTCTTCCAGTTGTATCTCGTTTCTTTTTCTTGTTTAGTTTACAATGGGAGACATCTAAAACGTATTCATTTTTGCAGGCCCGTAGACTGCTAAACTGGAATGGGGCATGGATAGAAATATAGCTTTTTCTATACCTGAGCTGAGGGGGTTGAGCCCTTCTGCTGTTTTGATCTATACTCTCAAATCTATTTGATTGGCATTAAAATAATGTACCTTCCTAGAAATTGAGCCACAAAAATTGTCATGTCCTTACCACCTTAACCTTTGATTAAATGAAAACATTGAAACTGCGGGCCTGAAGAGAAAATTTATCAGATTTTGGAACTTCCAGTTATGTATCGTATTATTGCCTTAGGGACAGTGAGCCCTGGGCCCAAGATTCTCCTTGCTTACATGGGGCCCCAAATTTTGGAAAATGCTTTTTCAGTACTTACCGCAAATTGATCTTTTTATTCTACAAAGATATTAGGGACGAAGAAAGCAAGATTGAAGGCTGTGCATTTCTAAGAAACGATAGAAAAAATGGCTCAGGTGGCGGTGTTGGTTGTTTTATAAGAAATGATCTTGGCTGGCAAAGAAAAGAAGATCTAGAAAAGGACAGTTTAGAAACTATTTGGGTCGAAATCTTTGTGAAAAATTCACGTCCGTTACTGGTATGTGTCATATACAGGCCCCCGGACACTTCAAAGTATCTTGATCGAAATTTTGAAAGTGAATTCAGTGATATGATAAACACCAGTATCTCTGAAAACAAAGAACTAATCCTCATTGGTGATTTGAATGCTGACTATCTGAACACTTCGAAAAACAAGGAAGTAAAGCGAATCATCAAGGGGCATGGGCTCAAACAAATAATAACAAAGCCCACAAGAGTCACCAAAGACACGAGCACACTCATAGATATTATTGCAACAACCCACGAACAGAATGTAAGAAAGCATATCACACGCCCTAATTCTCTCAGTGATCACGATCTGGTGGGAGCAGTTATTAAGAAAAATTGTCAAAAGTTTTTATCAAGGACAACATACAAAAGAAATTTTGCGAAGTATGATGAAAATAGTTTCAGAAGAGATCTCCAAAGTTAGCCCTGGGAAAACCTTGAAAAAGAACAAAATGTTGACAAAGCATGGACAATTTTCAAAGGGCTCTTGAAGTCAGTAATAGATAAGCATGCACCCCTAACAAAGAAAAAGGTAAAAGGGCGTGGTTGTCCATGGCTAACAAATGAAATTAGATCCAAAATGAATGAGAGAGATTAATGTATGAAGAAAGCAAGAAAGACAGGAAAATAAAATGATTGGTCCACATATCGTCGCTTACGAAATGCAGCAACTCGAATCATCAGATACAGCAAGGCAACTTACACAAGATCTGTCTTTCAAGAAAACATTAACAGACCAAAGCAGTTTTGGAAGCAAATTGAAAAATGTTATCCAGCAAAATCCTCAAAAGATCGAAGCAGCAAGGTATTTGAAATAAATGGAGAAATTACTTCTGAAAAGAAAACTATATCAAACGAATTCTGCATGTTTTTCGCGACGATTGGCAGAAAATTGCAAAATACTTTACCAGCAATAGTGAATCAAAGTTTGGAATATCACAAACACCCAACATTGGATCATAGACAGAACCCCAAAAAGGTAACCTTTAATTTCAAAATGACAAACATCAAAGACATCAGAGACATTTTAACGAAACTAAAAAGAAAAAAGGCTGCTGGTTGTGATGATATACCAACAACGTTAATTGTTGATGGGGCAAACGAGATAGCTGGTCCTCTCTCAAATTTGATTAATCGATGTCTTGAAATGACAATCTTCCCATGTGCTGAATAATGGTCTACAATTACACCAGTCTACAAGTCAGGTGAAAAGACGATCATGGATAACTATAGACAAATTTCTATACTCCCTGTTATTTCAAAAGTCTTTGAGCGGGCTGTGCACAATCAGCTCTATGACTATCTTGAGGCTAATAATATGCTTTCGGAGAGACAGTTTGGTTTTCGAAAGCGATCATCTACTCAACATGCAGTTACATTTTTCTCAGATTTCATCAGAACCAATATGGACAGGGGCCTTATGACTGGAGCTGTATTTATTGACCTGCGAAAGGATTTTGACACAGTGGACCATGAGAGACTCCTATCTAAACTTCTTAATTATGGTATTAAAAACAAGGAGCTTTGCTGGTTCGGGAGCTATCTGTTTGGTAGAACGCGAATTGTATCAATTGATGGAGCCTTGTCAGAAAGTCAAGCTATTTCCTGTGGAGTACCGCAGGGATCCATATTGGGTCCATTGCTTTTTACCTTATTGATGAAAATTTTCAACGATATTGATGAAAATTTAAGCCAATGTGAAATGACCCTCTATGCTGATGATTCTGTTTTGTACGTTGCTGGTAAAAATTGTGATATTATCGAAGAAAAGTTAAACAGTGATCTAAAACAGATTGCTTACTGGCTTCAGCAAAATAATCTCGTTATTAATCTTAAAAAGACCAAGACCGAGTGCGTCCTTTATGGTACACACCAGAGAACTTCGAAATCAAAACCTATGGAGATCAAGATCAATAACACAAAGATCACAGAATCTAAAGAATACGAATATCTAGGAGTAAAGATGGACAAGAACCTGACATTTTCTGATCATTTCGAAAAAACAATAAAAAAAGCCACATCTAGAGTAAAGTTATTGTCGCGTATACGGCATAATATAAGTCCTTACACAGCAGAAACAATTTACAAGGTAACAATTTTACCAATTCTGCTTTATTGTTGTGTTCCTTCACCATCAAAAAAGATGGTGTATGAGAACATTCACAGACGGGCACTGAAAGTAATAAATGGCAACAGGGACAGTGTACAGCTGGAGAAAGTCAGTAGTATACGAAACAAGATGTGTGCTCTTGAAGTTTTTCAAAAGTTTGAATAGCGTATCGCCACACACCTTTCGAAACTACTTCACTAGAGTAAAACACAGGCAGTGTACTCGTGCCAATGCAAAAAATATTGTTTTGCCCAAAGTACAATCAGAAGCAGGCAAGAAGGCCTTTTACTTTCAAGGAGCAAAGATTTTTAATAAACTAACAGACGAAATGAAGTGTGAAACATCAATTCTAAGATTTAAGACTTTTTGTAAAAATTTGAACTTCGACTTTTAAGATTTCATTTTCATCATGTATTTAATTTTTATTTCGGTAATCCATGTATATTCTAGACAGGTCCTTTATTGATAACAGCACGTTGTTGCTGACCAAAGTTAACCTGTATAAATATGATATTATTATTATTGTTATTATTCATTCTATATCCTCTAATCTTGAGAGAGTCTCGGTGTTATGGTAACAGAAGAGGGCCCCTACCAAACAAAACGAGTTTTCATTTAATAGCAAAATTATGAAAAAATTGTAATAATTTTTGGAGTAGCCCGACCGGCCAGTCCGCCCCTGAGTGACGCCCCTGAAAATGGTTCCTGTACAAAGCCGCAAAGAATAATTCTTTCTCAGTTCTGCAGCAATTGGACGGTTTCCACTCCGAAAAGGTAGAGAGCAATCGTCAGTACTTGCAAATCATCATTGAATGCATAATGTTTGCTGCCTGCAAAACAAAATGTTGATGTTCGTGGCAAGAATAATCAAGGCAGAATATTTGGGAGGTATCTGACATCAATTGAGGAAATTTTTTGGAGCACTACATTTAAGGTGTCGAGATTTGCCTTGGTTAAAGGAGAAGTTGAAAATCAGCTCAAATCCCATGCACAATGAACTTGTCTTTCGATACAAAATGAGCTCATAGTTATCCTGTCAGGCAAAGTTTTGAAGAGAATCCTTACAGAAATTAAGTCCTGCAATGAAATAATGTTCTCAGAAGGCTATTTATGTTCACTCACTGCTATGGTCACCTACTAAACCTAGCCTTACAAGATGCCCTCACAAAACTAAAAGAAATGCTCTCCGTATTCAAATCTAATGTTCAGCTTGATTGAAATTTTGCAAAAATTTTCTGCCAATTTTCTCAAAATTTTGACAATTCTTGAAATTTCCTTACCAATGGTTGTGTTTTGACCCCTGGTCCGAGTTTTGTACGCTTATAGAAGTCAACATAACATTCTGTGCGCTGTTGTTGTTCTTATTGAAATCAGATCAGATGAGTGCAGCACGGCAACAGGCAAGATGATCGGAGATGTAGAAATGTCCTCAAAAAATTCCAGTGAAAGGCCACTAACTGGAGTTTTCAGAGAGGAAGGTAATGTATTTATTATCTTGCAATCACTTTGTGCTTTCAGAGTCTGTAGTGGTATGAATAGTTCCCTGATATCGTCTTATTACAACGCCTACTGCCTTTCGTTAGCAAATTTCGCAGTGTGTTTTTCTTACAATTTTCGAACAGATTCCGTTAGATCATTCAAAGGGTAAGAATTTATTTAGGAAACAAGACGAAGAGAAAATAGCCAAATTTTGGATACCAAAACAGGAGGTCTCGTAGTGCTCTGAAGTATAGTACTCAATGAGGATCGACAAAGAACCTGGAAGGGTTCCTCTCAGCGACAACAATTACACTAACATAAAGTTAAAGATACTCCACTTCTTCTCGATTAGCTTAACCATCAAAATTTCAAGAAACTCAACCATGATCCATAGAAATTTTTTCCAACATATATCCATTCCATGCAAAATTAGCTCTTTGAGAAATAGGACTAGATTAGATAGACCTATGGCATCTCCCTTGTTTGCGCCATGGTGATAAATTTTGTTTCAATAGAGTCAATATAACTTCAATTCCACTTTTGCATATAGATACTCATGTATTTGACATCTTACAACAAATAGAAAAATTCATTAAAGAGCATATATAAACTGTATGAGATAAAATATTCAACAAGACTTGAGAATATATATGTTAAGGAATTACTCTCTCTGTATCTGTGTGAATCGAGGAATCACTCTCTCTGCTCCTCAATTTTACAAACATTTGAATAATTCATCTAAGTTTAGAAGCTACAGGAAACAAATCCTATCTTTTATCAGCAAAACCTAAAGAAAAAAAACAACTTACTTTATTTGCACCATGCAGTGGGGAAGGACATATAGTCATCTGGTCCTGACTGCAGATGGTGCTTACAATTCAACAGAATTACAATAGTCAATAATAAGTTTGTCACACATTAGATATCGGAAGAAATCGGTCATAAATTTGCATCAAGCACAAAATTTTACTGCATTCATGGGTAAAAAATAACACTTATTTCACTGCTAAAAAATAACATAATCAAACAAAATAACAAAATAGAGTTGCAACTTAATTAATAGTGATTTATTGTAAAATCAATGGGATAAATAGGAAAATCCAGTAACTTTGGAAAGCCTATGCGATAGACCAATTTCCATGAGCTGTGGGTATGTGGTATAAGAATAATTAATTATATTGATCCTAACATTGCTTCATCTTTTATATGATTTGCTATTTTTTTGGTTTTGTATCAAGGTTCCTAGAGCCTTAACATTTATTCATTCTAGACCTATATACATTTATTTGTTGGCCCATGTTGGACTCAAACCTATATATGCCCATAGTGGCAAGAGGGAGCCTCAAAGCTTTCTTAACTGTGAGTCACAAGAGTTTGGCCTGTTCAAGAAGCTAGAAAACATTTTCTAAGGTGTGCTTTGTGATTGCAAACATTTGCTGACAATCATGTTCTTATTTTTTCTGAGCTAGTGAAGGTCTTTGGTCTATCTACATGGTTTTCTTTTAATTTGTTGATAATTATGATTTAAAATGATTTTTTCCAACAGCATTGTCCTAGGAAAAGATCTAAAGCCATATCCACACTATGCAAACTAGCCTGGGCCCAGGCTAGTGTGGACACCAAAATGCTGGGCTAGACAGGTTAATTTGGCCCAGGTTCTGAGGTGGGACAGGCCCAGGGCAAACCTTATCAATACCCATGTTATTTCAATTTTCAATTTTGTAAAAATATTTCAGGAACATTTTTGAAAATCTTTAAATCAAATTTTGTCAATATTTTTGGCAGAAACATAGCTAATTACCCTTTTTTGCATCTGTGCTAAACATGGATTGGGTCCAGGTTTGTGTTAACATTGAAAGAATGTGCATTGTTTAATCAGTCTTTTGGTAGTATGATGTATGCAAAACATAAAATGTGCAAAACGAGAAATTTCAGAGGAGAATTTTCTAAAAAATCAACAGCCTTAAAGTTTGATATTGTGTGTCCAATGTTTCAAAAGCAGCAGGAAGTCAAATTTGCCAAATGCAAAGACAGTTCTCTCAGTAAGTGTTAAAGTATTCCTGATCAGGATTTAACAACAGCATCACAAAGCAGTTTCGTATTCTACCATTGACATATTATTTGAAAAAGGTAGCCTTATCAAACAGTCAGGATATTTAAAGATGAATATCCATGATTATATCCAGTGGCTGACACTTTGTCAATTATTGGAGGGGGGGCAAGCCTATTGCTTTGATAAGATAGTGTCAAATTTGTCTTTTGTCTGAGAACCCTAGATCATTGTCTTCAATAATATTGGGTGGGGGTAATTCCCCCCTTTTGCCCACAAATGCCAGTATGTGTTTACCGCTTGTTCACAGTTGTTTACTGTATACTGAATTATAAGCAGTATGACCACTACATTTTTTCTCTGTCTATGGCCAACACACCACAGAACAACTACTTCATTTGCGACATGGTAGCAGTTTTATTTCTTCAAGGATTTGTTGTTTTTATTTTGTGATATGTGATTGAAAGAATTTGTTTTGAGCAACAGTATTTTCCTTTGTTTAATAAAAACAGATCCCCACCCCCACCAATATTTCAAAACCTATCTTGGCCCTCGGTGATGTTGCATGGCAACATTTTAACATTTGTTTAAATGGTTGCAAAGCAATTCTGTAATTACTTCCTGGGAATTATTGACCAATTAGATTTAAGATCATTATAGAAGAACAAGCACCGTTTCTCCATCATTTTTCCAAGTATCTTTGAAAGCAGCACCCTTTATTTTTTGATAACAGGAATGAAAATGGCAGATAAAGAAGCTGTTAAGTTTGTATCATGCATAATGGCATGTCATCACATGTGCATAGTAGGCATATTTTCATAAATATGGAAAAATCATTACAAAGGCTGCTTCAATGTGGAGAAAACCGAGGCTCAGCCCGAGCTTATTTGGCCTGGGCTTGTTTTGAAATGTGAATGGGGCTTAAAGTTTAAAGTTTGCTTGCCTCAATGCAAGATGGGTAAGCTGAGATCAATTAATATGTTGATAATTCTTTGTAAAGATTTCTCAAGATAGAAATTATACATAATAGCAAAATATTTTCGCCTAAAGTCCAAAAAATGATAAAGGTGCCTAATTAGATTCTAGCATGTAAGGTAAGAGGAAACACTGCCTTTGATAGAATTTATGTGCCACTAAAATACCTTACGTCACTCCCAAAGTTGGTAGCAGCTGCAAGATGCTGTTTAGTTTTCACTATACTTCAGCACAATCTTATGTATTATTATTGTTATTCAGTTACCATGACAATAGGATGCCAAAAGTAAACTATGTAATGTTTTACCGTTTGTGCATATGTTGACACAAATTCAGCAATAAGCATGTCATAGAGTGGTTAAATATTCAAAGCCTTTCATTTTAAAAACAATATTAATTTTCATTAGTTACTATTTTCAGTTTGGTTGATTTGTGGTTTATGATCCCAATTTGTTTTCCTTCTGAATTTCCAATATTGTAGAATTTTAATTCTACAAAATGGTAATTGGGTCTTGACAATAATTGCAGCTGTTAGCGTTGCTTGGTTTTTAAAACTTTTGTATTATAGATGCCTAGCAGTGAACATACCTCTTAGAGTTGAATCAGTTAGCTAGACATTTGAAAGGTAGACATCTTCTCTCTTTGTAAATTCCTTCATTTCAAATTTTCTAGTTAGCTACTTTAAGGGCTTTCTCTTTTATGGTCCGTAGGTCAAAATAAAATATTTTTGAAATAATTTTCTGCGTTTTCTAAAAGGGGTGGGTAGTTTTCACACCCTTTTGGGTTGTTTAGTGCTTGACACAGTTTTCAACGCCAAAGCCCAAATATCAGTTTTTACTGGGACTTCAATAACATTTCTATACGTGTAAGTTGGACTTAGCATAAGTTTGACTATTCTGATTAGTCCGCAGAGATCAGACGTACCGCTGTATTTAGGGTTCCATAGGTAGACCCAAACGATTCTTTTATAGCAAATCAGGTTAGGCGTATATCGTGTTAAAGGGGAACTGAAGTGAAAAACGATTTTTTTACCACTGATAAAGGTTCCCGTGCTGATTCCAAAACCGTTTGAATTTTTTTAATACGTTATGTAGTTTTTAAGTTATTAAGTTTTTAAAGTCAAAATTTGCCCTCATCGATGGCGGAGCGAGAACGCGGTCGGACCACTGTGTCACGTGACCTTGTGACGTAAAGTGGTGGACACGAAGAGATGTTTTGATGTAATGTAGTAGTGAGTTTGATAAGGTTCATGACAGATAACAATCGTGAAAATTGTGATAAAAGCATGAAACTTGGTGAAAATATAGAATTCGGTATGCGTAACAAGATAGAATATAGAATCATTTTGGGAAAAAAACCCTTGTGCTATTTTTAGCCTGGGGTACTTGTGCCCAGTACTCAAAATACGTTACTATGGTAAATCTATTTCTGTTAACTATACAACCATGAAACTTGGCAAACCGACATAATTTAACTTGCTGAAAATGATAAGAATGGTCCCCATTCTCAGAAATACCCCTTGTGCTATTTTTAGACTGGGGTACTTGTGCCCAGTACTCAAAATACGTTAGTATGGTCAATCTATTTCTGTTAACTATACAACCATGAAACTTGGCAAACCGACACAATTTGACTTGCTGAAAATGATAAGAATGGTCCCCATCCTCAGAAATACCCCTTGTGCTATTTTTAGACTGGAGTACTTGTGCCCAGTACTCAGAATACGTTAGTATGGTAAATCTATTTCTGTTAACTATACAACCATGAAACTTGGCAAACCGACACAATTTGACTTGCTGAAAATGATAAGAATGGTCCCCATCCTCAGAAATACCCCTTGTGCTATTTTTAGACTGGGGTACTTGTGCCCAGTACTCAAAATACGTTAGTATGGTCAATCTATTTCTGTTAACTATACAGCCATGAAACTTGGCAAACCAACACAATTTGACTTGCTGAAAATGATAAGAATGGTCCCCACCCTCAGAAATACCCCTTGTGCTATTTTTAGACTGGGGTACTTGTGCCCAGTACTCAGAATACATTAGTATGGTAAATCTATTTCTGTTAACTATACAGCCATGAAACTTGGCAAACCAACATAATTTACTTGCAGAAAATAATTGAGTGGTCCCCACTTCAGAAATACCTCTTTCGCTAGTTTTAGAATGGGGGTCCTGTGCCCAGCACTCACAGGACATAACTATGGTTAATCCATTTCTGTTAGCTGTAGAGCCATGAAACTTGCCAAACATACACAATTCGGTTTGCTGAAAAAGACAAAAGTAGTCCCCCACCTCAGAAATACCCCTTTAAACATGATTTCTCATGCTTTGTCTATAGAACATGATATCAAAGCATTTTCTGGTATAACTCCAGGCACAAAAAACAATTCATACCAGGATGTACATAAAGGAGAAGGATTTAAAGCACAACCATTAAATGATGTATATGTTTCCAAGTTTATTAAAAGACCTTATCTTAACAAAAGATATGTCAGGGTTTCTATCTCATAACTGTTCTATGAAAAATGTTGAGTTAAGCAAATTTCAGAAAAATATAACCATTGGGCACCAAAAAACTTCATTCTCAAAATTTGAAAACAGTGTATCTAAACAACAGGCAGTGACAGAATACATTAAAAGAACATTGTACTGTGTAGGTAAAACATTTTCTTCTGATCATGTATAAAAAATGTTACCAAGCAGGTGGTACAGGACCATTATTGTAAGAGAAAAACTTTATCAAATCCAAACTATTCTACACATTTTGATGTGAGTAAAATATCTTGAAAAATATACCTTAGGAATCTTGAAAATATCAAGCCTTGCTCAATCCCCAACAACTCCCCCCCCCCTTGATGTGACAAATCTAGTGATTTGGCCTAGGGCTGACAAGATTTGGCCATTGCCCCACTAGTTTTAACAAATTTATAACTTATAACATGACCCCACTAGTTCTAAATTTCCCTTCTTGCTATTATGAACTGAAAGTCTGGTCCCTTTGAATAACCCCTGTATATAACCCTGTACTCCACTGTATATGTAGTAGGTAGCTGAGTTTTGCATTTTCATTGACTCTCTGCAGAATTTTGAAACCCTTGTCTTCTTTGAGTAAAGTTCTTTTCTTTACATTTTGTGATAAATTCATACTTAAAGTTGTCCAGTTTTTCCAGCATAAATACCCAAAAACCAGCAAACCATCCATTGATCGGCCACTGTTTGTAGATACCTAGCAAAATGGATATAATTTTAGGTATTAATCTATTTTAGGCATATTTATGCAATTCTATTAAATATTTGACATTTTCGAATTATCAGTCCAAAAATCTTAATTGCAGTAAGATTTAATAATACTTGTCAATGTACAAAAAACAAGCCAGTTTTTAAACCAAAGTGGATTAGGTCGACCAGTTCCGTGCTACACATCAAACTATGTATAAACGTTTTATATCAAAGCAAATATTTATTAAATTGTAACATGTAATAATCCTTATTATTTCAGATTTTAGAAATGGAAAGATTATAATATGTAGCCTACATTCTCAGTTGTATCTTACTTTTTATAAGGAAATAAGGAAATGGTGTTTGAGTTGTTCTTGCCTTCATTGTCAGAAAAGAAACAAAGATCGACGTACCATTGATTTACTTCCTCATTTCTACCGACAAAACGAGCACGTCGCGGGAGATAATTCATCCTCAGCCTCTGGGATCTCATCGGGCCTAGGCTAATCTTCATCGCCACTTTCGCAGTTCCCGTTCGCCCTTGGTAGGGCAAGTACTTCACCACCACATGCTCCAAATTCATCGTCGCTCGATCTTAAGTCTGTTGTCATTCCTGAAGAGCTGTCGTGAAAATTGCGAACTGAAATTCTAACCACTAACCGAATTCCCTCCCTCCGATTCACTCTACTACCTACTACAATGTTGTTTTCGTTGCGATCGGGGCACGTGTCCACGACTTTACGTCAGCGCCTGAAACTTGTCTCCAGACCTCTCCGCCACCGAAATGGAGAAATTTCACACTTCGCGTGGTGAATGCAGGAAAACCAAAAGAAAAACACTAATTTCGTGTCGATATTCGAAATCAGCACGATGAAAACTACTAAATAATTGATTTTCATTTTTCACTTCAGTTCCCCTTTAATGTCTGTATAAAGATGGTATCATTTTATAAAATTCTTCAAGATCTGTTATGAACTTTCTTCAAGATTGGAAATAATTTTTGAAGTGCTCTTCCAGATGATAACGGAGAGCTATCTTTTTTGCACAATCAGCAATTCGCTTTCCGTAATGTCGAAGATCGTTTTCTTCTAAAAGGGATTCGTAATCATTTTTCAATGATAACAATTTATCCCCAAACAAGATCAAATCGTATCTTGAAATATAAAAGGAAATTATATTTCAGATATGTTCTGTATTCCTTTGTTTGATGTGGATGTGGTTTGTTGTTAAAGAGATTCCATTTGAGCCTTAAGTTGGTCCTTCTTTATCTTTATCTACTTCTGTGGCATGGAACTGATGACTCAGTTTGTGATCACAAGTATTTTATAGTCCTTACATTTTTTTGCTTTAACTAATCTGAAATGAATGACCACAGTGATAAAGGAATTAAACAGTAGTTTTTAGGGCCTTATTTTTTAAAGATTCGAGTCCTATATTAAAGGGTGCCAATATGCATCTTCATTTAGTTTTGATCCCCTAATTTCCTTCAATTTTTTAGTTTTCGACTGCATAAAAGTCTCCCATGTTGACTTATGAAATTACTGCCATGTAAACACTTATGATATCGTATTCCAATCCTTTTCTATTACTTATGGCTCTTGCAGGTGTGCCTCACAATTCTACGTTGTGGTGGCGACAAACAAGGGACTATTTTCTGGGGTCAAAAATCTCTTGAGTGCGAGGGCAAAGTCGAAGGATGGTAGGGCGAATGCCCCTGCAGCAAAGATCGTTGCCCGCAGTTAGTATGTTAAAAAAAGCCCTGATACAAAAACCAAATGCCTGCCATACAAAAACAGCACAAATATTCTTATAAAATATTTAAAACAACTGTGGTCCTCGAAAATGCGTTCTATAGGTCTTTCGATTATAAAAAGCTCAAGATACCTCGTGCCGCCAGTCCAAACAATCTTTCATTTATTGACTTTTGTCTAAGGTTGTGTTTTTTTATATTTTTGGAGATAATTCTCGCGTTAGTTGCTATTAGTAATGCTGCAGATGGCTAGATGCGTGAAAGATGATGATGATGATGACTCCCAGCATTTATCTTTATCAACATAATGATAATAATGATAATCAATCGTCATCATCTTCATGATAATAATAATGGAAACTTTTCATTTTGAATTCCTGTTAAAACTACAATTATAAATCTCACTATTACAAGGTAATTTGTAACTGGCTAGCCTGTGTTTACAAAATAAAAACTATTACATCGTAGTAATGAGAAAAAAAAATTGTTAAAAGGGGTGTAGCTCTGGATTAGTCCAAGTTTTTTTCTACAGCAGAATATATAGTATGTGGTGCGAATGGAGATGCTTGTAAGTTTGGAGATGAGGTAGCGTTTCTGTTGATGATCAATGGACAAAGAGTCACACATGTCGATGAATGAGCTGCAGGAGTCGCCAAAATACCAAGTGAACTGATGGAAAGATTGACAAACGAGACACATTTGAACTTTCGCTGTAAGTCAGATAGGAGAGGAGCATACTTGCTGTGTTTTCTTGTTGCATTTGTGTCAAGATTGGATTCAAAACCAACAGTAAGCTCTAAGATGTATAGGTAATTGTTGTTAGTCTTCAAGAGAAGATCTGGGCGAAGGTTTTCTCCAGTTATGATTGATGGTGAAAGATAGCCAGGTATATCAGCGTAGATGGTAGATTCATTAACAGCTTTAAGAGACGTAGCTAGAAAGTTTAAGATAGAGTTATGACGCCAGGTGTATCGGCCTTGTTCCAAGTATGTTTTGCAGCCAGCAACAACGTGAAGGAGGGTTTCTGGCAGAAAACAGAAAGAACAATCAGAAGTCTGGCTCAAGTTCCACTTTTTCAAGTTTTTCTGTGTAGCAAGGGTATTGTTCAGGTACCTTATGGTGAAATTGAAAATATTCTGAGGCATGCTACTTTGCACCTTGGACCAGAGTTTGTTTATTTGTGGAAGATCCTGGTTAAAAAGATGTGACAATAAAGATCCTTGGGAAGTTAGAATGTTTTGCAGACGATCTTTATGTTCTTGCTGGACAGCCTTTAATGCTTCTTTCGTGTTCCTATATATATCATATTGTATATTTGTGCTACTGCTGGTATTTTTCCATAAAGAGCGAATGTTATCGTTTGGTGAAGATTTCAATGCGTTGCGTAAAATAGTTTGACACTGTAGGAATTTGGCGGATGGTAAAGTTAGGCTGAGTCCAAACTGGTTTTTAGAAAGAATAATGCTACTCAAGGTAGCACTTATTGGGAGGTCGAGCCACTGGCGGATGTATTTGGATACAAGGTTGTCAAGATTCTCGACAACCCACGTCTTTGAAAGATCTGCTACAGTAAGGTTCCAAGAGATTTTAGAAAGAACAAAGTTGTGATAAAGAAGCAACTTATTTTTTGCATGTAGAGGCTGGGAATCAATTTGTTTGAGCATGTTGGACACTGATGATAAAAGATCAGATTTATGTTCTTGGTTTGTCATTTCAAAGTCAAAATGACGACCGAGGTACTTACAAGAATTTCCATTCGAGACAGGTGGGATAGATTCGTTGTTTATGAAAAGCTTAGGTTGATACTGAAGAGAACGTGTGGAAAATTTCTTTAACAATAATAACGATAATAATAATAATAATGATCAATTATCATAAATCACGGTTGACCATTATTGTTTTTCTTAATGTTATTATTATTATTATTATTATTATTATTTCATCATTACAGGTTCAAGCAGGGATGCCTGCACAAAATTAGGGCAGGAGGGGCAGTTTTGGTGCTGAGGGCAAATCGTAGAATTTTACAACTAATATGATCGAGTATTCCTGGTTGGGTCGGGGGGGGGGGTGAGAGTGGGGTAACATAATAACATATTAACATGGATATGTGCCGCCCATACAGCTGGGTTTTTTCACCATCAATGATTCCGAGATAAAATAAAGAACTTGAATCACAAGAAAAAAGAAACAAATAAGAAGTTCTTTATTTTATCTTGATGATTCTAAACATAGAGAAAATGTTGACGAAATTATCCATACACAGAAATGGGCATTGAATGGCCTTGTACCTTTTCACAATATTTTGATTTATAAAAATTATGGCTGTTATAAATTGACTGGTTGTGAAATGTTGATTGCCCGCTGAGATTTAATACCGATTTGTCCTCCTTAGGTTCGTGGAGTACTTCTGAGGGGACAAATCTTTTGTTTATCTACTATTATCTTTGCCGCTCTCCCTTTTGTGGCACCTTGTCACAGGCAAACTTTTCAACCTTTGCGTTTTTTGCTGGTGTTATAATCTTTCTGATCATTTCTAACAGAAATTATCATAACCAGAGTGGTCAAAGTAGTCATCAATCATCGACTAGATTCTATAATATTTTTTTCGCCCCCTCTGCCCCCCTTCGAAGAGGGCAGGAGGAGCAGCTGCCCCTCCAGCCCCCCGGTGTAGGCGCCCCTGGGTTCAAGCATGTCATTTTTTGTAAATCTCTCCATTATCATTCTTAGCATCTTGAGCAATTCTTGTCACTTAACCTTGAAATGTACAACTCCTTTCTCACCGATGAACATCAAATGAAAACGATATCTCTTTTTCAAGTCTTTTTCGATAACCATTCTCTGTTGGAACGAAACATGTGTTAGTTCTTTTTACACTATTTACACAACTATTGACATAAATATGGGAATTGCACTTTATATTTTTGTTTTTAAACCCGGGCAAGTTTATATATGTTTACCCAGGACACAATTTGTTTGCCAGAGCAGATGGTGCTCTAGCCTGATAACCAGCCCATTATTCCTTTAGAATAATCTGGTTATATCAGGCTACACGCTTTTTTATAAGCAACCTACCTCAAGGCCTAGTTCCAAAAGTTCCTTATTCGTAGACCTCAAATCATCAAATTGTAGTACCAAAAGTTTCTTAATAGTTCCTTCATTTGTTTTGACTACAGATTTTGACACTTACACTAAATAGAGAGAGGGGCGAGACAGCATATGCGGAAACTACTCAATGAAGCACTCGACACACGAATAGCAAACAATTTTTGCGAGTATTGGCTGCCTATAAATGGAACGGGTTTTTAGTTTTTGATGCTTTGCAGTTATAAAAAAATTTCAAATCGTAAAGTTCCTTAGGGATTTCCTAGTATAAGTTCTTTAAATATTTCGGCCTTCTGCATGTAGGTTCCTTATAGAGTGGTCCCGTTTAAAAATATAGGTATATGTATGCGTTCCCCGCGACCCACTACATAGTGTACTCAATTCTTCGTACACAAAAAAACGTGTATTGATGCCCTCAATCGTTTACGTTTTCTCCCGCGTGTTTCCCGCGCGGCTGCGGCATAAGACATCAAACATTGTGGTTGACAACAAATATTTATTGCTGTTTTCAATTCGGGAACCGAGGTGTGAAGGTCGTAACAAAACGCAAAAAGTTAGTACATTACGCAAGCATAGGATCCGTTAAAGTTTCGCCGGAGAAAATGGGTGGATTTAACGAAGAAGGTAAGCCTTTTCTTAGGGGTGCTTTGTTTTTGACAACGGTAATTGATCCCTTTGAAGTTTTTCTTCTCTCAGCTGTATAATCCGCTATTAGCAAGAAGGCCTACGCCGTTCAAAATCTGTCAGAAATTCATTTTAAACAGATATTTCCTCAAGACTGATGTATCCAGTATATTTTTCTATAAAATCAGGAAGTCTCGAGAGATTTCTTAGAACCAACTAACGAAGTAATTTGGCAAATGACCCATTAAATAATTGCATAGATATGAGCTGAATTGGATGTACGCTCGTATGCCGGTGACCAGCTAATGTAAATTTCGGATGCCGTAGAGTTGTAAAAAAATGAAAGAGATCTTTTTATCATTTAAGTATTAGGGGGTTGATTGCAGATAATTTTTCAGATTTGTCAGTTGTTTTCGTCGGTTTCTTATCCTTTAACGAATTCGTTACCTTGGCCGTTCATAGTTAACCCACCCCTTGTGTTTGAGGGCGTTATTTCAAGTTTCAAAGTCCGGCTGGCTAATGGCTAAAATGGATGCTTGCTTACCCACTTTTACAGGGTAAAACAAGTCAATGATGATAAATTTTTCAAATTGACCTAGACGTGTGAGTTACTGGATTTTAAAGATTAGTGGTTAGAAATCAATTTTTCAAATTGTCTAGACGTGTGAGTTAGTGGATAAGTGCACTCAAGTGGAATTACTGGATGTTGAGAGGATAACGAATGTCCGAAATCACAACCAGCACGCTATCTTTCTATACAATGCAATAACAATATTCATATTTATCGTCCATTCAAAGTTGGTAGCTAAATTTGCATGCATTACTGCATTCACAGAATTAGAATTGATAGAAATTCGTTGGATGATGCAGGCGTCGTCACGGTACAAGGATTTCTGCTTTGTAAGCAATTGTTGATTGCTGCAAACAATAGATAACGGGATAATCGATTTTTATAGATTGCTATGCTTGTAATGTTGATAATTTGTACTGGACATGACAGGGCATCACGTAATGCTTTATTTTCCCGAAATGGTGATGATTTTCTGTATTACAAAAATTTATTTATGAAAGGACAAAACCAGGCAACTGCTGGAAAGGCAATACAACTATGCGAGCTGAGGCTGAGCAATAATCTGATAAAAATTTTAAAAATTGGCTGATTCTGTGTCTGAATATGCTGATTAACAATATTCTTGTTTAAAAGAATCTAGGCAAGTTTGTATAATCAATTGGATTGCTCGACCTCTTGCAAGTTTATGAAATCATTTTGATCATGTAGCCTTCCAATGCTGAAAATTTTTCAAAATGTCAACTAGCCCTGGTTCTGTTGTTAACAGGTCTGCCACTTCAGCAAATATATAAGCAATTGCTTATCAATGCATTTCTGTCCCTTCATTTGTCACTAATAAAAACAAATAACACATAAGGCAGGTATATGATTAACCACACTTCCAGAAGTGTAGAGATGTATGCCAAAATGTGCACACCATTTCCACTAATACTATGGAAGGCATCTTTTAAGAAAAAAAAGAGCTTGTCATAAATTTCTGAAAAATGATTGGTTTGTATCTGAATCCTCAATCTCATCCTGGTTGAAATAAAATTGTCTCCTTTGATATCATGATTTTGTTTTCTTGTCAAAATTTACTACTTTGACAAATTTTTATCATTTTTGTTAGCAAGGATATGCCCAAGCTCTCTATTTTTTGTCTTCACTATTAAGATATATGTATATAAACCATTCCTTTCATTGCTAAAAATATTAAATGTTCCAACGACTATATTATAAGCAAAGTGGTATCTCCATGTACCTGTTAATGATATCTCATAGCTCTATCCCTATAGACAGCTATGGAATAACCAATTGGGCCATGAATGAAGAAGGACATAATATGAGCTACCAATTACAATAGGAGTTGGTTGCTATTGGCAGTTTAGAAGAGGAGGGTTACAAAAAAGCGTAATTAGCATTGTTTATTGCATTCATGATCTGTGTCATGTGTGTCATCATTGTGTTCATTTTTTTCTGAGTTTGACCATATTGCAGATTTTGCAGTTTTTTGTGAATCTTCCAGTGTCATCTCCATGCATGTTAGCCTAGAATGGCTACCTTTGTGGTTAAAGATCCCCATATTTTTATCCATGAGATTCATTGACTGCTGAAATTGCAATTAAAGATATTGAATCACATAAAAAGTTGAATGCCATTGAAAAATTACTTAAATGAGGGGACTATACAATTTGTATTCCCAAAATAGAAGTTTTACCTGTTAGTTTACGTAATTAACAAAGATAAAATCAGTTGTACACACCTGTATAGTGCTTTCTCCTTAAAGATAAATATTTATTGTGTCATTGGTTCTGTGAGTTTCTTTATGTGGTAGCTCTATCTAGCCATTTTTCTGTTGACTAAGCAGCTAATTACAATTCAACCAGTAATGTGTGTCAGGTCATCAGATAGCTTTATTAAGGATTACAATATTTTCTACAAAAAGCTAAACAGGGCTGGCTGTTTGAAATTTGCTCCTACAAAGCTCCATTCATTTGCAGGTTCTGTTTAGATGTAACTTGAAAACAGACAAAAACAAAAATGTCAACGTTAGAGGTTGAAGGGATCTTTAACAGCAATTTCTTTAAATATTACTATATTGATGATTATAATTTTGATTGACATCTAGGCCATTTTAAATATGATTATAAATCACACTGTTCGTGATATGGCTTGCCTTAACAAATGTGATGAGCAATTCACAGCTCGCCTATAGAAATACAAAGGCCAGGCTCAGCTTAGTCACCACAGCAGGCTGTTCTAGCATCACTTATAACTACAGTAGTTTTAAGTGTTGTTTTAAGTTTTAGGATTTTTGATTGCCTTTTGTTTATCTGAGCATATTTTATTTTAAAAGGGCATCCCTTTAAAATCTCACTCGAAGTTTCAATTAATGTGAAATGTGGAATTTATAAAACTAACAAGAAACACAAACTTTGTGCCTAGCATCATGATGGTTAACTATTGTTAAAATTTTGATGAAAATTCTTGTTTGTTTTCTTATAATAAGAAGACAAAGGGATCAATTGAGATCATGTGAGAATAAACATTTTTCTGAAAATTATTGCGATCCGAGAGCAGTACTTTTGAATGTATTTGACTTTATATTTTCCTTTTGGTATCAGATTTTCCTGCTACCAACAAATTCTTTTAAATGAAGTTTTCTTGAATATCCACATACAATTTGTCAACTGCATGTAGATGCAATTCGCAGCATGTATCTACAGAGAGACAGACTTTCCCAAACTCTATTTTTCCATAATATTTAAAACAAAATATTCATACTGCTAGGACAAGTCTGAGCTGCCAAGTGTGAATTATTTATCCCCAACATCTACATATATGCACAGCCACATTTACAGAATGATTCCCCTTTATATTTTAACAAATAATAGTCTTTAAGACATTTAACAGGGAACAGAAAAATTATCTCAAATTCTATATTTTTGTGATTTCTTTTTCTAGAAATTGAGCGTGGCAATGATGAGCTTGGAATATGTGGCTGGATTCTTACGGCTCTGTCGTTCCTCATCATCTGCTGTACATTTCCATTTTCTTTGCTTTTCAGCATAAAGGTAACCAGATTTGCCACATTATTTTGCCTCTGTCATAAAGAGGGTTTCACTTGATTTTCAAAATATAAATTGGCAATATTGTCTCCTTGAAATGTTTTTAACTATAATTTGTTAGAATAATTGCAATAAGTTAATCTTAGAATCTACTTTAAGTATTCTCAACACTGAAGAACCAATAGTGGGAAACATCAAATTGATATTCCAAAATGAGTAAAAAATGTAATTATGCCTAGATTGTGGGCTGCTTTCCCCCAACCAAAAATGTTCACCATAAATTTTTTGGTTTACTTGATTTGTGTTGTATATTTTTATTTAATGTTATGCAAATTAAGTCAGCTAGCAAATCACCAACCAACCAAAAAAAGCAACTTTGGAAATATACACTTTTGCTGTGATGAAGCCCCGTAAGCCCAGACGAAATATAAGCCACAGTTAATTACCTGTGTTTATTGTTGTTTGTTCTCAGCAGGTTATGGTATTCCT
The DNA here is from genome assembly GCF_013076305.1 of Rhopilema esculentum. Next base: position 7,716,429 of record NW_027020025.1, read on the forward strand.
TATTTGCTACATTGAGAAATATAGGCTCACTTTGTTAAAACATAAGAAACTAAGATATATGGGATCAGCATTTTTGCTAAGATACCTCACAAAAAGCAATCTAGAACTTTATCAGCATTCTTGTTGCCAAGACCAGCTTAAATCTGTTTTTGTTTATAGATTGTCCAAGAATATGAAAGGGCAGTAATATTCAGGGTTGGTAGACTTAAAAAAGGAGGAGCAAAAGGACCTGGTGAGTTGCATATGAACATATGTTAACCTTAGATATGACCCTATGTGCAAGTCTACTTGTAGCCATGTTAAAAACACATTAGATTACATATATACCCACTGAGACACTCCTTTGGTTTCTGGTTCTCTTTGACCAGTTGTCTCCTAATGTTTTAGGCCATCACTATGTATTGTTGTCAAAGTTCTTGCAATCTAACTTAGTTAACTGAGACTTTCATGCAATCTAACTTAGTTTTTTAACCTTTTATAATACCTGAGACAACCTTCCTACTGAATAACTTTTCTTCTTCTATTTTGACCTGCTGTTTCACTAAAGAGAAGTTTCTTAAAAAATATTTTTGGTATGCAAGCTACCAGAATGGATAAAACACTTTAGTCATTGTTGGTCAAATCTGCTTTCCTGCTCCACTTTATTCTTACAATGTGGACGAATCTTATGCCTCCCTGGTCACCGTTTGAAACTTATTGCTAAACGAATGTGACTCATCACAAGTATTTGTTTCCTTAATTCTAGGAATTTTCTTCATTATACCATGCGTTGATAACTATATCAAAGTCGACCTGAGGACGGTTTCTTTCGATGTTCCACCGCAAGAAATTTTGTCCAAAGACAGTGTCACAGTTGCTGTGGACGCTGTTGTCTACTTCCGTGTCTCTAATCCGATCTCGTCAGTTGTCAATGTGGAAGATGCAACTCGATCAACAAAGTTGCTTGCCCAGACGACGCTGAGAAACGTCCTTGGTACAAAGAGTCTGAGTGAGATTTTGGTTGAACGAGAAAACATCAGTCATTCCATCCAGGTTTGTTGTCCTAAGTTGCATAGCGTTCCATTGAACCTTTGAAAGGTATTTCCACTCCATTGAACCTTTGGTGTATCGGGTCTTCATAGAAGGGATCCCTTCTGTTTCTCATTGTAATAAAAGCTGATTCATATTTATTTTTCAGCAAACTCTGGACGAGGCAACAGACCCGTGGGGTGTGAAAGTGGAGCGCGTAGAAGTGTAAGTTTTTTCCCTTCACTTGAGATACTTGTAGAAAGCATTGTTGCTAAAAAATAGCTTCAACCTAGAAAAAATGGAGGAAGGCCAACTAAAACAAAAAAACCTAAAATGTCATACCCAAATACAATTTCTTTTTGTAACTACAGTGAGATTATGGGATCGCTAATCCTTTTTTAAGCCCAGTCAAAACAGCAAGCTTAACATATTTTCATTCCGGTTTGATGCAAAAAATTGTTTCAGCCGGGTACACATGCTAAATTGTCATCTTTTTCTTCGCATGGTCGCATCAAAATAGCCATCACCAAAATGGACCACCGATTTGAGGTGCAGCTGCAAATTTGTATTGCGTCGTGATCTACTTTCGAATCTGTTTTTAATCAAAATAGGTCTTAGCACCCAAGACACGAAAAATGTTTTATTTAGCAGCCATGAGATATCATTAAAAAACTGGTCCAGCTTCTCTGAGCTATTTGCAAGCTGTATGGAGGTTTGTTTTGCAATGTAGCAACTTGAATATTATTGTAGGGTCTTGTTCAAATCAGTCGAATCAATTGGATTAGAATAGGCAATTCGATGCATTCAATATATTGTGGCGTCGTTCAAAGACCGCGCAATCATTGCAAACAAGCAGATTGTATCTCCAGCTTATATATATATATCTTTTTAATTAAGCATTCATTGTACATGCTTCGAAATTCATGATTTTACCATCGTTTACTTGTATGGAGTTATGTTGTCCATTCAACCTAACGAATATAATTCCTATTCAGTTCCGACGGATCTCTCAGTACAGCAGATTTCTTAAGTGCGAGATCAAAAAAGATGTATTTGTCTTTGATTTAAAGACAGATGTAAACTGAAAGAACGCCATGAAATACCACCGAAACTGCAAAATCCATAAAATTTGTTAAACATTATGTGAGTTATGGCCAATGAAACATTTTATGTTTGTTGCTTACCGTGATTTTGACTTGGTTCGAAAATTTATCAGAACCGAGACCAAGCTATTGGGAAAAAGCCCATGCTCACGTGGCCACATCTCTTCAAATTAAACTGGTTTGGCACATTCAGAAGTATTTCATAAGGCTCTTTCGTGTATTTTTGCCAAATTTAAAAATTCCTTGAAAAATTCTTATTCGAAAATCTAAAGATATACTTTTATGACGTCATCACCAAAGAAATCATTTTTGGATTGACACAAACATCAAATTCCCTTTCGTCGCCATACCTATTCAGTGACGTGATTATGATTGCAATTTCAGTAAGGACGTGCGATTGCCGCAACAGTTGCAACGTGCCATGGCAGCAGAGGCAGAAGCATCTCGGGAAGCTCGCGCAAAGGTATGTTTAAAATCCACCCTTGCAGTCAGTCTTTCATTTGAGGAGTTCTAATAATAATTAAAAATAATATTGTGCAGTGTGTGCTAATATAAGAGATGCTTGTACGTTGAATATTAACAAGAGGACATGGTACAAAACTTGCTGCTTTGTGGAAGCTTCTTAGCTGTGTCCGATGAGCATCTTTGGTCTATGTATGAGAGTCGATAGGAGTCGACTGACCTATTGATTTCGGACAATAAAAGGTACCAGAACAGTGCTAGTTAAAATAAGAGAAGGATACTTCAGTAACTAGCTACAAAAGTTTTATGCCAAAGTCATTCATCTCGTCCTACAAAACTAGGGGCATGGCCTGTATACATTGCAACCTATGCATGATCAAGGAAGTGCGGAAAGCTAACGATTTTTTTCTGGTCATCAGAAATGACCCCAAGCAGATGAAAAACTTCAGACCGATCGAATTTTTGGTGGTCCCGCTTGCCGTGTTCCGTAGAGTGAGCATGGCAGCACAGTTAAGCTCCTCGTTTCGTGTGATTGTTAGTGGGCTGAAGTTTTGTTTTCTTTTCATTTGTTTTTCAACGTCTCTGTCTTTTTAAAGGTAATTGCTGCTGAAGGAGAAATGAATGCTGCACGTGCCTTGAAGGAGGCATCAGAAGTGATTAGTGAGTCACCAGGAGCATTGCAGCTTCGCTACCTGCAAACACTGCAGACTATTTCTGCTGAAAAGAATTCCACCATCATCTTCCCTCTACCAATCGACATGATCCAGCAAGTCACTCATAAACTGTAAAATGATTAGCACTGAATGTCATGAGTCGGATTGACACGACGCCATTGTATATAGGCCACCTTTTGATGCATTTTATTCTTTCAAATTTAACGCATTTAACTCTAAAATTTAGTATTATCTCGCTTTTTCCTTTTTTTGGCAATATTTGAATTTGCTTTAGACGTATTTATAGATTAGCTTTGCGTGGAACTAACCTGGAACCTTTTATTTGGTTACAATCCATTCCCCACCTCCTCTTAATTGCTCTATCTTCATACTTGCATTTCATTTCTCTAAATGTATATTGTAAGTAATCTCTGTAACAGCGATATGTAATCCCATCTACCGACTCATCATACCCCTTGCATGGCTCGAACTTCATAATCAAGTCAAATATCACTTTGTAGAGGGCTGCCATATACAGTCAGTTTCCTCTGTTATTTCCATTGTGAAAAAGAACAGCACGAAACGTATTAAGTATTATTCGCTTGTTTAAATGAAATAGAAAGTTGCACATATTCACTGATTTAAGTGGATCGTTAATATACCACCATTGGTTATTGGAAGATTTATACTTTCTTGTCATTTGTCTTGTTGATTGGACAGCAATCGGGGCTGAAACCAAGCCCTTTGCTCCCTGAAATCACTGCCTGTCATAAATGCCAATAATGGCAGATTCTTTGCTAACATGAATACTACTATGGGACAGAATCAGATGTCAGGCCCTCCCAGGGGCAATTCACTCTTGCAAATAGCGTACGAGATTTTGCCTAAAAGAAAAAGATTTCTGGGGACTTTCAGATATAACAATAGGATTTTCACAAAAGGTGTACGAGATTTCTTAGAGTAATTTGCCCCTCGAGGCCCTTTGTGTAATTAATTTAATAGATCTCGACGATACTCGTCGGCCAGGCCAGGCCGTCTTTGATAAAGATTTTCCTTCAACCATACAGAATGACATGTCACGAGATGATTCGTTTGGTTACATTTCTCTTTTGCTTTATGTTTTGTTCTTTACCGGATCTCTCTGATTCTCTTCTTGTGATTTGTGACGTCGAAATCACCTTTTTAGCTTAAAGTCTCGCATCTCAACAAGGCTTATTTTTATTGTGATTATTGCAGTAAACCAACGGCTAAGCTCAGCAACAAAATTGCCGTGCCATTTATAACTATTTCCATACAATAAATTGGAAAATCAAAGATCTACACAACATTCTAATCAATTCTATGTTTTATGAGTGTTGGTCTTTTAGTCTCCAAATCGCACGACAAATCAAGACGGCAATGATGCTAATGTACCACGGATCCTAATGCAGGACTTGCCGGCAAGTGACTCGGTCGTGTTCAAAAAGTAATCTAAAGATTGTAAAAATACCTAATTGAATTTGATTAATCGAAAGGCTACATCGAGGTAAAAGTCAAATGTTAAGGAACATGGTTGCAAAGTAGTTAAAACTCCCAATAGCGATGTCTTTCGAAAGAATAGTAGTCTTTCTCAACGTCAATTTTTGTTACGGGGAGTCTGGGCTGTAAAAGTGGGACTTCTGAAGGCAGAAGGTTGGTTTCTGTTGAAAAAATACGCTATTAAAGTATTGGTAAACATATTACTTATATCAAGAGCAAAAAGCCGGTAATATTTCACTTTGTGGTTGGTTTAGAGTTAAGTATATCCTCAAATAACCAAACAGAGCTAATAGAGACAGCACAAGCTGAGCTACTTAACATCGCAAAATGGACGAGGATTGGTCTCAACTCCACCAAACACAAAGTACGTGATATTAAATCATCCTCGTAGAAGAAAGAAAGAGTCAATTCCGCAACTTTACATAAACCGATAAAAAATAATCAACTTAACAAAACAAGATAGCTCAGAGTAATAGTTAACGGTACCTTAGACTTTTTTTATAAACCAATTTGATTACAATACAGACATTACATAACTATACTAATAATACCGGTCTTGTGCTTGCGTTTTTCTGATTGCCTTATTTCGATCCACAACTGGGTATTAGTTTTTAATCGTGTTCTTTCGGACCCTTATTCTGACGTTTTATGCTCTGAGAAGTGTCAGACGAAAAAAAGGTTTTTTTTAATATGTTGTAAAATGTTTGCTTTTTTCAAAGCCATTTTCAAGTTCTGTACCGCCAAAAATTGTTCACATGACTATACTCTAAAACAATATCTACTTTACAACTCAGATATGATGAATACCTACACTCTGGATGAAGCAAGTGGAGTTTTAATAAAAATTTATGGAATTTAATTAAAGATTTAGGCTGCAAGCATAGGGCAGCTATAAATGAAACTTTCCCTTATGTTGAGAAGAACAGTACGATTCCGTCGAGAAAAAGGTTGTTTGGAGCCTTGCAACAATAAAACATTTAAAGGCATTCTCCCACAATCAATGCTTTTTCAAGTATACAAAGCCCTTGTTGAGAGTCATCTTCGTTATGCTGACCTAGTCTGGCGAACGTGATCGAACACTAACATTACAGCCCTTCAGAGACTGCAAACGCGTGCATTTGATAGCAAGCATCAAAAATAAAGACTCTACAATTCGACCAACGTCGGTTCTAATGTTCGAGATAATAACCATATTTGTTCCGAGAGCCTGCAGGACAACTAAGAAATAACACTCCGATTCCCAAGGCTAAACTTAGATAACATTTTAAAAGATTTTTAATAGACTTTCCCTAATTACGTCATAGCGCAATGCATTCTGGTAAGTGTAGTTAAACCCGCGAACATTTGTTTATGTTTTGTACGGCGATCGAGCAAATCGTGGAAAATACGGCAGAATGTACCGAACAGCACTTCCCTAGTTTTTCTGAAAGCTCTTGCCGAGAAATCAGCGCTGCAGAAAGTCGTCCAGACGAAATAAAGTCGTGCACGACAATATTTTAACAATACGTTTCGTTGCATTCCATTGCAGTTTGGTTTTATTTTAAAGGTGCCTACGGTCAATTCAGACACCCCCCACTCAATAACGACCCCGCTTAAATGCTTCCCCGCCAAGGAATGGTAATGAAACGCCAAGAAAATTTGTTGCCCCGCCATGTTTGGCTTGTAACCCCCCTCACTTGTTTCTGTTCTTTTCCTGCTAAATTTTTCCTTTCCTGTAGTAAAATATTACAAATTCCTTCAGGGTTAAACATTTTCACCTTTTTTATTGTTGTGATCCCCGTCGAAAGTTTATGATTTGGGGCTTTCCCGCCGTATTTTCAATACCAAGCGATGTCGTTACTAGGGGGGTGTTTTCAGGTCCAAAGGTTCTTATTCCATGGGGTATATTTCTTACGTTTTCAGAGAAATGAGGCGCAATATTTTCTATAAAAATGAGGCGCAGTATTGAACTATTTTTCGGTTTACATGAAATGGTATTAAAGGGTTACGCCTGCAATCTCGACGAGGTATGGGCACAGAAAAGTATAAGTACCAATGTCTTTGTATATAACTTCCTACTGAAAAATGTGGGAACTACGGCTTACTGGGCGTGGAGCATTTATTGACGCCAATTCTTGCATTGGTGAATATCGTTATTTTTTCGCCATCCTTTTATAAGCAGAGCAGGATTGTTTGTGAATCTTTGGCGGTATATATCTTCAATCACTTTATCTTGTTTGTTGGTTAGTTATCTATACATCTATTGAGGATCAATTGATCTGCGTCCAATCAAATATTTATAACAGCGCCTCAGCGCCCGCGTGCTCGTCGAATACTCACCGGTGGGAATTTCGCAATACACTTGACAATTTACAACAACGAGAGTTTAGACTCATGGGATCAGGGCATTCCTCCCTAGGCCATTTGCCTAAAAATTTGCAAATCACCCCACAAATATTTATAACGACTAGCTTTGTCAGGCCCAAAATTCGGCCAAACACTGGAGCCTCTTACAGATAAATGGTAAAGCTACGTAAGTACCATGAATTTCTGATTTTATTGGAGACAAAATAATGAAGTTTGTGAATAGGGAGAAACCGCACAGAAAAACACAGCAGGTGGTATTGGGTAAATAGATCATCGACGAATTGACAATAAATGCGAAACATAAGCTAATCAATGACGTGTTAAAGCTGATATTTCAGCAAAAAAATTACTTCAAATCAAAAAATCCTTCAATGAGCTTGAGAGCTGTCAAACTGCGGCTTTCCACCATAAATAATATATGCCATTGTTTCTAGGTAGACAACTCTTGCTCGTGGTAATGCTATTATTTTAAAATCAAGCTATACATCCAGCTCGTTTAGATTTTAACATGCAAAACAATCAAAGACGCGTATATGGTTCTGTAAAGAAGTGTTCCCCATCGATTTTAAGTGTTTTAAGAACAGGTTATAGTTTATTTGCAACTTTTTGGATCATATCGATAGGCAAAGGGAAGATGATGGTTGAATTCTTCTCTGCCGATATGGCCTGAAGCGTCTGTAGGTAGCGAAGCTGCAATGCTCCTGGTGACTCGCTAATTACTTCGGAAGCCTCTTTCAAGGCGCGAGCAGCATTCATCTCTCCTTGAGCAGCAATTACCTAAAATTTATAATAAAATTACTTGCGGTAATACTTGACAACCAATTCCAGGTTAGAAAAACCTGCATACACAAATAAGTAATTTAATACGCAATCGGCAATCGCTGCTTTTAATTACACAGTTGCGCTTATACAGTAGTAGCTAAGCAGTTCACAGGGATGGGTTCAGAAATCTCTTTAATTACTTGGCAGCAGTTTCATGCTTTTATGCGAACTGTTTTTAACACTTACTCCGGTTTCAGTAAAAGTAACAAAATAGCTTTCGGGGGATATGGCGAGGAGGCTTATTTTAAGCTCCGTTTTAGTGCCATGAAACCAACATCACAAAATCTCACAAAATTATTTATTTAAACCGGCAAGAAGTAAGAATAGATCCTGTTTAGGCGTTGACAGGGGGGCGATCCCCCTCTTCTTAACCGCTGGCCCAACATTGCGGCATCATGAAACAGCACAGTGAAAAACATGATCTGGGCACCCGTCAAAAAAGTGATCTGGGCAAGTCTTATTGCTTTGATCTGAGCCGGTATAGAAGACCGATCAAATTTTCATCAATCGAAAAACTCCTGAAAGGGCGTTCCAACAAAAACGTTCAAAACATATTGGCTTCCTTGAGATAAGAATCTAATGCCGATAAATCTATCCGCAAATTAGTTTGATGCATTTGCGTTTGATCACGGTATCTGGCTTTTAGACCTTGGAGGAAATAGACTGAACATTTAAGTAAACTTGCAACTGAACACTACACTATTCACAGTACTTAGTGGCCGTACGCGTGGCCATTCTACTGACCAATTTAAGAAAGCTCCAGATGACTGCAGCGCCATTTTGATTATTCTCAGGAAATGCCGTCAATTTTTAATCTGGGCATGCGTGTACTGGATAAATGACTTGTGTATGTTTAGTTGGGTGGCCAAATAAACTAAATATGCAACTGCACGAATGTTGCTCATCAAGCGATTAACAATCTTCAGCGACTGAATTAAGTTAGCAAATGCACTGGAATTTTGACAAGACTTCGATGTTGATGTTGGACAATATTCAATGAAATGCTCAATTTATTTGCCTAAATTCCCTTACAAAGATCTACATCGATTTGTTCTTTCCTAAAATAGTTATTATTATCTTTAAACAAAAAGAAGCTAGATTTTAGTTTTTGATTAGGTTAGTTTTTTATTAAAAGAACTCAGTGTTGATTACTCATAAAAAATTCATGAATTGCAAACTGCGAATCCAAGAAAACATCAGAAGAATTGAATTTTAGCAACGTCTAAACTGAATATTTTAGCTGTTGAATGAAAACCCAATGAGGAAATTTCATGAAGTAGACAAAAGAATTGGTGAAGCTTAACTGGCAATATCGCAAAATATGCGCTGTTATGCAAATGAACGTACTTGACTTGGTTTTCGAGCGAATGATATTGCAGATAAAGCTATTAAAAATTCCAAAGGCTAGCCATTAAAGAAAACGTAGATTCATTAGCTTCGTGCATATGTTCTATTGGACTGAAACGGTCAACATCGGTAGATATTTTTAAATGATTTCAGTCAAAATAAAATTCGCTGTGACTACGATACGAAAAGCTCCATTCCGCCAAACAAACGAATCTTGTGTTGGTAAAAGATAAGCAAATTGATAGAAACACTTTTCGTGTTAAATCAGCGTGGAATCTGTGCACACAGTATGCCCCAAAATATGCTTGCCTATTTGTTCTTGTCCTTGTTTGACTATTCATAGCGACTAAAGACTGTCCTAGGTGCGCGACACCTCAACCCTTTTTGCTACTGGACTTTAGATCATTTTCCAATACAGCATGTCTCAATACATCAACGTACCTTGGCACGGGCTTCACGCGATGCCTCTGCTTCGGCAGCCATAGCACGTTGCAGTTGCTGCGGCAGACGGACGTCTTTCCTGAAATTCATTAAAAAATTGTCTAATTTAAATAACAGAAGAAAACATCTACATATACATTGAGGGCAAAGTATAAGGTACAAAAGAAGCCCACAAATGAGGACCTGAAGTTTTTCTATTTATCCTAGACAGGTTCTTAGTCAATGAGAATTACAGTTTAGGTACTTAAAAAATCAATGCTGCATAATTTCACTTTAAAACTGTCTTTTTATGTCACCATTTTTAACTTCAAGTATTTTTCACCCTTCATGTTGCTGGTTTTTTATTAATGGTTTATGCAAGGCAGAGTTGCAGGCAAGGTCCGATTACATTGTAACACTTCTTAACACTTACTCGGGTGTGAAAATATTGCAGAAATGTCAGAGTGAAAAAAGAATGGAATGAGATCCCAAGGGATACTCACACTTCAACACGTTCCACCTTGACTCCCCAAGGATCTGTTGCTTCATCCAACGTTATCTAAGACATCAAGGGTAGACGCATTTTCAAATGTTAGTTAGCTGGGGGTATCCATAAATGCCAAAAAGAAATAAAAAACTACTGCAAGTCGTGGAATCCTTACGAAATGAAACCAAGGATATAAGATTCTACGACAAAAATAGGTTCTAATCTATTCTTAACTTTTGGAAATCTAAAACGTGATCGCAGTAATTTAAATATATGCTTGAAAGTATCCTGGAACCTCCATAGAATGAACACCGTTCAGACCAGTGTAATTGTCCATTGTATAGAGGTTCCTGTAAGAGCGGCTCGACAACTTTTGACAGAAATTAGGGGTGTCCGTTTTATAGAGGTTCCGTCTTGACCATTTGGGACAGTAATACTTGTCCGTTGTTGAAAAGTATCCGTTGAATAGAGGTGCTTACCTGAATTGACTGGCTGATTTGTTCCCTCTCCATTAAGATTTCACTCAAGCTCTTTGTCCCAAGAACGTTTCTCAGAGTTGTTTGTGCCAACAGCTTGGTGGAACGTGTAGCATCTTCAACATTAATAACCGATGAAATTGGGTTTGAGATTTTGAAGTAAACGACGGCATCAACTGCAATCGTTACGCTGTCTTTCGAAAGAATCTGCGTAACAGAGAAAACAAACAGTGATAACAAATAAAAATACATGGAAAACATGGATTGTCAAATGGAGATATGACTGCACAAGATACGCATTCTACAATACAAAAGTTTCAGACGGTCTGTGCCGTAATATACGTGTCAGTCGCTTGAACAATTATTAACACTTAAGGAAAATCATCAGGAATAACAGTTTAGGTGTGGAAAAATGCTTATGGATAATATTTTTTAATAAACTTGAAACTGCTGAATGAGAATCTTCGATTTGACTACATTATTAGCGATTAAAGCTTCTTGAATGACTGTACGATAGAATCAGAAAGCTGAATCAGGGTTACCGTATGAATCAACAAGCCTATGAAACCAAAGATGTAACCGATTAACAACATGCAAAGAGATTTAATCGCCAGAAGCTGAAAAGATTTGCTTACACCATGAACAATGCTTATCCATCGAGGAGTTCGATCTGTGCAAAAGGCAATATACCAAATCGATTTATCTTGAAATGCAAAGCTTGTTCAGTTTTGTTGTGCTTGATGGGATCAGTATTTGTGTAAAAACGACGGGGAATCGTATAATTGATCTATTGACTTTATTAAATATTTACTATATACTGAGCAACTTAGCCACGTTTGAACAGAATCATCTCCTGAGAAATCTTACCACGCAAACTATAGGGCTATTTACTCTTAGTGACTTTGAAGATTTATTACACGTTCGGTTAGCCTAAACAATTTTTTTTGCAGTTTTGCAATAACTTGGTGAAAAACTGCAAAAAATTACCAAAGATCTTTGCAACGGATAGTTTTATTGATGTGGGTTTATGGATTGTGGTGTTAACAAAGTATAACTGCAGTTTTAGAATAATTCCAAACCATTCAAAGAAAACTGCATCAGAATGCACAAAGAGCAGGTTATTAAAATGGCATGACTGATAATTTCAAAACAGATCTTTATAGAAAGTGGTTTAGGACTTTGGCAAGTCTGAGATTTCTGAGCTTGAAGGGTTTAGAAACAAAGACCCCAGAGTAAGATTTCTTCAAACATTTTATAACATTGACAGGTTCATATCACAATTCTGTTGCCATTATACCTGCCTTAGACTACCATCTTTTTAACATTTCTTTATCCATTTACAAAAATTTTATTACACACTGATTGACTTTTGTTAAGTTTTGTATCATACTATAAGAATGTGATCAAGTTTTTGAAAAAACTAACCTCCTGTGGTGGCACATCAAATGAAACTGTTCTCAAATCCACTTTGATATAATTGTCCACACATGGCAGAATAAAGAAGATACCTGAAAGAAGATTAAACAAGAACAAGTGAAGTTCCCACCAAAATGTAAATGAAAGCAACCTCACCAGTATGTCACTTAGGAATATAAGCAAAACTTGTCTCCTCTGAAGAATTAGTAAAATATAGCAAATAACAGCAACTTTATAATTGTACCTTTTATAAGCGTTGGTGATATGAGTTCTGATGTTGAGCTTAATTCATATAGGTATAAGGCTACCTTTATTAGGCAACCGCCCATCAAAACTTAACTACAAAAACAAGAAGGGCAAAACAATTATTCAGAATATAACTGGAACAAGGATAACAACAAACCTGGGCCTTTGGCACCTCCTGGTCTAAGCCTTCCAACCCTGAAAATGACAGCTCTTTCATATTCTTGAACAATCTGATAAAAAATTTATAAAATAAACAAAATTAATTCTAAACTCATCGCTTCCAATCATCAAATCAAACATTTTACAGGAGAAATTTAATATTAACTCTGGGTGAATGAATGAGGGAAACTGCAGTGGATTTTGAAACCAGATCCAATATAATAATTGATCAAAAATTCAATTAGGTTATCTTGTATATTTACTTGTGGCTTTTCAATATCTCTAAATAAAACAGCAACTTGAAAACGAGGAGTTCCTTGCTCTAAAATTAAAAGTAACTCTAAATCATCTTTACACAATGAAACAAAAACTGCAGCCAAAAATCTACAAAAATCAGGTCTTTTAACTATTCTGATTGTCTTTTGGTGCATCAGATCAGATCTTTAGCCATGAAGCAATCCTTACCACAAAGTTATTGAAAATGGAAAGTGTGAAACACTACTTTTAATGAAAGCAAGGATGGCAGTTGGCATATATACTTAGATACATATCAAGACCTTACCTTGAGACAGAACATGAGAGAAAATGGGAATGTACAGATTGTTATTAGGACTGATATTCCTGTTAAAAACCATCCACATATTCCAAGATTGGCATTTTCGTCAAGCCCTGAAAGATAAAAAAGAACCTGAGCAATTTTGATCATTCAAAGTTATTTTCATTTATTTGATTGATTAAATTGTTGACTACCTGAAACTTTGTCTGTTAAATTGTCAATTGTGAGCTATTTGTGCTACCTTTCTGCAGTCCTGGTAATATTAGGCACACCTACAGTGTGACAAGTGCTGGCAAAATGTTATGGTTTTAGCATAATTTTTGCCAAAAATCGTCTTTTAGCACAAGATCTGGCATAATCTGAAATCTAGCTTAATTCCAGCTAAATTTTAATATTTTGTTAAAAAGTCATTGTTTTCATTGATAAGTGATCTCCTGTCTATTGTAACTGCATGCAAACACTTAACATCCTCGTGTGTAACTATTATTATGAAAGCAGACTGTGACATCATCTTATCATAACAAATTATTGCAAGGCTGCAAGGCTCAATAATGATGTCTGTATCTGGGGGTAGATGATTTCCAGAAATAGTTCTGTGAGTAAAAAATATGGGCTGTTATAAAAAATATTTGGTATTAATCTATTGATAGTACAGTGTTGCTGTTTATGTTCATAATATATAGTTACATTATAATATTCTATTTGTCAAACACATTTTAGACACTCTTGTGATTCTGCGGATAGGTTAGCTCTTTTAGCAGGATAGCCTTGATTTGAATCTAGCATAATTTTTGTAAATCTAGCATAGTTTTTGTAAATCAAGTATAATTTTTACACAGTTTTGGCATAATTCGGAAATTTCAGCCCCCCCCCCCCAGTGGCACCGCGCCTGAATAAGATATCATCTTCCTGCTTCTCTTCATGGTTTACCGCGTATGAACACTGCGTGTTCTAAACACATTACTCTGAAAGCGCGTCTTTATAAAATTAAGTATTATTTCAGCTTCTAGACATTTTTATCGTTAGAAGGTTCAGTGCCAAGATATTTGTGACTTTATTCAGAATAACCGAAGACGTAAACAACACAATACGGTCATGTGAGCTCATATCAACAGTATTTGAGACCTAAACAGGACAGCAAAATGGCCGCAGTAAAGCTAACAAAGCAAAAACATACGTTTCCAATAGCAATTTTTCCGAACTATGGCTCGCTGTGGCTAATGATTATAGCTAATTGTATAAAAACAAAGAAAGATAGTCTTACGAAGATAACCACTGCTTCGTTCGTCAGTTGGGACCTCCATATCTATTATTGGTTTCACTTCATAAATGCGGAAGTGAAGTGTTTCTCCCAGTAAGATGAATAGAATATGCAGCGGAACGTGCAGGTGTACGACAGTGATGTCAGAAATGGGTGAGGTGTCCTCTCAGCTCAATACACCTACTCACTGCACCTACTACAGAAAACAGGCCACAGCCAACTCGGAAAATGGACCTGGGTTTAACCCCCACCCCCCCCCCATCCCAGACTGTAAAATTTTGGGTTTGCGCGGGGCCGCGGGGAACGCAGTAATTATTTCCTCAAATCGCGTCCGCGCATTTTTTGCAAATTTAGATTAATCCGTGCATTCAAGCAGCGATTTTCGAGTGAATCTCGCACACAGCTTCGCCACTAGGCTTTAAAATGCTATTTAAAAATTACCGCAGCTTCTAACCAGCTATTTTGCTACATGACTTTTTCCCGCGCAGGCGTAAGCGGCAGAAAATAATTCCCCGCACACAAAACATACTTTGCACTTTCGCCACCACCACCACTTCCGCACTAAGAGATTTCTGCTGGCAAAGTGTGAACAACTGTATCCTATCCTATCCTAATTCAACTAAAAACAATAATATATTTTAGACCCTTTTATCTAACTTTATATATACATGGAATTATCAGTATCTCAAACTTCTCTGGTTCACATTCGCAAGTGAGTCATTGTCTTTAAGTATCTTCTAAAATATTAAACATTGAGGGATAAAAACTTCACAGTTTGTACAACTAGACTTTGAATTGCTAGCTAATTTGGATGAATTGCTTGGGACTGTGTTTCTCTTAATACTTTGTTGTTATATCAAATGTGGAAAAATAAGACACAGTCTTTTTCTCAAGAGGTGAGATTTCAGCAGGTGGCCTAAGATTGAGAAGGAACCACAAATAAAAACATTTTAAATCGTTCTGCTATCAAACCTGCTGTTTATCAATAATTCATAATGATAATGTGAACAATTTGGAAATAAAAGATTTACAAAGTCAGCATACAGTCTGAAGCAATAGTCAGTCTCAATGATAAACATATTGGACAGACAGGGGCAAATCTTTCAGTATTATATATAATACTATATAAATAGAGTGTTGATCTCAGCTGCTTCTCCCGTCTCCTTATTTTCTTAATGTTTCCCTTTTTGAAACAATGGCTTTTCTATACTCAGCAATAAATGTTGCCTCACAATGTCATGGGAAAGAGAAATTTGGCAAGGACAGCCAGAAGCTAACTGTTTTTTACCATGCAACCTTGCACTAAAAAGGGGGAAATGAATAGTCATTGGATACATTTGAGATCGTGGGTATTAGATTTGGTAGATGATAACTTTAGTTGAAGCTAAGGCCAACAGCTAATTGTGAAATCATACTTGAACCAGTGGGGTGTCGGTTCTTTATCTATGTGGTGCAAACTAATGGGCTTTGTTTTTGATGTGACATCAGGCATCATTCTGGTGTTACAACTTGGATTGTTATAAAAGGGGAACATGGTGCTTTCTTAGCTCTTCTCAAATTCTCTGTGGAGGGCCCTGTAGCAAAATGGAGGGAAAGGCCTCCTACAAGCAAAGCAAGCAGAAAATTTGAATCAAATACATTTCCCGAAAATTTCTTGCAGCCATTTCCTTGAAGCATTGCAACTTCAAAAAAATTTACTATTTTTTAAGCAAATTTATGTTGCATTTGATTAATTCCAAAAATACTTAAAATAGAATTCATAACCTTACGAGGCCCGCTATGCCTTGAGGCCATTTGCCCCCCTCCTCTTTGCGGCCCTGGGTTTTTAGCAAGACCTACACCAAATTTTGAGGTATTTTTCTGAAAAAATTATATAAAGAACACATTACTAAAAAAACTGGAAACAAATGCTGGCCCTTAATTGAAAATCATGGAAAATCATGCCACTACAATTGTCCCTTGACTACAATCATATTTTTGAAAAACAGTACAAATTTGAAAATGGAAATAAACATTTCACCCTTAAAACAAATTTTTTTTATTGCAAATGTAATAAGACACAAACTGCTAACTTGTCACTCACAAATGGTCTGCAATACATTTCATGTGGGTACACCCTTGGAAGCCTCCTGTTAGGTTCATACATGCCAAGAACCTCCTCAGCCTGGCTATGCCACTGATGCCTGCATACTGTTTTAATTTGAATATGATACAATATCTAACAATTTGATTTGAGCGGAAACAATACCCTGATAAATGGCACATCCTCATTGGACAAATATTCTATACCATGCTGTCTCTCAAAAGTTGCTTAACATAACATGCCTTTCGGATTTAGGTAAGCTGAAGGTAGGAATCTGAAAACCAAAATTATTGGGGTAAAACCTATGGCATGCAAAAATCGAATTTTCCAGCATGGATGAGCAGTTACTTATCAATCTTCTTGTTTCCTGGAATAGCTTGAATGATTTAATAAACCCAATAGAGAACCTTAAATGCAAATGCAAGTATATAGGGTGTGATCCAGGGTGTGGCTTCAATAAATTCCCTACAACACAGCCCCCTTCTTAACATTTTAGGATGGCACCCCTGTGTTTTAACATAACTCTACCTAATATATAGTTACATAATCTCATATTGCATGCTTTATAGTTCCTCTATTCTCTAATGAATGAGATTCAAATTAAATAGACAAATATTGGCATGTTTGATATATTTGTCAATATTTAACAGCTGTTTTCCATTTTGACTGAATCATAGATAGAGAGAAGCAACAAAAATTTGATGCAAATTTCTAATGAAAGAATATCACAGTGTTTCTTTGACACTTATCTGATTATAAAAGACCTTAATTAATTCAAACTTCAATAAATTGGAATAAAAAGTAAATCACTTTTGGCACCCATAACACAAATGTCATGCAAAATCTAATAGGGCTAACAACTCAACAATTTGCATTTGTTTTTCTGACACTTTTCTTCTTTGACACTTGCAAATAGCTGGTTTACAGCGAAATCTTTGAGCTTGTGTGTTCAAACTAGAAACAACTTGTATTCTTCATACAATACTTTGTTTAAAAGTAAAAATCCTTGTTATTCTGAAATGCCTCTTATCAACCTGTCCTGAGCAGACAAATTATACTGCAATTCAAATAACAGACAGAAGCACAAAAGTTGCATAATCTGGGAGATAAAAAAAGTAAAAAGATTTGCTTGAATATCTGCCTAAACTTTTGGAGGTTTGATGTAAGATATATGTAGCATAGTACTTTGTTATAAATTTGGTGGTTGTATTTATTACCTCTGCTTTGCAAATAGCTATCTAGTACTGTGTATGAAGGCAAAGTTTCCAAGTTTCTGCTTTACTGTCTTTCTTGTATATTAATGATATTACTATACAAAAATGATGTTTAAGCTGTTGAGGTACTGCCATAAAAGCTTCTAAGATAAACAAGTTCTTCCAATGCAAATCTTTGAGTTCCAAGGTGGCTTATTTGATAAAATTGTCAATGACGTGAACAATACCAAAGTTCAGTCTGTAAGAGATTGAGAATGAGGAATTTATCAACCTAGTTGAAATATTAAAAACCTGTACTCCTTTTTCCAAACAAGAACTGCGACGAATATGGATCGTTGCATCTGCTTTTTTAAGGCTCGTTGGAAGTTGAGAGATTTTCGAATTTTGCCTACCTCGACAAATCAACACGTAATTATCATGACGAAATTATTCAACGCACCTAAGAAGCATTTCAGGAATTCTTCAAAAGAAAACTGGGCTGTGTGGGATTGACAGCGATTGTTTGTGACAAACAATTATAAACATGCACAATACCATTGAGAAAACTGTGCTGATTCTTCCTTGTTTCATCGGCATGCCAAGTTTAAATTTATCAGTACCAAACTTCATGCTCAAGAATCACGCTATCAATTAGTAAACTGCCTTGAACGGGCCGCTATAAACAATGGCAGTATGAGAAATTTCTGGGCGGTTGCTCGTGCAATTTTCAATGTGCTTATAAGAGATCAGGAGCTTGAATCCTGGTATTGTTCAGAATAAACGGCCTAATATGACAAAATTTCGGCGTAAATGTTTGTAGGTAATAATTGATTTCTTCGTAAACAGTGTAAAGATGTCTTAATTATTCGTCAAAGTTGGGTTCATCTTCTACGCAATCGGAATAAAGTGAAAATGCTTTCAAAATCAAAAAGGGTTCTACATCAAACAGCATAAATATATGTTAGCTTCAGGGAGAAAAAGGAATTTGAACAAACCATCTGTAATGTTGCCATACTGAGGTGCTCTCGCGTCTAACTTCACCGCATCCGCCATATCTTTCTTATCTCTACGCAGAAGAACTGTCAACAAAAATACATTGAACAGAATATGTAAATTTCATAGTTTACGCTTTGATCACGTGCAACAGTTTTGGTTCTAGAGCCAATCGTCGATAAGTATGTGATTCTGATTGTCTTGATTGAAATCAATAAATTCCCACACGAGATACCAGCAGGTTATTTGGTCATTCAAATATTTTCAAACGAATCAAAACCTGAAGTTAATGACTGCCGAGTGTGCAGATCTTTAGATTCAAGGTAATCTTTCCAACATTTTTCCGGTGAGATCAAATTACAATACCATCAAAATGACGACGAATCAAATTTACATGCCTATGTCAGCTAGATTCATAAATTCGTGGTTGCCATGCTTTTACCATAAGATTTTTTTAATCCGTTCTTTCTCACTTCTTTTTGTTTTTCAAGTTTCTTAATTCCTTCATTTTATCTTTAAAGTTTCTGAACACTACCCAAATCTGATTTTCCGACTTTTGAAGCTATGAATTATTCATAGGGAACATATTTTTCAATACAATACACAATAAAAATGTAAAAGAAGCAAAGTGAGGTTTGAATTAGACTTCTTTTTCAATGCATGATATATTACATATTACTGTTATGTTTTTCTTGTTATTTTTCACTATACTTATCCTAGAGTTATTGTACTACACCACATGGACGATTCCAAGGGGAGCGAAAGATAATGACTACCCCATGGCCAACAGGCAACGTTAAACTACATACAACTACATTACTTATGATTAAAACTAATGGCTACAATGCCACCGCGGAGCACTTTTTGCAAAAAATGCCAAATATTAAGTATCAAACTACCAGAAAAGCCTCTTTTTATACGGTTTTAGCTCCCCCCTCCCACTTTTTTTAGAACCCTCACTACCTGATTTAAAAGCTGTCGAAAATATATGATTATTTTTATGATGACTCATGTTATATTAAGTGATTGACATTTCGAACTGCTATTGCTTTAACTTCCGGTCGCTTCACGCTGAGAGCACGTGATTGATTACTCGTAATTCGGTTTTAACCTGTTAGACAGGGAATTTTTAACAACAATCGAGCAAAGTGCCTAACCTTAGTTTTTGCTCTTGATCTGAGTGATGATTGAGTGCAAGAGGTATCAACTCATGCTTGGCATGTAAGTGCTATTTAATATTGCACTCTCTAGCTGCTGTAAAAGTTGGAGTTCATTGCCGAGCGACAATGCTGACGAATCGACGGTCTTTCATTGCTGACTAAAGCTCCTCTTCAGTATAGCTTTTTTGAAGAAAAATTTTTATTAGAACATTTTCCTTTCGCTTGCATTTTGTTCAATACTTAGTTTCCCAGGCGTGCAAATATATCAGCTCAAATGACATTATTCAGTTGCCGAATAACACAAAGGTCAGAAAACTTCAAAATCGAGGTAAAGCAAGCTAAATTATGACCATGAGCCTTTGAATTCCACGTGCTTGAAAACTGCAAAACCGCCATTTTGATGACGTCATGCAAACTTTAAATAGCAATAACTCGTTATCTGCAGGTCTGATAGACTTTATTCTTTAGAACTTTTTGCTCCTATTACAATGCCAAACAAGATGGTTGAAGCGATTTTTCAAAAAAGAGAATTAAAAATTTTGATGACCGGGGAAAGTGACGTCATCGATCACGTGATTTCTATTGTGTTACAAAAATGTATCTAAGGCTTAAAATACTCAGCAAGGCTGAAAGTACCCAGATCAAGAGCAAAAACTAAGGTTAGGCACTTTGCTCGATTGTTGTTAAAAATTCCCTGTCTATGTGGCTATCGAAAGATAAGAAAGTTCTGTTTGGTTTTTATAGTATGATAGTTTTAATATTTTAACAAGTCACGAACGCGACTCGACGGGGATAACAGCCTAGAAACAAGGTCGATAATGGCAGCATCTCTTTTGTCATGAACACATATCATTATCAGTCGAAGAGTCATTAATAGTGTGCAGTTTTACAAACGAAAAACAAGTACAGTGGAATCCCGATAAAACAAGCCCCGGGTCCTCCTAATTACCCTCAATATAACGAACTTCTCATAAATTTATCATCAGTTAATTATGCTTAAAGGGCCTCTCCAGCCAAAAAAAAATTTTTTTTTATTGACTAAAAGGTTAGCATCTGGTGCGTGTATTATGGCAAAGTTGTCGTTTTTGCAAAGTTTCAATTAGTTTAGAAGTTATAAGGCTTTAAAGTTGCACCTTTCCGAGAAAAAAACGACAAAAGCCGAATCAGTTTTGTGACATTCTGACGTCACAGTGTGCGGCTCTCGTTCGTCATGAATTTCTTATATCTTCCACCGAATCGTGAAGGAGTCATGGTCACGCGTTGATAACTGCATCTAAATCTACAGCAGGTGCTTTTTAGGATCGAAAAATATTAAATGTTTACAATTATTCTAAGTTTGCGGGTCGGAATGTGTCCATGCTGTGTGACGACTTTGTTTTGATCACCTGTGTAGGCCTACAAAGCTACGGCTTCCTGTTCCAGCTCTTCCCTCGCGTATAATTAATCGAAATTGACACTTCAAGTTGTTTTCCAGAAACGATGAACAATTAAAGGCTTCAGAATTGATATCTGAAATGCTCAAACTAAAAGCCGGTGGAACAGGACTGAGAGCACCAACAATTGCAGTGTTCAATTTGCGAATCGCCGACGTGCGATTCGGTTTGAGGCGAGACTAACGAAATACACTGTGACGTCATAATTGCGTCACAGTGTCACCAAACCGAAAATATTTTGTCGGTTAATTCAATTCAATTATCGAAATGCAAGAGCTTATATCTCACAAACTGTACAAAATATCGAAAAACAAATAACGAATTCGTGATCAGCAGGTTCACCTCCTTTAGATTAGCCAATAAAATGCAATTGCAAATTTTGGCTGGAGAGGCCCTTTAATTATTTTGTCATCGGCAAAACATGCTGATGATACATTTAATAATAAAAATATTAATAATATGAATGGAAACTTTTCATTTTGAATTCCAGTTAAAACTACAATTACAAATCTCACTATTACAAGGTAATTTGTAACTGGCTAGCCTGTTTTTACAAAATAAGACTATTACAATTGTAGGAAAGAGAAAAAAAAAACGTTAAAAGGGGAGTAGCTCTGGGTTAGTCCATGTTTTGTTCCTACAGCAAAAAGTGTAATAGGTGGTACGAATGGATATCGTAGAAAGCTTAGAAATGAGATATCGTTTGTGTTGATCATCGATGGAAAGAGAGTCACACATTTCAAGGAATGAGCTGCATGAGTCGCCGAAGATGCCAAGAGAGCTGATGGAGAGATTTACAAATATGACAGATTTGAACCTTGGTCTTAGATCTGAGACAAGGCGAGCATATTTTGAACGTTTCCTTTCTGCATTGCAGTTAAGGTTAGTTTCAAATCCTATCGTTAGTTCCAAAACATAAAGAATGTTTTCCTTTGTACGCAGAAGTAGATCTAGGCGCAGATTGTCTCCATTTATGATGGATGGTGAGGAGAAGCCAGGTATATCGGCAAAAAGAGAGGATCCCTAATAATGGAAACATTTCATTTTCAATTCAACTTAAACTACAATTACAAATCTCACTATTACAAGGTAATTTGCAATTGGCTAGCCTGGTTTTACAAGAGAAAAAAACTATAACAATCGTAAGGTAAAAGGAAAAACTGAGAAAGATAAAACAATCAAAATTAAAACGGATGTAATTCCGGATTTGTCCATGGTTTATTTTTGCAACAAAATATGTAGTACGTAGTACGGATGGCAATGTTGGAAAGTTTAGAGATGAGATACCGTTTTTGTTGTTGATCGATGGAGAGAGAGTCACACATTTTGAAGAAGGAGATGCAGGAATTGCCAAAGATGCCAAGAGAGCTCATAGAAAGATTCACAAAAAAGACACATTTTAACTTTCGCTGTAAGTCAGATAGGAGAGGAGCATACTTGCTGTGTTTTCTTGTTGCATTTGTGTCAAGATTGGATTCAAAACCAACAGTAAGCTCTAAGATGTATAGCTAATTGTTGTTAGTCTTCAAGAGAAGATCTGGGCGAAGGTTTTCTCCAGTTATGATTGATGGTGAAAGATAGCCAGGATATCAGCGTAGATGGTAGATTCATTAACAGCTTTAAGAGACGTAGCTAGAAAATTTAAGATAGAGTTATGAAGCCAGGTGTATCGGCCTTGTTCCAGATATGTCTTGCAGCTAGCAACAACGTGAAGGAGGGTTTCTGGCAGAAAACAGAAAGAACAGTCAGAAGTCTGGCTCAAGTTCCACTTTTTCAAGTTTTTCTGTGTAGCAAGGGTATTGTTTAGGTACCTTATGGTGAAATTGAAAATATTCTGAGGCATGCTACTTTGCACCTTGGACCAAAGTTTGTTTATTTGTGAAAGATCCTGGTTGAAAAGATGTGACAATAACGTTAGAATGTTTTGCAGACGATCTTTATGTTCTTGCTGGACAGCCTTTAATGCTCCTTTCGTGTTCCTATATATATCATATTGTATATTTGTGCTACTGCTGGTATTTTTCCATAAAGAGTGAATGTTATCGTTTGGTGAAGATCTCAGTGCGTTGCGTAAAATAGTTTGACACTGTAGGAATTTGGCGGATGGTAAAGTTAGGCTGAGTCCAAACTGGTTTTTAGAAAGAATAATGCTACTCAAGGTAGCACTTATTGGGAGGTCGAGCCACTGGCGGATGTATTTGGATACGAGGCTGTCAAGATTCTCGAGAACCCACGTCTTTGAAAGATCTGCTACAGTAAGGTTCCAAGAGATTTTAGAAAGAACAAAGTTGTGATAAAGAAGCAACTTATTTTTTGCATGTAGAGGCTGGGAATCAATTTGTTTGAGCATGTTGGACAGTGATGATAAAAGATCAGATTTATGTTCTTGGTTTGTCATTTCAAAGTCAAAATGACGACCGAGGTACTTACAATAATTTCCATTCGAGACAGGTGGTATAAATTCGTTGTTTATGAAAAGCTTAGGTTGATACTGAAGAGAACGTGTGGAAAATTTCTTTATTCCAAAAGTGATGCATTTATCGACACGTATGATCATGTTAGCCTATTGGCACCAGCGAGTGAAACAATTCAGTAGAAGTTGGTTTTCTTTCTCATTGCTGGTGATAACGGCAGCATCGTCTGCGAATTGAAACCAATGGACTGGTTGAAACATACGGTCGTTCTGATCATGTGGGAAGAAACCTAACTGTTTGTATTTTTCAGCTTTTATGTACTGTATGAATGTGTTGAAGCAAAGATTAAATAGTAAAGGACTGAGGCAGTCGCCTTGAAGAACACCGCGACGGACTGGAATAGCAGGAGTATTATAGTGGCTTGTGATGATAGAGGTTTTAAAATCGGTGTAAAGGCTAGAGATAAGAAGTTGTATGTTGTCAGGGATATGATGGTAAGATAGTATAGTGAGTATCAAATTATGATGTACTTCTCCAAATGCATTTTTAAGATCGAGAAGAGTGACAACTATTGAACGTTGCTTGATACGAGCTTTGTTTATGACCTGAGCCATCATGGCAGTATGCTCTAAAGTCCCTGAAATATTCGAGATGAAGCCTTTTTGTATTTCGTGCTCAATGAGACCATTTACTTTAAGAAAATTGAATAGACTGTCACGCAGGCATGATGTGATGATTTTCAAAGGCACTGGCTCAAGAGTGATTGGCCTGAAGTTTGCTGGATCGTCATTGCTACCCTTTTTGTGAATTAGGATAGTACATGCCTTTTTTCCACTCTAAAGGAACTTTTCCAGAGAGCCAGATATTATGAATGATATTTGTTATCAAAGAGCGTAAATATGGACATCGTTTAAAAACAATGATGGAAATTTTGTCACGGGGACATGGAGTGGCTGAAGATTTCATACGCCGAATTACTGATGTGATCTTTTCATAAGAAGGAGGCTCCAAAGGAAAAGGGTGGTCAGGCTCCCTAAGAGATGGAATCCATGAAGGAATAGAAAAGTTTTTGCATGGCAACAGAGAAGAAAACATTTTAAGGTGGTCCTCGACCCTGAAGATGATTTTAGCTATGTTTTTGAAAATCATTGAATATTTTTTAAGTCTATTGTTCAAATCACACCAAATTTTCACACAAACAACAATAGCAATTACTGCAGATTTTTTCATAACAATAAGATGATCACGTGGTTATGGTGTATTTTACAGACCAGGAAACCTGGACCATAAAAAATGCTTGAGAAACGATTTTAGAGAAGTGTAAGCTTACATTAAGATAATATCTATTTCAAATTACTAAACATAAAGAAAGCATTGAAATGAGTTGAGAAAATTATTGTCATAGCAACCGTTGCTATGGAAACTGGAAAAACCATTTTTCTTGGATAACTATCAACAGAGTAGACAGATTAAAATTTTGTCAACTCATATCAAAGACACCATAAGTACAATTCCTCCTACCAAATTTGATTGAATAATATTGCATGCTTCTTTTTTTATCCTTTCTTAAAGTATTAAAATGCGCATTTGAGAAAACGAGCTTTAAAGTTCTGGTTGCGTATATTTACAAACTCGACATCAATGCTTCAAAATAATTAACCAAAAGAGGTTAAATTTGGGTCTTAATGGTCCAAGACCAATTGGTTTTAGATTATTCCCTTATATAATTAGGAAATAAAGTATTTCCAAAAGGTACCTGTACATAAGGTTATATGAATTGTCTTTTTAGTTATTGAATTTTTCTTCTTTTTGCTGATTTCTCAACATAAACCATTTCAAGGCTCTTTTCATCAATAAACACTACATCCATGTTATCCTTGTCATCAACTTTGCATAGGTCTTTGTCTGGCACTTTATGGATAGAAAAACCTCCAGAGGCATAAGCTGCTCCTGCTTTTGTATTTTGTTTTCTCATCTTCCTTAAAATTTGCCGTCTTCTCTGATAATCTGTTTTGCATTTGGCCTCCACTTTCTTTACCCTTTTCTCATTTGCAGATTTGTAACCTTTGATGGTGTTTGATCCCAAAGACAAAACACCTAGTCTTTTCAGCACATTCCCAGCACTGCCTGCTCCTGCATTCCATTGCAAAACAGATGACGCAACACAACATTCCAAGCGCTGCTTACCACAGAAGACTCGTTTGGGGCATTTTGACCAAAGGACATTGTTGAGGGCTTCATTTTGATTCTGTGTGAGACCTTTTTGACATCTGCTCAGGAGTTCATCACCAGTTAGCCTTTCAAATATAGGTTTTAACTCCTTCCTGAAAACTGATGGCAAGCACTTTCTCTGATCATAGGTTGCTGTATGGGAAGCTCTGTCTCTCTGGAACCTACACCATGAATTCTCTCCTTCAGGACAAAACTGATGTTGAACCTCATCTGGCTCATTTTCACCTTGAATGCAATGATAAAATATTGCCCAAATTGCTTTTTTCATCCCCTCAATATTATTAGTGTGATTTCGGATGGCATAACCATAATAATTTTGCAGTGAGTCTATTATTGCATCAGTTAGTCTACCACGTCCTCCAATCGTTCCACCATCTGCTAACTTTCTACCTTTGTTTTTGTTTTTAAAATTGCGCAAATTAGAGCCCATTCGCTTTTGGATATGCCCTATACAATCCTCTTTCAAAACCAAGTATCCATCTCCAAATTTTTTGAAACAGGCATCTGCAACTTCGGCAAATGATGATGAATCACCATCACCAACATAAGTTGTATATACAAGCTGATGTTTCTCCATTGATCTTAGAAACATTTTTACAGCAGCCTCTTTTTCCATTGCCTCTGAGGAGCCTTTGTGGTTAACTTCACAATGCTCTTCATGATTAGAATACCAATTCTTGTACTTTTCTGACTCTTTTTCCCACTTCTCTCTAAATTTACACTCAAAACAAATTTTGGACTGTACTTCATAATCCAATACTTCACCAGTCTCAACTGATAAAATAAACACAACACCAAGCAAAGAACTATAGCCATAACGTTTTTGCCATGTACCATCTACTGACACACTAACAGGGACATATGAAGAAACAACTTCATCATTAATGTCAGTGTTTATTTGCATAAGGTCTTTTAAATTTTTTGCTGCTTTACAAAGAGACTCTTGGGCTTCCTTCTGGTATGATGTGGTGATTTTTTTCAGGATTGCACTGAAGGCATTTGTTGTAACTGGTGGAGGGACATCTAATGCACAACATATTTTTGACAAACCTGCCAATCCATTTCCACTTTCCACACCTCCCTGCGTAAGACGTATGTTTATTTCTGAAACATCCATTTTATCATTGTTTACGAAAGGGCTGGTGCTGAAAGAATCTGTTTCTTTGTCACAATTGCTACATTTCCAGAATAAAACCTCATGAAGACCTCTTCTTTTAGAATTGTCTTGCCATAGCTGCAAGGTTCCTTTTGGGTCCTTACAGAGACGGCAGACGGCTGCTTTACTCAAACTGGTTAGCAGATTGCTAGTGTTCATCACCTTGAAGCCATGTGCAAGTTCTCTTCCACTAGCTAGGCCAAGTGAGTCTTTACTGTACAAATCCAGACATTTCCTTCTTTCATTTATGTACTCAGACTGTTCTTCGGCAAATAAAGGACAATTCCTTTTCAATTTTTCTAATGATTTGTTGATCAATTTCCCAGATGGACTCTTGAAATTTTTTGGAATCGTGGAGGGGGAAGATGGGCCTGGTTCTTGTGATAGTACCACATCTTCGTCGTCATCAACTGTAGCGCTATCGTTTCTGGAAGCCTCTTGTTCTACAAATTGTTTTTGCACTCCGTAAAAAGCACGTTTTCTCTTTTGACGGTAAAGGCTTCTTTGCTTTCGTCCAGGCATTCTAACTCTGACAAACGTAAAACAGTATTTCGAGGTGCACCGTGGTGAAAATTTACAGAATATACTTCATGTAAAGCACACTAAAACAAATTCAACTCAATAAAAAAATTGTAATCGTGTTCCAAGGTAGATTTCGTCTTACCTGTGGCCAAAAAAGGGTAAAAAAGATTTGAGAAGTTACCCTAGCAACCAGCTTTTCTCGTTGCTAAGAAGAATATTTGTGACTGCTCTTTGAAAAACCTTGATTTATGACCCGTTTTCGGTCCGTATGTGCACAGGGGCATTTAACAAAGAAAGAACAACACCTAAGGCATTATAAAATTGAAAAAAGCAAAAAAGTTGGAAAAAATTTTTTGATGATGAAATATAGGGTCGAGGACCACCTTAAAGAAATACTGAGAGCATTGATCTTTGGAAAAGGATGGCAGCAGAGTCGAGCTTGTTTGGAGAACGCGTTTGACGTATCCCCAAAAACTCTTTGAAATGAAGTTATCATGATATAAAGTTATAATAATAATAATAATAATAATAATAATAATAATGAAAACATTTTTTATTTTATATTCTTCTACTTACAACAGTAACCTCACTTTACAGGTAGTTACTATCGGCTAGCCTGGTGACAAGTTTACTAATTTTACAAAAGTTATAACATTTAAATAAATCATATGAGTGCAAAGAATCTTTAGAAGGAGAGCAGTTCAGGGTTTGTCCAAGTCTTATTGCGCATACAGAATATATAATAGGATGTGCGTATAATTATTGCTGACAGTTTTTTAATTATAAAATTACGGTGT
>NW_027020025.1:7744791-7813470 GCF_013076305.1 Rhopilema esculentum
GGAGACACGTTTGAACTGCCGCTGTAAACCAGATAAGAGAGGAGCATACTTGCTGTGTTTTCTTGTAGCATTTGTCTCAAGATTAGATTCGAAGCCAACAGTTAGCTCTAAAATGTAGAGGTAATTGTTGTTAGTCCTCAAGAGAAGATCAGGGCGAAGGTTTTCTCCAGTTATGATTGATGGTGAAAGAAAGCCTGGTATATCAGCGTAGATGGTAGATTCATTGACAGCTTTTAGTGACGTAGCTAGAAAGTTTAGGATAGAGTTATGTCGCCAGGTGTATCGGCCTTGTTCCAGATATGTTTTGCAGCCAGCACGACATGAAGGAGGGTTTCTGGCAGAAAACAGAAAGAACAGTCAGAGGTCTGGCTCAAGTTCCATTTTTTCAGGTTTTTCTGTGTGGCAAGGGTATTGTTCAGATACCTCATCGTAACATTGAAAATATTCTGAGGCATGCTACTTTGCACCTTGGACCAAAGTTTGTTTATTTGTGGAAGATTCTGGTTAAAGAGATGTGATAATAAAGATCCTTGGGAGGTTAGGATTTTTGCAGACGATCTTTATGCTCATGCTGGACAGCCTTTAATGCTTCTTTGGTGTTCCTATTATTGGTGTTTGATATATCATATTGTATATTTGTGCCACTGCTGGTATTTTTCCATAAAGAGTGAATGTTATCGTTAATAATAATAATAATAATAATAATAATAATAATGATAATAATAATAATAATAATAATAATAAGAGGACTATTTCTACAGGGTAAACCTTGTCAATACTACGAGTATTGTTATCAATAAGGGCCCTGTTTGAAAGAAAAAATGTAACTCATTAGAAAATACATAATACAAATAGACAGGGAATTTTGCATAACATTCTAGTAAACTGGGTAACCGAAGTTTTTAAATTTTAAAGCATAAGAGTAGAGGCCACTGATCATTTTAAGCCCTGGGAACATTCTGGCAAATGACCGGAAGTTGCGTTTCCGGAAGCATGAAATATGCACGGTCAGCAAAATTTCAACTTTCGAATTTTTCAAATCTGATGATACTATCGGAAAGAACATGCAAAACTGAGCAAAAGATTTAAAAAGAGCAATGTGATCGGACCTATAATCAAAAAGTTATGGCTGTGGAAACTTTTCGTTTTCGTTTTGTCAAAAACTTGCTTTCTTGAGTTTCCTGATAGTGCAGACGCATAGCAGTAAAATTGTGCATGTTATAATAATAGCATGAAGTTTAGTACAAGTACACAATCCGATTTGCTGAATAAGATGAAGTTCATATCAAGCTTCAAAAAAGCCCCCAAAAGCTATTTTTGGACTGAGGTACTGGTACCCAGTCCTCTTTCTGGTATAGCACTACAACATTCTTAACATTGCAAGTTATAAAGCTGAAACTTTTTTCTGGCGTTATTTGACGTGCTGGATAAAATGGGATGCAAAAAAGCTTTAAAAATTTCACAAAATCAATTTTCAAACTATGGTTCTTGTACCCAGTCCTATATTGGGTCTTGCACTGTAACTTTGTAACTATTCAAGTTTTTTAACTGAAACTTGGGTTCCTGACGTAATCTGAAGTGCTACATAAAATGAAATGTAGACCTAGTTTTAAAACTTCACCAAAGGCTTTATTTAGACTGAGGTACTTATACCTAGTCCATTGCTGGCTATCGCACAAAAACTCTATGATTACGTAAGTTGTACAACTGAAACTTTGTTGTGATTAAAGATGGTGATAGAAATGAAGGCAGGTCCGCGTAAAGTGAGCTGTTTCTCAGTGTTGAAAGGGTTTTAGTCAAACAGTGAAGTACAGAATCATGTCTCCAGGTCAGGGACGGACTGAGCGGGGGGTAGGAGGTGCGACGCCCCCCCCCCAATATTTCTGTCTCCTTCGGTAAATTTGGTCCCATTTGGTAAAAACCATTTTTTTGGTAGTCAGCAGTAACAAATTAACGCCAAGATTTTACTTTTTTATCTCCTTGATATCAGTATTTATTCTTCTTATCAGTAGCGTAGCGGGGGGAGGCAAGGAGAGCGGCCGCTCAGAAAGTCGGTGTCTGAGAAAAGTACAAATCTGCAATAAAATTAGTACCTTAAAGGAGGACTTTATATTTCAGACAATATTAAAACGTTTTTAAAGATTGCAAACGACTGTAAGAAATATTCAAGCTAATCTGATAAGATAAGATAAAATTCCCTGTTCGCTTTGCTCGCACAGGGACCCTCCTTTATAACTATACAGAATGTTCAACAATTTATCCCACGTTATAGGATTTAAATAGAAAAGTCTTTTACGTTCTTTATACAATCCCGATAAAATAGAAACTAAAATGCTAATGCGCTTCAATTATTAAAAAAATTGGATTCTGAAATGGTTGGCGGGGATTTCGCTCCAAGAAGAACGGATTTAGTTTGAAAAATTTGGATTTTTTTTATTTTTAGATATTTGATTGAAACTGTGGAGAATCAGTTTTTACACGTAGTGCTTCCTCGCCTTACACAATTCAGAATGTAAGCGTTAGATGAATTGTCAAGGGAAAAGGTGTTGTAGAATGGGGTCAGCCACAAAAAGCCAGATATGACGTTGTATAAAGCGAAATTTCCACGTAAAAAAGCCATAGCTTTTCCAAACGCTTTTGCAAAATGGGGTATTTTCCTAATTTCTTAAGGGTGTGGTCAGCAAAAATTTTCTCCTCTTTGCCCCGCCAATCTTCAAAACTGGCTACGCCACTGCTTCTTATCGTCTTTACCTTAAAGTTAAAAAAGGAATTTTAAAAATGGGCGTTTTCATAATTTACCAGTGACCTGAAGGGTGTGGCACCAAAATTAGTGTCTAACACCCCCCCCCCAATCATTGTTGCTTAGATCCGCCCCTGCTCAAGGTATACTCTAAAATTAGAAGCAAAGCTAAATTATATGTTCAAAATTTAAGAACAGTTACATAATTATATGAAGAAATAATGTTTTTTAGTCCAATTTGTTATTTGCTTTTTCAAATAAATGCTTCTTTAAGTTGGAACAGAACGTCGTGAAGTTAGACTGAGATTTTATAAGTCCAGGTAAGGCATTAAAGCACTTTGCAGCGGCATCTTCAAAAGTATCTGCTATTAGTGATGGCCTTATACGAGTTTCATTACTACCTCGGAAGTACTCTGTTACAAGTTTGCAGCTCGAGTTTAATAATTGTAGGCCAGTTACTGTTGTCAATTGCCTTGAAGGTCAGTTTTGATAGGTTGCGTTCCCGTCTTTCTGCAATTGCCAACCAAGTTTCAAAATATCTTTTTTATGGGCATAACTAGAAGGGATCGGGTGTCAAATGGAATCATCTATGATGGAATTGAAGAGATTCTGTTTCCCCGGACTCTATTTTAAGTATTATTTTCTGGAAAAATAATTTTTTGACAATTTAGTGAGGTCTCGTTGCGAATCAAAAATACTTTTGTACGATTTCTAACATCTATCCATGATTCTACACTGTTGACCAGCTCTTTTGTATGTTCTTATTAATTTGTAATTGCTGATGGCGGGGGTGCCGTTCTCAAAAGTTATGAAGGGGGGCTGTGCTGTAGACGAATTCAATAGGCTACACCCATGACCACACCCTTACCACACCCAATCTACTTTCCTTTGTGTTAAAGACCCTCCGTTGTGTGTAGGAATCATTCAAAGAAACTGCTCATTCATGAGGAATCTATAGTATAAAAAAAGGGTTGTCAATACAGGAATTCGCCCAACATTATATGAACTCACTGGTTGAAAGGGGCTGAGCCCCCAAAAACCTCTCTGAATTTTAACAAGGGAGACCCCCTGAGTCCCTCTTCCACTGCACTACTGCCTGATGGCCTTGATAGGGACAGATCCATCTTTCTTTATGCACTCATGTCGACATGGCCTATGCTGCAAAATCAATCTCTTAAGATCAGTATCAAGCACATCTTCACTAAGATGACCATGATCAGTTGGATTGGATAACACTGGAAGATAAAGCTGGCATGATTTTGCTTGAGAAAAAGGTTGACTCGCACTTTCATCGTTCCTTTCAGTAGCTTCAGAAGATTCACCAAAGACATGGCTCGTGACCTTTTCTTCTTCCTATTCTCCATGCGGAGGGAGATTTGACTTTACGTTTCATTTCGGCCCTTTTGCTCGCACCAGATTCATAAACACGCTTGGGATTGGAGGACATTGTGAAATGAAAGCAAGAACATTGATCGATGCATCTGAAAACATTACTAAACTTGAAAGATAAGCATTTCCAAACTGCAAGTCTTTGCTCATTTCCAGGGCCGCGGAGAGGATTTTTGGGCGCCGGGTCAGGATGAAAGATAAATAGCAAGACAAGCCGACGGCGGACTCTTCTCGAGGTTACGAGGAAAGCTCTCCCAAAAATGTTCGAAGACAATTCTTGTTAAAATTGTTCTCGTGGCTAAATTACACTGGTGGCTATTATTTCTCTTTGGCTAAATTTTATATAATTAACAAAGATGTGACATATTACAGAGACGGCGCCACAAAATTGAGCCTGGGGTGGGGTAAGATTAAAGTTTAGTGACAGAGCAGGACTCACTATAGTTGTGTCCGACGCGAAAGAAATTTTTTTGAAATCAAGCCTCCTAGAATAGCTTAAAATGCATCTCCCAAACCAAGTTTAACAAAATACTACACCGCTCAGAATGCACAATTCGACGTTACTCAAAAAATCATTGATTATTGACTTTTAGGAAAAATTGGGAAGGCATTGCACGTTTACACATACAAAATGCAGACATTGCAATGATACAGAAAGTTATCTACTGAATTGATGCGATTAATAGACAAATGATTAAAAAAATAGATCAGATAAGATCAATCAGTATATAAACAGTTTGTTCTGTTCTTAAAAGCAATAGATCGAGTGCAAAAGCTTGATATCTCTCCACAGTCAAAAACGGACATTGCTAGCTTGTCAAAATACTTACAGTCATTCAAAGCAATGATTTTGATTACAAAACGACTTAAATTTTTGAAGTAAGTTGATATTAGAATAAAAGTATTGCAGCTAAGACAAACAACAATCAATGCTGAAAAGCAAAATTTTGAGAACCTCCTAGATGAAATACAACTGTTTAGATGCAATTCGATCTTGGTGGAAGAAGCTTCTAATGTAGCTGAAGAGCTAAATGTCCAAAAAATATCGAAGACAGGAAAATTTCTCTAAATCGGAGAGTGAAATCCAAAAACTGGCACTTGGTGATTTCCAGTCTTGTTGAAATTTTTTGTTAATTTCTTAAAAAATTGCCTAAAGCTACTAGGTCTGTTTCAGTGAGAAAACATGGTAGGACTATTACTGTTTCTGCTTTACTTTATTCATTCATAAATTTTATTATTGTAACTATTATTGACAGGTTGTGATAATGAAGAGGCTGATTTATTGCTTATAAATGTTTTAATTGTGTTATTATTTTTGGGCCCCTGTTGAATATTGACTATCTCACAGACATCACTACAAGGCACGAACTGTATAAGTTTTATGTCTGTAATTAGTTCACGGGGTTCGGCGTAATACGACCAAAGACGTCCAACATTAAAAACGAGGTTATAGTTAGTGTGAATATATTTATCGTAAAATAAACCAATTGGGTGACTTACACAACTCGATAGTACAATGTATGATTCGTAATTGCTTAAAGAAACCGTTCGTTGAGTTCAAATGCGGACACAACTCCCTGCGTGACCGCTCCGTGTATGTTCGATTCTTGACTCTCTCTCCTCGACTGATCACAGGGGTCCGAAGTAATAAAAAAAGATAACAAAATTCAACAGCCCCTATTGCCATGGTGCCCTTTTACCATTGGCCCCCGTATCGGTGACCCCTCTGACCCCCCTCTGACCCCCCTCTCCTCAGCACTGCTCATTTCAATGCTGCTGTGAATGCTATTAAAAAACATAAGCTTTCGTCCATAAAACGTTTTTCGAGAGACTTCTCGAGGGGCCCTTAGTGTTGTTCTTTATTTTGCACACCGTGCGTCACGGTCCTGCAAAGGGCTATCAAAAGCTGGGAGTGTTGGAGTGCGGAGTTGGCAGCTCCCCGAAATTTGTCAGTTGTTCATACAAACAGCTGAATTGCTCGTTCCAAATATTTAATTGAAATATTTCGGGGAGACGAGTCAAAATTCCTATTGTTTAGGGCTATCATTCTATCCAATCCTCTGTACCAATGAGAAGGTGCACCATATGGGCATGTGCATAAGGGCAAAGGCAAAATTCACATTTTATTGCTTTTTACCAATGGCGGCACCAGCCACTAAGCTCTTGGGGGGGGGGCAAACAAAAAATTGTAGCCACGTCATTTTTACCACCAGAAAACGCTTTTTTACCAGCAGGGAACGCGAATTATATCAAAAGGGAACACATAAGACTAATGTTTGACTACGTAAAGGCAGTTTGAAAATCACAAGATTACATCACAAAAGTTTGCTGTCAAAATATGATCCCTCCCCCAACATTTTCTCATCGAATTTGGACGAAAAAAACTGATCCTGACGAGAACTGGGGGGAGCCTGTCCCAAGTCCCCATGGATAAATAAGGTGCCACTACTGCTCGTTACAACATTTAATCAAACTCATTATATATTATAGTTGCATCATATGAACTAGAGTTTCATTTTCACTCTTCGCTTGACCCCCTTTTCTCTAAATTTTGCTCGTCTTTTTATTCGAGATTGGCTTATCCCCATAAGTGCTACGAATGTTCCCACCACATGATAACCACATAGTAAATTATGCGATATGAGAACAATGACATTGACTCTGAACTGCGCATGTGCATATGATGCAAAATTTTGAAAAGCCAACCGAAAACATCCTGCTCGTAGTGTTTTAAATTTACGATATTCTTGAAACGCAGCTAAAGTAATGTAGGGTTTTTATTTTCTGACAATCATTTTTGATCAAAAATTCACATTTATGCCATTTAATCACTTTGACGTCTTAACAATAACTGCATTTTTCCATCATAGGCCTGGAGGATCCTTGTAGCAAAACACGTAGTGCAGTTTCAAGGAAATGGAAGAAGAAATAAGAACAAGGAAGATAATGACGAAAGTAGAGCAATTGCCCCAGCCATGGAGTAGTTTGAGCACTTTACTACTCCTGCTTACTGCTAGAAGATGGGGCACATTCTTCATATTCTGACAATCAACTAAGACACTGCTCAACGTTTCTAACCAAAAACTATGAAATTTGAAGTTAAATACGCACATTCAACCTTGCAAAATCCAGTAAGATATTTTTTCTTTGGGAGAAATATATACAATACAAAAGACAGGGGCGAAACTACCGGGGGGGTGTGGGGGGGTGTGACACCCCCCCAATCCAAAAAATAGTCGATTTCGCAGGGCAATCGAAGATTTCGCAGGGCGCCAAGAGGAGCTTTGTTGCCACGCAGAAATGCCACCTCTGAAGTTCGTAAAGGGCCGTTCACGAATTTTGAAATGGAAATATTATATTTGTTATAAACCTCCCTTCCTGACATTGCATTTTAGAGAACGGAAAAGGTATGTCAGGAAGAGCTCCGTTATTAGCAAAGCGAAAGCATTCCTTACCGAAAGTCATAGCCAATGGATGCAATGATTGATGCATATGTTTATGAGGGCAAGATTGAGTCCATATAAATTAATTTAAGTTGTAAATTATTTTCATGACAAGCACGGCGTCACTGGGGAGGAATAAGGGGCTGAAGTCCCTCATTTTGGTCAAGATAGGAATTTTTTTATCATTTTTTCTATTACTTTTTAACAGTGCATGAACTAAAAAACATAATAAATCGTTAAGATACCAATTTTGTTTCATCTAATTGCTAACTTTTTCACGTATATTTTTTTTTATTTTTCTTTTATTTGCATTAATTCAGTAAATCATTTTCTGTATCATTGCAATGTTTTAATTTTGGATGTGTAAACATGGCCTTCTTGATACAAGAAACTCATATGTTCCAACCCTCCCGATATGACCAGGAGACTCCCGATTTCAGAGGTCATCTTCCGACCTCCCGACAATTAAAAAATCCTCCCGATTTTTGAAAAAAACTTATAATAAAAATAAAAAGCTGTTATAACATAAAGAAGAATCAAGATCACTGTCAACAGTGCAACTTTTTCATAACGGACGAAACGATTCGATGTATTCACAACATTACAATAGTTACGACATCGGATAAAGCCAGACGCCAGACTGCCAGAAGCCAGACGCCAAACTTTTTAACATTTGTTGTTGTTTATTCATCATAAAAGATAACCTTTCTTATAATTTCAAACTAATCTAAGTGACATAAAATTGCCAAAAATTTTTGTAGGAGTTAAATCGGGGTTCGCATGGGTTCGCATGGGTTCGCACTGATTGCAAGAAAACATTTCCTATCAAAATATAATCATAATTGTGCACAGTGGCGTTTCTAAGCCCAGAACTTTTTCGGCCTCTTCATTTGCCACCCCCTCACTTTCTAAGAAAGTTCTTCGATATTACTGACCTATTGATTACGAAGAACTGTTTTTCTATTAACATATTACAGACAGAGAAAATAAAGAATCCTGAGACATTTTGAGGCCTCAGAAATGACAAATTGTCAGGAGCTTCCGGGGGCTTCGTCCCCTGGACCCCTACCAGGGCGATGCCCTGGACCCGCTGGGGGGCTCAGAGCGCTCCCCAGACCCCCAGCTCTAATTTTTCGCTCGCTCCGCTTGCGATGTCCCCCGCTTTTCTTTCTCTACAGGTTGGAAGGTATGGAAACTGCACATTTCTGTTCAGGAAAAAAATTTCTCCCAATCAAAACAACATCTTCCTCTGTCATTCACAACTACGTGCAATCTGAGATGAAAGGTTGCCGTTTCTTTCCTTCCCCAACGTCTAACACTAGAGTTTTAGCATGACATCCCCCTTCCTATTTTTCCCAATAAACAATCATATTTTCAATAAACATCAGTTCTTTTAGCACAATAGTATTTTGCTAAACTTTTGTCTGAAAGATGCTTTTTAGCCCTTTTACAAGGTATAATTTCAAAAAATTTCTTCACGTCGGACCCAACCATGGTGGGTCCTCCTACCTCACTAAACTCAACTTTTAGCCCCACTGGGCTAAATTTTGTTGCGCTGTCTACATCATGTACCCCCCCCCCCCATTTAGCTGTTTATTAGCTTAATTTTGCAAACCAACATTAAATGAAGTGAATATAAAAAAAACAATTTACGCTCACGTAGAGAAATAGAAATTTCATAGGCAATGATATTTCAAGTTTGTTTCTATTGCTTAGAAGTTTGTCATTGGTAAAGACCAGTGTACACTGGTAAAGCTTTCACTAGTAACCTATAGACAAACCGTTGCTACTAGGTCTGCAGGGCACCACTCAGTTTTGCAGGGCAGAAACCCTTTTCACCCCCCCAAAACTATTGGCCAAGTTACGCCCCTGACAAAAGATCAAACGATCGCGAAGAGGGCAAATAATGATAATGATAACAATGATATCTCGCCGAATCTCCGTTTCGGAGCAGTTACTTTAATACAAACACAGAATTGCCAGGAAATATGTCATGTGCAGTATAGTACCACAGGCTAATTTTCACTTAAGTTTGAAAAAGTTCAACCAATCTCTCGATTTCTATCAGGCCATTCTGCGTTGCTTTCTAAAATTTGTTCCATTCCTGGAAGGTGTCTTTTGAATTTTTTGCATTGCCATAAATGTTCTATGCTTTCTTCGTGCATTCAACACCTTCTGCAACTTATATTATCATATTTTCCTTTGCAATTAGCTTTTAAATCGGTCATGTTTTTTTAATGCTGGTTGGCTGATTAAGAATTTGATTTCATTAATGATTGCCTTTGCTGAATTTTTCCTGCTATCAATACATTCCTCTACTGTTCCTCTGCTATTCTTTATATCTCCTAGGTATTTACATTTGCTCACCTCTTTTAGGGTTGCCTCATTTAGCTTTAGTTGCTTTATCTTTAGGGCAAATGAAACAGAATAAACTTTCATGCCATACCAAGGAGCGGATCCAGTAAAAAACCTTACTGAATTCCAGGCCAAGACGGGGGTTTCTAAGATTTTCGTCAAAATTGCTTTTTATACCGCCCTCTATCTGTTCATAATGTTGTCTCCTCTGAGCTTAAGTATGGAAATATTTGCATGAATTATGTGTAGCCTCTATTCCCTTATCACAGAGTGCCCGCCCATATTGTAAGTTAGGCATTCTATGTGTGATCATGAAGAAGATTTACCCTATTTATCTTGAAAGTCCTCTTTTGTGCACGGTACTTTTTTGGCAAAGCAAATACCATTGCCCTGGATTTACAAATTTGTCCACAGCTAAATGTTAAATGTATGAATCCGCTATATAATGGCTTCTGAGAGCAATGCCGAGCTCAAGGGCAGGTCAAGTTCATGTGCCCCCAGAGCCATGCCGAGAGCCATGCCGAGCCCAGGGGCAGGCCCAATTCATGGACTCTTAGCTTTATAGGCCCAGGGGCTTTTGCCCCCTTTTCCCCTTTCTAGGTTGTCCTACAGGCTTGTTCCTGAAAGGAGGTGGGAGGAATAGGGGGCTACAGGGCCATAGCCTGTGGTCCAGATCCCTCTACTTTCAAGTTAGGGGTCTGGAGCACAGGCTACAGGGCCAACGCCACGAATTTGAAGGTGAGGGGGGCAAGGCTAGCAAAAATAGGGGGCCAATGCTTTCCCCCTCTTACTACAGCTTTAAAACTATTTGCTTCGCAAAAAAGTGGGGGCCATGACCCCTCCAGCCCCCCCCCCCCGGTGGCGTGGGTCCTTGGCTATCGGGGAATATCGTGACCAAATATCTACAATGTACCTTCGGCACTTCTATATCTTTGAAAATATTTTTTTCGGGCCATTGCGAGGCCTTACTGAGCATGCTCAACCTTGCCTCCAAGAATTTCTAAAAGAGGAAGTACCGGTCACATGATTACTCTGAATTCACTTTCGCCCGAAAATTGCTATTTTCCGTGGACTTTGGTTCAAGACTTTCCGTACATGACCGCTGTAGTCATTTTGGAATGATGTGGCATCCAAGCAGATTTCTAATCCGTAATTTGTAAGGTCAATTAAAGTTTAAACAAGAGGTTTCTTCCATTTATACGTTATCATTGGTTACAGTTTGTAAGTAGCATGCTAGATCTTCCGGTTAATTCGTATTCCTGTTAGAATTTTTTTTACGTCTTAAGCATAAATGCCAAAGATTTACGATAACGATTGGGTCTCTCAGTGGGGTTACTTGTTCTTCTATGTACCCTGCTAAAATAGGGGTATGTTTCCTCCATGCACGTTTTCCCGCCATGAAAATAACCAAATAAATGCTACCATTAACATAACATTGAAGCAAAGAATTTTCGGATTTTGCCAAATATTTTGCACATTTGGTTGAGAATGACATATTTTCAATTAAATTTTGAGTTTATTATACACTTATAGCCCTCCTCCATGCTTGGTTGCACATTTGAAACTGTATGGCCAATGTTTGGTCATGACATCTAAAGTTTTGCATCACTTGACAATATTTATGCAGTTTTCTTCACTGAAAACCAGTTTTTTACCCTAAAGTTGCAAAAATCTCTGACGACAAAAACATTAATCAAATGACAAACCACGATTGCCCCTATTACTAATGTCCAAAATCAAGTTTCTGAGAACAGCGGATAGGAGAGAGGATTAAAGGCTCATGACTGCTGATGCCTGCAACAGGCCTGGCACTTAGCAAGAGGAAAAAGTAAATTTCAAGCAATAAATAATAGAATAAACTTTTTCAAACTTAAAAAAACTTGCACATTTGAAGTGTACACACATGCTCAAGTACACACTTGCAAGCCTGGGATTTTGTTGATCCACAGCCAAGAAATCATCGAAAGTTGACCGATTCTTTATACAGATTCCCAATCAGAATCAGACTTCTAGATGTACCCCATAACCTAGAGTAGAATTTGATTACTGGAATAAACACATCTTATAAGATAATGTATATCCATCTTGTTTCCATTTTTAGGTCTAGATGCCTTTCTTTGACACAAATGTAGGACCTCAACTACAATAGATCTAAAGGGGCTTTTGCCCCTCAAAAATGATTAAAATCTTTTGTTTACAATAAAAAATCCTTTTCTATTTACATAAAGGAAGATAGAAATTGAATGAAAATTCCATCAGCTACCGCTTGGCATCTGCCATTCTTTGTACCTTGATCATCACTTCTCTTGTGCAGCTGTCCAAGCTATTTTCTACCTGCTACATGAAATCACAACAAATTTGAAATTTAATTTTCAGTTGACATTATAACTTCTGCCATACCTAGTATTTGTTTAGATACTTAAAATATTGTGATCCTAATGTATCCATTAAAATTTTTCTGTCGCTTCCAACTGCCTTCTTTCCATTAATAGTTTCGGATCACCATATCATAAAT
Organism: Rhopilema esculentum; assembly: GCF_013076305.1. The sequence goes on from NW_027020025.1 coordinate 7,757,234, forward strand.
GGTTGAATTGGACCCCCGTTCAACTTGTCCCAACCATGGAAATAAACATTTTTGATAGGCCCCCACACTAAAATAAGCCCCATATTTTAATCAGCTCCTTGAGATAATTGGAGAAATTGAAGTATGGTTTTTTTTACTGGAAGCTTGCATAGATTTCCTGTGTGAAAACATAGAGGTATACTTCTATTTTGAAATGTTTCTTGAAAATAGAAACATAATTTTCAAATTTAATTTTTTTTTCCTTTTAGTTTCAACTAAATGTTTAAAAGAGAGAGAGAGAATAATCAGCATAGTTCATATTTATTAAGAAATATGGCAGCTCGCAGAAAACCAACAGACCCTGATTACACTGTCCAGGCTCAGCCCAAGGTTGAAAAGCTCGAGGAGCAGAAAAGAAGTGTTCAAAAATCATCATCATGGTTTCTTTCAATCATGAAAATCATTGTTGCATCATTCATATCTGTTGGCTTTCTAGCCACGTTAGTAGTTAGCAAGTTGGCCATAGTTGGCATTGGACAGCAATTCAATACTACATGTAAGCTTTTACCAGATAAGTGCATTCGTGGCCATCGCAATGAAGCACCATATATCATAATGGTTCTGGTGATGATGGTGCCCCAGTTTCTTACATTTGTCACTGCACTTGCTTCATCAGCATTTCGTACTAATGAACCATGGCCAACCAAAACAGCAGCAATTGGGGTATTTACATTTTGTTAATTTTCTCATGCTTAGTTTTTCAAGTGACCAATATCTCAGATTAGTTTTTCTTTGCCGCAATAACTAGCTTATATTTGGAAATTTGTTTATAGCTTCTAATATGGGATGTTTACGTATGCAGGAGAATTTTTGAGAAAATTCCTTATAGTTAGAAATCCTTATATTTTAGGTGACATCTTTTATGCATGACACCTAAGACCTGTGGGGAACATTGTAAGGTAGCTTACACTGCTACTGACTTGGGCTAGTTCTTCAAATCTAAAAGACAGAGAAAATGCATATCATGGTATATTTTTAGGCACAAGTTTCTTGACATTACAAATTCTCAAAATATATTGTCAGATTTTACATCATCATCGATAAGCATGCTCTAGTCAGAGTGTGGCTTCTTGAACAGTAGCATGAAACTCAGTTCTTCTCTCACCAAATTAAGTTGCCTTCTTCATGGAGCCAAAGATATTTTCATTTCTTTAATGTTTCACCCAAGGAACTTTCAGTATTTTCAAACGAGCGGTAAAGAGTATTTTCAAAAGCTGTTTCTTTATAATTGCCTTTCACAGAACCCACACCTCACAGGCATAGGCTGCTATGGGGAAAACTCATGCTCTGAGTATTTTTAGCCCTGCCATATTTTGTTTGTGCTTTGAAGTGCTTTCAAACCCATAGCTAGTCGTCTTCTGATTTCTGTGCTGTTGTCACCGTCCCTTTTTACTTTAGCACCAAGATTAACGAAATATTCTACTTCTTTGAATGCCGAACCATCAATTTTTATTTCATCATGGTTGTCCCTTGCACTTCTAGATACAGTCATTACTTAAGTCTTTTTAGCGTACATCTTCAAATCAGGTTCCTCACTATGCTCTTTCACTAATTTCATATAACAGCCTAGACCAGCTCTTGATGTCGCCATTAGTACCACATCATCTGCGTACCACATGTCACCCATGGGACATCCTCAGATGATAGGAAGATCAAAGATTTGCGATTTGTTTTCATTAATAACTTCTAGCATGATGTTTTCCGTATAGATATTGAATAGTGATGGAGAGAGTATACATCCATGTCAGACCCCATTCTTGCTTGGAAACCAATCTGTTGTTCTGCATTCCAAACAAACAGCAGAATGTTGGTCTTGATACAATGCCTCAATTAGTTTTACAACATGCTTTGGGAACCCCATATTTAACATTATCTGCTACAACTGCTTATATGAGGCATTGTCAAAAGCCTTGGAGTAATCAACAAAACAAATGTAGAGATCTTGTTGCATTTCCAAACATTTATTGATCAGTAATTTGAAGCTAAAGATATGATCTCTTGTTCCTCGGTGCTTCATATAACCTGCCTGGGATAGGGAAATCTCTTCCTTTAGTCTTAGAATCATTCTGCCCAATAGGATATTTAACATTGTTTTACTAGCATGACATATAATCTTGATATAAGATATCTGTTATTTTCACAGAGCAGCAAATCATCTTTCTTCAGGATTGCTAAAAGCTGTATAAATCGCTACAATACTCTTTCCAACGGTTCATGATTTCATTTGCTTTAGTTAAGGTTCTTCCATCTTTGCTCTTGATAACATTCAATTTCGGTCAGAATTGCGTTGTGAGATTTTAACCTCTGTGAACATTGCCTTGCTGTTGCCAGCTCTGTGATGTGATTCGGTAAATGCTGCTCTTTTGCTGTAGATGATCTTTTCTTATCTCTTCGGCATGCCCTCTGAATTGCAGCTGTGGTTTCATGATACTCGGCACTTGCAATGAATGCCCTCTTGATTTCATATTTCTGCTTTTCTCTATAAGATCCAGTGTTTCATTTGACATCAACTTGGACTTTTTCAATCTCTTCTTTGGCAAATGTGCTTTTTCTGCTTTCAGTGTTATTTCTTTTATCTGTTCCATTAACTCATTCGGTGACACAGCCACGTAGCTGCAGGGGGCATGGGGGGCTGTGCCCCCCCAAACGAAAATTTTGACAACAGCTTGCCCCCTCTGACTACAGTTTTTCTAAATGATATTTTGAAAATTTGGCATATTTAAAATTCCATGACCTTGATTTGGTCCAAATATATCTGTTTGTTATATATTTGTTTTCTTGTTTGCCTGCCCCCCTCAGGTATGGTTCTTGCTCGAGTCCCCCCCCCCCTAGCCGACACCTACAGCTACGTGGTTGCAGTGACAGTTCTTCGGAAATAGCGGCTAACCTCTCAAAACTATTCTGTACTTCTACAGCATAAGAAATCGGTATACTACTGAGATCAAATCTAACCACAGGAGGAGCCTTCTTTATGGTTTTCACTTTACAACGAACGTCCATGTACAGTAACTGATGGTCCGAGCTGCAGTCAGCCCCTGCAAATGTACTATTTTCTTAACGCCGGATACTGATATAATCAATTTTTTTTCGGGTGCTCCCGTCTTAGGACGTCCAAGCTCACAGGCGGCGTTTTTGGTGTTTAAATAAAGTGTTGCTGTGTTGCAGATTGTCATTTCATTTGAGATAGCAAAGGATAGCAGATTATATCCCCTCTTTTCTCTGTTTCCCAGACCATTTCCCTGTTGCTGTCTGCACATTCGGATCGCATCCCTCTCCTTTCTTGGCATTGAAGTCGCCCATAAGAATCAATGTTTCGTTTGCAGGGATTCTGTCGAGTACTTGTTGCACACTTTCATAAAACCGCTCAATTTCCTCTTCGTTTGCTGCACTTGTTGGAGCATATACCTGCACAATCGTGATGTTATTTGATCGACCTTGTAATCTGACTGACAGCACCCTATCATTCACGGGGTTATATCGCAGTTTCCCTGCGTTCATGTTTCGAATGTTCCATGTTGCAATTCTCATAATGTTTTGTAGACGTACTCGTGTGTCTTCCGCGCTGTTTTTTTTATCAGGGCCTGAACTTTCCAGCGGCTTTGATTCATACCCGCCATATTGAATAGTGATACTAACACTAGAATTTGTCCCTTCGCCAGTTTACGGCCTGGCGGTTCCACTATCCACTCTCATATCTGGTGCAAATTCATTTTGTGCTGCCATTAAGTGTGTAGGCGAAGAAAAAAAGGAAAATAATGCGATAGGTCGCCATTACTTTTCACATTTTCGCAGTACCCATCAAGTAGGTCGAAGCGCCAGGCTAAAAGTACCTCCCACAATGCTTGGGCAACTGAACTGACGGTCTATCACCAAACGCTGCCCGCAAGCTCTACGTTCTGCTGTCAACGAGGGACCCTAATCCCTATACCTCAGGGATCCGCTCAGCTTTATGGCGCCGACCGCATTCGCCAGTCGCGAAACAGGTGCCGGCGGTCATTTGTGTGCACTTTTTAGGTTTTAGTTTGGACTGTCTAAACCCACACACAACCTCCCAGTTCCGCCTAAATGCAGTTTAAGCCTGGCATCGGCGACACTCTTAACCTGGGCCTTCTAGGGAGCCTTTTGACAACAAACCGTGCCTAACGAGTTGGCATGGTGATTGATAATGAGTTTTGATTGGCTAGTGTGGGTCTATATAATCAAATGTTTCTTGATTAGTGGGTTTCTCTATGGATTCTCAAACAGCCAACCAAATTTATCCACCATGCTACCCGTTTTACTTTTGTAGGGAATCATTGGTGCTGTAGCAGAGGTGACAGGTCTCTGTTTGTTTACATTGGTAATCGCAACCGAAGAATGCATTGCCAGCAGAGTCATCATCTACATGAATGGGATATACTTGTTGCCAACTGGTTGGCAACTGCTGAAGCAAGTTAGGAAGCGCTGCTCCAACCAAAAAGCAAATGGACATGATGATTATCATGCATTCGGAGAGTACCAACAAAATGATGATGATGATGAAAATGGTCTTCTATCATGGAAGCATACTGCAGGTTTGGTTCTCTCTCTCCTTTTTGCAATTGGTGGGCTTGCATATGCGGTTTATTCAAAGATCCAAGAACCAGATACAGAAAATTTGGTAAGAATGATTTGAAAATGGCATGATAAATTTCAATGTAAATATTGCAAATGGAATTATGGCATTTCTTCTTGTTTTGTTAGAAATTTTGTAACACACATATGTTTTATAAACAACACCACCAAGAAAATATTCAATTCATCCATTCATTTTCGAATATTTATGCAATGTGACCTTACAGATCTTTTGTCCTTACAGTATTAAACTTTTAGAGTTTAGTTAATACGTTGGATTACAATATATGAAACCGAAAACATTCCTAATTAGTAATCCCAAATGAAAGTTGGCAACATTTCTTTCAATTTTTCCACAAGCATGGCTTTCATTTTACTTGAAAATGAGTCGGAGGCCTGTAGGACGTCAAAAAATGCCAGAAAAAAGTTTCAGTTTAATAACTTGCAAAGTTAAAATGTTGTAGGGCTCTACCTAATAGAGTACCCCAGTCCAAAAATAGCTTTTTAGGGAATTTTTGAAACTTGGTATGGATTTCATCTTATTCAGCATATTGGATTGTGTACTTGTACCAAAATTCATGCTATTTTCATAATATAAACAATTCTACTGCTCTGCGTCTGTACTATAATGAAACTTCAGAAAGCAAGTTGTTTGACAAAGCAAAAAGTTTCAACAACCACAACTTTTTGCATATAGGTAAGATCACATTGCTCTTTTTATATATTTTGATCAGTTTTGCAAGCTTTTTCTGATGGTATCGTCAGATTTTAAAAATTCGAAAGATGATATTTTGTGACCGTGCATTTTTCATGCTTTCATGCTGCCAGAATATTCCCAAGGCAAATACTCTTGTGATTCAAACTTTGAAATCTTCAGTTAGGCAGGTTGCTAGATGGTTATGCGAAATTCTCTTTCTTTATGGCTTCCTTCAAGGGAATTAACAAAGACACAAATTTCGTTGGACTGATGAAAATATCAGTTTGGGAGTACTTCATGTAAGAGTCTCCCTGATCCCCCGTCAAGCCGGGTAACTCGGATCCATGTACAGCCCCTTAAAGTGCCACTGAACTAGAAAAATCAAAAATTTTTTTATTGATGTTCTAAGTCAAGTCGGTGCTCCTGAATCCGATGCTGAAGTTCGCTTTTCGGAATTTTGAAGTGTTTTGAAGCTACAACGCTTCAAAGTTGCGATTTTCAAGACTTTTTGTGCGAAAGTTTGTGCGCGGTCTGTGAGGAATTTCAGGAATGTGTGACGCATTAACGTTTATAAGTCGCGGAAGTGATGCGGGCTTCAGTACTGAAGACTGTATTTCGAGTGCGATAAAAAAACAAAAAAAACGTGAAGTGGATGGAAATAGTGCGATACTTGTGCTCTAAATATCACTAGCTATCTAACTACAAGACACGTGCAAGGTATTTTCTTGCGAAAATTTCGAGCCCATACGAAATGAGCAAACTTTTTGCGTGCAGTTTTTACCAAGACTTGATGCCGATCATTTACCTTTTGTGAATTATTGAGCGTATCGAATAAGAATGCTTTTACGAACAGCTTTATAAATTATGAATACAAGTGAGCAAACTGATCAAGGGAAAAGTTGATCTATTATAGAACCACACAAATTGCACATTTTTCGGCGCTTTTCCCACTTTCCAACTTGCGTTGCCACTGTCAAAGCATCAGTTATTGCCAGGGCCGTCAAGATGGGAGATAAGTTGCCCCAGAACCTCGTGGTCAGGGGACCTCAAAAAGTAAAGAAGTTCATTTTAAATGGAATTGATTAAAAGTCCATAAGTAGCACGGTGGGATATTTTTAAGCGTCTATTCACACCCCATCTTTTTGGCGTATCAAACTGCCTATCTCCATCAAGTTTCATGCTGGTATCACAATCTAATGGTTAAATTGTGACAATTACTGCTAAGAGGTTTGGAATCTAGTATCCAAGTCTATAAATAGCACAAGGGAAATTTTTCGGCGTCTATTCGCATCCTATCCTTTTCAGCGTATCAAACTGCTCATCTCTACAAAGTTCCATGCTGATGTCGCAATCTAAAAGTTAAATTATGACAATCACTCCTTAGAGGTCTGGGACCTGGTACCCCAGTCTATAAATAGCATAAGTGGTATTTTTCAGCGTCTATTCGCTTCCTAACTTTTTGGCGTATCAAACTGCCTTTTACTACCAAGTTCCAAGCTGGTATCGCGATCTAATGGCTAAATTATGTCAATTACTGCTTAGAGGTCTAGGACCTGGTACCCCAGTCTATAAATAGCACAAGGGGGATTTTTCAGGGTCAATTCATATCCTATCTTTTCGGCGTATCAAACTGCCTTTTACTACCAAGTTCCATGCTGGTATCGCGATCTAATGGCTAAATTATGTCAATTACTGCTTAGAGGTTTGGAACCTAGTACCCCACTCTATAAATAGCACAAGGGGGATTTTTCAGGGTCAATTCATATCCTATCTTTTTTAGCGTATCAAACTGCCTATTACTACCACGTTCCATGCTGGTTTCGCGATCTAATGGCTAAATTATGTCAATTACTGCTTAGAGGTTTGGAACCTAGTACCCCACTCTATAAATAGCACAAGGGGATATTTGTCAGCGTCTATTCACACCCCATCTTTTTCGGCGTATCAAACTGCCTATCTCTATCAGGTTTCATGCTTGTATCATGTTTTACACAATTTGTAACTTTTTATCTTCTTACAGCCCTCACTATGGCTGAATTGACTATATAAATCTGAATGCGTCACTCGCCCCAGCCTCTTTTCGCACGACCTACTCGCAAAAGAACCCCATAAACCCCTATTTGTGGGCTCCAAATTAAAAAACTAAACTTTTTTTCGAAATCAGCGATGATTAGTCTACCAGAATCAACAATAAAAGGAATTTCATTTTTTTCAATTCAGTGGCACTTTAAAATGATTATCGGCAATCATTTAGATAAAATGTCAACCATCTTAATTCCGTATTTGGTATTGTCGGCTATCATGGTACCAGGCTGCTTTTCCCAAAATGTACTAAACAATAACATCCCTGATAAACAGTACTGACTCCTGGTATACCACCATGGACAAAAGAGAGGTGAATCTGACTATTTCTCTCAACCTGAAAAATGTGTTAGAGGAATATTGGCGACTGGTTTACATCATATTTGCAAAATAGGAAACATTTTTGTACAGTGAACTGACAAAAGTCATCGGCTAAAATGGTAACCTTTAGCATTCCTCAAGGATCCTACCTTGGTCCACTCCTGTTCATAATCTACCTATATGATTTCGAAACAAGTCTAGAACTATCGAAAGTCAGCATGTACGCGGATAATACACATGTTACGATAACATCTTACGATCTTGAAAATCTACTTGAGAATAGTCAAAGAGAGCTTCTCAGAATTTCAGAATGGATGAGAATTAATAAACTGACTGCCGATCCTAAGAAAAGTGAATACAAGCTGATAACGTTGTCCCCGAGAAGTCAATAAGATGGATGTCTCTGAACCGCTAATATTAAACAACTCGAAAATAAAGCGCGCAAAGCAGACAAAAACACTTGGAATCATCGTAGATCATGGTTTGAACTGGGAACAACATCTCAAAGTTGTTAAAGGAAAGGTTCGTGGAGGTCTTTCATCCCTTAAAAAACTGAAAAACCTTCTGCCACAAAAACAACTGGATAATGTATATCGGGCCCTTATAGCAAGTCACTTGCGCTATGCAAATGTTATTTGGGGAAGTATTCCTAGTTCTATAATAAAGATTCTGCAAAATCTGCAGGACCGAGCCCGAACTATTGAAGAAGAAACTGTAAGGACGTCCATATTCCAAGATGTAACCTTGAATATGTGAAAAAAGGCTTCCACTATTCAGCACTTACTGCGTGGAACAGCATTCCTATCTCAATCAGGGAACTGCCAACCCTCCCGCAGTTCAAAAGAACATTAAAATCACACTTCAAGAGCTGAAGTTAAATCAAAACACGATTCCCCGGAAGAGCAGCAAATAGGTCCTAACAATTTATTGTATTAAGATTGTAAATTTAATTCAATTAGTTTTTTTGATATACTGAAGTGATTTTTGTGTATAAATAATTCAACATGAAATATGAATTCCATTATGATAGAGTTTTTAACTAGAATTTAATGAAGAACAGTTTCAAACGCCTTTTTTGGAAATAGGCCTATAGTTTGATCGCTCGTCGGATGAGCCTTCTTTAAAGATGAATGCAAACCTAGCTTTTCAATACCGCCCAATACCGCTTTATCTTAAATCGCCAGTGGCTGCTTCGTTAAAACATGACCTTGATCTACCTATGACCTTTTTATTCGCAGGGACTATTTAGGCGCACGGCTCCCATTATTATGTTTATGGTCCTGCTTTCCTTTGCTTGGTGTCCGAAGATACGGAAGCTTCAAATTCGCGCCAAAGGAAATGCTGAGGTATACGATGAAGACATATTTGAAGATGACGACAGACATCTATATGACTGGCAAAGGATACGCGTCAAAACTGCCCGCGAGCGAATGACTGTTATCACGTCACTGGTGAAGCTTTGTCTTACGCCGTTTATGGCCGCCGCTTTTGCCAAGGCTTTCGAGCTCAATGTACATTTCAAAGACCTTAAGTCTGGATTCGAGGAACTCAATGAAGACAGATATCTGCTGGCCATGCTTGTCGCTCAAGTCGTTTGCAGTTTCTTTGCCAAAGTATTTGCTTACTTAGCATGTACCTTGGGTCTGCAGAAACTCTGCTTCGCGTCACCGCTGATTATATCAACACCCCTGAGCATCATTTTGGTCGCCACCAAAGGCTGCAATGCCCTGGGCCTCTGTAATTGTCAAACGAACTTGGGTAACGTATTACAGATTGTCATACTTGCTGGTTTGTTGTGGCTGGCACAGATATTCTCGACGGTGATTTACATTTGGCAATCGCAGCAGTTCCAAATGGCCAAAGAGGACACATTGTTCTGGCTCCCTGGTTATGACGGTATTCTGCTTCCTTCTTTTTCTTTACATCTTCATTACTATTGTAACTGTGCCTGAAAGAGCATAATGAAATACCCTGGGCCTCTACGTGTGCAAAACAAGTTAAATGTACCACGAATTGGCTAAGATATGACCATATGAGCACAGGCTCTTTCCCCACCTTTGTTGTTTGGTTAAGTCACGTAATCTGTTAGCAAATCTTTGATAAGCCATATCGTTATAATTTTGGCATATAACGGATTAGTATTGCAAGGTGTTCATTTGTGTTATGTGGTGAAAACTGAAAAATTCTAGAAATAGATTTTAAATTAAAGTCAGACTTAAGAGCTCTATTACAATAAATTTGAATTTTTTTAGTGGCACAACGTTATCAGTGGATTAAGCTTTTTAGGAGATCATTTTTCAAAAGTTCTAAATGACTATTATTGCTAAATTTAAGTATTATTACTAAACTGATAAATTTTAAGAGAACTTGCTGTCTATTAAAATATCGGATGTGCCCAATGTTGCACCATTTAGCCGTGGCTTTAAACTTTGCCATAGAAAGCCTGTTATTTCCATGGAAAAGATGTTTGCTGAATATTATTAAAGCTAATTCCCAACATAAGCCTTATTTCAGTTTCCTTGTATAAAGCCCGAAAGGATCATATATTTATTATGAGTATCTGACATGAATCAATTTGACCACACCGGTCATCTTAACATTACAAAAAACAATATTGTTCGGATATAAGAATGCAATTGAAATTTTTTTGCAGTTTAAATTTGGCTAGGATTGTAGCTACGTATCGTGAATCGTCAATTTAGGCCCCACCTTAGAATAAACCCCCCTTTTTTGTTAACCCTAAACTCCAAATCACTTTAAACAATTACCCCCACTCTCTCTTGAATAAGCCCCCCCTCGTAAGGGTCGACCTTTTTCTACTCCACAGGATGTTAAACTGCGACAAGTGTAGTAATGGTTCTTCGCAATGAAAATTATGCCTATTTGTATTAAAATTTGAAAATGATATGAAGCTAAATTTTTAACGAATGACGTAGCGCAACTAGCCTTGTTCCGGCGTACCTACTTTTCATTGAGATCTCTGTAAGTCCCGTAAGCAACTTTATTACATCTTAACCCATTCAGAAATATATAGGATGTGTCTTTGGTTGTGCTTATAGTCAAATTTATTTTCACCAGTGAAAAGACTGTTTCTGCTTGATAATTCATTCTAGATTTTTTCAGTGATATAATACAGAGTTCTTCTTTTCGTCAGGTGTACTTACCGAGCAAAGCCTCATTTTGAACAGGAAGAACGAGGCTACCGATGACTATTACGTCAGTTACAGACAGCTCGTCAAGGACAGTACAATTTACATATGCACGACGATGTACCACGAGGCTGATTTTGAGATGGAGCAGCTTCTTCACTCTATTGCTGGAGTAGATGCTGCTCGAAAAGAATCAAAAAGACAATTTGAGTCTCATATTTTCCTTGATGACGGCGTTCGTGGTAGGGTAAGTCGCCCTATCTCTTTAAGGTGTTATCATTAAAGCATATTCATGATGGAGAAGACGAGAGAATTTCAAATTCAATATCCTCAACCGACAAATTCTATCTTGATGTTTTTTAATTTTCTTTGATTACTTAACACCAAGCCAGCTCCAATTCAGTCAATTCTTCACTAGGATTTTTTAAAGTAAAAAAAATTCAAAGCTGTTCATTTAAGTTTAACTCTTTTAAAAGGTTCCTTATGCTGAACAGCGTAATCACTTTTTAGCGCAACAGAATGTAAAATTTATTTACTAATGCAATTCTTTGCGAATTCGCCCCAGCTATTCGAAAATTGTCGCATTGAGAAATTCACAAGAAAGATGATCAAGTACCAGCTTGATTAGTTTTGAGACAATGCCAGTTAATAGGTACATTCTATACAAAACTTTGTTTCTGTGATATAATGTGCCGGTGAAGAAAATCCTGCATCTTTTCTCAATCTAAGAAGCCAAAAGTTCAAAATCCTCCGAGAAAACAGTAGAAATAAGGCGTGGTGATAATAGCATATTGATAATAGCATATTGAAATTATCTGTTCTCGATGACCCTCCTTGCTATCGCCAGCCATGTCACTGCAATTTGTTGTTTGCTGATTCTTCGAAAATCTTTTACGTAGGTTATTGTTTACATTTGATTTAAGCCTGGTTTCCATATAGCCGTAAGGCTGCCTGCGGCTGCCTGTGACTGCTTTCTGCCATCTTCCATCATCCATCCCTACGGTATCGCCGGCAGATAATTCTTTATGGAAACACTTTCTAACGGTACCGCAGGCAGCTGTTTGAAGTGCCGTAAGACTGCCGGGAGAGCCGGGAGAAAGTTGAACGAGTTCAAATTTTCCCGGCTCTTACGGCAGCCTCCCGGTACCGCCGGCAGACAAATTACAAATGGAAACGCCTTGCCTGCGGCTGCCTGCGGCATTCTTTTGTTCAAACGGATCATGTGATGTGCAAGAACCAATTGAAACAGGGCTTTGTTGTTGAATTTTGCCCGCCAGTTTTTCCCGCTCAAACTTTACCTAGTTACTGGCATAGTTACCGATACCGCAGGCAATTGAAAACAGAACGTTTCCATTTGCCGGCGCTACTGTAAGGGTGGAAGATGGAAGATGGCAGAAAGCAGTCGCAGGCATTCGCAGGCAGCCTTACGGCTATATGGAAACCAGGCTGAACGAGTTCAACTTTTCCCGGCTCTTACGGCAGCCTCCCGGTACCGCCGGCAGACAAATTACAAATGGAAACGCCTTGCCTGCGGCATTCTTTTGTTCAAACGGATCATGTGATGTGCAAGAACCAATTGAAACAGGGCTTTGTTGTTGAATTTTTCCCGCCAGTTTTTCCCGCTCAAACTTTACCTAGTTACCGGCATAGTTACCGATACCGCATGCAATTGAAAACAGAACGTTTCCATTTGCCGGCGCTACTGTAAGAGTGGAAGATGGAAGATGGCAGAAAGCAGTCGCAGGCAGTCGCAGGCAGCCTTACGGCTATATGGAAACCAGGCTTTAGGCGTAGTAAATTGATAAGTTATGAAAGGTATATTTATATTATATATGTACCTTTTTCATATTTGATTCTGTTACGTAGGGCTGCGCTTGTGCATAAGATTCAAGGGACCTTTTCATAAAAAAATAATTTTTAATCTGTAAAAACTGTGAATTAAGTCAAGTTATAAGTAATATTTTAAAACTTGGAATAACATGAAATTAGAATTAACAATTAGAAGAAAGAACCCAACGTTTCTAAAATATAAATATATGATATCTCAAATGTATATTTTAAATATAAATAGTGGATGCCTGCTTTGACGTGGCTGAGAGGCTTATCCGTCTGATGATAACGATGTAATGAAAAGGTAACAGGGATAAAATAAGCTATTTTTTATGCATGGAAAAACATTGTCAATAAAAGGGGATAGTTCCTTGTTCACCCTTTTGGAGATAGCTCTTTTTAAAGGGTATTGTGAATAACACAAATGATACAAATGAATTGGCACAAATGATGAAAAACAATTTGATTTTTGTAGGTTTTATTGATATACGCTTGTTTTTAGCACTGTTTCTGCTCTAGAAAGAAAGTAGATCTTTATCCAAAGACACCACCCTAAAAAGACTGAAACCCCCCGTACCTCGGAAAAGCCCCCCAAACGGCCTGATCAACACTCAGATTAGAAATCTACAACAAAAACTACCCTAGAAAAAGGAGGTCTCGTAAAGTCTTCTTCTAGGGGGTAATGCTCCTCCTCCAGCCACTGGACTATTAACCTTATTTCTGTACTTTTAAGTATGCAAAGCCGGAGGGTTCCTTTACCCTTGAAATGCACTGCATCATGATTCACATACCACTGAAACGTACTACTGATCTAGTAAAACAAAATACTAGAGAATTTCGGTGAGCTATTTTCAAGTTAAGAGAACTAATTAATTTTAACGTTTTACCCGTCTATTTTTGCAAATTTTATCTCTTTTTAAATTTATACCGAATTTTAAATTTTAAACTCTTAAACCTAACAAACTTAGTTTTTCTCTTGTTACCTGATTGCTGATTAAGTTACTTATGTCGCTAGGTTTTAGTAATGCTGTCTTTGTCACCAAATTGGTAGTTTTGAAGTTATTACTTTTGGAACTGGGTATATATTTTCAATCGTCTTCTTTCGAACCCTTATATTCTGACGTTTCATACTCCTTGGAGAGTCAGACGAAAAAGCTTTAAGTAGTTCGTTGTGAGATATTTGCTTTTCTCAAAGCCATTTTCAAGAAAACCAATCTTTAGAACGAGAGAAACCCATTGATTTTCTCCGATTGGATTTCAAGACAAAAAATAAGGTTTCCTTTTATCTGGGATTGGGCTGGGGGCATTGAACCCCTCGACACGTTTCTTGAAGAACTAAATTAGTTTTTCACGAAGAACTTCGCAATGCTCTGGTTGACCGTTGCAATGCTCTGGATGTAGCTACATGACCCAGAAATTCTAAAAATATATTTTGGTGATGTCATCACTCTTTTACTGTTTATTTCTCCTCCTCTTCTATCAACCGTATCAACCTTGTAAGAGATTAATAGTTCATCGACATTGATAGAGTACTGAATTTTTTCAGGCGATAAAGACGTATGCTCTACAACTGATCTCGTTATTCCCAAAGACACTTGGTGTTGAAATTAAAAATGTTGGAAACAAGTACGAGACTCCTTATGGGATGCAACTGAGATGGAGGCTGTCTAGCGGCATGCCGTTTGTTCTTCATTTAAAAGACAACGAAAAGGTATTATTTCTACGCCTTTCACTCTTGTCATTTCTACATCTACATTTGCAATACTCCAGTCGTAGTGGCGTTTTGGGGTAGTGGCGTAATAGCATTGTTGTGGCGTAGTATTGTTGTGAAGTAGTAGCGTTGTGGCGTAGAAGCGTTGTGGCGTAGAAGCGTTGTGGCGTAGTAGCGTTGTGGCGTAGTAGCGTTGTGGCGTAGAAGCGTTGTGGCGTAGAAGCGTTGTGGCGTAGAAGCGTTGTAGCGTAGAAGCGTTGTGGTGTAGAAGCGTTGTGTCGTAGAAGCGTTGTGGCGTAGAAGCGTTGTGGCGTAGTATTGTTGTGAAGTAGTAGTGTTGTGAAGTAGTAGCGTAGAAGCGTTGTGGCGTAGAAGTGTTGTAGCGTAGAAGCGTTGTAGCGTAGAAGCGTTGTGGTGTAGAAGCATTGTATCGTAGAAGCGTTGTGGCGTAGAAGCGTTGTGGCGTAGTATTGTTGTGAAGTAGTAGTGTTGTGAAGTAGTAGCGTAGAAGCGTTGTGGCGTAGAAGCGTTGTAGCGTAGAAGCGTTGTAGCGTAGAAGCATTGTATCGTAGAAGCGTTGTGGCGTAGTATTGTTGTGAAGTAGTAGTGTTGTGAAGTAGTAGCGTAGAAGCGTTGTGGCGTAGAAGCGTTGTGGCGTAGAAGCGTTGTGGCGTAGAAGCGTAGTGAGGTAGTGGAGCAGTGGCCACTGGCAAAGTAGCAAGAGCCATTAATGGCTGTGCTGGGTTCAAAACTGAACATTTTAGAAAAATGTAGTTATCGGTAAGAGCATATGAATTATAAGAAAGTAGTAGATGATAAATAACATTGCAGTATTCAAGATGAGGTCAGACATGTAACTTGTATTTTTTATCTAAGGGGGGACGAGGCAGGTACTTTGAAAAGTACTTGATCATCCCAATAGCTCTGTTTGCTTTTGTAAGATCATCCTTTCAATGTGTTGAGAACGATAATCATCTGTACAGGATTAGACCGAGATGCTTATGTGCATCAACATTAGTTACTGGTGAATTCTAAAACTGAATTGGAGGATGATTGTTAACGTCATAATTAGAAGTCATCTTCCATTGGAATACCCAATTTTTTATCAAATGAAAATCGTGATTAAGGTCGTTCGGAGTAGAGTGAAGATCGGTGAAAACAGAGAACAGTTATGTATCATCTGCAAGAATACGAGAGTTTGTCTTCAAACCTTCCGGAAGGTCATTAATATAAACGGATCCAAGAAAAGCAGGATACCAAGGATGGATCCTTGAGGCACTTCAGCATCTGTATTTTTTCGAAAAAGAGCATTTATCATTGATAACTATTCTTTGCTGTCAATCGCTGTAAAAACAGATAATGACATTAAGTATGTTTCCCTTAATTCAACACCTACGACGCTAAAAAATCAAGCCTGAAACAGACACTCTAAAACGCTTTGGATCTATCAAGATAAACTGATCTCACGTCTAGGGAAGGATTACAGTCAAAGGCGCTGTATATTTCATGAGATATAGCAAGCAACTTATTGATTGTTGAATTGCCTGGTCTAAACCCTGATTTTCTATGAAAAAGGAGATTATGCTGTTTCAGATATAAGCTCCAGAATACCAGTTTCTCTTTAATTTCTTATAAATGGGAACAATACTGGTTTTTTCGTATGAGTTGAAAAGCACCAAAGTGAAAGCAGTTTTGGAAAATCAGAAAGAAATCGTCTCAAGGCAAAAGTTTGCTCACGAAGCCAGGTCAAATAATCCTGTGATCAAATAAGAATGCTGATAATATATTGCTTAGTTCGTTGATTTCCTTGCAAAAAATTAATTGCCATGGATAAATAAAAATGATTGACTTTCTGAGGTAGGTACGAGTTGGCGCCACTTTCACGCCTCTTTATTCATTCAGCCTCTTTGTAGAATAGAAATTTAACCTCGAATTGAATGTGGATAAAAGTTATCAGATATAAGATATAAGATATATCCGGATAACCTGTTGGCACTTCGCTAGATAGCTATCCGAAGTAATAAATCCACTTTCCGAGGTGATCTAACTTTGTTCGGATAACTGCTCGTCGTGCAGAAAGATAGGGTTCAGTGTAAACGTGACGCCTATCCCAACGAATATTGACAAAGTAAGAGTTTAAACAGCACATTGTAAACAGTGCTGTTTACAATGTTGAACTTCCAGACCAACCTGGTGGAGGTTTATGATGATAAAAATACCGACGAAGAAATAGATGAAGAAGATTGGTTTTACCAGAGATGTAATTAGTTAAGTGGAAAATTTAGGGTGAGAGAGAGAACCCTAACCCGGGAGAGAAACCCTAAATCTCTGGGAAAACCAGTCCTGCTTGCCTTTTTTAAACTTCGATAGTATACCGTATTTCCTTGATTAAGCGCTCCTTCAAATAATTGCCCCTCGGATAGGCGCCCCCTGAAGAAGCCAAAGTTTTAAATAAGCATTCCTCGAAAAAGCGCCCCGCGCCTCTGATAAGCAAAAGTTCAAAATAGATTCCCTGAACAAAACAATGTACAAAACAACAACAACTTTCGATGGTCGATAAAGGCAAGGCAAAACCAAACAATTTTTCTCTTTTTCTGGACCCAGTACAGATGCTTTGATCACGTTTGTCTCTACGTTGTTCAAGAAGAATTTGAGCAGGAATGACAATTCCATGGGAATGTGCCCTACAAGGGTAAAGGTGTGGGTATTTTAATTAGATATGTCTCTGTCTACTTTAAAGATACGTGTAGATTTTATTTTTAGAAAAGTTCGTTTTCTGTCGATTTCTCGAAACTCCTATGGGCGCCCCACTCGAATAAGCGCCCCACAATAGGGCTGAAATTTATAATAGCCCCGGGACGTTTAATCTCCGACGTTTAATCTCCGACGATCGACGAGGAAATACGGTAGTTGGCTTCCTTTGTTTTTTTTTTCAAAATGGAATGCATTGAAAAACTTCAAATTTGTTAAAGCCCCCGTGCATTCATAAGTTGTTTGAACGAGAGGAAAATTGAAGCACTAATGACTGATCACAAGACAAAGAGGTTAAACAAGGTCTAAACAAAAAGGTTCTAAGATCGGTATTTGAAATGAATGCGTGATGCTGCGTCATTTTAGCGCGTCACCAAGGTTTGTTTATACATAACATGGTTTATGGTGTAAGTGAAGGAAGCACTCAAATGTCTACATTCAACACAACTACGCTGTTACCCAATGTAACGCAGAGCCCTAGTCAAGCGTACCTCTCGAAAGTGAATTGGTACTACAGTGCCAGGTTCTGGCTTTCTTTTGGTCTTGTTGGACTAGTTACAAACATCCTAGAGTTGATTTCAATCATTTACCAACGCAAGCAAAAAAAGGTTTTTGGTGTGACGCTGCTAAGTTTATGCATTGCTGATGTTCTTGGCAGCCTGTCATTCGCGATCGTTGGTCTAACACGAATCTTGGAGTACGATGGAGCTTTGATAATATCCATTTTGCCCAACACGAGCCTCGCTGGTATATGGAAAGCTGGCCATGCATGCTTATTTTTTTCCGTTGGAACTTCATTTGTGCACGTTATAATCGTGGCTATCCAAAGGTTTTTTGCTGTGTTCCTACCTATCAAGTTCAAGACCCGTTTCCTCTATAGACATTGTGTGACAATTTTGGGCCTTGTTTGGTTTGCTCTTTTCGCTGCTGGAGTTGTTGGATTTTTCTACTTTGAGGCGATTTGGTATATATCTTATGTGCTTACATTGGTGGTGTGTTTTATTATGATTCTCTGCTATACAGCAATCGTGTTAAAAACATTTTTGAAATCGCGGTCCCGCTACAGGCTTTCCAAATCCAAACCGAATAAGACAAACGATCAAACCCAGAAAGTTCTCAGTGTATCAGTTGGTGTGACCATGGCTTTCCTCGTCTGCACATTGCCACATGCGATTTTCTATTTGTTTGTAGCGGACATATCAACATTAGGTTTCTATCACACCGTTAATTCCATGATAAGCATGAACCCGTTCCTGGACTCCGCGGTTTATTTCGTTTTTTATGACCGTTGCATAAGAAATGTACAGAAAACAGGAGCCCGCCCACGTTCAAAGAATGTCTCAATAAAGGAAAACATACACCTTTCGAACAGAGTGTCCCCTTTCCTCACTGTGAAAAATGATAAAGCAAAATTGAATGATTCCTCGACGTCTGTTCGACAACTTGTTGGAAACTAAACGAGATTGCAGACGAAGACCACGAGAACTGTTCTAGCCTAAAATATTGACCAATTTTCCTTGTCATACTGTGCTTTCGTCACTTTTCAGGAAGACTTTTAATACTAGGTCCGAAAAGCAAGACCGAAGATTTCGTATTTAGCTGATTAGTTTGTAATTTAGCTGTAATATTTTTATTGTTATCAGAAATATTGAGGAATTTTTATTTTTTCATTAATCATGAAATATGTTAAAGAACGAAGAATGATATATGAAATGTTTTAGAGTTTTGTTTAGCAATAGTTTGTAACTGTAACCTAAAGCAAGCCATACTCATAACTAAGTTGATTGATTTGTTATCAATACGCATAGCCACCATACTGTAATATATTTTTTCTGCGCGGAGAACGCCAGAGCAATAGTTTTGAAATCATACTGAAATTGTGCGGGGAAAGCCTTATAGACCAAGCAAAGACCAAACTTATAGCCTGGCGACCATATGAAGTATTATATTGACTTCTTGGAGCGTTCTTATTGCGTTCTTATTCCATAACAAGTCATTTGCAGAAATAACCTTAAAGTAATGTGAAGGGATCTTTTTTTAAATTTACATTTAGTCAGTATCAATATTATCATTATGCACTCCCTCAGCCGAGAAAGGTTATCAAAAGATAAAGATTAATCATCTGCTAAGCTCAACTTCACAAAAGTGAAATTGTAGAGCTTTCAACAGCAATAAGATAAAAGTACGGCTGCGAGTTTTTAAAACAAACAAATAAAGTTCTTAAGTGTGACGTCACAAAAAATCTATTTTTAGGATTTTAAGCACAGCATAGAAGAACACCATGAAATACTCCCAATTATGTAAGATCAGTCTAATATGTCCAAAATCAGGTGAAATATGGCCAATGAAAGATTTGAAGTTTGCTTACGAATCACTATTATTTTGGCTCTTTTAATAAAGTTATGAACAGAGACGAAATTACAGGATTTGACGGGGAAAGAGGCAATGCACATGTGGCCATATCGTAGCCAATTCGAAACACATTTGACTTATTTTGATAAGTTAGAGGAATTTCATGATGCTCTTTTGGGATCCGAATTCAAAAATTCTAAAAATATATTTTTGTGACGACATCACTTTAGAACTCTATATCTGTTAACTGGACGAACAACTACTGGAAACCACAAGTTTTGTCTCAGGACGAGGCCAGTATTGGTCCTTTTGGACTAGAGCCAGTTTTGGTCTGGTCCTGTTTGAAATCAGTTTTTCTCGTGCCAACGTTTTTATGTCCGATCTGTAATGGAGACATTATGAATCAAGGCTGATATTTGAGCCAGGTGACAAACCAGGGTCTGGGCGAACTGAAGCCCGGACAAATTCGATAGGATTGAAATGAAACATAGGCGTATGCTTCATAGTATTCTTCCCGGACTGCTTCAAAGTATTCGTCCCGGACCCGTGCAACGCAAACCAATTTCGCTTCAATGGGTATCGTGTAAACACCTCACTGCTGGATTCATTTTGATCAGAACTGGTACCACATCAAGGCAATTTCTCACATGTACATTGGGTTTTCATCTGGGACGCATATTATTTCGATTTTATGATCTCTGTTATTGAGTTGGAAATCAGTCATTGAGGCTTTCTAACGATGCAGGAGAAAAAGGAAGCATTTGCAAAGATAGGACATCAAAGAGCTTATGGACTGGCACCAAATCTTGCAATCCTTTCCATATACAATTAACTCTTTTCTTTTGTTAAATAAAGCTGCTCCAATTGTTTAATGGAATCAAAGGACAGATATAATAATGGAGTGTTCTATAAATAATTTCAATTTCCATTCATTTTGAGTGGGCATTGAGCTGTAACTAAGGACATTATTTTATAGAATGTCTGTTAACAAAAGGGAATTATATCTGCTCCATCACATGACCGAAAATGGCCTTTTCTCTTATAACCATTCTGGAACTAATGACTTGTACAACGGGTCTCAATCTTGGAAGCCTTTTGGGATTTATGATTGTTGACCAGCAAATCCCATTTGATAAATTAAGATTTATTTGGTTCAACAACGTGAGCTTCTTTGTTTCAATCTGGTAAACAGTTTTGTGGGGTTAACGGAGTGGATGAAAAAATTGGGGATATCGAAGCTGCTATGCCACAAGGCACATATCTGGGCTCTTTACTTTCAGAATTTATATCAATGACCCCACAAAAGCTGTCACACATTCAGTACCAGAATTTGCTACGGATCAAACGATTCTAAAACGAGGAACAAGTGGAACAACCCAGGAACAACCCAGTAACAACCGAAGAACAACCCA
Source organism: Rhopilema esculentum (assembly GCF_013076305.1). The sequence goes on from NW_027020025.1 coordinate 7,778,171, forward strand.
GAAACAATTGGAAATCTGAATTTATTGTTTAGTAAATAACACGTGGGATCGTTTGTAGTCCAACTCTCTAAAGTTAATGTGGGCAAGCCAGTGGGGCAAGCACGTACACTGTCAAGAGGCCGTCAACCACTTTTGTGATGTGATTTTTCTGGCTATCTTGAAAACATGGAATGTGGAATGCTGTAATGTTAGAATGTTGAAATGTGATTTCTAAAATCTATATAGCTACATGCTAATAAGTACATTTGTATTTAATTTGGATTCATTGATACGAGAACTTATCGTATAGGAAAGTACTACCTTGCAAAAGTTGAACTTATTTTAGTCATATTCCAACATTCCATGTTTTGTGAAAATAGGGACATTATAGACATCATACAGTAGTCGTCCAAATAGACATCAGACAGTAGATTGTTCAAGCTGTCACGTTAAAAAGTGAAATATGGTTAAAAAAGTACCTCGCTGTCAAATTAATGAGTTGGGATTGTGGTAGTCGTGGATGCATGCCAGTTTTCATTTTTTTTAGCTGGAGTTTTGGTTTTTCTCAAAATCCAACTCAACTCTAATCCTCTGTGGTGCGTTTTGGTCTTAGAATGGCCTGGTCCCCTCATTCACCAAATCCCCGATTCCCCCATTCACCATTCCCTGTTTTAGTAATATCCTTAGATTCTTTACACGGGTACTGTTGAGCTTTTCTTTTGGCATTGTTGCTCTGTCCGGGGCTGTGTCTTAATAACTGAAATCAACGAGTTACAAAAATCGATAACTGTGCTGCACACATCGTCAAACATAGCAGCTACAATGTCTCAGGCAGATGACTCATCAAGTCGATCCAAATGGGAGACTCCCGTTAAGACACGGATGGATGGGAGTCTCGAGCAAGAAGCAATGGTTTTCAGATTCCTCAACAATATCTTTGTGACTTGTTCACAAGAATTTATATTTGCTTCTACCATAGCTTCTGCACCACTGAACAGACACCTGTTTGAAACAGAACATTAAATATCCAAAAATGTTCCTCCACGGAGGGGGGAAAGTTGTGGAATAACATGCCGACTGAGTCAAAACAGGCAACTTCCATTTGAAATTTCGTCGTCGTCGTATAGTACCTTGTCAGATTCTGACATTGGCTGTCACGGCATGATATAAAGTTCTGTTTTCTGCCAATCGAATAATGTCCACGCCTCTTCTGTCTAAGCATTTGCCTATCCAAACGAGAAATGTGTGTCTTTTCCTCAGTCCATGTCCCAAGAAGCACATCATCTCTTCAGTATCTGCTTCATTAATTGTCTTGCAGCTGAGCCCTTCTCAATACATTGTCATTCGTTACCTTCTTTACCCATGAGATCCTCATCGTCCTCCGTAGAAGTCATATTTCTGCCGCCTCGAGTTGCTTTTTCATTGCTTGACTTATTGTCCATGTCTCACATCCATACATCAATGTACTCCATATATAGCACTTTATTAAGTCTAAGCTTAGTTTGATTGTTAATATTTCTAGCAGCGAGCACATTGGACATAGATTTGAATGCTGTTTTTGCGATTCCAATTCTTCGTTTTATTTCTTGATCTGATTTAGCATCTGATGTTAGCATCTACTTGTTTGATTTCTATTCCATCAGTTACTAGTTTGCACGTTGGATTTGTATTTTTCTTTGAAATGGTAATACTGAAAGTCTTTCTTTTGTTGTTCTCTAGGCCAAATTTTCTTCTTTCTTCCGCTATTATATCAATGAGGTTTTGTAGCTGTTCTTCTGAATCTGCGACAATGACAGTATCATCTGCGTATCTGATGTTATTTACATTGAATCAACCTACTTTTACTCCATTAATATGGTTGATTTTCCTCATTATCATCTCTGTGTATAGTGAGAAGAGCTCTGGTGACAAAACACACCCTTGCCTTAAACCTCTTGCTATGTTTACCCAGTCACTCGTATCTTGTCTAATGCGTATCGCTGCCTATTGTTGCCAGTGCAGATTCTTTATTAGTTCTAAATCTTTGTCGCTAACTTCCAGCTCTTGAAGTATTTCAAATAATGTTACCTGCTGGACTTTATCAAACGCTTTTGTGTAATCGATAAAACATATATACATCTTTTTGCATCTCTGCACATCTCCCTGTTATCATTCGAAGCACGAATATTGCATTTCTTGTCCCCTTGTGTGGTATGAATACGAATAGCTCTTCTGATATTTCACTCTTTGTCCTGCCTCTCATTCGCTGTAGTAGAATTATCAGAATCACCTTAGTCGTGTGGCTCATCAAGCTTATTGTGCGATGAAGCACATATTTTGTTGTACTTGCTTTCTTTGGCAAAGTAATAAAGACAGATCGGGACGTATCTGCTGGAAAATGTCCTTCATCGTAAATCTTGTTGACTATGTTAGTCAGGGCTTGAATGGTACCTCATCCGGACCTGCTGCTTTACCTTTTGGCATGCTTTTTAATAGCTTTGAATATTTCTTTTTTTAAGATAGGCATGTTTTCTCATTCTGTCTTCGCAACTAGATATTCTAGTGGTCTGTTGTCTTCGAATAGCTCACAAATATATTCTTTCCATCTTTCAAGCAATTTTTCTTTTTCCAGAATAATAGTGCCGTCTTTTGTTTCAATGCAATTGGCCGAAGGGCACGTTTTGTATTTTCTAGTAGCTTCTTTTATTTTTGTATGCTTCTTTGGAAAATTTTGGTATGCCTCCAAACAAATTGGTTTTTGTATTTTATTTTGGTAATTGGGTGTTTTTCTTTTCTAGTTCTTCAATTTCCTGACATTGGTTGTTGAGTAAAAGCTCTCTTGTTTTTTGGCAAGCATTTCTAACCACCCTGTCCAACTTCTTGTATGCCGCGACGTTATTTTTGACTTTCCTTCTTTCGTTCATTAGCTCAAGGATTTCCAGTGTCATCAATGGTTTGTGGTCTTTCTGCGACAAATTGGCTGCCTCTTTCAGTGTCGTTTGAAATACTTTACTAATCGTTCAGCGCATTGATTTTCATTTGTTGTTTCTATTTTCGTTTCTTCCTCTTTATAAAATTTTTCTTTAACTTCCTTATCCTTCTCTAGGCTTCTTAGATAAAGCTTTGGTGAATAACTTTTCTGTTGTTTTTGTCGCTGAAGTTTCTATTTCATGTCTCCAACAAGGTTGGTCTGGTCACTGTTGCAGTCTACTTCTGGATGTGTATGAATATCTCTAACGGTGTTTCTGTATCTCCTATTGATTGTGATATAATCGATTTGATTTCTAGTAATTCCATCTGGACTTTTCCATGTCCAGAGTTTTCTTGGGTGTTTAGTAAACCATGTATTCATGATGATTTGATCATTTTGTTCGCACCATTCTGTTAACTTTTCTCCTCTTTCATTCTTTTCTCCTAGGCCTTTATGTCCTAAAATTTCCGCATGTCTGTCTCTCCAAGCTTTAGCATTGAAGTCATATATAACTATGTTTAGTTCATGATGTTTGCATTCTTTTTTACATTTGTCTAATTCCTCATAAAACTATTATTAAATTCCTCTTCAGTAGACTTCGTTTCGTTTTTGCTTGGCAGCGAAAGGTTTTTTGAGGGCCAGGCACAATCTTAAGTACTACATGGGTAATAAGAGACCCTAATAAACCATTTTCCTTCCGCCGGTATTAGCTTGAATCAAATTGTCACGGCAATCCAATGACAAAAAAAAGAAAAATTCCATTAAAATATGTAGAGACAAAATTCTTGGGGTTGCAAAGGGCTGGTACTCTCTTGCTCCAGGGCATTGCCACCCCATGCCACCCCTTGGCTACGGGCCTGCGCAGCTGTAGGTGTGACCACACTACCTCTACTCGCGCTGTTAGGGTTTCTACTTTGATGTACCTTCATGTTGTGATGGTCTTGAAGTGAGTACGTGGTAGGGTCTCCAGTTCCTTTCCACGGAGAATGATTTGAAATGTAAACAGGGTTTTTTTAGTTCTTAAAGTTAGTTTAAAAGAACTTTTAGAAATTTTGAAATATGTAATTTATCATAATCCTATACTAGCATGAATTGTGATAGCACAATTGCACCGACAACTGGTTACACTTGAAGCAGTTACACTTGATATCAAACTTAGGGCTCGATGAAATTTTATTAGATAAAGGGAAGGAAAATTTATTATATCTTTGAAAATTTCCTCTTATGTTGGGAAAACAGGGCAGATGTTTTCAGCTAATCGCTATTCTGCCAGCTAATCGCTATCCTGTTCTCGATGTTGAAATAAGAACAACATCGAGAACACGCGAGCCTGAAATTATACAAACAATATAGTATCGAGTGTCGGCAACGATTATCTTAATCTTGTAAAGAAGCATGAGCTTATATATGCAGAAAATTTGAAAGCAACTTCAAACTTGATTTTGGGACTGTTCGGTCAGATGAGACACACGCGAAAGGGAGATCTCGCTGAGAGCTGCGGATCATATATTTTCTCCTGTCCCAATCAGAGTGCCAATCAACATTTTTCTGTTGCTTCTTTCTGCCCTCGTAAAAAAATTCTTTTTTTGCTTAAAAGAGATTTTTTGCGAGCGCGGTTTGTAAATTTTGTTTGTCATATAAAATTGTCATGCTGTCCTGCACCCTCCGGAGAGGTGAATTTTTGGCGGTTCGTCAGATCGAGACTTTTTTATTTATCATTTATTAAATTTTTATTTCAAAATGATATCCCATCACAAACCTAAATACAAGTTATGATAAGCTAAAGGAAAACTAATAATGGAAGACAAAATTATTTAATAATATGTGTGAATTGAATTTGATTCGTGTTTTAATTCAGGTTTCTTGAGCTCTTCAAATGAGCTTTTAATTTTCGTTGGAAGTGATAGAGCGAGGGGATTTCCCTTTGTTCTATGGGTATTTCGTTCCAAGCTTTAAGCCCAGAGAAGTGGAATCCTTTTTTGTATTCTCAAGCTTAAATTTTGGGATGTCAAGATTTCTATTGTTTCTTGTGTTATAACTAGAAATTTCAATCCTCTGATTTTATTTGTTCCAGAGGCTCTTAGGGCACTGTTGTTTATGAACTATTTTGTGTGTCATGATAGATCTATCAAAAGACTGAGACAAAGTGAGAGACATATTTTTTATTGCATCGAACTAGTAATTAAATGCTAATTTTTCAACAATTAACGTACACAATTTTCTTTCTAACATAAAGATATTTCAAGGACTGCAGAATAAGCTTGCTCATTAATAATGAGACATTGGATCTTTAAACGATCCATTAAACAGGTGAACGATTGCTTACTAGCTTTACTCAACAAAGTATCAAACACGAAAACGTAAACAGCAATTTAACTTTACGCTATATTTTTATACTCAATAAAAGTACATTATAATTCTATAATTTGTAGCAGATAAAGTGCTTTTTATCTATAAATAACATTTGCTTTACTTACGGTAATAATTCAAATAAGGCAAACTTTATACTAGAAAGGAGGCTTAATCAAAAGGACGGCTTATTCGCGAGGGGGCGAATTATACGAGCAGGGGCTTATGTACTTTTTGAGGGGAGGCCTATTTGTCAAATATAAAGAACCTGCGTTGGTTAGTTGTTCTGTTTAAAGCGTTTGTTGATCACTGGTTAAAAGGCAAGTAACGAACGTTTTTTTGAATTTTTCGAGACCTAAAGAAATTTTCATCAGTTCATGCTAAACCAACTTCCCCGTCGTTAAAAAAGTTATTTTTAAAAACATGTACATTTTTATCTTTTTATAAACGCCTTCTCTGTTAAATGTTTCTTTAAATAAACACTGCAGCCAATTCGTCAAAAAATAATAAAAAATGGGGGCATTTCTAAGGAAGATTAACTCCTGTTGCCCTTTCTCTAGACACCTTAGTTGAATATCCGTGTAGTGCCTTCCCTTTCTTTTATTTCGTTATAGTATCCAGGATTCAAATCTTTTTCATTTTATGATAAAATATGTACAATAACATATTCGTTAGCAACATCACAGCAGGTCTTCGGATGCCCTAGGACTTATGGGTACAGCTACTTTAAAGAAAGGTAATGTGTCCAGCTAAAGCAAGCAACTCTGCGGGGGTTTTCAAAAACATGTGATTTTTCATGTGATCGCCCCAGCCATTACAGTCGTTCTGTTTATCTACCCTGCTGCGAGGCTAGCTTTTCATGTGAGCAGTTTTGCATCGCAAGAATACTGACCAATCGCAAGCCGTTATTTTGATGGATGGCTTGAAAAGTTGGGTGTACGCAGTCCTTTTATATGGACACATTACCTTTCAAGAAATAAACTGAACTTTGCTATAAATTGGGTTTTTATAGCAGTGATGTTACAAATGGAAAGAGAGCAAAAGGATTTTCTTAATAAATGATTTGAGAAAAAACCTTACTGTTTTTCAAAATTTTGATATTCTTAGATGTCCAATAGACGGGATGCGGGAAATCGGGGGGCGGGGGGGGGGGGGGGGTTGGAATCTTAAGAGAAGCTTGATAAGCGGGGGTTTGACTAAACCGGGGGTTGGGAATGTCTGGAATAATACCCAAAAATTTTAAATGAGGGGCCCTTACCTGAGCAGGAGAGGGGTTGGGAAAATTTTGAAAAACCAAGAAGCGGGGGAGGGTTGAACGTTTATAAGCCACGTAAGAGTGACAGCCTCGCGTATATTTTAACTTCAAATTGTCATTGAAGGTACAGGTTTTGTCACAACCTTATCTTTAAGAGTGAATTTTTGCAGCAGTATTTCCTCTGTACGATTGAATTTTTGTTGAAATGCTGGTGTACTTGCAATATTGTTTTCAAGGTCGTTCACTTCTCGTTTGCAGTCGTAGTAGAAGCAGAAATATATCACTGCATCCAACATCGGATTGGCACTGATTTGACTGTTCACCAAGTGATAAAATGTCAGATCCTTAACATCTAAGACAAACAGGTAATAAATCGGATGTAGATATGTGCAGCATAAGAACGCCAATGTAATTGTTAGCGAAACTGAAACGGTCTTCCCGATAGTAGTCTTCCTCGTTTGTGTCTGAGATTTAGAGCCAGGAGCTAATGTTTTTCGCCTCACAAAGTCCCTTCGTGTCCTGTAACACAGGGCGCTGTATGTTATAACTAGAACAACACCCATTGCCAAAATTAAGTAGTTAGTCGCTTGTAATAAACCTTGCGAGTAGAAATAGCCAATAACTCCGCTGAGGAGAAAAAGAAACCATGTAATCGACAGGACAACGGCGTTTATTTTATATGTGAAAAATGTCTTGAAGCGAAAGGGTAGAAATACGGCGAAAAACCTTTGCACTGCAATAAAAACAATATGTGCAAAGGAGATGCCAACGGAGAAAAACAAAGCTGCATGGCCTGCTTTCCAACTTGCGGCGAATGGCGAGTTTTTGTTGATTGTAATCGTAAAGGAACCAGCGTACTCATGCAACCTAAGTGATCCTGCCAATAAAAAGCAAAAACTGCCAAGAACATCGGCAACGCAGAGGCTAGCAAGGGTTAGGCCAAACACCCCCTTATGTTTTTTGCTGCGAAATATGGCAACTGCTTCAAAAATATTTAGGAGAAGACCAATAAGTCCGAAGGCTATCCAAAACCTGCAACTGTAATACCAGTTAACTTGAATAAGAACCGCAACTGTCGTGTTACTATGTGGTGACATGTCCTGTTCGTCGTGCGATTCCGATTTTGAATCTTGTCTGAAATGAAAAAATCAACTCCCAATCTTCGTTGCAACGATCTTGGCGTCGTATACAATGAACAATTTGATTTTGTTAGCATGATAAAAAGATACATGCGATTGAAGCCATGTGAAGTTGTTGCATTACGATATCTCAACATAAATAATTGGAAGGTTTTATTGCCATCTGAAAGATACCTTACTATTACCTCTTTAGACTATGCATTTAGACAATAATAATGAGACAATTTTGCGATGGTTGCTTTGTTTCTCTTTTGAAATCTTAGCCGGGGGTAGGTTTATTCTCCTACTGTCAAAAATGATAAACGCCTTTTGTTGGCAGCTAGGTTTATTGTGCAACGTAATATATTAAAGACTCATTGCTAACAATAAGCCATTGCGAGGGTGGCAATCCAAACAATGGCAGTAAACTTCTACGGATTAACCATAATTGATTTCAGACTGTCTGAAAATGCATTATGGGATGCTTGCGTAGCGCAATGGCTCATTGTTAGCAATGAGTCTTTAATATTTAAGGTAGAAAAAACTTGCCGAAAGTATTTCATTTCTTTACTCAGCGAAATTTACACCGAAATTTCAAAAATATGGCTGAAATTTTTTTCCATCGAAAAATAATCCATCGAAATTCTTGGCGCCGAAATTGTTGCCAAGAATTTCGATGGATTATTTTTCGATGGAAAAAAATTTCAGCCATATTTTTGAAATTTCGGTGTAAATTTCGCTGAGTAAAGAAATGAAATACTTTCGGCAAGTTTTTTCTACCTTCAACATAAAATTATCTGCAAAACAATCATGAAAGTTACAAAAATGCAATATTTTGATGTCAGCCAATTAAATGAAATTGAAGTGTAGGCAAGAATGCAACGAACTCTTACTTAAAGGACGTCCTTTTTATGTACGAAGAATGAGTACACTATGTAGTAGGTCGAGAGGAACGCATATATATAGGTATATATATAGAGACGCTTTTCCGTAACTTTTTGCCATGCAAGTCATGCTCGTTTCCCTGTGATTAGTGTGCCGATTTCTATTGCTTGCGGCCACGAAATGATGATGACTCAACGTCGTCAGCAAGCCAACGATCCAGAAAAAGGTAGGTATCCTGTCGCTGTGTACGAAGAATACAGGTACTGTTTAGATGCTGTTGTAGACAGTTATGATACGTCAAAATAAGAAGATTTTCTTTGTACACAAAAATTCGTTTTTTTGTTGCTACAAAAAATAAGAGATGCGTAAAGTGTTGCTAACAACAGCAGGAAAAGTAAAAAATTGGCCAATTTTCGGCATTGGTATGGGGGGGCTCAGCCCCCGAGCCCCCTAGCTCTACACTCCTGGTCTAGAGTCAATAGAAAGAAGGCCTCACATCAAGCTAAACAGCTGTTGCCAGTTATAGATGATCTTTCTCTGCTTGCTTTGTATTTGTCTCAGGCATTGACTATGTCTCAGGGCACTCGGGCAAAACCCCCTAGCCAGGGAAGTTGTAGCCTTGCAAAGCGTACCTCCCTTGACTTTTCATGTGCTAAAGTTAGCGTTCTTTTGATTAATCAATTTTCTGCTGGTTATTTGTCAGTTGGTTAAGCTATTAGCCCGAGTTCCAGATTAGATACGTTTGCTGTGAAACTCTGTGAAGTCAAAATCATAAAAGTTGGATAATCTGGCTTTATTTTAGTGCTATTTAGACTTTTATGGTATTGCCTGGACACTCTCGGGATTGTGCTTGGACGTTCATTAAGTATTGTGCTTGTGAAGGCAACTTCAAGGTAGGAGCACAATACTGTAAAAGTCTAAATAACACTAAAATAAAGCCAAATTATCCAACTTTTATGATTTTGACTTCAAAAAGCAGAAGCCCGGCAAAAGAGTTTCACAGCCAACGTATCTAATCTCAAACTCAGACTAATGGCTTAACCAACTGACATGACAATATGTGCAAGAGCCCCCCTTGTTATTTTGATAGCACTGCACCATTGCTCTAGACGGACTTGTTAGTGAAGAAATTTACCGCATCTCTTATATTTTTGTAGCAACAAATAAACGAATGAAAGATATACAGGAACAATGAAATACGACGACGAGAAATACGACGAGTATACTCTTTAAATTTAATTTATTTTGAAAATTTTATTTCGTGACATTGGATTCTCGTCGTCGTATTGCTTTGTTCCTGTTTATCTTTCATTTTAAAATCCCATTGCAAGATTCACAGAATCCGGCGGACAGCCTATCCTGCGGTTCTTCCTTTTCACAAATAAACGAATGTTTGTGCACGAAGATAATTTACCTATTTTAACGTATTCATAACTGTTTACAACAGCATCTTAAGAGTACCAGTATTCTTTGTACACAGCGGCAGGATACATACCTTTATTTCATTTTCCTAACCCAAGGAGGAAAATTAATTGGAAGCGTTTACAGTTCGTCGCCATGTTTTCGATCGCCAAACGCAATGAAGGGATTAGAAATTCTGATCGATTGTGACATCTATCGTAGTACTCAAATGTATGGTAGTACTCAAAAAAAGTTCAGGAAAAATTTTGTTAGTTGTTTTGAAATTTCATCGGTGGAAAACGAGATTTTCTAGCGTTTGAAATTTTCGGTAAGAAAACATTTCAGTTTCAAAAAATTAGGTGGGATTAATTAACAAATTAACAATAAATCTCAGAGTTCAGCAAACAGCTAATACAAAGATAAGCAAATGTAAAAATGATTATAAGCTAAAAAGTGAACGTACGTAGATATGCACATAAAGGACTTCCCAAGTAATTCTTGTGATTCAAAAGCCACTGATATAAAATTAGCTATTGATATCAGACAATCCGTATCTTCTTGACTCAACAACCAAATAAACTTATCATAAAGATCAAGGGATGAAATTCTGGAAAATTTTGAATAAATCATAGATAACATAGAATTCCTAGCAGTTTCGTTAAGGGGACAAACTAATAAAAAATAAATATGAGAGTTAAATGAACATTATGAGAGTTGGTGGACGTCGTGTGCGCTAAATAGAAGGGTTCCAAGCGTGGATTACTGTAATACACATCTGACCTTTCAAGTGCTAGACTAACAATTCTTCTGGCTCCAACAATTTAAAAAAAAATCAGGTTCAAAATGTTGAATTTTCTAGAGAAATATATGAGAAAGGCTTCAGGCTTGCCTTCATTCATCAAAAGATCGTTCAGAAGGCCGTGGATAGTTTCATTCTGGAAAAGTTCTGAGCGTCGTAAGAAGGTGAAATCATTTGAGAGCAGCTGCCTTTTTTGAATCCACAAATGTGCAATAATTAACGATTCTAGTTTACTTTTGTGTACTATTTATTTTTGATATTTATATTTAATGGTATTTATATTGAGAATCCGTCTAGTGCTAAAGAATTAAAAAATTATGTTTGAGATGATAAAACGTAATAGAATAAAATTTATTAACATGTCAGTAAACAGGCTTTTCTCTCAAATCCATATTTCTGAAGTTCTTTATATGTCTAACCGCTAACGGTGCGTTTTCAATTTTACAATCTAAATTCGGGTTTACTCTAACGTGCTTTTAAAACGGGGGTGATGATAAGAGTAAATGTAATATTTGGAAGACTGGTAAAATATTAGGGAGTTAACAATTTCCCACTAGCGTAGTTTTTCAGTTTTTGACAGGTCCAATTCTTTCTTTTTTATTTCGGAAATTCAGTGTAGCTGCAATTTAATGTGTTTTCAATATGATGTGATGTACAGTTTTGACGTCCTGAATATTTTTAGACTTTTGTGCATATAATTTGAAAAAGACATAATTAAATAGTTCTGGGTGCAAAAAACAGCTCAATCTACTAACCACTGGATAAGATACAGCCAGACGAGCACATTCTCTTTTCCTATAAATCAATTGTAATTTGGTCTCTTATGCTTTCCTATAAATCAATTGTAATCTGAAACTTATGAACTAAACCAAATTGTCTGTAATTCCTTTAGCTATCAAAACAAAATCAGTAATTTCAAAACGACAGTATAAGCTGAGGTCTCTCCCTGGACAGATATCAACCAACTCACAAGATTTAGTTTGATTTTCGCATATCCCTGTGGTCCTCTTTTCAAGTTATATGATGTTTATCCGAGCTTTAGAAAAATTGTGTGACGTCATCACTTTACAACCAAATTATTGATATAGATTTGAAATAACAGCCAAAGATTTAATGGCTCAAGATTCTCCATTGTTGGACTGGTGCCCAGCGTGGGGAATATATCGTGAACCCCATTACCCCGCTTATAGTCGCACCTCATTTATAGTCGCGCCTACTCCCGGATATAGGTGCAGTGCGCTTATACGTGGATCTTAATCTTGCGGTTTTTGCGAGAAAGGTGAAAAATCAAGCAACAGCGATGTGGCTATCAATTTTTTCTTTCACAACGTTTACATGCTTGCTAGATTACTTTCCTTGCATTATCAATTTCTTTGAATTTTCCTTTGAGTTTAAACTGACATGATGACGAAGAACTTTAATGATAAACAGCTGGATCGTATCCTGAAAAATGACAAATCATTATTTCCGTTTATAAGCGGATGCGCCTTTTAGCCGCGTAATAGTGTATGTAGCATAATCTCGTCATTGCAAACTGTGAAAAACCCTAAAAAAATGCCTTTCTTTTTAGGTGAAGAACAAAAAGCGATGGAGTCAAGTCATGTACATGTCCTATGTCTTGGATTTCAAAAGACCGAAAAGGGACAGTAAGTTTTGCTTTCTGATCAGCTGTTATCAAAATGCGTAATGTCACAAGATACTGTCACAAAATGTCTGTTTAGACAAGTCCAGGATGTATCTTTGTCATTGTTATGTGTCAATGTGTTGGAAAAGGTTGCTTTTTCTAAATTGCCTGTTTGCCAATATCATAAAGATGAAATTAGCTAGTTTGATAACAATGAGCTGAGATAGTCGCATTTGCTACGGTGTTGTCATGTGTTTACAAAATCAAAGATGATTAGTCCCAACATAAATGATATTGTATAATAAATATTGTGTGATTTTTTTTATTTTTTTCTTTTTTATACTTGAAATAAGCTGTTTTTCCCAAAGGACTAGATGACTTGACCTACATCCTAACGACGGATGCCGATGTGAAGTTCAGCCCTGATGACGTATCTGCTTTGATGGATTTGATGATCCGCAATCCGCGTGTAGGGGCTGTTTGCGGCCGTACTCGGCCCATGGGGGCTGGACCTCTAGTATGGTACCAGATATTCGACTATGCTGTTGGACATTGGTTTCTGAAGGTAGGTCGAATTTGAAGAGTTTTGGATCTTATGAATTTGATGCGTGTGCTTACGCTAGACAGGTGCCTTTGGGTCAACTTGAGTACAAACAGAAGCAAATGAGTACAGATAACGGACCCAAATGTGTTCGAATCTGCAGAGTCTCGTCTCGTGTAAACACAAATCCAATTTATACCAGTTTGTTTTGGCATTAGAACTGATCTTATTCACAATACTGTAGAACCTCCATCAACGGACACCTCTATACAACGAACACCTCTATACAACGAACACCTCTATACAACGAACACCTCTATACAACGAACACCTCTATACAACGAACACCTCTATACAACGAACACCTCTATGCAACGAACACCTATATACAACGAACACCTCTATACAACGGACACCTCTATGCAATAGATAACTATACAACGAACAATTACACTGGCCCGTTAAGTGTTTTTGGTGTCTGTTATGTGAAGGCTCTACTGTACCTCATTTGAGTCGAATCCAAATTGACCCCGTTGCAAAATTGATCGTAGCAAATTGTTTGCGTACACGGGGTCTCGTGTAAGAATAATAAGTGGAGTACCATAGTGGTCCTTCCTAGGTCCTTCGCTCTTTAACATATTCATCAGTTATCTATGTCTCATGACGTTAGACTCAGAGATCTGTAATTTCGCAGATGATAACACCATATACTCATGTGGGCTAGATTTACATGAAATTGTTACCAATTTGGAAAGTGATCTAAGTAGATTGCCAGAATGGTTTTTTTCAAATAATGGCATGGTTGCAAACCCAAAAAAATTCCAGCTAATGTTCCTTGGCCTGAAAAGGCAGAGAGGCCTACGACTTAACATGAATGAGACCAAATTGTCTGCAACAGATCATGTTAAATTGCTAGGGATTGAAATTGACAGCAAATTAAAATTTAGCAACCACGTTAAAACGTTATGCTCAAACGTCAACAAAAAGTCAGTGCCTTCTCTAGGCTAAATACATATATATCTAGAGAGCAGGCATTACCAATTCACAACGTGGTTATCTTGTCGAACTTCAATTATTGCCCTTTGATCTGGCTATTCTGCAACAAAGGTGTATACAAAGAGATTGACCACACACAAACGTGCTCGTCGGATCCTCTGAAAGATTACGAGTGTTCCTTTGAAACGTTACTCATTCGAAGTGGCAGTTTTTGTATACATGCTACAATGCCTGCCAAAAGTACTTGGAACACCCACCAATTGACGCTGCATTTGATATCTTTCATTCCTTTCATGAAAAAAATTGCTACTTCCGCCCCCTTCCCCCTCAAACAATGTTGATAATTTAGAGAAATATCATAAAAGAAGCGCAAAAGAAAGTGCTTCCTAAAATCCTTACCCGTTTGATAGTAAACCAACATTGTTCCGTGGGAGAGAGGGGGATGATTGGTTTTGACCTTGGAAATTGATGTCAGTGTTCCAAGACTTTTGGCAGGCATTGTAGAAGCTTGCAGAAATTGATGACAGAAATCTTCAAGTCCATGAATCATCCTAACCCATCGATTATATAGGAATTTCATGAGAAGAAGCATGTAACTGATAACCTAAGGATACAAAATCTCTGCAAACTGCCACTAATAAAGACACAGGGGTATGGGCAAGTATAACTGTTCTTTAGAGGGAGTCTACTTTTGAATACCCTAGATGAGTCTTAAAAGTCTTAAAAATGAACCAACATTTGCGGCTTTCAAAAAAAAGTTCAAAGGCTGGGCTGGCGATAAATGTACCTGCAAATTATGCCGCTAATTTCTTTAGTAAAAAGCTATATTGTATTTTTGAATAAAAATCATACAAAGTATATTGTATTTTTTTGTAAAAAGCTGGTTTGAATCAGTATGCTTTTAATTACTATTGTAAAATACCAACTTCTAATATTGATCAAATAAAATGTACGCAGAGCCGATCCCATACAAACTTATCCTGCCCGACCAGTTCCGATCAGATCCAATCCGATCCGATCTTATTATGCAACTTTGCCAGAACCAGCTACTTCCTCTTCAAAAATTTGACGCTTTGCTTTCTTTAATATTTTTTACGCACAAATGAAAGTGGTTTCAAACAATTCGATAAAATTATCATCGTAACAAAAACGACGAAACTGCGTCAACTTTTTTTCTTTATGCTTTTCTGCAGCCCTGCTAAAAAGGTGACGGCAAAGGGGCCGTTTAAGCCACTTCCTGAGACAAGGGGGACTCAAAGATAATCAAGATAAAATTTTCAGCTTAAATTTAAGAAAGCCAAACTTTTGGCGTTCCTGCTCGCATGAATATGGCAAAAAATTCCTGTAAGTGCGGTAATGTCGAATTTCATGTCCCCTTTCCCAGTGACCCCCTCACTTTTAAGTGCCAACTGAATGCTTAAAAATTATCTTGTTTCTTTTAGGTTGCAAACCATGTTTTTGGCTCTGTATTGTGTTCACCTGGGTGCTTTAGTGTTTACCGCGCAACAGCTTTACGCGATGTGCTGCCTTTGTACTCAACTGGAATTGATAGTGCAATGGATTTTCTTACTAAGGATATGGGTACGTGTCTCACATGAATAATACCACTACACTAAATTTTGCTAAGCGTGATCGTATCACATATACTTGGTGGCAGTGCATGAAAAAATTGTTCCTTCCTATGACCAGACAAAAATCATGCATAAATTTCGAAAGTTAAACGAAGAAAGGGTCTGGTTTCAAAAACCTTAATGATGTGTCAACAGTTTAATGTAAATGAAAGTTTCAAGGTACATTTATTTAAGCAAGTTTACTACCATTTCATATCATTTTCTGTTTTGATGACTCAAAATTATTCTTAATTTAGTTATGATATTAACCTCCTAACTGATGAGAAGATTCTCAGTCAGGATATTAAAGTTTGCTAGAATGCAGGTAGAACAGTACAAATGCAGATCAAATTTGGGTAGCTGTTATCTTTGGGTGATGGGGACAGGCATTAAAGTAAATAACATTGAGCCCAAAATGGATCATTGTATGATGCCGTTGTATCCATTGGCATTTTGAACAGACTATTTGATAAACTTATAGCTCAGAACCCCTTAAAGAAAACAACTGAGAAAGTCATGTAAGAGAAATTAGTTTAATCACAGTGACATGCAATATACAGTATAGGCCTTGGGCGCATTTACATCGCAAGAATTTGTAAAAAAATTCAAACCAGATGAAGAACTTAAAACTTCCAAAAACATTCTCTAGGGCACTTAGGAAAGAAAACAATTTGAACCTTTACAAGGCATCCACATGAGATAGGATGCTTTTGTCTTTATGTTTGTACTTTTAATGAACTTCTTGAATTCGCAGATCGGTAGAATTCCAAATACTCTTCACTTCAATCGGTTATTTGGTAATTCTACCTCACTGCTACTTCTGCGAAGGAGCAGCCAACATGAGACTTCAAAGTCTGGCCGAGTCAGTTTGTCCCATGAACTCATCATGAACTCATAAAAACAAAAGGCACATTATTGTATCAGAATAGAACAGAAAATCACTCAACTTGACATTATAAGGTGTAACCAAACTCAGTAATATTTTTTAAAAATTCCAGTTATAAGTCTCGATTATGTCCATAGTTTTCAAGAATTATACCGCTTAGCTCGATTTCTCCAGTCGGTACGTTGGTGCCTATGATGTCCTTTGAATAATATTTTGTAAAAGTAGATGATCTTTTCCAACAACCATGTTTTAGAATCTCGTTTAATGGGGCTCCTATAGCTTTTGCTTTGCTAGCAGCTGCTGCCCTGCAACTGTGAGCTTTGTATACGTTTACATCAATTCCTGCGTTAGATAATTCATTTTTTATCCATCTACCAACAGTATCTGAAGATGCTTCTTTATGTGGCTTTCCGTGTGTTATAAGCAGTTTATGAGTGTTCTCATTAACAAGTAGTTTCCTTCGCTTTAAATATTCTTCTGCACAATGAACAACACATAGTTTAGTATTTTCCATAAATCTTTTGTAAGATTGCATTCCAGTGGTTTGCCTGGTTTTTTATGTTTCAATGTTTTGTTGGGAAGCAGAAGGAGTTTATCTTCAGTGATTTTAACATTCTCAATTTCAATAGCCAATATGACTTGTTTCCTTCATCCCCCAAGAATCATTAACAGCATTACAAATTTCATTGTCAACTCTTTAAGTGTGAGCTCCTTATTTTGTCTGCTTTTTGCATAGTAGTCCAACACTGTGGTTATGTCCCATATGTTGAAATATTTGGCTGTAGGTGGGTGCAAATTATATATGCCCTTTAAATATCTCGAGATTAATGGGTGTTGTGCTAATATATCTTGTCCTTCAAGGGTGTACGCTGCAGACAGTCTGATCTAGCCAACAAATGCCACTATATCGACATCCTTGATCATAAAGATGCATTAAAAATTCAAGCATCAGGTTCAATGTTGGTGCATTAATACTTCAATCCTTTTGACGACAAAATAGTTCCCATCGTTTGAGTATCGAGTCATATTTTGCATTGTTGTTGATCTCCATGACTTGAGGATGATGTTCTCGATTTTTGTTGGAAGTCCCTCACCTTCCAAGGATTTCCGGAGATAAGCATGGCAACCAGGTGTAGTCTTGAAAGTAGTGGGTGAGTCTTGTTGTTTGGAAGGGACAAAAGATTCTTCTTCTTGGGTAGTAGTACTGGAGCATGAATGATGTGCTCCCCTAGTTGTGGAAACCAGTACTGTGTTGGACTAATTATGGACCACAGCGGAATAATTATGATCCCAGTCGCTCCATCTTGAATAATTTTCAACATCAATCAATGATACTGAAAGTTGGAAAAGCATAGAACTTAAGTTTTGACCAAGATACAGTAAATGCATCAATAGCTATGCATCATCACATTTGTTCATTCTTTTTAGAATAGAAGACCTCTGTCTTCCCAAAATGTTGGGGAACAACTGCCTCCCTTCATCCCCTCTGGGTGTCTGCCACTTTTTATTGTTTGTTTCTATTTCTCCTCTTAAAATTAGAATTATTTTAATCATTGCATCCATAAAAGACAAAAAACAATTTCTTAGGCGTTTCCGGGAAATAGGCGTGGTCGGTCGGTCATAATTGGTTTTGAGAATGTCAAATTTTTGTCTGGATCCGCCCCTGTATTTGACCTATCTTCCATATCGATTCTACTCTACTTTATGTGGGAAGTAATGCTGTTGGAAACAAGGCCCCAAATGATTTAAGTATTAATGTTGGAAATTTTTTTGAAAATGACAAAATGGCAAATACCAGATATTGCCGAATGTTAATTTTGCCGGCTTTTTTACTCCAGGGGGCAACTGCCCCCTCGCCCCCCTATAAACTCCCAGTGGTAAAACAGACTCTCCTCCATTTCCTATACCAAATATGACATGAATGTCCCACTTCTTCTTTCGTGAGTTTTGTCAAGGCCTGCCTTCAGTTTCTGTCTATTCTACGCTAATCCTTGATTCAACATTTGCTCGGCCAATCTCAGAACTTGGACAGAATGTTGTGAACAGTATGTGCCCAGGTTTTTAAGTTTCAAGTCAATCAGTAACATGAGCAAAGCCTACCATAGTTTACAAATCATTAACATGGCTCAGGATTTCAGATAGCTTTTTAAACGTGTTAGATTTTCATTGGCAGTGACGGCTATATAAGCAATGAACGATTTTTTAGTATCCTAGCTGGGCTTTATAATTTGACTGTCAACAAAATAAACACAAGACCTATTAGCATGACATTTTATACATTCTATTCAGGTGAAGATCGTTGGCTTTGCACATTGATGGTAGAAGCCGGGTGGCGTCTTGAGTACTGCGCGGCGGCAGAAAACAGTACCTACTGCCCAGATAACTTTGAAGAGTTTTTTAAGCAACGCCGGAGATGGGGACCTTCTACTATTGCCAACCAGGCATTGCTTATCAACCAACAATTGAAAGTCAGGGAAAACAATGATGAGATAAATTTCTTGTTTATCCTGTACCAGATTGTTCTTATGGTATCTACTGTTATTGGGTGGGTATCTACATACCTTTCTATCAGTTATCATTTGCCTAGGTTTAGCTGTCAATTTGACATCGCTCTAATGGATATCAAAAACCATGTTAGTGGGTTTACAAATAGTTTTTAGAATTTGTAGACAATGTACGGAAATTTTTAGGTCCCTTAGTATCATGCAAAGCAGTAATTTTAAAGAATATACGAACTCTGATTGGCCTATTTCGATCCACATCTGGGTATATATTTTCCATCTGGATCTTTTCGACCCTGATTCTGACGTTTTATAATCTGAGGAGTCTCAGACGAAAAAGCTTCAAGTATGTTGTAAAATGTTTACTTTTTTCGAAGCTATCTTCAAAGATACGAAAGTTTCCTTAAACCAAGGTGGTATTTGAAACTGGCAAATATATGCCCTAAAAAATGCATTGACTTACCAAGCTCCTTCCCCTCCATGAAACTTCTGTGTTGGAAGCACTGAATCATAGACTGCAGGACCAATCTTAATTATAAAGTAGTTACAAACGAAAATCTTGTGTGTGCAATCGGAGCAAACTGCACATGAGTTCATATAGTTGTAGCTATTCAAGTGCTTTGTTTTCAGGTTCAGGAAACGTTAGCTATTTTCCATTAAACACAGTGTAACTCTTGTATTGCTGGTGGCGAAGAATGAGACAGAGAACAGAGAAATTGTCCTCTACAATCCTGTAATCAGTTAAATCTAAACTAAAAAGATTCTGCTTTAATTTTTCATCTGTTTGTGCAGACAAAGTTTCAAGGAAATGGCATCGTCTTTGTTGGGCAGACGAGTCTAGATTTTAATTTTAGGGCTTTTATTTTATTCATTTGTCTTGGCCAATGAGAAAGTACATCTGATACGCATGCACATTATGGCAAAGACTTACAGACAAAAATTAAATCTAAAAGTGCTTCACAGCATTTTATCAAAACTATTATATATTAAGTTACATAAAGTTTCATTATGATACTCTTTTCTCTTAACTTCTTCGTCTTTGGATTTCAGACTGACTTATTTCTACTTAAGACTAACGAATGTTCTTACCACAAAATATGTAATATGAAACATAACGTCATTAATTTTAACTGCGCATATGAATATGGTGCCAACGGACTTCTGGTGGTTCGTCTCACCAACAAGTGAATGCAGGCTCCACACTCTTCACTTTACCTTTACTGGCGTCTTTTTGGACGCGATTAGCTCTTGAGAATCTCAGCACCGTCCGATAACGTAGGTATAATCCACTTAATTGAGGCAGGAAAGTATGTGGGGGTGTGGTAAGCAGTCTTGAATATAACATTTGTTTTGTTATGTGTGACATTTTAAGAAGATTTAAAGTAACGTTGAATTGAAGCGAGGAAACATGACTTCTTTTTGTTGGGAACGAAGAAAGACCAATGCTTTTTTCAGACTCTAACTTACTATCTCCTACAATATTTTAGGCCGGCAACTGTCATTCTGATCGTTGGAGGTGGCCTAACGTATTCCTACACATCCCTGGATTACACCGGTGTGTTTGTAACGCTGTTTCTTATTGTTGCTGTCTACATCATTATCTGTCTAAAGACGAAACAGGAAACACAACTGAAGTTTGCGAAGCTGCTCACATTTTTTTTCGCTGTTATCATGTCCATTGCCTTAGTTGGCATTATTTTAAAGGTATGAAGTTCGTTATCAAGATAGGTTGTCTTTGTATTGCTGTATCTAAAAGCAGCTAAAATCTTAACGAATGCTCAATGCCAACTGGACTGTAGACAGCAATCCATGCCTAATAATGAAATTCAGAGTTTCAGAAATTCAAAATACAATAATTACCAGCGATAACTTTAATAAGGAATTGGTAATCATTCAAGGGTCGTTTTGCTAGTTTCACTTCAAATTTACTTTCTTAGCGGTAATAGCAATCACTAAAATTCAATGCAGTTTATAACTTACTACTCTGCTTACAACCATTATTAGAAGTATTGAAATATTGTCACATCCCAACATTAAAGAAAGCATTAATGACCAATTAAACCTTAAACATACTGATTCATTGATGACTTCAAGGTCACGCATTTGAATGTGTGTTTATTTAGCAACTCAGGGGAAGCTCTGTATGCTGCGTCAAGATTCCGTGCATCGGTGTGTTTCCTTTCCAAGAATTGCTTTCATATCTTATTCTACCAACGCAGAAATTTTATTTTATTTATCCGTAAACAATATGAATAACTCCTTGCTTTTTTAGACTGTCAAAGATGTTGACAATTACACTCGAGTTGGACAAGCAATTTCAAATACGACCACTGAGAAACCACCTACAAAAGAACTTTTATTGTTGTCTCCGACCACTTGGTATCTGTTTGCAATGATTGCTTTCTTTTTCCTGACCTCCCTTCTCCATGGCTTCGAATTTATGGCACTGGTCCATGGCATATGGTATCTGCTTTGCTTGCCTTCTGGATATTTGCTGCTCACGATATACTCAGTGGCCAATCTGACTGACAGATCTTGGGGTAAAATTCATTTTATTGACTTAAAGGCATTCGAAAGTTACAAAAATGACTTGAAGGACCCGTCAGTCAACTATTGGCCAATCGATAAGCTCCAGATAATTGTCACGCTTATAGACTGGCCACTTTTTTATTGGCAGAAGGCCTAAGCCACTTTCAATTCAAGTTATACAAACTTCTAAACGACAGAAACGAAAGCTGAGAAGTAGAAAATCTTTTGTTACTAATAAAAAGGTTTTTTTGCTTTTTTTCATGATATGATTTTATTGCTAGTTATGTTTAGAGCCTACGTTTGCCGCAACTTTTAATTCTATTCCTTGAAAAACAATAACCTTCTCATCTTTAAACTGCCTTGACAAAATTCTTGGTGACCCGATAAATGTCCATGTTCATTAAAAAGGCTCAGTGTTGATAACTTCGTGTAATACTAAAGTTCAAGCTTTAAAAACAAGATACAAAACTAGGCTGTAAACGATAGAAAACTCAGATGTCTGGGCATGTTCAAACAGCGCCATATAGAGGTTGAGAGAAACCATGTAGAGGTTGATTGACTATGTTCACAAATAAAATATGATAGTTATGACTTAATTTTATTGGTGAGTCTTATTTTCTGTTCCCTGTTTTAATAGAATTTGATTCACGAGTCTGATGGTCATCACGCTCGTGTCGCTAATGAAAGTCGTCATGCTTTCTTATGATTGCTGTCGTGTTTTCTAAATGCTCTTTTTACACGCATTTTTACTGAAATTAAGGAAACGGCAGATGTCGGAAGCAAATGTATCGTGCTTGCTTTGCGTTTTTATTTTATATATTTTGTAAATGAAAGAGATAAAGACACAGCCTACACAGCTATATGTAATTTGCATTTGCGTCACTTCTTGGAGAGTAGATCCATAACATTTTAAATGCCTGTTTTGACGGAAGTTTATATACATTTAAGGTACCCGAGAAGCGAAAGTTGTATCAACAGAATCAAGCAACTGGACAAAGACGGCTATCGATTATTTTAAGCATTTATGTTGGTGCTGCATTCCGCCATCGATGAGACCCAAACCTCAGCCTGAGCAGGTTGAGACTATAGTGGTCGAAGATGGTCCCGAACAAGAGCAAGGATCACAAGAAACGGTGGTATGTTTGTCTTCTCCTTTCTTAGTAGACTTAGAAATCTTAAATGCTGTCCTTTATTATTTTGTTCTTTCTCGAGCACCAGCATATCTGTTCCCTATTAATGATAAATGGGACGTGCTTCCCATAAGCACAAACAAAACCAAGATGTATTTAATAATTTTCTAAAATTTCAAATTGAAATGTATAGAACTCAACGTAGTCCAGAAACTTTTTGTATTTTCAAAGTTGTCTTTTACAGCTCGAACTCAACAAATAAGAATAAATACTCTCACCTTTTACTTGGGCTTTGGTCCCGCTGCTTGATTCCTCTCTGTAAACGCTTTCCTTCGGAACGTCGTGGCATGGTTTTTTGTTTAAGCGATAGCACCTTAGGAAACTGGGTGCAGGCGTTCACCATCTACATACAGGAAAACCAGGTCGGATAATATTGGCCTTAAAAATAGAAATCTAGACCTGTGGCGTGGTACTCAAAGTTTTCACCAATCTTTTTTGTTGCCCCGTAGAGAACTACACCCCGGGTACAACTCTACCAAGGCCCGATAGTATCATTAAGTGGGAACCATACTGTTAAAATTGTTCAGGGGCTTCAACAAAGGCTGCCATCATGGTTGGCGTGACCGAAATTTTTTTTTAATCACGCTCTCTAGAATGCGGGAAAACGCACCTTTTAGAAAATACTCGCTTATTTCTCCTGATTTTATTAAATTTCAATTTTTTAAACTATTTGGTTCAGAGATAATATCAGTAACTATAAAAATGTATCAAAAAAGCTGGAGATAATAAAACACCAAGCTAACCAAAATAGGAAATACATCATAGAATTAGACAAGATAAATCACCTAGAAAGAGGCACCGCGGAGCATTGAGAAAAGTGGGGGATCTAAAAAAGTGCAGGGGCTAAAACTGAATAAAAAGGGGCTTTATTGGTGGCTACTTCTTAATATTTGGCATCTTTTGCAAAAAGTGGGGGGCTAAAGCCCCCTCCCAGCCCCCTCCTCCGCGGTGCCTGAGCAAAATGAACAAAAAGGGTTTCCAGTGAAGAAGAACTGCTACTACATAGGAGTAAACTAGCCAAAGTTGCATTAGAATAAACTTTCCAAAAAGTTTCCTAACCTATCATTGCAAAAAAGTGGGGGGAGGGGGGCTATAGCTCATGCTAGCCCAATGCCTGTTGGCAACCGCAGTTCTTCTGATTCTTGTTACCCTTTTACTATATTCGTTAAACACTGTTTTCACAAGAACAGATTTTATGTTTATAGGTAATTCACTATCAATTTCAAAGTTGTTCATGTTACAGGAAAAAATACTTTTTAACAACAAGCGTTACTTTGCCGTTTCTTTGTGTTCAGTTATTCTGACATCTGCTGAGAAGGGTGTCTCCTCACATGGCTGTAACAACAACCATTGCTTTCTCCTTTGCAAAATATTTTCCTGTTCTGACTATAATTACTGTTCACTCGAGACATAGGGTGGTGATGACTAAAAACAGTTGATGTGTTTATCCACGTGTGACGTTTTCTTAATACCACTACAGTCCAATTCTACACGAGACTCGCTTTTGTGCCAGCCACATCATTTATAACGTTGCAAAAAGTGCTGTTTGTTTGCAACCACCTACCTTGCCTATTAATGCAATTTTTACAGGGATTTTATAGGTATATGTCCTGGTCATCTAGAAATAGATTAAAATCTCTTTTCATTTTTTGTAGGAATTGTACTGCATCCATGACATATTTTTATGAATGGTTAAAATACAATGTGAGAAATTCTTCACATCTCTAAAAACAAGACTGTGTTTCCAAAAAATTTCACCATTTCGCTTTAAATATCTACAATGACATCCACATAGTTTGAGCAACGACATTTTAAGAGAACACAACACATTTGAGCAGCAGCAACTTAGTTCTGAATTTGTCTTTCACTGTGTTATATACTGAAGGGATTTATTAGAGTAGAAATGAAAGTGATCAATGGTTGCTAATAGAGGAGATTACTGATCCATATAGGCACTAAATTTTTTTATCTAGGATGGTGAATCGAATGATGGCTGGGACAGTGATAGTGAGTACCCGAAACCGGATTCGTTGGACACCACAGACGGTGCATACGTTGAAGAAGAGACTGATCATTACCCTGTGCTCCCAGATCCACCCACTAAATCGGCTTTAAGGAGAGTAGGAACAAGAATGAGGAAACAGGTCAGCGTAGGTGAGCCCATATATTTTACTGGTGAAATGTCTTACCATCTAAAGCTACTTCACCAAAAAAATCACTTTCTTGAAATTTAGTTTAAGCACATTACTTTACCGAAATTTTACTTTACAAAAACATTCTTCTTTAAAAACGTTGCTTTACCAAAACATTGACTTGATAAAATATTACTTTACAAAAACATGACTTTGCCAAATCTTAATTTTTCCTAAACGTTTATTTAGCAAAGCATTCCTGTACCAAAACATTTTGTTTGCCAAACTTAACTTACTAAAAATTTACTCAAAAAAGCGCTATTTTTCAAAAACGTTTATTTGCCAAAGATGTTACTTTGCTTGAAATTTAGTTTAGCAAATAAAGTTTTTACCAGAAAATTAACTTGACGAAACATTACTTTGTCAACCTTTACTTCAGCAAAATGCTTTTTTCACAAACGTTACTTTGCAAAATTTCATTATTTCATCAAAACATTAAATTACTGAAACGGTGCTTTACCGATGCGTTACTTTAACAGAACATTGCATAGCGCTATTTTTCCAAAACATCAAACATTGCCCTACCTTGATGCTACTTTGCCAATATTTTACTTAACTTTCGCAGTAATTCAAAAAAAAATTAAACTTTACCAAATCATTTTTCCAAAAAGTTGTTTTTGGATGGAATGGTGGTTTTATTTGCGAAAATGAATGAAACGTTTTAGTTGCTCAGTCACCCTTCTGATTGTTTGAAAAGTGAAATAGAACTCCTTTTCCTGTAATCTAAGTGGGCATTTACAGATCATTTTAGATGCGTATACAATTTATGTTTCATCTTCATACATTCTTTCCATCATTTGAGCAACATTGATTTTCCATTTCAATCCATATTTCATATGAAAATTAAGACCTAAATTGTTTGTTTCGAGATTTTAAGTTTCACTTTCAATTATTATGTTTGCTATACTAAATGAGCTTGCAACAAATAGCATAAAAACATTTGCAATTTTGGATAATTTACTTTTTCGATCTTTTTGCGAAAAAATATTTTAATGGTCATTTTTCACGTCTTCCGTTTAGATCTGCACGCCGGCTAACCAATTTCTAATCGACTTAGACGAACTATAACTTTTAACAAAACCGAACTATATTTGAAAAGCATAAACCTTTTGTCAAGGTTAAGAGGGACACAGAGCGTTCACAAGGTATTGAGGTGAAACCCGCTTGGAAAAACAAACTTGAACATAGCTTAGAATATACATATATATTTTTAGTCCCTAGTGTTGAAAAACATTCCATCTGCTTTTCAGAAGAAACTGATGGTTTCAGATTTCCAGGGCAAAGCAGTGGAGTACGATTTGCGGCCAGAATGCCTCGTTTGCATTCCTCCATTTCTATAGAGGAATGGCTTCCAAGTGGTGACTACCAGGTATAATAATTAAGTAAAACATTCATATAATCACTTAATTCTTTCATGCTTCTGCAATATTTACTTTGTTATTCATTCCTTCTGCCTTTACTTATTCGTTGTTCACATCGAACCAGAATTACCAGATACTAAAATTTAGTCAAATTCATGGGCCTAAGCACCATCACTCTTACCACATCACTCAACATCGAAACGAGTCCTTCTTTCTCTCTCAATGGCTGTGCGTTGAGTTGTGTACTGTGTATTCTTAATCTTGATGCAAATTTGCGTTGATATTACGTTCAGAAATACAGAATATGAAAAAACTTCCCATCATAGCCTACATTTGCTTGCGTTTCTGAAGCAGTGATAGTCTCAGTAGAAAGACAGACCACTTGAGGTTGCATGTGCTCTCATACTTTCAAGATTCGAGTCCTTTGCTATCAAAACCAGCATGAATAAACCAGAGAAACATCCCTGTCAACCAGAACACGCCACCCTTCTAGTTACTTTGCCAGTAACTGGTTTATTTTCTTCGTCTGCTTTTATTTTTACTGTCTACGGAAGTTGTTTGTCATTTAGGACAAAGATATTAAAAAAGAAGTCAGGAAGTTGGTGATTTTATCTTGCGTAGATCGCTAATTCAAACAATCCTACATTCCCCGGCCTACGTGCTTGTTTATACATGATGTCATCGTTTATTTATATTCGTTTTTCCTAGAACTACGTTCGGTTGTTCAAAGAAAATGGTTATGATAATGTTAGTTTTCTTCAAGGAATCAAAGACAAGGTTAGTCTACCAAGCGTAAATTGACCATCTGATATCATTTTCTGCTTCCCTCGCGACTACCCGGCGCATCATTTTCAAATCAATTTCCTTATTGAAACAAACTTGATATCAAGATACTGTATGCAATTTTTGAGATTTTAATCGTTAATCGCATTTGCTTGTAAGAATTAGAGATCCCTAAATCAAAGCAGTCTGGACTAGTTTTTATATAGAATCGTGTTCTAGCAGTGCAAATCTAGCAAAGTTGCTAGTCGATAATCTGTGATTCCAGTCCATTTGCCTTTCTCAAGCCTTTCCTAGTCAAGATGTTACTTTGCATTTGAAAATCTGCAATGGCCCCCAGTTTCAATTAACAGCAGCTGAATGTAAAAATACCTCTTTCATTACCTCTTTCATACGATCAGATCCCAAGCAAGGAAACGAAAAGTCTTTCTTATCCGGAATCGGCACGGGGGCCTAACTTGTAGTTATTTGCCAGGAAAAAGAAGTAGAAGAAACGAGTACTGGACAGTCAGAAAAAATTAAGAAACTTCAGTCCTCGAAGCAAAAAAATTAAAAAATATTAAATCGTGATAAAACTCAGAACAACAAAATTTTGAAAATCAAAGAACATGATTGTCCTGTTGGCCTAGAACTTAAGACACAAGGGATAAAAATATACGTCCCACATCTAAAAACAGCATCAGAACGAAAGCGAATCTGTTGACGTGATTAGAAAGGTCACGAACATTTCATAACATCATTCATGACATCATACTTAAGAAACTCTTAAGAACAATGAGTATTGAAATTTCCAGAATATTAAGAAACTGGAGTACTCAAAATTGACCTTTGTTTCTTAGTAGGTGGACTAACACGGCTCAATGGAGATAGTAGACACTCTATTCCGTTTTGTGAATATATCAAGAATGCGTATTTGAGGTTATCAATACTTCGAGAACGACATTTTGTCAAACTTAAACAAATAAGATATTGTTTTTTGCAGGGAAACTTTTAGCTGTTCCTGTTTCTAGGGCTTTTGTGAAGCCAACCTAATTCATTATTTTGCTTGAAATACATTTATTTCATAATTTTGTGGTGCTTTCTTTAAGTTAATATAGTATCAATTTTGTTGCAGGATTTAATAAATGTCATTGGGATACAAAATCGTGGTCATCGAAACATGATAATGAACTTGATTAAAAGTTTACCGCCAGAGGAAATTGAAGAGGAAGTTCCCGTATGTAAATACGTACTTTATTTTTTACATTGTTTGGCTACATTAGCTCAGCTTCCATACTACTTTTTAAATGAAAGATAATCGTGGCCTCATTTTCAAGCTCTTTCCGATAGGTACTGTGTGTGTATTGTAGCGAAGAAATTAAATGCGTTTTGTTCCACAGGAGGATGTCGAAGAATGGCTGGCGAAGTTAGGTCTTGATGACTACTGGGAAAACTTCAAGACTAGCTCTTATACGCAATCGCGGGAACTCGCAGATGTGAAATACATGGACAGAAAAACACTGCAGGAAACTTTTCATATCCACAAAGAGGGACATCTTCGGAAACTTATGAATGCTGTTAGCAAACTGCAGTATCCAAGTAAAGGTAATGCAAATAGAAACGCAATGAAGCAACATATAAGATTATTCATCTTACGACTACACCCTTAAAGAGTTAGATATGCCCTTTTTGTCGGCATTTCTATACCCCTCCGAAAATTGTAGGATGCCTCCCCCCCCTCCCAAATGAAAACCTGAATTTCCGCCACTGTCTGGAAAAACGGGGTAGGTGGAAGATTTCCCAAATAAGAAGTATCGGGGTGAATAGCTAACATTCCCTTTAAATTTTAAGAAAAGGGAATATAACAAGAGATTTGTTTCTTAATATATAAAAATTGTATTCGGTAACATAAGAGTTAACCCCGGGTGAGCTTCCTTATACTACGACGAGCTTCGTTGTATACACCTTGCACTTTCTTAAAACAAAACACGTTCGAAAAAAGGGGCTCTGGAATAAGGATGTCATCGGTGGAATCTTTTCGAATATCAACAAGCGGGGGGGGGGGGGTACCCTAGGTACCAGACTCACTATATATAAATACGTTTGTCAGTTCGTCTCTTTTATTTTATGCTGTCATGGTGCAATCTTAAAGGCAATCTGTCTCGTTGTGGATTGGTTAACGAGAACAATAGCTGGAACAATAGCCTAAACACGATTCCAGCGCTCCGCCTATTTTATACAATGCGATAAATTAAAGGGGGACTGGAAACAATAGAATCCCTTTGTTCTTATAACCAATCAACGTCGTGACAGATTGCCTTTAATCTGTTTTAAATTCATTTTCTGTCTACATTATCCCTTTACCTTAGCACAATAGCACATCTTAATCTGTTTTAAATTCATTTGCTGTCTACATTATCCCTTTACCTTAGCACAATTGCTAATTCGAGCAGCAAGAAAAGAAATTGATCAAACACGATGTGACAAATTGGAGAGTGAGGGCAATGGTGAAGAGAATGCATTCTGGTCTTGTCTGAGGGATATCTGCTTGCTTCCGGAACAAGCTGCATTCAACCAGAGTCAAGAGCTCAAGGAAAAACTTTCAGAGCTGCGAGATGTTTCTCTGGGCGTGTTAATTGTTGGCAATGCTTTGTGGCTCACATTCATGTTGACTGTAATGAGCCAAGGCCCGGCTTTGCAGCTTATGGGTGCCGACTTCGCCAGTGTCGCTTTTTTGTTTGTTTACTTCTTGGTAAGCAGGTTAATATATTGACAATGTCATATGAAAACCGTTGAATTCATTTTGGGAATTGATTGCGAAGTGGGGCTACGGGGTGGGGGTGTCTTCCTTTGAGATCTTCTTTTATCGAAAGCAATCATATTTTGTTGTCGGGCCGGAATCTTTCATAACGTCGCTCATGCATCTTCAGTTCCAATTTGCAAAAATGAAGCATCCGTTCTTACAGTTTATGTAATTTCCTTCGAAAACCAACTCTTGTGTTTCCAGCACTTATTAACGAAGAAAGATATCTCTTTTGTGAGAATGAAATGTTTTATTGGCAAAAAAGTTAGCTCACTAGTTTCTTTTTATTGCAGGTATTACTGGCTCAAGTGATTGCAATGGTTTTGCATCGAGGTGAAACTTGCGTGCATTTAATGGCAAGAACTCCGTTTAGGCCGGGTAAATTTATTCGCAACTGGTCATTCAATGACGAGGAAGTGCCCGAAGTTGATCCGGAACATCTTAATGAAATCCGGAGAAAAATAAGACGCCGAAGCACATCACCCGGTAGGACAACCGGGTCGTCTCAAGATTCGAGCGCAGCGGAAAATGTGATCGCGAAC
This sequence comes from Rhopilema esculentum, assembly GCF_013076305.1. Next base: position 7,808,441 of record NW_027020025.1, read on the forward strand.
GAAGCTGCAACTTCTTCTACTACCGTGATAATTTAGCTTTTTTTAGGAATTACTTTATTCAATTTATTCTGGTCTTCTTATTCTCAATTTACGTATGTCGCCTGATGATTTTTAAAAAAGGATTCGTATTCCGCTTTTCAGTGACCGTAGAACATATAAAAGATTGCGGCGGGGAGGGCTTGGGCAAGTTAAAACTTATTTTGTGTGGCGACAAACTGAATTCCGAGAGAAGGATGATTTATCATATTGGGAATTTTTGAGCCCCTTAGACTAACCCCCCCCCCCCCTTCTGGAAATGATCTTTTTTTGTAAAATGCATAATAAGTGTTTAATAATTTCACGTCTACCATTATATCTAGATTGAAACATTTCCAAAAACGATTTTAAAACACTTCTCACCTTAAGAAGTGTCTCAAACACCATTTGACTGCCTGTACTTAAAGATAAGTACAGATATATTCGATTATATCTTGGAGGATAAAAATGGAAAGTTAATTGATATTCAAAAGTATCGGAGCAAAAACCACACTAGCTAATATTTTCAGTCGATACAAATTTTAGGTCTCATTGTTATCTTTAAAAATCCAGTCCCTTGAATGGTGGCCGTTCTGGCGTCCAGTGTCGTCGTAAGTTGAACATTCATCCTTTTCTTTGGCACCTTAAATTTACCTAGACGCTGGTTATCTTTAACTTTTATAGGTAGGTTAATTTTTACAAACTACTTTTTTGCTTTTTTTGATGTGGTCAAACAAACAGTATTTTACACTGTAACATTTAGCAAAGAAAACTAATGAGATTGTAAAGTTTTATCGACATTGTCAATTTTTACTGAAAGCTTTTTCTATTAAAAAGTCATTTTGAAAATAAATTTCTATTGCGTATTTCTCGCTTTTGTAATAAAAAGTCATTTTGAAAATAAGGTGCCAGTTACACTATACCGGATTGCTATCGGAGCGGAGTAACTTTCATATCGGATAGGGGTTTGAGTTACACTACGCCACACCAATCCGGTACACAACGCTCTGATTAGCGGAGTGAAAAGCACTTTGCTCTGCAGGTGATACGAAAATCACTCGTAGCGTTGTAGTGTAATCGCACGAATCCGATATGCTCCATTTCGAAACAAAGGATTTTCTTATTGTTTTCTGATTGAAGCAATTGGATCGTTAATGAACGCGCTTTCTGAGATTTTGTTGCTGTTGGATAATGCCAAATCGAAATCATCCCAACATTTTCGTATTTGGATTTCATCTCTACCCAAATTTTATTGAAGTGGCCCTTGGACGAAAAACATACTTTAACACATCAGATGAAACACAATCTCGCTATCCGTCCTACGAACCCTATCATTTATCTCTCAGTTTCATGGTTCTTTTCGTCATTTTACGCATAGCTATTGAAAACGAATTCGCAACAGCACATAGATTCAAAAATACCATCAAAAAATTTAATCTGGTGGATTTTGTGTACCAGAAGTTCAAAGGAATGCAGGCTTATAAGCGAGCGGAGCGTCGTAGTGTAACTGCTACCCTAAATATCACTCCGGAGTAAAAGTTACTCCGCTCTGCTCCGCTGCGATAGCAATCCGGTATAGAGTAACCCTAGCCTAACTTTCTCTTGCGTTTGAATTACATTATTTTCGCAAAAGGGTTTACTTCCAAACTCGGTGTTTCTACTGAGGGTCATCGCTTCGGGGCTTTTTGCCATCTGAAGGTGCTTCCTCGGCAAATTCTCAGATTTGCCGCCAAAGAAAGAATGGCTCATTCACATTGTTGGCAAACGGGATCTGAGCACTCCCCCTTAGCACAATAGCGACGGCTCTGTATCCATTGATGGTGCACGACCCGTGGTTGGGTCTCTTTCTTTACCATAAAATTGCCTGATCGTTGATGTTTGCTTCGATGCTTCTTTAACTCTTTTATTTCCCCTGTTGAAAATGATCCAAAGTAATAAAGTAATATATTTTTCGTAAGTAATATATTAAAGTAATATATCACTTAGTGCCGTGGGGTTGTGTGTAAAATAATTTTGTATTGGTTACTCAATCCGATGCGAATATTACCTCTTTTTATAATCTTATAAAATTTACAGGAACAAACAATTGATTACAAAACGATACCAGCAGGGAGCATGGAAATACATAACAACCCTGCGGCCATTACACTTAACATATAACAGATATTATGAATAAAACTAGATATAAAAGAATGAAGATTCTACACGAGAAAAGGGGTTTGTATAATACAGTCACTAAATCCCCAAGAAAAATACCACAAGAATGGCCAATCATCCCCCCGCCCGATCAAATGGCATGTAGTAAAAACAAACCCAAGCCACCAAACTAAACGAAATATGCACCAACCACCCGCGCAAACTGAAAGGAGGCGACACCAATACTGGTTTTGGCAATATCTTATGGAAACAGTTCCGAGGCCTTTTTGAAGTTTTATGTTGCCTAGGGAGCTTTCATATTTGAATTGAATTGAATTGCAGCAGCTCTCAATTTGAAAGGTTTCCAGAACCGCGAGGTCGCATTTACGCTGTCGAGAAGATAATGTCTTTTTGCGTCAAAAGCATGGCAAAGCAGCAAATACTGTTCTATATCTTCAATGCCGTCATTTTTCGGGCACAGAGGGTCCCTAAAGTTATATATGAATTTGTGAAAATTTAGTTTACTGAGCCCAGCACGTACTTGTGTTTAGATGAGTAAACGTTTTGGGTCGCTCATGGTTGCCGTAAACTGAGAGTTCGTCATTGTTTAGGGTCAAGTTTTTTCCCCTTCCCGAAGGACAGTTCGGATAGAAGTTTGATTTGTAACTCTCTGTTCTCACACGTTATTGTCCTACCGTAGCTCGCCTGCGAAGATTGTTGTTAGATTCCTGACGTTGAGGCACAGGGCTTCTCGTGTAGTCTAGAGTCAAATGGTTGATAATTTTATAAAATGAAACAAGGCGTCTACCCCATCGTCAGAGATTGAGAGACTCCCAGCCAAGCTCATCACATATTACAACATGTTACCTTCCAAGTGCCTTTTTGAAAACGAAGTTGCGAAACATGACACGGCATATATACCTAAGTGCCTATATAAATGTTTTTGTGTGCAATTATTTATATATGCAACACTCTAAATAGAGAGTTATATATGAATATATACAAGTACTAGTACACCCCCTTTTTGTGCGGGCACACTACTTCAACAACAAACTGGATCCCAGACCTCTATCGGCACAAGGCTGTGGGAAAACGACCAGTGCATTAAGACTGCGGTTGGTATAACGCAAACTTTTCTTGGTTTTCTGACAAGCTGAGCTTGTCTTTTGTTTGGTTTTAACAAACATCGCAATTATTTCATGCAAAGCTACAAATCCAGCATATTCGCCTCCTTTGTATATAAAGAACAATGTCAGCCTCCTTCACATACAAAATGAAATCGTCAGTGAATGTTGATAAGAGGCGCTGTTTGAGCATATATGATTTGTATATGTTGCTATTGCAAAAACTTTTAAACTAAACTTTAGAGTCCAGTCGCCGTTTCTTTCTATTTCTAACATCCACTTTAAATGAGTGTCCGAATTCCCATGTTCCTTAAAACTCATTGGAGAGATTTGATTTCTAAAACATGATGACAAAAGGCTCTGGCCTCAAGAGATCAAAATTTTGCAGCTGATGAATAGACAGAAACCCAAAGGGAATTCTCAGCAGATCAACTTGAGTTTTAGTCTTTGCGCAGCAAAAGTGGAGGCAAGAGCTTATTATTTCTAGGGCCTAGCCTTGAGTAAAGTAGCGTTGATGATAAAGAACCGTTGTTGATAGTTTAACATTTGTGGTCTTTCAATTCAAACCAGTGTTGCAAAGAGGGCTTAGCAGCTGTAGTACGTGGCAATTTCCAGAGCAAAAAAAAAGTTCAAGGAAGATGTAACACAGGAGAACGGGGCTCATACTTTGGGTCATTGCCTTAGAAAAAGTGCTTCAAGCGCTGCTCATGCAAGAACCAACAGAGTGATCAGTTTTAGTAAGTGTATTTTCTTATCTTTAATTAGCAACTGTGTAATCTCCGGTTTTTGAGAATCCTCCTTTTCCCGCAATACATAATTACGATTGATTATGCCCAACTTCTTCGATGTTCCAACATTTAGTTCCAACAAACCTTCATTACCAGTGACCACCACGTGGTCCCTCCCAGGAATTTCTTCAGTAAAGCCTTGGCAAAACTGGGCAACATTGTCGGGCAACATTCACAAATTCATAATGTTGCTCAAATGTTGTCCAGTTTGGCCACCATGTCGGCCGACAAATTCATTAAGAAATTTGTTGCTCGAATGTTTGAACATGCTTAAACATTTTTCAGCAACATTTGTTGCTCAGCCCTATGTTGTCCAGTTTGGCCACATTGTCGGGCAACAATTCACTTCAATTTACCATCTGAGAAAAAATCAACATGCGCAGTGTTGTATTGCAAAACAATATCCTCAACTCGATTCAATAAAAATGGCCTGTCAAAATTTAAGCTTCGAAGTTGATTTAAACAATGTTGCCCAGTTTGGCCAAGGCTTAAGTCGATGGTTAGCCTATACTAATTTGACAAGTGTTTGCTTGCCCCAAGATTTATCGCTTTTTTCAAAATACCATTTGATTCAATTGAGATACGAAAAACATAATCGAAAATTGAATTGAGATATGCCCTAAAAGCCTCTCAAGCTGCAACTTCATTTCATATACTGAAATGCCTAGAACTAGCCTGCATCCCAGTCCACAAATGCTTCCACATTTATGGACTGCAATATTGATAAATTCCCTTTCCAGGCGGAGGGCTGGGTCTAGTTTATAAATAAATTAATACAATTAATCCATTGAAATGTGGCATGGAAAATCCTCGAAGAAATATGCACTGAAACCAAACAGACAGATAAGATGGTGCATGGTGAGTTTAAAGTCTTGCGAGGTTTGAACCGTTGACAATTTCAACTAATTGCATAATTTTGGAGGGTTGCATAAACTACCACCAGATTCTGGTGGTAACTACGAACAAG
>NW_027020025.1:7813570-7858409 GCF_013076305.1 Rhopilema esculentum
TATTACAACAACTTGACCAGCAGTAAATAAGTGCTAGATAGTATTTTTGATATCAAGAGAAATATTCATTTTCGAAAGATGTGTATTTCATGAAACAGTCAAGAACAGTAGAGAACATAGATTCATATGTCACTAGGTTTTGAAAATTATTATCTTCATTTGACTATGGTGATGACCACAAATAGGAAAATAATAGAAATAGACAATAGTTATGAGCAAAATCTATTCAATAAACGTAGAAAGCTACAATACCTCTCACATAGATAAATTCTAACAATTATGCAAATGACTCATTGAACACATCAGGACCTTCAGAAATGAAGATAGATAACAACAAAATGTGCAGGCTTCATCGCTTGTACACAACTAAAAATCTTCTTAGACCTGAATAAAATAATGGCCAAAAAATACCAGCACAAAGGTAGCAACTAAACAGAAATCAAAATACACCAAACTTCAAAGAACAATTTAAATGTGGTAATTGAAAGATGAATCACAACATTAAAGATACTGTAAGGACAAGAAGAAAGTGCATACTAATGTGGTAAATTATGTGTACCAGCTTGCAAAACTACTGCAAACCCAATCCAAATAAACCAGAAAAAAACTCATGCCCTCTGCAGAGCAAGTAAGTCACTAAACAGACAGTTAAGCAATTGATAGTAAACACCAGTATTCCAAATTGTAAGCAAAAAGACCAGTATATCCAAGTCATATAGATGGTCACAACATAAATTATCTCATTTACATGATCAACATTGAACATATTGATGAGCTATCATTTTCAGAAATTGCCAAAAAAACCACAACTTGAGATAGGCAAGTACTAAGATATTCACTTATGCTAGGCAAACGAAACATTGAAACTAAAATGTGACCTTCAGAGCAAAAGCTGTAATGCTATTGGAAAGTAACCCAAGGCAAAATTCTATGGTCACAAAATGTCAGCACATTTCTAGACAAAGAAGACAGAAAATGCTGTATATTTTAAAGATAGGTGCCCAGTATTCTAGGTTCTAGCAAAGCGAGATCCAACAAATTCACCTTCACAAAATCAGTAAATGAAATCATCAAAAAAGCCAACTGAACACAAAATAGATCCTAAGATTCAGAAAGTTTTGACACAACAACAGAGAAGTATTTGAACATGGGTAAATTCAAAGATACAAGTTCAAACTACATATTGATGAAATTTCATTCCGTGTTCAGACAGCAATCAGAAATTACCATATCATACAAGAAGAAAAGTTTACTGCAGAACTAGAAAGATTGTTGAAAAATATGTGCATAGAGAAAGTTAACAGGTCCAAGTACCTGGATAAACCATATAGTAGGTACCAAAGCCAATGAACCATAATTTATTTTTAGATATAAATAGAGCCAATGAAGCCATAGTAGAGAAATACACCATGATCCAAAAGTTGAAGAATCCTTAACCCAGTAGCTGCATAATGCAAATAATCTTTCAAAAGGATTGATTAAAGACGTAACAACATATAGTTTATCAGATGAATCAAGCACATAACATTTCTAACACATGAAGGTTGTGTTTTAAATCACGGTCTTGGTGTCTGCACCTTCAATTGGCTTTCTCAATACTTCTGAACTTCTTCAAACTAACTTGACCCATTTAGCACAATACGTTTTTTATTAAACAACCTTCATTTTGAAATGTTTTAATGGTGCCTTTATTCCTGCTAATCTATTTTTACCTTCTTTTAAATCAATCTTTGAAAAGTATTTTGCATTATGCAACTCTGGGAGGATTTCTTCAACTTTTGGAATCTGGTGTCTTTCTCTTACTATGGCTTCATTGGCTCTTCTCATATCTAAACATAATCTTATGGTTCCATTTGGCTTTGGTACTACTACTATTGGGTTTATCCAGGTACTCGGACCTTTAACTTTCTCTATGCAGTCATTTTTCAACAATCTTTCTAGTTCTGCAGAAACTTTCTTTCTTGTATGATATGGTAATCTTCTGATTGGCTGCTGAACGGAATGAAATTTTCATCAATATGTAGTTTTAACTTGTAGTCTTTGAATTTACCCATGCCTTCAAATACTTCTCTGTTGTTGTCCAGAACTTTCTGAATCTTAGGATCTATTTTGTGTTCAGTTGGCTTTTCTTGACTGATTTCATTTACTGATTTGTGAAGTGAATTTGTTGGATCTGCTTTAGAACCTAGAACTGGGCCTACTCTTAAAATATCAAGCTTTTCTGCTGTCTTTTGTCCTAGCAATGCTCCCCCTGAACCTTTTGTGACATAGAATTTTGCTTGGGTTTCTTTCCCAAATGCTTCAGCTTTTGCTCTGAATGTTCCTTTTAGTTTCAATGGTTCTTTGCCTAGATAAGTGAATATCTTAGTCTTGCTGCTTTCAAGTTGTGGTTTTTTTGGCAATTTCTGAAATGATATCTCATCAATGATGTTCAATGTTGATCCACTGTCAATGAGCATATTTATTGGTGTGCCATCTATATAGACTGGATATACTGGTCTTTCCTTGCTTCCAATTTTGAATACTGGTGTTTCATCATCACTTGAACTTTCTGTTGTGACTTTACTTGCTCTCACTTGATGATTTTCTGGTTTCTTTGGATTTTGGGTCTTGCAGCATTTTGCAAAGTGTCCCATAATTCCACATTTCATGCACTTTCTTCCTTTTGTCACTCTACAGTCTTTACTGTTGTGATTCTTCATTCCACATCTTCCACATTGTTCCCTTTGTTGAGTGTATTTTTGATTTCTGTTTGCTTGCCTACCTTTGTGCTGGTATTTATTTGGCCTTATTTTATTCAGGTCTGAGAAAGATTCTTTCATTGTGTCAGCTGATGAGCCTGCACCATTTTGTTGTTCTATCTTCTTTGTCTGAAGGTCTGATTGTTCCATGAGCTTTCCTATTGTTAGAACTTTATCTAATGTGAGATCTGGCTCTTGTAGCAATCTTTTTCTAAGCTTACTTGATTTGCATTTTGCTATTACTTGATCTCTTATCTCATCTTGTGTTGCATCACCATATTCACAATGAATGATTAACTTTTTCAACCTAGTGACATATGAATCTATGTTCTCTCCTGTTTCTTGACCTGTTTCATGAAATACACATCTTTCAAATGGAATATTTTTCTTGATATCAAAATGACTATCTAACTTATTTACTGCCTGGTCATATGTTGTGCCTACCTCACCTAATGTTTCAAATATGTCTTGCACTTCATCTCCTACAAGATGCAAAAGTGCTGCCCTCTTTTGGCTATCATTTTGAATACCTGTTGCATTCAGAAAATAAACGAACGATTTCTTCCATTTTTGCCATCTTTGACTTACCGTGGAAGGATCTCCTTTTGGATCAAATTCCTTAACTGGAGGTAATTGAATCGATACTGGTTGAGGTTGCTGCGCCTGGCCTATTTGATTATCGTTTTCTTCCATATCTCGTATTCTCTTGTCGAAATTATTACTTTCTAATCCTTCTTTGGGTTCTTTAGATAACTCGTCGCCATAATATGTTGTGTATGCGCGCGCGATGCCTAAGATCCGCTGCGACCTAACGCTAGACCTAGAGAGCACACGAGACAAGACGCCATGTTTTCACTCCGACCCTGATCTAATCTCCTCTATCAACTCCAATCCGAGGCTAATATAAAATGGTTTATGCCTAATACATTACACTGTCTAACACTTCCCCTTCGCTCCAGCGTCTATCTATCACGCCCCCTCTCCGCTGTCAATTTAGTAGTACGCCGTATTGGATTTGCTTATTGTTTGCCTTTTGTTAACCACAGAATAATTGGCTCTACCAAATATGGATAGTAACAATCGTGCCACACTAGATATAAATAGAAATATGCGCGCACATTTTTAAACAATATGTTTTGAGACCAAATGGCTGTGCTTTTGTTATTGTGCCACGGTCGAGGCTCTGTATGCTTCTGTTGAGGCCCGAGAAATGTGTATTGAAATCAATTGCATCGAGGCTCCGTATGTTCTTTCATTGGGTGGCACCGTGGCACAAATATTTAAAAAATGTGCTGTCGAGTTGTGATTCCGGTGATACTGGGTGCCTAATAAGTCTCTCTTGAAAACAAACAAAACGTGTTCGGTCTGCAGGAAACTGACGATTCAGCACGCAAGAATTTTATTGAGTTCGAATTTGATTTGAGTTTATTGCAAGGATTCCCCTTGCTCTGGCAATGAATATTCAAAGAATAGTTGAAAAATTTATTAAATCGCGAGATCATGCAACTTTGAAGGAACTTTAAGTGGACGAGCTGTCGAAGCTTCGCAAAAGTATGCCTAGTTTAATTTGTCAAGAATTTGATCTGGCTAAAGATAAAGACAATTTGATCTGTCAGTTGTAAGAACTAGCCATTATTTATAAATTTGTAAATGTATATTATTTAAGTGCGTCCAGTGACTAGCCTACATCAGTTTGCATCGTTATTTGTTTGCAAGTTGAAAACATAGAGCCAGTATTGTTTAATGATAAAACGACAGGAGCGGTGACAGCTTTGTGTTAAATGTAACTATGTTTTCGGTATAAAAGCTATACCTGTCTCTGTATGCTCAGACTGGGCGTTTCCCAAAGACTAGAGGGCGTGGTCACCCAAAAAAAAATCTTGGGGCCAAGCCCCCCCGGACCCCCACTGTTCTTGTGCCACGGTCATGATTTTTTCTGCGTCCGCCCCTGCATTTCATATACTGAAATGCCTAGAACTAGCCTGCATCCCAGTCCACAAATGCTTCCACATTTATGGACTGCAATATTGATAAATTCCCTTTCCAGGCAGAGGGCTGGGTCTAGTTTATAAATAAATTAATGCAATTAATCCATTGAAATGTGGCATGGAAAATCCTCGAAGAAATATGCACTGAAACCAAACAGACAGATAAGATGGTGCATGGTGAGTTTAAAGTCTTGCGAGGCTTGAACCGTTGACAATTTCAACTAATTGCATAATTTTGGAGGGTTGCATAAACTACCACCAGATTCTGGTGGTAACTACGAACAAGATATTGGTGGAAACTGACGGCATTTGTGGACTGGGGCACAGGCTACCTAGAACAGGAACCCAGGGAAAATCCAAAAAGTTTTATAAGTGTTCAATTTAAAAGAGCTCATATTCAATTTATCGCCTGTCTAAAGCGGCGGGTTATTTTTAAATCGCAGTATTTGCTAAATAAAAACGATACAACAAGTTTAGGTATCAGGCTCTTATTTGCCAATCAATGATTTATGTGACTTGCTTTTCGCATTCTATTCCAATGATGTAAAATAGTCTCTGAATGTTATCATTTTTTAAAACGTTTCAAAGAGTGGAGAGGGCAGTTAATGCAGCTGCCAATGTAGCACAGGTTGGGTTCTTGAGTTGATTTTGTTACTTACAATTACAAACTCGCCTGTAAATATGTATTCTATTCGCAAATTGTAAATTTTATCAGAAAACTTAATAACAGTGATGATGGTCAGCTTAATCTCGGAAAACTTTGAAACAATAGGGCCAGATTTGAAGGAAAATCAGTTTCCAGATAATGTTTTGTTTTCTGACAAAGAATTACGATGTGAAAGTTTAACAGAAGAAGAAGGAAAATTGTAACTGCAGCAATACGTAATATTTGCTTGTCTTTCTGTTATCCAAAAATCTTGTTTAAAATGAATTACCCAGAAATTAAATTTCAGTATAAAACAAAAAGGAGCAGAAATTTGCAATTGAAAAATATTCGATCACACGCAATCAGATCATTTGCAAACTAGCCCTACATGCCAAAAATATCTACTAATAAAATAGAACATAAATGAGCTGTGTACCATTCGTGCTTACATCTACCAATATATACAATAAATTTAAACGAATTCGTAGACAATAAGGCAGGTGAAATGGAATATCATATAATTAAAAAACTTCAGTAAGATACCTAAAAATATGGTTTCTAATAGACCCAACATTTATTTTCATATCTAGAATATCGAAATTGTCTAAATTAAGGTTTTAGAATACACAATGCCAGAGACTACAATCTAGAATCCAGAATCTACAATCCAGAATCTACAATCCAGAATCTACAATCCAGAATCTAGAACACCTGCAAGATCTTCTTTGATTGCTTCCAGTTTAACTTTTGTTTACATCATGCAACATAAACTTTGTGAAAATCATTCGTCACTGATAGAAAACCTATCCCCTTTTTTCTAGTACCTAACGTAATTTTCAAAATGTTGGCAAGTTGAACCAAAAACGGTTCTTACAAAAAAGTAAAACTGTTTCTGTCATTGTTACAACATGAGTGTTAAAATTTTAATGGGCCAGCCCATGAAATCTCTCTGGACCAGCCCATGAAATCTCTCTGGACCAGCCCATGAAATCTCTCTGGACCAGCCCATGAAATCTCTCTGGACCAGCCCATGAAATCTCTCTGGACCAGCCCATGAAATCTCTCTGGACCAGCCCATGAAATCTCTCTGGACCAGCCCATGAAATCTCTCTGGACCAGCCCATGAAATCTCTCTGGACCAGCCCATGAAATCTCTCTGGACCAGCCCATGAAAGCTACTGTATAGTGCTTTAAAGTATAACATTTACGTTTTCTGCACGGGACTAGGAGGAGGAGCTTTTCTGAGCTCGTCGAAGAAGCCAATTTCAGTAAAAAATAGTTTTACACTCCGAGCATACACCATCCCCCTGCAAATTCTCACCCGTCCTAATAGCAAATTCTCACCCGTCCTAATAGCAAATTCTCACCCGTCCTAATAGCAAATTCTCACCCGTCCTAATAGCAAATTCTCACCCGTCCTCCGATTTTCTCTAGCTACCCTCAAATGTAAAAGGTGTTTAGATTTTTCAATGGCGTTTAGACGGTGTCTACCTTAAAATGAAAAAGGTTTTTAGACGTTGGAGGCTTTTTAATGCTATTAGTTTTAAATAGAATGTGTCCAGAAGAAGATGAAGGGCAAAACAAATTAAGCTTGCTAGTCCCAGGACGACTCGAAGGGCATAATGATTACGTCATTCCATTCTATTTTTAGAATTTTGATTGCATAATCAGAACGAGGACAGTGAAATACCTCTAAATGTGCATTATCTGTAACAGATTCACTGAGAAAGGGTCAGTTAATGACATGATAATTATTAATGGATTTCAGTTATTTTGACAAGGTGCATGAGTTTTAGAACCAAGGCTAAATTACATTGGTCTGTTAGAAATAGTTCCCGCGATCATATGACAGTGCCTCAGACAGTCTGTAGCATATCACGCCAAATTCAAAGGTAAATTACTATACTACTAAACTACCTCATGATGTTTTGTGCTTAAGCGGTGAAATTCTAAAAATTTGTTTGACGACGTCATCACTTTTGCATTTGTATGTATCCGTTATCAATGAACGAGATACACTTCGACATATTATTTGTCCATTTTTTCTGAGTTGTCAATTATTGGCAAGTATCTGCTACTGAGGAATTTGTTAATGCAGGTTTCACCCTCACACTTAAAGATCTATCTTGACAATCAAACTGATAAGAAATTTTCATGCCTTTTGGCCGAGGAAATCTCTGATAAAGAGATATTATATGCATTGCGCCAAACACAAGACCTCTGTGGAGATTTTGTGTTTGCATGCAAAGTTCATTTGCGCCAACCAGTGTGACCAGATCTCAATTTCGCAATTATGCTGAAATTGTCATAAAACTATGCCAGATTTACAAAATTCTCTCTCTCGAGGCTCTCTCGTTTGAAAGAGAGGCCAGCGCATGTGCAGAATAGCAAAAAACCCAGAATAACGTTCAACAAATAGAGGATTTAAGTTGAACAGTTTACAAACCAGCACAATCAATTCAAATTAACAAAAACATGATTAGTTCATACTATGTCAATTGCTAAAAATTCTTAGCATTCATCTTCGCTATTTGAATTAAGATCGTCTTTAGGAAAATTAACTAAGATATCCTGCACTCTGGTGTAAATGTTCTGGTTCATTTTATTTTTCATGGACTTTGTTGGTTCAAAATTGGTGCACTCATGTTAATTGGGTGTTAAAAGTTTGCATGCAGATACTTGACATCTACCATTTTCCCAGTTGGCCCAAAACTTATTAACAGAATTATAACATTATTTTAATAATGTAAAAATTATGCCAGAATTGTGCTAGATTTCCGATTATGCCAGATTTTATGCTAAATGACGATTTTTGGTCAAAAATATGCTAAAAGCATAATATAATGCTAGATCTGGTCACACTGGCACCAACTGCAATTTAGAACGTAAATAAGACATAAGCTGGAACCATATGGTTTTTCAGCTTCTACATAATAACTACTTTGCTGTTGGCAACATCAGTATTCGTGTACACGACGCTTAGGTCTGATACGTCCACTGATGACGTCACTACGACGACTGATGGTGATACTGGTTTCTCTTGCATTCTGCCAGGGCACAATACGTCTTTGAACTTCTCGTACACCTGCATGTACTCCATCTTAAAAGCTCTGTTGCGGAACCCAAGCACTATTGGGTTGCAGCAAGAATTTGCGAATCCTAACAGGAAGGCGAGATTTGCCAAAATAGGATTTGATAATGCGGGGACAAATGCTCCAAGAAGTGACATCACCAGAAACGGGCTCCAACACAGTAGAAAAAGAATCAGGACGATGATCATTGTGATGACGACTTGTTTCTGCATCGCCTTCCTGTCAATCGAAGCGCTGTTGGACATACGGCTCACTCTTCTCGCATGGATTGAAACAATCTTCATTATTCGGTAGTATGAAAAAGACATAATAACCAGGGGAATGAAAAACCCGGTTACAATGTATCCCATTGCTGTCAGCTTTTCTCCAGCCGTTTCCGGAATCTTCACTGCACATTGACCGCGACCATTTTTGAGATCGTACTTCGTTATACCGCTTAGTGGTAGTATCGATAGAATCGTCGAATGTAGCCAGATGTATACTAGCATGATAACTGCCGCGCGTCGCAAGCGTGGTTGCGGCCACTTGGAGACAACGGTGAAATACTGATGCAAGCTTATCATTGTGAGGGTGAGGATTGAGGCTAACATCAATTGCGAATTCAAGAATCCATTGAACTGGCATGCCGCGGAGCTGAAATCCCAGTAACCTAAAAGAAAAAGTATTGTAACGTTAGTAATTTGATAAGGCAGCTTCCATAGAAGGCTTCTTTTGGGCCATAGAGAGATAAGGCAATTTCATCTTTCGGCCAACCCGGCCGGTTCTCTTTCAACTAACCATGCTGCGATTGGCCCAAATGCCTTTCTCCTATTGAGCTCTGGGTATCTCTATTTTATAAAAGTTTTTGAAACAAAAGGACGAAGTAAGATCTCTTGGCAATGCATTTTGTCTCGACAGTTGATAAAGTTTACCAGAATTTAGGAGAACGTTCCTTTTAAAGAAGAGGGTAAGGCTGTGGTAGAGGGCTACTCTCAAAAAGTTTAGTAAGTATCGAAAGCTCGCATCGCAGCGTTTTCTAAAGTTTACAAATATATGACTATAATGCACTGATGGCCTAGATTATCACGAAACGTGTAGATGATTATTTTAGTTTTGCTTCTTTTGTTTCAAATGTTATCTTTTTTGGCAAAAATGATCAAAGTTCAGGCTTCGCTCAAGAGAAAGTTCAGTCTGGCAAATAAGCGTACGAGATTTTAACCAACCCAAAAACAATCTTGATGCATTTTTGGTGAAAGTGTACAAAAGTTTCAAATAAAAACGTATAAAAATGGAAAAATTATCAAAACTATGGGCAAAAAGTTAGTTAAACGGTCGACAGTAAAATCATCTCTACGCCATCAATATCATTAAGAATTATAAAGTCCTCGGAGCCGGCTCTCAATACAACTCGGTACTTATCGTGATCCTAGAACTAGTTTCTTATAGGCAAATTTCTTATAATAAAAACGTGTAGCATGGGGATGCGTTGATAATAATTTACCAGGTAACAGGTTATTTAGTGAAACGGTTGAACAGCAGTGGGATAGAATTTTATGAGATCATGTCATATCAAAGTTTGCATGGTCAACCCTGGTCAAGCGTATTAAAAAAAAACATATTAAAATTTCTTAAATTTTTCAAAAGCTATCGATAAGTATTTTGTTATGGCAGGTATTGTTTCTAAGTATTATGCACCAATAAGTAGATCTAAATTAATTGCATTTCAAAACAATTCTTCTGCTGGAATGGAAAAAAGTAAATATATGGATAGCAGTCTTCATAGTGACAACCAATCAACATTGTCGCACTGTTTTATGTTATGAGGTACTGTTTTGACGCTGTGAGACACTGTTTTAGGCCCACTACTCATTTTGTGGTTGATATAAGTGTGATGGGTGACATCCAATAAAACACATCGAAGGAAAGAATCTCTTAAAGCCTGGTTTCCACTGGGCGATTGTCGCGATAAAGGCGACAACTTCAACAGAATTTTCGCTTTTATCGTGACAATCGTCTAGTGGAAACATAATTTAATCGTGATTATCGCGCCACGATTAACGCGATTGGGGCGACAAACGCGAATATCGCGATTAAATTCATTTTTGTGATGGCAGTTTCTACTGCACAATCAACATGGCGCCCTTTACAAGAAAGCAGCTCATTGCAGTGATCGGCGCTGTTTACGTTTTAAGAGCAAAAAGAAAGAGGCACGAGAGGAACCAAAAGAGAAAGCACAAGTTTTGGATCAGAAAGATTTTCAAAGCTAAAGAATCAAGCGAGTATTATAGCTTATACCAAGAACTTCGCATGGCCGACAGAGAATATCACTTCAGGTATAAGTAGTCTATTTATACGTAAAGCTTGACTTTCCACTTAATGAAAGGTTTCCGAACTTGTAACAACATAATTATGTGTTAATTCATGGTAGTGTGTAATAAATCTTAATATGCTTTTTTTAGATACTTGCGGATTTCATTGGAAAGGTTCGATCACTTGCATAGTCTGCTTGAAAAGGAAATAAAGAAGAAAGATACACATTTTCGAAAGGCTATCAGCACACGGGAAAAATTGGTTTTAACCTTACGATATCTAGCCACTGGCTGTCCGCAGCAAAATCTCAGCTATTCATTTAGAGTTGGTCGTGCAACAGTTAGCAATATTGTACGAGAAACAGCTGATGCCATTTATAAAGTCTTGTCCCCAATTTATTTGAGGCCACCCCAAAAAACAGAAGACTGGGAACACATTAGTCAAGACTTTGAAAAACTATGGAACATGCCGCATGTCATTGGTGCTATTGACGGCAAGCATATTGCAATAGATTGTCCAAAAAATTCAGGAAGTCAAGACCACAACTACAAGGGGTTTTTTAGTATTTCTCTCTTAGCCATATGCGACGCAAGATACAATTTTACCATATTTGACGTTGGACAACATGGTAGTAACAATGATAGTGGTGTGTTGCTGAATTCTGAAATGGGGCAAAGATTTGAAGAGGGCTCTTTAGGTATTCCTCAAGCAACCGGAGTCAATGGATACACTTTAGGTCCCATGCCATATTATCTTGTTGGTGACGAAATTTTTCCTTTGAAAGATTGGTTGATGCGTCCTTACCCTGGCTCCTTAAATGAAGATCAAAGAATTTTCAATTATAGGCTTTCGAGAGCTCGACGTGTTATAGAGAATACTTTTGGTATTATGGTCGCAAGATGGAGACTATTCAGAGGGCCAATTAGAGCTTCTCGTGAAAATGTTGTCCGCTATGTTTTGGCTGCTGTTTGTCTGCATAATTATTTGCGCCAAACAGAAAATGCTGTCTATTGTCCGAATGGTTTTGTCGACTCCGAAGATAGCAGTGGCCAAATTCTACCGGGAGAATGGCGAAGATTGGCATCTGATGGAATGGGATTGCAAAACATTCAAAGAGTTAGAGGCTCCCGCCATACTGCAAATGCAACAGCCATAAGGAATGCTTTGAAGCAATATTTGTGCAGCGAAGCTGGCTCTGTACCATGGCAATTAGCTTACATTCAAAGAACTGGTGACAAATAAACTCGCATAACATGTTCTTATAATTGATTTTTTGACATTTTATTAATGAGCAAAATTTTATAACTGAGCAAATAATTTTTTTTAAAAGTAATTCCTATTGAGTAAAAAACATGTTCTGATTTGGCTCTATAGCAACGTTCCGATTTCTCTCACTTGTATTTCCAAGTGCTGATACAACAGGCTGATCGGGTGGAGGTGCATTCCATGCTGGTTGGAGCATGAACGATTTCTGTTGCTGCTCTTGCATTTGTATATCAAATATAATATTTTGTATTTGATGTCGAGCAATATACTGATTTCGGGGGGTGAATTTATTAATTTCTGAGTACACCATCATTGCAAAATGGTAGTTTGAGTCATTGACTGTACTTTGGGCTTCTGTCCTAGGCTCTTCAACTGCTTTTCGGACGGTCTCAAGGAACTGCAGCTCCATGTTCTCAATGTCCATCCCTTTTTTCTGCCATTTTGTTTTGCCTGTTACAGCAGATATCTCACACTTCCTGGATTTGAATTTTTTAGCTGGAGTTCTGGCAGGAAAGTCGTTGTTTACTTCTTCACCAAGCGGTTCAGAAACGGACGTCTCATCAATGTTTTGCCCTTCCTCTGAAATTTCATTACCATTATCATCATCATAATCGTCGTTGTCATCGTCGTCACCGCCGAACGTTTCAGCAGTCCCTTCCTCAAAAATTTCACTGGCTTCACTCGGAGTGGCTGGAGATTTCGGAAATGAAGCCACATTTCTAGGGGGCAAGTTTGTTTTTGAACTTCTGGCCTGTATAAAAGGTTGAAGCCATACCAAAAATTTATATTGGTCCAGCTTCTCCTTCGCTACAGCAACTGCACTGGTCGATGTGCCAGACCTCTCAACCTTCCTCATTTCGTTCCTTTTCTTGCTGTACCTCTTCTTTAAATTATCGAAAAGCTTCTTTGCTTCCTCTCCTAAAATATTTTTTACGACAATCAAAGTATGTATGGAAATGTGGAATAAGACTAAACGATTTTCAAATTACCAGCGTTGAAAATGGTTAAGTGTTCAGATCTACAAAACAAGAACAAATTTCTAATAGACTTGTACTGCAAGCATCCACCCCCTTTAACACCCTTTGGAAATAAGCCCAGACCCTAGCTTATTCTGGTAAGTCTGCAACACAAGACATCAGTAAATAACAATGGTTGTGAAAAAAATTATTTTATATTAAAATGAAATTTTCAAGCATTTCAGTGTGAGTTTCAGTATCGTATCGTGTTCTGACGAAAAGATGTTAATCCTTTAAGTAAAAAAACTTTCTTAAATATGGGAAGGATAAAAATATGATATTAGTATTTACCGCTCTCCATCCCTGTTGCTTCTGCAACTTTTCTCCATGCGTTAGCAACGACATTTTTATCTTTGTAATCCTTCTTTCTTTTGTCGTAAAGACATGGGTACTGTCTAACTGCCTCTGCTAGCTGTTCGTCTCGTTGAATACCGTCGAAATCCATTTTGGCAAGCTACGTTACTTGGTTTTTTAGTTTTGGCAAGAAGAGTTTTTCAAATAATTTATTGCAAAAAACGATTCGCCCCTTGAAACTTCCCAGTCATGCCAAGACTCTTTCCTTGACGTGAACGTTGTCATGGTGATCGAGGTATGCCTTTCGAAATTGATTCCAATGACGTCAATTTTGGCGATAAGGGCGATTAACGCGACAGAATATCAAAAAATTTTGATATTCTGTCGCGTTAATCGCGGCGCGATAAGCACGATTGTTTTACAAGATTTCATGTTTCCACTGGCCGATTATCACGATTATCGCGATAAAGGCGACAACTTCAACAGAATTTTCGCTTTTATCGCGACAATCGCCCAGTGGAAACCAGGCTTTAGCATTTGAGATACGCAACGAATAGGGATAGACGCTGAAATAGATTTACGCTTTTCTTATGAAGTATTATTTTTATGTAAGTTTTGCTACAATGATCATTCGCAATCCATGCATATAAACGGAATAATCCTTTAATCTTTTAATCTATTTCCTTAACAAGAAAAAACCTGTACTTCAATCAACCTAGTAGTTAGGCAACGAGCTTTTCTGTTCATGTACGAGGATTTATATAATGATACGGGAGAGTTGTCCCAAAACTAAACTTTGATAAAACTTAAATAAACAATCGGTTTTAGGAATGAATCGTGAAAACAATGCTCCTAGTTACTTAATATTACAAAATCGAATGATGCGGAAACGTAAATAAAACGAGGAAATGAGATCTGGCTGTTTGAATGCTAGCTTGCTAATGACAAATACGGGTGTGTGCTTACCGTTTATGTAGGTACGCAATGGAAAGTAAACAGCAAATATCACAACACCGATATCAGCGAAAGCCATATTCAAAATAAACCAGTTGTTTAGCGTCTTTCTCAGCTCTTTATTCCGATACAGTGTCCAGCATATAAGGCTATTGCCAAGCAAGCCAACAACTATGATCAGGATTAAAAAAATAGCCATTAGTACTCGCAATTCCATTGGGTATTCTTCTTCTGACATATCGGCTATGTAGGATCAAACTGATAAAGCTCTTTCTAGTATGTTGTATAAATAGCGCAGCTGGTACTTTCTCAATACTTCGTGCTTTTGCATTCACTCGTTCTCAGGCCTTACGATCTGCAACGTTGCTTCAGAAAATGACAAGTTCATTCGAATTCCCTTCGAGTGAGACAATTGCCAGAGAACTTCGTCAAGTCGTTTTGTGACCTCCAAGAAATCGGCACCTAGAGCAAATGCCTCCTCTGATATTCTAAATGATTAATTTCCATTGTTAATCGTTTTTTGCTGGTTGTCAGCTGAGTTATTTCTGCAAATCTTTTAAGTCTGCCAAGCGGCACATGGTAAATGTCCATGTCACAATGAAACGAAATGACCGACACGCTTTGCCAAGCGAAAATGTGGAACTCGGAATCATAATAAAATAAGGTTGCATTCGGCCAGACCGTAGACTTGCTCCAAGTCTATTTCGTGCTTGAGAGAGAATTATTTGTTTCTCTCTTGTGGACTTCTCGTGGGTCTGAATCTTTTCCTTAGTCGAATTTGCTGAACGTGCTTGGGGTAAATGTGTGTGTTATGTGTGTGTTTATGATATGAACAGTAATTACTCGTCAAATTTGTTTTTTATGTAGGTAGCCCAGTGGCGGAAATCAGACTTTCATTGGGGGG
Source organism: Rhopilema esculentum (assembly GCF_013076305.1). The sequence goes on from NW_027020025.1 coordinate 7,828,761, forward strand.
ACGGGGGGGCGGGCCTACGATTTTCCGACAAGATATCATCTTGTATTATTTCTCATTTTAAGGAAACTGCACATTTTGATTAAGATAGGTGATTTTTTGGCGGGACCCTTTAGAAATCTTTCTTGATCACGCCATAATTAAGTAGCAAGAAGAACAATCCATTTATGATTTTTGATATCAAGATCGATATCTCATCTAAGACAATCAGAGACGGATCCAGAGCAAACTTGAAGGTGGGGCAGTCAGTAGTGAAGGCGCCGAAAAATTTTAAGAAATTGGTGACGAGTATACGCTGTTTACAATAATTTCAGACCCTAACTACTGATACAAGGCCCACTATTTACTTTCTAAGCGAATTTTAAAAATAATTGTACCCCAAAACAATGATATATAGTCTGCGCATGACTGAAGGTCTCTCATTAAACTTTTTCTCTTAAAAGACTTGAATGGTTATCCTTACCGGGAAATCGAAATTTGGGGGACTTATAGAATTTGCCGCTTTTGGTTTAATTTTCAATTGAAGTTTGGCTGTTTAGTTAGACAGTACTTTAACGGACGCGCCTAAAATTCAGTAATACGTCATTATTGCAAAATGTAAGATTAACTGTTCATGGTTTTATGAAGACGACCAGCTTTCTATTACAATTGTCTATTACATAGTTCTATTTGGTTTGATTGTGACATGAAGATTTGAAAGAAGGCAGGAATTAACGAACACAACTTTATGGGTAGCCTCTGTTGTCTTCCAAAGCATGAATTTTGAGGTAATCCTTGAAGAGAAATAACCTATAGGATTCAGAAACTTTTTCATCTGATTCTCATTCTTCAAAGGTGTGCACAATTTTCAAAAAAATGGGCGCCAGACTTGCTTCAACTCGCCGAGGAAGGGGCAACTGTCCCTAGTTGCCCTCCCCCCTCCTAAATCCGCCACTGAAGACAATTGATTATACAAGAGGTCGACCGATTACCCTTTTGACAAGTCGTTCATGATAACAACATGATTGTAAATGTAATGTTAATTTTCTGCATTTTATCTTGTTTTCTTCAGTGGGAAATGCGTTTGAAAATAACTTTTATTTGGAAGGAGTCGATGGAAATTTCTGCTAATGTTTACCGAATCGATATTAAATATACAACTCATAAGCAGTTTTGATTTTTGTCATATATTGTTTGTTTGATCATTTAGTGTTGGCTAAAATCTTATCAGCTATGCTATGTTCAAATTTTACAAAAGGGCACAGAGAGAATACAGGATCCTGGGGTAAAAAGGGAAAGTGCGGATCACCTGCGAGCGAAGCAAGCAGAAAGTTTGGCAATGACGCCCCTTAGATTAGCTGAAAATAGATTTCAGAACGATTTTTTGAACCTTTCAGAACGGTCGTGTACATATCCGACGAAGGCCCAAATTTTTCGACGAGATTGTTGATTGGGGGGACCCCCCTCACACCCCCATGATTTCCGCCACTGTAGTAGCCCATCAGCTACCTCCAGATACAGGCGTAAAAACTGAGCCTTGCAATGATATGTTATGAAAAGATGGCGTCACAATTTACTCAAAATAATACGCAACACTTGTTGAGCGATTGCATGCAGTTACGAATGTGATAAATGACTTTTTTTAACAAAATGTTCAAGTTGTGCCAGAATTATGCTAGATTTCAAATTATGCCAGATTTTTTGCTGAATGACGATTTTGCATTAATAAGGTGGTCAAACAAAGAGTGGCAAAATGATGACGTCACCAAAATCTGCCGCTGTAAGGAAGTTCACTCGATTTACGCGTTGGTATGTAGAAGGGACGTTTTCGATCTGCTCGTGTTGGTTTTGCCAGGTTTTCATACGACCGGGTTGTTTTTATTCGCAATCAAGCTGCAAGTTTAAGCTATCATAGAAATGTCAATAAATCTTTATATCAAGCATACTTTTTATAGAACGGCGAACTTTGTTCCGTATTTTACACTGTCGGACGAGACAAGATTCAACAAAGGCATTTGAGATTTCCGTGTACGCAAGGATATGAAATGTAAACTTTGCAAATGCAGATACACAAATTAAAATGCGGATGCGAATGTTTTACAGATTTAAACAGGCTTTCGATGTTGAGATACTTCTAGCTAACAGTTACCATTTTCGCTTAAAAACAGATTTGCGTAGATGTTTAATGTTTGCGTCATGGCGTCATCTTCCACAAGGATTAAAATTACACCTGGATCAGACCCACGGCACTGATCCTTGAGCTTGAGGGGCAATCAATGTAAAGAAAGTTTCTTCTTACGTTCTCTGGCCCAAACTGTGGCAAACATTTTGCTGAAACTGATTTACTAGTGGACTTTGGTTCAATGTATCTGTTGTCAGTGGCGTAGCTAGCGGTCATGCTTGTCATGCCGGGCATGACCATCTATTTCCAGAGATAACGTTTTTCAAAAAATTATATTTTCATAAGAATAAAGTCCTATTCTCATGATGAAATAGCTCAGGCCATTCGCCTTTGGAGCCCTATGGTTCCGCGCAAGAATATGGAGCCCTCCGAAGGCGCCCTTCCATTGTCGGGCATGACTAAAACAGAGGGTTTCCAATTTAGTCATGCCCATAACTATGAGCATGACCAAACCCTGTGTTTTAGTCATGCCCATAACGCTGGTTCCCTATGTTTGGTCATGCCTAACAATAGGAGTGACGCAGGAGAGAACAAAGGCTAGTCATGCCATCTCGAGAGGGCATGACCATCATTATAATCATCAGAACCGTCCTGTGTTATTTCGTGAACGCGAATGCGAGGCATCGATGGCGGCGCTGCTATGCCTAGATCCACGAGCTGGGAGGTAATTCTCTGTAAGTAAAATGCAAGGAATAGCTTATTGCCAAGCAGCCACAACTCGTGTTAATCTCCTAAACATTTTATGGCAATGACAGGGTTTTTCAGCCTTAATGGTGTTGCACTATGTGGAGAAGTGACAGGCACGAAAGGCCACTTTTGGACATAAAATCAGCGAGCAGGATCATTTTATGCAACCAAACCAAACTCTCAGGCTTTTCAGTAATCAATTGTTACTAGTTGAACATTTGCAGAGAATCTTCTTGATGTAATGAATGCCAAATTTTGGTGCTGTTCACTGGAGATGGATGGAGGAGAAAGCAGTGTTATTTTCCAAACCAACAGATTTGAGAGCTTAAACTTTCCAGACATTTAGCAGCATATTCAGAAACTGTTAAGCCCTTTAAAAGCATCGTTACCATATTATGATTAGGCCAATAAGATTGTAGTTAATGGATAGGGAATGCCAAAACTTGCTTAAAGTTATTCTTCAATTTTTTGTTTATTATCATATGCAATAACACTGTTTTTACACACAATTAAAGTCAAACTCAAAGCTCTACTGACTTCACTTGTAGTTGAAAGTACCTTTTTACTACTTATAGCTGTTGAAATAAATTGACCAGAGACAAGTCAAGCATGTTGATGATCTTGTTAGTTAAACAGTTTTATTTCTTTATTATAACTTTTCATGTATTTGATAATTTACAAGATCAAATTATTCCATTTGAAACTCTTGTTTGCTAGATTTGGTAAGGACAATCCAATCATGTGGATATTTACCACTATTATATGTGGAAACATCAATGTTTTTGTTAAGCTAAACTTATTTTGCAAGGTATTTTTCTATTAAGTCTAACTTTGCAGAAAACATTTTGCAACTAGGCCTATCCATTATTTTAGCTTCCTATATTTCATATCAATATTTACATTGCATATTAATTTGCCAATTTGTTTTATTCATCTATCAGTTCTATTGGAGTAGTTAGTTAATCGTGATGGCTTTAAAATACCTTCAATAGATTGATAATAAGACTATTTGTGGAAAAGATGACCAAAAAGCTCCCATTCAGTTTCATGTGATTTATTGTTTCATTTACAAATATTAGCTTATCTCTAAAATTTACAAATGTATTTCAGCCTGCAAATTGAAAGAAAATTAGAAGAACAACACAATTTTTTATTTAAACTAAGTTTATCTACTATACTAAACTAACGTTTTTAATGTCTTTTGTACAGTTCTGTTTTGAAATTGTCAGAACATTGTCTGTATAAATTACCAACAAACCAAAACAGTGTCACAGCTATAAGATAAAGGTCATTTCATGGTGTAACAAGATGATTGCCATGAAATAAGAAAAGCTAATTCCAAAAGTTAATCAAATTTTTTTTTTAAGTCACAAGCCTTAAAATTAAAATTTTCAAAAGGAAATCATCAACTAAAAAATTGGGCGTGGTAAAATTTGGCCACACCCATATTTTTTCAAATTTGAGGGGAGGGCATGACCACTGCTATTTGGCTAGCTACGCCACTGTCTGTTGTTATCCATAAAGGTTTATACATGACAATACTTTAAGCTTGTTTTAGTCTTTTATTTAGCTAAGAAAGTGGGGAGGCCATGACCTACCTTGTGACGCGGGCCCTTTTACATTATGACGACATTTTGATACAGACCACATTGATAGTCTGCATTAGTTAGGTCAGACAACAATTTGCCAATTATAATCAAGTACACGCTCTTTTTTATAAGAACAATTTTATAAGAACCCGAGCCTCAAAACTGGTCAAAAGTTAAGAACAAATTCAGAACAAGCTGAGGCTGAGCTTCTGCAAAATGCAATTTTGAACAACGTTTTTTCTCAAAATCGAGGATTTTTAGCGATGTGTGGGTGCTTTTTCGGTGAATTAAAATTTGTCAACAAACTGTCTCACTCACTTTGTTGGCAAATGAGGCCTGAACACCTCCTTAGAGCGAAAAAGCTAGCAATAGCACTGCTTATACCCTCTTAATTTAAGAACAAATTAAGAACAATCCAGCCTCAGATTTTCGAAAAAATTAAGAACAGTCAGTCTGAACTTAAATTTACTGGTTCTTATAAAAAAAGAGTGTAGACGTTTAGAAAAATAAGAATAAATGAAAATCTACCATAATAATAAGAAAGAATTTTTGGAGTTTTTGTGGAGTACATTGCCCTTCCGGGCAAGGGACAGGGCCATCGCTAACTATTGTGCTCAAAGGGGATTTTCATAGTCCCATTTGATGACAACGTGGATGGGCCAACCCTGCCATCGCTATTGTTCTGTAGTTAAAACTGTTGCATCGCAAGCCTCCTCAAAATTAAAACGTAGGATGCCTGCTAAAGTATTTGGAATACCCACCAGCTTATGTCGTGTTTTCGTATATCATTTCTTTTCCCAAATACTAATACTTTCGCTCCCCTTCTTGCAAAACTATTCTATAGCTTAGGCAAATGCCATAATGTAAAAAATGTACTGCTTAAGTTACTACGTAAATTTGGAGTAAACCTTTTGAAGCAATCGTTTGAGCCTTTCTGTCAATCAACAAAAGACCAATAAATAAGCAGGAAACAACTTAAACGCATTCTGATTGGCCAATAGTTGATGCAAAAGCAGCGGGTCGCTGAAATTGGCCTTGAAAGCTTACGTTAGTATTTCAACTCGTTTGGCAATGATTGTAGCAAAATTTCTATTTCTGACTACTGTTTCTCTTATCTTTGCTGAGCTTCACAATATCTCAAGTTTTGACTTGATATCATTGTTGTTTATTTATTTTGATTCAATATTGACATAGCTAAGAACATATACAAAGTTAGCTAGAATAAATCGAATGAATTCAAATGTAAACGAAAAATATCAATGAATAAAATTAAAACAACTGCAGGTGTTGCATTTACATTTTGGGCCTTCATCAAACCTTCATCAAAAGTTTGAAGTTTGTCAAGTTTTCAGATGGGTTTTATTTTGTTTGTTAAGCTATTTCATGACATATGCTTGAACACGCTGTTTCATGATGCAGCAATGCATATACGTTATCAGCCGATCAGAGTTGTAGAGTTTCTCTGATATCATCTAGACAACTGTAGTGTGTGTGTTGTACACGCTGTAGTGTGTGTGTTGTACACGCTGTAGTGTGTAGAAATGACTGTTTTAAGCTGTCACTGGTCAAACACGTCAACCACCAGGCAACTGTTGATCAATTGATTTACTCTAACGCAATGGGTATCATACCTTGTTATTCTCTTTATAGTCTGGCTTCATAAAACACAGTGGCCTAAGAGTTGATATGTATTCATTTAAATGGATAAAGATAAACAACAGTTAAAGGTAGGTAGTCATAATTCTTTCTCTGTCAATTGATTGCATAATTCATTTGCTAAACATTTTAATTAGGCAAATTATTCACAGCCTCTTTCGCAAGTATATGGATGCTGTAAGCTGCCATTGTTAATCTTACTTTCTAAACTATAAATTTGTTCTCACTAATCATTCTCATTGTACCCCTGCCCTGCTCGTGATTTACTAAAAAGTCCCTTACTTATTATTTACAGGGTGTGTTGCATACCCACACCCACTCTTCCAATATTAAGTGTAATGTTCATTCCATATAAACGGTCTACTCGATTGTCAATATATGAACAAAATACCATGTCTGTTGTTCTGTACGTTAAAATTGCCTACCACGCAATTGAATTTTGAAAAAGTATTTAAAGTGGTGAAATCATGAAATGATAAATAGAAGAAATCCGGATTCGAAAAAACTGAAGAAGTTAAGGCGCTACACATTCCCTGCAACTGCTTTATGTGTCCAGAAGCAGAACCAGTTTAATTCGTTACGACATCTTGGAAGATAACAGATTTGACTGTTATAGGTAAAAACTGACAAGACTGTTATAGGTCGATTTTGTCAAGAATTCCATTGAGTAACTGCTATGAGATGAGAACAATCGTAAAATGTTAATTAAAACGATGATTCAAAATGTTCATTACTTCATTTGGTCTTCAAACTTCAATTCAACAGAAGACATAACTTCGAATTTACGTTGAGCACGCAATGTCTGGCCAATTGCGAACATCTACTCTACAAACGAATTATTGGACCGTTAAATTTCGCGTGTTATACTTCGTTGAATAAGGCCTTAAAGTAAACAGAACGTACGAGCAGATAACTGCGTGCAAAGGACTAAGCCAGGAATAAATATCACAATGTTGCATAGTGGCGGAAAGTGCGGGGCAAGAACCCCCAACTTTTGGTAAATCAGCAAATCAGCGCTTTTGTCGGTAAATTTTTTCATTTGTCGGCAAATTGCTTGTTTTGATAGCACTACACCCCCTTCCAACCTGACAAATGAACTTCCGCCTCTGATGTTACAAATCGAGCTGCTTATCAGTCTACATTTCAATTGAATGCGAAGCAAACTCCAGTCATGAAATGATCATTTTTCAATATACGATTCTCCTTTAGTCAAGGGACCTGGTGGAGACCTGGTGAAAAGTGTCGTTTCCAGGGGCCAATTAAGCACCAATGACTCATTAATTTTGTCATTTGTCATCCAGACAGGTTTTGCAACAATTTTATTGCTGTTCCAAAGTAATACCAACTCGAAGGATAATATTGCAAAGTTCGAAAGCTGAAGCGATGCATTCTTTTCGCAGAAACAACGAGTCGACGATTTGGGGAAAACAGGTAGCAAGATGATCAGTCTTTACATCTTTCCCATGTTCGTTACCTGCGCTTGGAAACCTCCTGTCAAAATTCAAGCTTTCGAATTTCAGTTCTGAACAATAGTTGACAGAGCCACAACAACAGCAGTAATCCTCGTCAACTACAGAACTTGGTTCTGTACTTGCTGGAAAGCACCAAAGATGGCCGAAAATAGAATCGGTATAACAGTCTCCGTTTATTTTGTGAATGGAGTTGGCAACACGTTCAAAGGACTTTGCGATGCTATAAAGGGCTTGTTTCCAGTTTTCTAGAAAAAAATGTGGAAAATATTTTAAGCATGTCTCGAATCAGAGATACCTGCCTACAGCACAGGCCAAAAACTAAACAGTTGAATATACGTTATAGGACGCTACGCCAAGAAGGATCAAAGATTTAAGTCGAACCAGTAAATTTACCGAGCAGGAGAGACCCTTCAATTAGAGACCTTCATTCATTCCAGACTTTATATCATTCGGTCGACAAAGTTGTCTTGAAACCTTTGTTAGAGCGTTAATAGAGCACCTTCCGTCAGTAGTTAGGGTCAGAAATTGTTGCATACAGTGTACACTTTCTAATACTGTTACTAGTACTGCTCCATCAAATTTGCTCTGGACTCACCATGGCCTCCTTATGTTCATTATATAAGCATTTAACAAAGGAAAGTAATTATCATTAGAAAGAATCAACAAACAAGGCTGCAGAATCGGCTTGCCTAACAAATTCATTCAAATATTAAGGATCATACAGGATAAAAATGTAGATGCAAATACCTTGATCCAACTTCTCTAGAAGTTTGTACTTCATTTTCTCCTCACGTGTAAACCCCTTTCCAACCAAATCACATACAAAGGAAGCTACTTGCGCTTCAAAGCACCCTCCTCCACACAACACTCTTGGATCATCAATAAGGTGGAATAATGATTTTTCTACTGAATGAATCGTAGTCTTTAATTCTTCAAGACTGTTTTCATCTCTGCCACACAGCATCATGGTATGAACCACGTTTTCACCACCCGGGCGAACTATGATGTACCTGAAGGTGCAAAAAATGATGGATAAATCAGTATATTGACGGAGACATCACTTTAGGTACATAATGCTACTATTTTGATAAGCTGTTAAAATTTCAATAAATTTTAATAAGACTTCATGGCTTTATGACATCAAATGGCTTTATACACTGTTCTTTTAAGCTGTTACAGACAATCAGAGTGGAAAATTGGGGATACGTGCCATGTCTGTCTGTACCCAGTCAAAGCTAATGCTCACTTCCTCTACCAAAATTGTTGGCAGTAGTCAGTAAATAATAGATGCATGTGAACAAGGCACTTTATATTGACACTCCTCAGAACAAAAATTTATTTTAAACATACATAGTCATGTTACATAGGATTATATGGTCAGTGATTGTATTGTTAAGATGTCATCTTTTAATAAAAACTTTGCTTCATAGCAGAATTGTTTCTCCAGCAACGAATACAATGGTAATTTTGATTCTTATAATTTGCTTTATGATAAGCTTTCTCCTTCCACGTAATGCTTCAAGTTGATCACAGTAAACCATGATATATATGTAAATAATGAAAAGTTCACGGTACCAATCTGTTCGACAGACTTCAGTGGAATACAGGTAAAATATCGATAAAATTTAGAAAATGAGAAACACTGCGGGGGGTGAGAAAAAAGGACAACAAATACAAATTAATCACAGGTAGCTAAACCTTTGCCCCGGCATACAGGACTTCATCAGGGTAACAGTGATAAGTATAGTTGATAGACGGATGCACCGAAATAGACCAGGCGAGGAAGGGGGGGTATCGTCACCCATCGAGGGAATTTGCAAGACCAACTCTATTTGGTCAATTTCGATACGCTGATTACGAAAATCGATGTTATACGGAGAAATTCGGTACCAGGAAGCCTCTATTTCACGTTCAAACCTCGTTTTCGTCCAAACTTGAACGTTGAACGAAAGTTTGTAAATGAATCGATTTTTATCAATTTTGATGTGCTGATTTCAAAAAATTATTTTATAAATGTAAATTCAGTACCAGGAAGCCTCTATTTCATGTCCAAACCTCGTTTTCATCAAAATTTGAATGTTGAAAAAAAGTTTGTAAATTTTTTATTCTCATCAATTTCGATATACTGATTTCGAAGGTTTATCTCATACGGCGGAATTCTTTATGCACCCTATGGTCCCTTTTTCATGCTGAAATCGTTTATTTATCGTTTCAATATTTCTAGAGCAAAATCTGCTGCACATATAGATTTGCTTTAAAAGCTTTAAAAAGATTATGTCAAAAGGCAATATAATACGGCTAATAAACATTTAAAGTTGTTTTGAATAAACATTCTAGTATGCGTTGTCATCAGAGTCATTGCTATACTCATCCTCAAAGCAATTGTCATTCATTGAGTCAGTATTGTCTTCTTCAGCATCTTGATTGATATTTAGAAGCAGCTCGGCATTATTATCTAGGTATATGTCTTTACTCCACGATGCGTTACCGGCTGCATCCCAACCATGATCAACAGGACTGCCAATGCTTAACTGCAACTGGTCTGCATTTCTGTAAATGTTTGCAACATAAGCCAATGTAGCTTTGTGCAAATGAGATTGGCAACACACGGTGGCATTAAACTAAGTTCAAAAACTTTCCCTTAAGTTTCAAAAATCTTCCAGAAACTCTTTGAGCGGGCGCCATTAGCCTTGGTGACAGTTGTTGAAAAAGCGTAAAGAAAGCATGTAAACTTCTCCAGGATCTCGATAGCATTTGGATGGGCTGGACATCTGTTCCAAGCCTTGCAAAAGTGCTCACGAATTCGTTGCGCTTTAACATTGCTTTTCAGAATGACTTTTTCCCTTTTTTGGAAATCATGGACACATAATCGATGTCGGAGAATGCGTGAAGACCAACTATTGCTCGCCTTTTAATTGAAGACAATGTTGATATGTTAGACAGCATGAAGCAAGACCACTGAATAAATTTTATGTATGACAATTTAAGTAGCGCAGTGAAAAAACTAACTAAGATCTTTCTGGAGAACGGCTATCCAGAGGATGTTATTTCAGTTTACATTAAGGAGAAAATTTCTCGGCTGACGTAAAATTTGGTCCTCAAAAGTGCCCGGTCTATCTAAAACTACCCTGGATCGGTGACAGTTCCCTACGTTTTGCAAGCCAAATAAAACAGCCCATTGCAAATTGTTTCTTTGCAGTCAACCCACGTGTTGTTTATAGTATGAAAAAGGCCCTTCCGTCCATTCAAAATGACTGCGTTCCTGCCACACAAAAAAGTTCCGTTGTATATGAATTTACGTGCCAGTGTGGTTCTGGCTACGTAGGACGCACTACCCAAAGATTGGAGGATAGAATAAAACAACATGTTCCGTCTAATATTAGAAACAAAACCCATCCCCAAAGAGAACAGCCACCTCGGTCTTGCAAATCTAAAATTACAACTAAAACCTGCGAATCTGCTATCGGTCAGCATTTACTGGAAACCCAGATTGTGCAAAAAACTATAATGGCGAAATTTGTCGGATTATTGGTAAAGCCCGATCGTCGTTCTACCTAGCAGTTTTGGAATCTATCTACATAAGCTCGAAAAAACCGCTTCTGTGTAGACAAAAGGAGTTCGTTTTCACCTAAGGCTCAATTGGTAACATTCTCAATAGGCAAGCGGCACTGATTGGTCAACCTATACAGTCATGTGCTCCTGTTTCTGATTGGCCTATTTCGATCCACAACTGGGTATATATGTATTTCCTAGCGTAGATTTTTTGACCTATGTTCTGACATTTTAAACTCTGAAGAGTGTCAGACGAAAAACTTTAGTTTACTAATTGTTTTCTTTTTTCAAAGCCATTTTCAAGTTTTGTACCACCAAAAGATTGTTTACAACTTTCAATGTTTATTAGCCCTATTATATTGCCTTTTGACATTGACATCTTTTTTAAGCTTTTAAAGCAAATCTATGTGCGCAGTAGATTTTACTCTAGAAATATTGAAAACGATAAATAAACGATTTCAGCATGAAAAAGGGACCAGTGCATACAGAATTCCGCTGTATGAGATCAACCTTCGGAATCAGTATATCGAAATTGATGAGAATAAAAAATTTACAAACTTTTTTTCAACGTTCAAATTTTGACGAAAATGAGGTTTGAACATGAAATAGAGGTTTCCTGGTACTGAATTTACATTTATAAAATAACTTTTTGAAATCAGCACATCAAAATTGATAAAAATCGATTCATTTACAAACTTTCGTTCAACGTTCAAATTTGGACGAAAACGAGGTTTGAACGTGAAAAAGAGGCTTCCTGGTACCGAATTTCTCCGTATAACATCGATTTTCGTAATCAGCGTATCGAAATTGACCAAATAGAGTTGGTCTTGCAAATTCCCTCGATGGGTGACGATACCCCCCCTTCCTCGCCTGGTCTAAAATGGTCGTCCACGCAATCAAAATACACGAAAACAACTAGCATGTAATAGGATGGCACGTGTTCATTTTCAAAGCATATTGCACTAAACTCTTTGTTCAAGATCGGTAAGAGTGTGAAGCAGATGATGACTAAACGAGGACAGCGTACATATTTACCATTCGTTTTCAGTCACATCGGGGAATATAGTCAGGCCAAACAAACCAAATCATATGTTTGTTGTTATACGGTAGCTGACCAAAGCAAAGCCAGCCAAAACATTGTAGATGTCAGTAGGAAAAGATTGGTCAAAAGAAGGTAAAGCAGATGTTTCTAGGAAGTGATTGGTCGAAACAAAACCAATCAAATGCTAGTTGAAAACCAGAACCAGTTAGAGCATCTGGTCAGAGACTGGCGGACAACGATTGGTCAGAAACACACCAATGAAAATTAAGTTGACGTTTATTGGTCAAATAAAGCAAAGCAAACTGGTCATTAATTGGTCAAAACAAAGCCAGTCAGTTATTAGAGGGCACTGATTGGTCAAAACTAAGCCAATCAGACAGGCTTCCTTTCCTTTCAGCTGGTTCTGATTCTTATCGACAAGTTTATCGATAACAGCTTTGGTAACAACTTATCATCAGCTTTAAAAAATCATTTTCATCATCACCCCTATGTGACCAACTTGTGATCATTTGAACTTTCAATAATTCGGATTGATTATGGTTTCCAATGAATATTTGAGGTATTGTGCGTTAACTGCATTTCAAATAAGAATACCTTTTACCGAAGTACTGTTTAACGTCGATTTCCTGCATGTTAACAATATTTGACTCTGATATTTGATCGAATTGGCCTTCCACAGGGTTCATCTGAGCAAAATTACAAAGGGTCTTAGTAGCTTGATAACCCAGTCTTTCAATGACTAAAACACCCTGAAACGATACATATTAAACAAATATTTTAGTCACAGCTTTAAAAGAGAAGTAAGGGAATTCTCGTGACTTAATTGGCAATGCCTTGTCTATTCACAGGTCCAAATAAAATACAAAACTAGATATTTCTACGATGAAGAATGAGCTTTGAAAATATGCGCAATATTAGTTTTGAGTAGTCTCAATAAAATACCAGTCAAATAGAACGCCAGAATTTGAATTTGTACATGAGGGTGTTATCATTAAACAAAGGTCGTTCAGTTTGAGCTGATAAAGGCACTAAAATCTTAATTTAATGTGGTTTTAATTTTGACACAGTAAAGATACATACGTCAGGATGTCGATCTAGCAAAATTGTTCTCTAAAAGAAATGGCACTAAGACACACAGAAAAAATAGTAAGAAAAACCCACCCTATTTTCGAGATATCTCCTCAAAGATGGGTGAACAACTTTCTGGCAAAAAAGAAGACGCACACCATTTGCTACAATCGAACCACCAAGACTAAGCAATTGATCATAGGTGACGTCATCAACGAAGGATTCATTTTCCTTTGTCATCAGAATCGTCTCGTCAATAACTAGAAAAAGCCATATTCGAATGACAGAAGCAACACTTTGAAATTATTGCTTTTTCCGGCCTCGAAGGCGAAAAATACATGGCACTTCTAAGTGCATTTTTGTCTAAAGGGTACACAAATTGATGAAAGGAAACTGTTAACAAGTCCATTGAAGGAAACAGAAAACCTTTCGAATCTCTGTCTTCACATAAAAATGCCTTTTCAGTTTCATCCTGGCCTCGATATTCGTTCGAAGGCCCTCCAAGGGGCAAGAGAATAGTTTATTTCCATTCAAACCGGACATTCTGGAATCACGCGAGACAGTGAAACAAACATTTTCAAGAAACGTGTCAAAAACACAACGTAAAAAGCTGTTCATTTAGCTTTAGAGATTAAACACGCCCACCTTTGTTGAAAACGGGGAAGATCATCTTTTTGTGTATCAATTGGACGATAACGTAAGTAAAGAAGAACCAGACCATGTAATTTGGCCAAGAATACCCCATTGCAAAGGTAACCAGCCAACAACCTAGAGCCCTTTCTTGAAAGGATTGATGAGAAACGCTAACACACCAGTCATTTTTCTTAACATATAACCTGGGTGATTGTGTGTCACAGAGCCTTCTATTAAATTTCATATCTCTAAATTATTAATTATCACAAATGAGGGTCTTTTCTTATTGGAGCAAAGAATCAATTAAAATATCGATCATTAAAATGTTTTATAACAATCTTTAATTAAAATATTTTAAAATAATCATTTATTAAAACATTGATTACTTGATTGATCTCCAGCCAATGATGTTCCAAAAACAACTGTCTTTACTAAGCCATCTAAGGATGAAAGCAATCTCTCACCAACTGCATCCATAGGTGGCAATCTAATAACTATACCAGGAATAACTACTGAATCCATTACTGAAGGTCCTTCATTCAGAATAAGACTTATCCCACCATCATTAAATTTTCTGCCATTTGCATTGGTGGACTTGAAAAAAGCCTACGAATTAAAATAAACATTCTCTAAACATTTCATTTGAATATGATAACATGACAGCATATATATGTTTAAAGACAAGGAGAAAAAATTAAATTGACAATTAAAAGAAGTATTACTTACGATAATAAACTCAATTATGCAAAATTCAATTTTCTGATAAATTCAATTGATTAACAATTGAAATTCATGAAAAATGTTGTTGAATTCCATGAGGCAGAGCGTTTAAGTATTATCACTTCAATTCAAAATCCCAGAGGAAAGACCTTATATTCAATCTTTTTACCTCTCATATGTCACAAACAAATTGTTTCAAAACAGTTCTTTTTAAGTTATCTGACTTCAGTTATTTGCTTATCCCATCCACTTACACTTTGCAAATAGACTTCACTTCTAATTTTTTATACAAAAACCTGCCTGTAGTCTTCTACTGTTAACAGATATGCACTTTTGATACTGTATAAAGGAAAACCTTATTCAATAAGAGAGTACTTAAATAATTGTTGATTTTTCATTCATTGTGTCTTGTTTAAATTGTTCTAATAAAAAATGTTTGCTTCTTCAATGCCAAATCTCTTAATTTAAGCTTCATCACTGTTTATCACTGCACAATAACAATTTATCACTGCACAAATTGGTTATTTCTGCATATTAAAATAAACCCTGTCTTAATCTCTCACCGTCAAAATATTTAAAGATATGTGATTAGCCTCCTTTTCTGATAGCTGACACACTGATTTTGACATCAGAATAGACCTAACAACCATCATCATATCATTCAGCTTCCCAAGATCCAACTTGTGAACAACTTCCTGTTTTACAATCCAATCTTTTATCTTATCCAATACAAAGTTGTTTGCCAAAACACACAAATTTTGAGGAAGCTGGCTTCCAAAATGTCCTAGAAAAAGACTTTAGAAGCAATAGATCTTAGTTTATTTTTTTTAAAATTTAAAATAGGGTTTACAAAAGGTTCTTTCTCGAATTTAGCAAATAATTTTTTATTCATTTTATAAGGAGGTTGCTTTTCTTACTAGCGCACATCCAAAAATAAAAATTGATTTCAGCAATAAAACAAAAAACTAGCAAAATTTGATAACATTTTGCTAACCTTTAAAGGAAGCCTTTGATAAATTTATATACACAAAGATATATTTTCTCAATATAGTCTTACATTAACTCTAACATTAACACTTATCCAAGTCATCTTGTCAATCCAGTAAAATAACACAGGTGAAGGCCAGTGAAGAACCACAAGCAAATTTTGTAGAAATGAAGATTGAATTGGTTCCATACATGCAGATCATAACAAATAACATATGCAAACAAAGACATAATTCCACAAAGCATTTTTAGTAAATAAACACTTACCTTGTACATAATGATGCTAAAAACAAACCACCATTTTGGAAGACATGCAAATGAGACTTAATACCAGATAAAAGAATCTGTGTGGCAGCATTTGAAGAGCTGTAGAAATCAAATAATTTTGAGGAAGTTGTTGTTGTCATTGCATATCCTCCAGCTTTTGTTTGTAGAACCTTAAACCTAGAGAATAAGACTGAATTTCACTCACAACATTCATAAGACTCTGTTTTCACAAAGGCTGACAAACAAGTCATACAAATTTTTGTATAATATAGCTCTTGTAGATCTCAAGATTTCAAGCCTTCCAGGACACCCAATAAAGTTTCCATTTTGAAACTTTTGGTAAGAAGATCAAAACAATGGTTGCACATAACTTTTAAACCTCAGAAAAACCTCTTTGATCTGAATGATACAGATAGCTTCAAATATTAGGGTTCAAGTATTTCAGCTTCACATAAGTTAAGTAGTATAGATTTCATTCACCAGGCTCACTAAACTATAAAATGTTTCTATTTTCACAATGATCTTGGGCATATGAAGAGTTTTCCCCATTTTTTTCAGCATGCATATATTGTTCTTGCTGAAATCTCACATTAAGAAAGTGCCAATAATAAAATACAACCACTAACATTTAGCCAGCAAACAAAGCAAAAGAATATCAACAACAAATAAAATTATCACAGAAATTCCACTTCCTGGGTAATTTTTGCCTTTTTCACAAGTACACTCTATTCAAGGGTTTATTCAAAGTTTGAGTGCGTGGTCCTGAACTGCTTTTGTTAGAGTGCTTTTGGTATACCCAAGATCTCATACAAAAGTCCTGCACAATCCGGTCAGGACAATAACCAGATAAATACTTTACCTTCCATTAGGCCCCATAGATGTTATAACTAAATCCTGTATCCTTCTAATAGCTGATGCTGTTTCTTCTCTATCTATCAGCCTTACCATTGCTGTCATTTTGAACTCTCCTGTTTTGTGTCATTCAATGGCCATTTTTTATCTTCCTCGCATCTAGATTGTAACAGTTAATAATATGATTTTGCAACTATTAATAACCCTAGTTAGATTATCTTTAAAATCATATTCTAATGTTCAATCAAAATAAGAACTCTTTTCAGGTGAGAATAAATTATCTTCATTTAGTTTCATCAGGGTCATCAACAGATAGTTTTGCCCCAATAGGTCTGTTAAGGAAACGGGGGGTACGCAGCTTATATCGACTGAGAATTGTGAATTTGAGGCAAAAATGAGAATGATTGATTTCATATGGTTCATGTATAGCTTCTTTTGGGTTTTCTTCGACCCCTTGGCAATGCTGCCTTGCTTCCGTGCAAAGGGAAAACAAAGAAAGGAAAAGAGGAAGGTGTGCTTACAGGAAAATGCCTAAAAGCTGTTGCTTAACATTTCGTCACAGTATTAACAAGAAAAATCCAGCATTAAGCTTTTTTCTAATTCCAAGCAAAGCTACTGAGCCATAGAGAAGAATGTTATGGCTTCAAGCAATCAGCAAGGGGACAATGATGGAAAGTTGTGGTTTCCTAAATCAGATTACCATTAGATTTGCTCGCAACATTTCAAACAAGGTAAGATTAGATTATTACTCATTGTTTTGATTTTTCTACTTTCTATTTACCATTTGATTTAGTTATTATGACCAATTGCCTAAAATAGTTTTGAAACCTACATTTTCACATGTACTTTGCAGGGAGGAAGTCAAATGATCTTGATCATCCAGACTATGCACCCTCCGTATTCCCTGACAAAGACACAAGATTAGCTTCCAAAACAAAGCTTGACAGATTTCAGAGGGTGCAAGGATGGGAAAATAGAAAATATGCAATTTCAGGGACAAAAAATCCAAGTCAAAGAAAATGCCACAGGAGGTATCCTTTCTGAAATAGCCGTGCCAAATGACAACAAAGAAAACCTGAAATCAAAACTAGAGAAGAATCTCAGTATCTCATCTGTTGAAGGAGATGATTCCAGGTGCAAGCTGAGTTGACTGAGTTGGTCAACATTAAGGGTACTCTTGAATTATCTAAAGTTTTAATAACAAACAAAAGAACTAAAAGCCTTGATAAACTAACATCAGAACATCAGATCTTCCAAACCCTGTAAAAGTTGCGCCAAAATTTATCAGTTGATCTGATCGCTCATTTATTTGGAATAACAAGGTCAACATACCTGACAGTATTTGCAAGATGCATTGATTGACTCTATGCCAAGGTTGGTTTTTGATTCATGGGCCAGACAGGGAATTCATATTTAGAACACTACCAGCAATATTCAAATCAAGATACCCAAGGCTAACATGCATCAATGACTGCTTTGAAATCAAAATTGAATACCCAAGCAACACAAAGCAATAACATAATGCTACTCAAGCTATAAAAAGTCCACAACAGTGAAATTTCTAATTGCATGCCTTCCAACAGGAAGTGTCACATACCTTAGCAAAGCATGGGGAGAAAGAGCGTCAGATGTAGAAATAATACATCATCTGATTTTATATCTTGCAAGAATTTTTTGCCAGGAGATCAACTGCTTGTATATAGAGGTTTTACACTCCATGACAACTTTGCATCTCTATGAAATGCAGAACTGATAACACGCACCTTTCTGCCTGCAGGTAAGAAGTCAACTACCTACTGATATGAAGTTGAGAACTCTAGTTCTAACATTAGGATTCATGTAAAACGTGTAATTGGCATTAAAAACAATTGTTAGCAAAGCACCCTAAAACGTAATGCGATACTGGCTATTTAGTATACAGTTGTTTAGGAATTTTTCACACACAAATTCTCCTTCTGTATACAGGTCTCTAACCTCTACTAGGTAACAGCCTAATTGATTTTACTGTGAAAAAACTGAAACAGTCATTGGTTTGGAGGCTATGTACCATGCAACATATATAATTTAACTTACACTCTTAACTGCGCTGTATTACTGTGATCAGCAGCCGGCTATGTTTTGAGGTCGGTCGGCCTATTTCCAGTTGTTTCAAAACAACATCCACAACTAAGCCTCGTTCTCATTAGTATACAGTTCTTGGAATTAAGCAAATGGGAAGCAAATGGTCAAGAAAAGCACAGAGAGAGAAAGAGAAACAAAGAAAGGAGGACATGAAATGTCATAAAAAATTTTTAAAATATCAAGGCTCATAAAAATGACCGTGATAGTCAAAGAGGGTAATGGAAACACAAAAAACGTCGCGAAAAAGGATCATAGTTGATAAATAGATCGCACAAGATGCATCTGGCAATCTATTTGTTAATTCTTTAAGTTAAATAATAATCTAACCAATATACGCAATTCATTTTGTATATCATTGTTGTAGTTTCGAGAATCTACTAGGGTGCTGCCTACCCTCCTAGGTTCAAGTTACCATTTCTATAAAAACTTGTGCAAGTCAGACAGGGTTCCTGTCTCCCTCCAGCCCCCTCCAGCCCCCTCCAGCCCCCTCCAGCAATTTATTACGACTGTTACAAGAAAGTTATTTACGTTATGCACGGCAATATCTTAAAAGTAGGGCTTACCTTTTCTGAATAGCACTTGACATCAAGTTGGTTCTGTTTTCTGATTAATGCAGAAACTTGTCTTTTACATTTACACTTTTTTTATAAGAACCAGTAAATTTAAGTTCAGGCTGACTGTTCTTAATTTTTTCGAAAATCTGAGGCTGGATTGTTCTTAATTTGTTTTTAATCTAATAGGGTGTAAGCAGTGCGAATGCTAGCTTTTTCGCTCTAGGGAGGTGTTCAGGCCTCATTTGCCAACAAAGTGAGTGAGACAACCTTCATTTGCTGAAAAGTTTGAATATTCGATGAAAAAGCACCCACACATCGCTAAAAATCCTCGATTTTGAGAAAGAACATTGTTCAAAATTGCATTTTGCAGAGCTCAGCCTCAGTTTGTTCTTAATTTGTTCCTAACTTTTGACCAATTTTGAGGCTCGTGTTCTTAAAAAATTGGTCTTATAAAAAAAGAGTGTACTTCGTTCCGATTCCATTTTTTGAAGCGAGGATTCAGCATGTGACTCCCATTGTCGAGAAAGCTTGATCTGCAATAACTGCCAAATTGTTCAGAAGATCCAGCAATTGACGTGGTTTTTGAAAGTTTTCTTCTTTTCCCCGAATACCTACTACTACTTTTGTCCTCTTTTCCCCAGGAGAATGTTGATATCACCTTATCGTTTTTATAAACATACGATTTACGACTCTATCTGTTTTCGATTTTATACCTATTTGAGACCATATGAATATTCAAGCATATCATGAATCAAAATCAACTTTAACTTGTCCCGAACAAGAAATTTTTACCCGAATATTTCTATCCTAAATATACAAGAGTATCTCTCTCCACCCCCCCGGAAAATAATTATTGTTTATCCTGAAACTGTCCTGAATTTTCTTGAAAATACTTTCCAATAATGTGGGCGATTTTCAAGAATATTGATGTTCGAAAATGGTAAAATTAAAGCATTAACTAAGCAAAATGGCCAGGCCCGAATTTCGTTGACAATTTGACTTTTTATCTGATATGACATGATTTTTTTTAACCAAACAGCGTGCTTTAAACGCGAACAATTTGCGGAACACTTATCAAACTTGAATTGTGCTACAGTGTTCGTATGCTTTGGCTTCCTGCTGTGAAAATACTGTTGTAAAGATTTCAACCCCTTGTTAAACATTTTTTAAGAATAAATCTAGGCCACGAACAACAAATTATGAAAGTCTTTAGTCTTTTTTGAACGTGACAAAGTTCTAGATGAGCCGTTTACCCTCGTTACGTTGGACATCCGTATTGTCTTGAAATTTCTGCCCTACTTTGTTCGGGAGAAGAATCATGACCGTCTTCCAGACATGCACTAGCTCCGCAGATCGATAAAAGAGACTGGATCGAGCTTCTAATGTGACCAGAGTGTCGCCATCCGAGAAGAGGCCCCAGACAGTGGCGGCCTGGCCCTTTTCGCCTAGGGGGGCCAGTATCAAAATGGTGCCCTCCATAACTAATACTATTTTATTTTTCCTGACAATATTGGCAGTCCAGGGGCGGTGCCAAGAAGTTCAAAGCGGGGGAGGGGGCTCTAGTTAATAGCTCTATTTGATTAAAAAACCAACATTGGGAAGGGTCGGCGAGAGGATGTCGGAGGCCCTTGGTATAACTCTGAATAGAGGCTTTCTTGCAAGCGTAGCAAGCTGACAATTTTTGCGACCACACCCTTTAGATAAGCTTAAGATACATTTCAATATATTTTTTGCAGTCATTTTCTTGAAATCGTTTAAAAATTCTGCTATTTTTAAGGCATGCTTTTAGTACGTTTGATTAATTCCAGTCTTAAAATGGATTTCCTTACTTTGTAATAGGGAAAAGAATCCACCCTATCGTTGTATCGTCGAGATAAATTGGTCCTTCCATGAGAAATGAAGCAAAGAGACAAAATCTACTGACCCCCACATGAGCATAGGGACGCAAATAAAATAATTTTTCATGGGGGTGTCAGGACAAGTTGGACCGACTCACGTACAAAATTGACTGTCTCTTAGAAGCCAATCCAAGCAGATAAACTAAATAAAAATGTGCCAAGAACATGTTTGGGGAACTTTCAAGAGACCCTACGATGTGGTAGAATGAGGGTTTTGATCTCTTTGTAACTGTTGTGTTCATTTGGCACCTTGGAGGGGAATCCAAAGCGGCAGATAAAATATTTACCTTTGTTTTGCTAAACTTGTACTTTGGGGCAGCTAAACAAGCTCAAAACAAGCATACAACTCAACTAACAGTCAAGGGGCAAATTAGGGGAGTGTAGGGTAACAAATTATGGAAAGAGTCGGTCCTAGCCAATAAGTGAAAGATTCCTGTTACTCATAAGGCTAGAAAGTGCGTTTCTAACATAGCTTTGAACGCATCATGTCATTTGATACAAAATGAAGTAAATATTCCATCGAACTTTAAAAAAATAATATTAAAGGCCAAACAAAACGCAACCGTTAAGAAAATTAGGCCCGACCCAACTTTCTTGTCAAAATCAATGTATGCCTCTTGAAAAAGAAGTCAATGAAAAATCATCTTGAAAAATCAATCTATGCTTTAGAAACACGAAGTCAATGTTTTGAGTTAAAAGTCGTCTGTTCAATTTATCCTTTATGAAAAAACCTAATAAGGGCTGGTTTCATTATGTTTAAGCTTTGAATGCACTTTTTAGCGTTATTTCTTGTTATCTTGTGCACTTAAACTGTACGTTCGTGGAAGTGACTTGAGATATATTGATATAACATATGGACTAATCTAGGATGAAGCAATTAAACAACCAAATTGTCTGTTAATTAGGTCTCTGAAGGCCAGCAGAGCCAAAGAGACTCTTTGAAAATCAAAATTTTCCCTGGAAGGGGGACATGAGTCCGGACACCCTAAACACAGACTGTCCCCTGACACCCTAAACACTACCCTGGGTACCAGAGCCGCAAAAATTAAAAAATAATAATTTTTTTGCTGCCGTTAAGTTTTTGCGGCTCTGGTACCCAGGGTACCTAAACACACAAAAGTGTTCTCCACACAAAAGAATTTAACTGTTAGTTTCCTGACAATCCTCTAAAAAATTGTTTAATTTTTTTCGCCCCTGGAAAAAGTATAAATGTTTTGTCTGGATAATACAGTACTGAAGGGGTACAAAGACGTGCCCTTGAAGTAGACTGTTCTAGGGGGTATGGCGGCGTGCGCCCCAATAAAGTTTTGAATTTCATGGCGTCTTCGTTGTCTCTGCTGACCTCCTAGAGGCCTAATAATCAGACAAGTCGGTCATATCAAACTTTTTTCGAGTTTTCGGCGCCCTATACAAGCTTTGGCGCCCCTATAAGAAAGTCAGCTGGGGGGCCTGGCCCCCCCCGGCCCCCCCTGCCAGGCCGCGACTGGCCCCAGAACAGCCTATGTGAGGAGACGGCCTTCTCTATCACCCCTTGCAATGTTTTCAGCTGCTCTGGTCTTGTTCTTTTTCAGCAATCATACACACAGCATTGCAGCTCTCACGTTTCCATATCGTTGAAGTATTGGTTTTGAGTAATGGCTTCTCGCTATTGTTTGGGACCCTCTTCGGCCTCTTCCTTTTGAAATTGAACGGGCTTCAAACTTTGGTGTTTCAAGACAATAGGAACTCGATCCAGTCTTTTTAATAGATCAGTGACTAGTTCCTGTTTCAGGGTCATTGTATATGCGCATTATCAATACAATAATTCCTTAAAAAATCCGACTTCAAAATCATTTTTCATTACTCCAGTTGTTTCAACGGAGGTACAATCAATGATCAATAATTTAGATGAAACAAAATCTGCAGATTCATATGATCTGCCCCCTAAACTAATTAAATTGAGCTCAGAGTCTATATTAACTCCGCGAACCTATCTTATAAATGCCTATTTTAGCTCTGGCTATTATCCTAAACTTCTTAAATATGCTAAGGTAATTTCTATATACAAATCGAAATGTCCATATGAAGTTTCAAATTATAGGCCCATCTCATTATTGCCTTATTTTAACAAAATATGTGAAAAATTAATGCATAAAAGACTCATAAGCTTTATAGAGGGAAACAAAATTATTTATGAGCATCAATTTGGCTTTCAAAAAGGCAAATCAACTTCTCTGGCAATTCTAGATATGTCTATAAAAATAGTAAACGCAATTGAAAAAAAAAGAATTATCTTGCTGCGTCTTTTTGGATTTTGCTAAAGCGTTTGACACTGTGGACCACAAAATACTGATTAAGAAACTAGATTACTACGGTATCAAAGGAATTGCACTAGAGTGGTTCAAATCATACCTAAGTGACAGAACGCAAAGTGTAAGCACTAATGGAGAACTGTCGGAAGACCGTCAAATAAAATATGGTGTTCCTCAAGGCAGCGTTCTCGGACCTCTGTTATTCTTACTTTTTATAAATGATATCCGATTCTCTTTCAGTATCTTAAACTTTCATTTATTTGCTGATGATACTAGTATCTTTCTTTCTGATAAAGACGCCGTTAACTTAGAAAATATAATAAATAAAGAACTCAAAAACGTCTCAGATTGGCTGATTGCTAATAAGCTGACATTAAACCTCAACAAGTCTAATTTTTTGTTCATCAACCCTTCTCGAAGAAAATCAAACAAAAAAATTTAACTAAAAATAAATAATGAACCAATAAAAGAAGTAGAAGAAGCTAAATATCTTGGTGTTCTTATTGATAGAAATTTAAGTTGGAAATCTCACATTCAAGATGTAAATACAAAAATCTCAAAAAGCATTGGCATTCTAAGTAAAGTAAAACATTCTGCACCGCAAAAAATATTGCTTGACATATATAATGCTTTTGTATTACCAAACATTCTTAATGGGCTCTTAAACTGGGGTAGTGCCTCTAAAACTGCCCTAGATCCACTACATAAAAAGTTAAAAAAAGCTGTACGTCTTATAACATTTAAAAATAAAGCCGAACATAGTAAACCAATTTTTAAATGCCTAAACACTTTTAATTTTGAAGACTGTTAGAAGCTCGAGTGTGCTAAATTTATGTATGATATTAACAAAAGTATAGCCAAAACCTCTATCAGTAAACTCTTTAAAAAAGCCAAAAATACTCATAATTACAAAACAAGATATGCTAGCTCAGGAAATTTTATTAAACCAAGTTTTAGGACAGAATTTGGTAAAAATATTTATAAAAAATGTTGGTGTAGATGTTTGGAACTCCATTCCACAAGACATCAGACAATCAGGATCAAAAACAACTTTTGCTAAAGCCTTAAAAAAATTTATGATTGCAATATACTAGTACCCCCTTCCACTACATATGCTATATTATTGGCACGCAAAGAAAAACAAGAAATCTAACAAAGTTTAAAAGCATCCCACCACCTTTTTTTATCCCCTTTTTAATTTTTCCCCCCTTTGCCACAAACAAATAGATTAGAGTAACGTTTCAACTATTATATTCGAAACCAACTTTTCTATTTTTCAAAATTTTTGTTCAAAGTTTAAAAAAATGTTATTGTTGTTTATTAATATTGTGTGCTGATTTATAATTACTTCAGGCAAATTTAACGTAAGATGGCACATGGCTCGAAAGCCCCTATGGGTTATTTCCATGTGTCATTCAGCTATAACTTTATAGTAAAAATAATTATTTTAAATATATTAACCTTGTATTTATTGAAGTATAACTGGAATTGTATCTTGATAAATTGTTTGACTAGATCAGTATATTGTAATTAAGCTGAGAATACACATGAAATTGAATTGAATTGAATTGAATATCACTTGAAGCCCTGGCGGGAAGTTGTGTGGTCCAAGTAATGCGCATGTGCCATGACCCCGCAACACTGATTGGTTTAAGACGGTATTGTTTTGAAACAAAGGTTTCATCTCCCGAACAATACGTGCCAGTACTGAAAAAAGGAAGTCAATGAGACAGTTTCCGCTAATTTAGAGAAAAATGACTTGGGGAATGTATAGCTGTACCTATATCCAATGCAGGAATCGCATAAAATTTGTGCTATAAGTCGGTTGTGCAAATTTATTTATCTGTAAGTCGACTCGTGCTTTCCTCAAGGACAAAAATGACAGTTGGAGAAATTATGGGCCATTTTCGTAATTTTGAAAACCCTGACAAAATTTATAACCAGATGGCAGGCCGACTCGATTTGAGGTGTCGGTCAGGACGCTTCTAAAACATGGTAGTTGAGTGAAAGGTAACTTTGCAAGTAAAACAACTATACTCAATCTAATGATTATTACATGTTTAGGGGGAGAAGCATAGTATGGATCTTTTCCGAAGTAGTTTTTATTGCTGTATTGAGATAGAACTGCCCTACCTGACCCTAATTAGGGCTACCGGAGCCAGGGGGTCAACAATGGCACAGCTCCTCTGCTTGCAAAAAGTGTAATAAGTGCCCCTCTTGAAAAAATAGTTTTATTGCCAGATATTCTCCTTTCAGAAGCTAAGTAAAATAACCTTAATCTAGGCGTTTTTGGAGAACCATTCACTGAAATTTCCTTAAAATTTTACTTGGTCATGAGTGCAAGTGCAAAACGTGTAAGCTCTTGTGATGAACAATATCAACTGCGAAATGGAGGCGAACAATTTATTTGTTTCAAGTGGCGTAGAGATGAGAAGGCAGGAAAACCAAGGAGGACTAATATGCTTAAATGTTAACATAAGCAAATTAAAACCAATATTCGAATGGACTTTAGATAATAAAAAAGGACTGAAACTTCGCTTTGAAAGAGATAGGGACTGGAACTCGATTTGAAGTCGATAGAGACAAAAAAATTCGAAAATGTCTTTCAGTTCTTTTCATCATATTTGGGTTTTAACTTTTAAAATTTTTATTAATTTTGTATGTATGACAGCACCAGTGTGGATTTATTGGTATGTTTCAATATATCTGAACATTTGTTGAGTATAATGCGCCTGTAACAAGCATGGGTGAAGGATGCTTTCCTGCCGCTAAACTGGGGCCAAATCCACTTACAATGCAAAAAATAAGAAAAATGAATACAACGTCTTGTCATAGAAATATGAATCATACATGGAAGAAATATTTACACATGGTCAAGAGTGCATGGCCCCTAAATTGAGTACATATTAATTTCTGCTTCAGCAAAGAAAGATTTCACTATGTGCAATGTGTTATATTTTGGCTATATGAAAACTTTAGCTAACATTTACAGGTTGTGCAAAAAAAGAAGCGACAAAACAGTTGACGACAGAGGTCTATTGACGAACAGCGACAACAAAAACTAGCAAAATATCAATAAAATCCATAGTATAATCAAGTTCTTACTCTACACAGGCTGATCAAAAACGTGGCTAATACCAAGAAATATACCCGACAGAAATGGAAGACTGTTGTTCATATCTCTAAAAGCAGAGAGGTAGCAATAGGGGGGGCGGGGGAGGGGGTGGAGTGGAAGGGGAGATGGGCACGAGATGAAATTGATAATGTCTACAACCTTTGGGAATATGCTGGCGTTACACAATATCCTTAAAATAGATGCTAATCCATACATCAGAATTCTAAAAATAGATAACATTTCGGATGCCACGTCCCATAACTCGAATTATGCTAAAAATTTAATAATATTTGATGGTTGCAAATGTTATCAAAATTGAAGGTAGGCAATTAGATACTTACATAGGCATGTTAAAAGTGAAGAAGATTAAGAAAACATTTTATGACAGCAGGTACTTGGAGAGAGGCATGAAATTTTGGCATGATACAGGAGCGTACGAAGATTGAAAAAGCAGAAGATGCGATTCATGGTGGTTGTGAGGCGTTGCTCGATTCAACGCTCATTAAGTTACAAGGAACAATTTCCTTTCACATAAGGCGACATTGACCGTACGTAAGTATTATACCGTACTGAGATCGAGTGTGCTATATACTTATTAATTTAATCTTATTCCAGGGGGTTTATATCGTTTGCAACCAGTGGCGTAGCGTCTATGTATGCTACGCTTGCGGCGCAAGCGTAAAAATTTATAGACAAATTCTAAAATTCTTGCAATACTTTCAATGCATAACAATTTCCGCAATAAACGGCTTCTCTTTCTTGTCATGAGCAGCATGCGGTGAACTCTAGCGCCAACAGGCCAATTGGCCCCAATTGGCTATTTTTCCAAGTAAACAGATCGCTAAAAATTATGAAATTCGAAAAATCTGAAAAACTGAAGCCCCTCCACATCACTCTTTTTGCCTGTCTAAAGTAAGAGAAACATGTGATGCTCCAGTACAGCTTCAGTGCAACTCGAGAAAAGCTTCTGAGAGAAGTGAGAATTTTCCGGACTGGAGCTTGCGGTCGGCCTGAGCGCAAGCCTTCCCAAATATTTGATAATCCACAACATTTTTCTACCTATAAGCTGCTTTTTGCGAATATTCTTTGCGAGATACATCATTTAAAATCCAATTATTTCCCTTTCTTTACTTTGTGACTGTTGAAAAGAGAAAAGGTTTCGTCAAAGTGGGGTCAGAGTCTATTTGTCATGATCCACATTCCGTAATTCAAGTCAAAAGGCTTGCCAGTATAGTCAGAATTTACGGACCAGGGCATGCGGTACACCTGAGCGCAAGCCTTGCTCAATACATGATGATTTGCCGGGACTAACTTTCTGAAACTTTACACATGGAAGCATCTTCAATTCTAACAACTCTCACAGCTCACTATTTTCATCTTCGTTGACTATGAGAGTGAAAAATGAGCAGAAACTGTTGCTCCTGTTCGCTTAGGCTCTGCAGTGTGTTAACAATTTCGCAATGTGGAGAGCTCCTCCCTGCGGGAATCCCCAGCTTCATCAAAATATTCTTACATTAGGTGGGCATTAGGTGATGCCTTTTCTTGAGGAATATGAATAAGAATAAAATCTTCTGCGAAGCAGTTTTAGCACTAGGAGTAATTCTGAAAATTCTTGCTA
Organism: Rhopilema esculentum; assembly: GCF_013076305.1. The sequence continues at coordinate 7,857,041 of NW_027020025.1, forward strand.
AAACAATTGAGCTTTTTTCAAAAACTTTCGCATGGGTGATAATTTTTCCCTTGGCCCCCCTTCACTTTCCAACCTCTGTCGGAGCCTCTGATGCAAAGAATAGACACCTTGATTGATAAGAATTAGAGTACAAATGATTTGTTACTTTCAAAATCAAAATTTATTATCACGATTATCATTAATTACCGTTTGTATTTTTAAGAAGCTGAAAATACAATTACATTAATTCAACATAGCCGTATATTTTATGTTACCGCATGCCTAAGTTCTGCGCTCACGCTACGCCACTGTTTGCAACGTGCTGCTGAGGAATTCCGATCGCAATAATTGACGATTTAGCACGTTAACAATGTCTTGTTACGGAGAATCTCGACTTCTAAATTGAGAAACTATGCTGCATTTTGTTGTTTAGAGAAAATCAGGAATGGTTGCAAGGGAGGTCAAGGGGGGGACTTAATCGAGCTTCCAAAGTAATAGGCTTTTCCATAGACCATCTTAGAGTGTGCGGACCCAAGACTCAAATGGAGGAAAGCCTTAATAAATAAAATGGAGGCCTATATCATCAAGATTTGTAAATTCTTCTGTAGCTTATAAATTATAAAAGGTCCATAATCATTCAGATTTTCATTCTAAAAGTATTTTTCTCTTTTTAAAAGAAATTTTACGACCAAAGTAATGGAAGAGCAGCCTTTATGAATTTTAAGCTTTGCAACACATTAGCGTTTTGAACTAGCTATTGAACAAGGAAATTTCATCATGGCAGCACAAACACCGAAATGGTACATTTGAAAATATTTATGTTGTACTACACAACAAGCTGAGGTCTCAGTTTGTTCACTTTGTTAACTTTGTATGCATGACAGCAAAGAACAATTGGATATCTAAATCTACAGATGAAAACAAAATCAGAGATGTTTGTGTGCAGCAATACCTTCAGACTTGATTTATAGTATCACTTGAACAATTCTTTTAACATTTTTGCAGCCAGACACAGAGTATATGTCCTCTCCTTGTGGAAAAAACTCTATTTCATTAACAACTTGTTCGATATGAGTTTCATCATACTTTCGGTTTCTTTTCTTAAATTCTACAGCTGCACATGAACGAATGTGTGCTTTCTCAAGTGGAAGGAAGGGTACATGAAAGTCAACCAAATGATGGTCTATCAAAGTTGACTTGACCAAACCTCCTGTGTAATAAGATAGAGTCTTTAGGAGCTTGTTCATTGACTTCATAGAGATATCCTCTCGCAAAAGGCCTTGTTTGAAATAATCAATAGCTACTTGATTTATCTCATCCACACCAGTGTTACCCAAGAATATAAATATTGATTTTCGGAAATCATAGCCATCAATTTTGTCATTGTAAT
>NW_027020025.1:7866001-8047956 GCF_013076305.1 Rhopilema esculentum
GGAAGGGGAGATGGGCACGAGATGAAATTGATAATGTCTACAACCTTTGGGAATATGCTGGCGTTACACAATATCCTTAAAATAGATGCTAATCCATACATCAGAATTCTAAAAATAGATAACATTTCGGATGCCACGTCCCATAACTCGAATTATGCTAAAAATTTAATAATATTTGATGGTTGCAAATTTTATCAAAATTGAAGGTAGGCAATTAGATACTTACATAGGCATGTTAAAAGTGAAGAAGATTAAGAAAACATTTTATGACAGCAGGTACTTGGAGAGAGGCATGAAATTTTGGCATGATACAGGAGCGTACGAAGATTGAAAAAGCAGAAGATGCGATTCATGGTGGTTGTGAGGCGTTGCTCGATTCAACGCTCATTAAGTTACAAGGAACAATTTCCTTTCACATAAGGCGACATTGACCGTACGTAAGTGATATACCGTACTGAGATCGAGTGTGCTGTATACTTATTAATTTAATCTTATTCCAGGGGGTTTATATCGTTTGCAACGTGCTGCTGAGGAATTCCGATCGCAATAATTGACGATTTAGCACGTTAACAATGTCTTGTTACAGAGAATCTCGACTTCTAAATTGAGAAACTATGCTGCATTTTGTTGTTAAGAGAAAATCAGGAATGGTGGCAAGGGAGGTCAAGGGGGGGGGGGACTTAATCGAGCTTCCAAAGTAATAGGCTTTTCCATAGACCATCTTAGAGTGTGCGGACCCAAGACTCAAATGGAGGAAAGCCTTAATAAATAAAATAGAGGCCTATATCATCAAGATTTGTAAATTCTTCTGTAGCTTATAAATTATAAAAGGTCCATAACCATTCAGATTTTCATTCTAAAAGTATTTTTCTCTTTTTAAAAGAAATTTTACGACCAAAGTAATGGAAGAGCAGCCTTTATGAATTTTAAGCTTTGCACCACATTAACGTTTCGAACTAGCTATTGAACAAGGAAATTTCATCATGGCAGCACAAACACCGAAATGGTACATTTGAAAATATTTATGTTGTACTACACAACAAGCTGAGGTCTCAGTTTGTTCACTTTGTTAACTTTGTATGCATGACAGCAAAGAACAATTGGATATCTAAATCTACAGATGAAAACAAAATCAGAGATGTTTGTGTGCAGCAATACCTTCAGACTTGATTTATAGTATCACTTGAACAATTCTTTTAACATTTTTGCAGCCAGACACAGAGTATATGTCCTCTCCTTGTGGAAAAAACTCTATTTCATTAACAACTTGTTCGATATGAGTTTCATCATACTTTCGGTTTCTTTTCTTAAATTCTACAGCTGCACATGAACGAATGTGTGCTTTCTCAAGTGGAAGGAAGGGTACATGAAAGTCAACCAAATGATGGTCTATCAAAGTTGACTTGACCATACCTCCTGTGTGATAAGATAGAGTCTTTAGGAGCTTGTTCATTGACTTCATAGAGATATCCTCTCGCAAAAGGCCTTGTTTGAAATAATCAATAGCTACTTGATTTATCTCATCCACACCAGTGTTACCCAAGAATATAAATATTGATTTTCGGAAATCATAGCCATCAATTTTGTCATTGTAATCAAGGTACGGCTTCAATACATTTATCAGCCCTGGTGGCATCTTGTCAACTTCATCAATAATAAATAATGCATATTGACACTTCATTATTCCATCTTTTATCATTCTTTTCAATTTATCCTTATACCAATCAAGTTTACCACTATCCTGCAGGGGAAACTCATGCGAGGAAATGATACGGTGTACATAATTGCTATCCAATCCTTTTCCATACAGATGTTGTGCAATAATTCCACTAACAAAGTTTTTTCCAGTTCCAGTACTTCCATGGAATGAAAGAACAAGAGGTTTACCAGGATGTTTGTCCTCTTTATGCTCTTTTATAGCTTTAGTAACAATTTTCAGCAAAAGATGCTGTCCAAATACATTTGCTTCTAGGTACTGCTCCAAGCCAGTGATATTATGATAGGTCCACTTTAGTTGGCAACACTCTTTGAAATAGCAATATCCTAGAAATAAACAAATTCCTATATTGCCAAGAAGAAACTTGACATAATCATCTAAATGTTTAATACTTCTACCAATGAACTACACTTAACTACATTTATGTTCGAAAAGTATTGCACCAGTTCAACAAACAAGTAATGACTACATAGTTGCAAACAACAAGAACTTTTGAAATTCAAACCACTTTGTGAAGCCATTAATGGTAAGTCTTAAATCAAAACGTTGAGAAAAATGTATTTTTAAAATATCAAAAATGCAAATATTTTATTGGCCAGTCTCAAATCTTTGAAATCTGTTTGCCACTGTTTAACATGTCTCAATGTGGTGCAAAAATTTTCAAATATAAGTGTATAAGAAACAAATTCCAACTCACCAGTGCTAAGAAAACACCACAGTGCTCACTAATTCATCTCTTCATTCCCATGTTACAAAGTCTGGCTATTCATTTCTAATTCACAATCCCCTTGGTCACTACAATGCTTTGGCATACTTTTGAGTAGGGAAAAAACAGTCAAGATACAATCAATGTAGAGCATCTCTAGTCCAGCCACCCCCTGAAAACTATCAAATTCAAACTTGAGAGATTTTCCATCTTTCACCAGAGATCTCAGGTCCTCAGAAAAAAATCTACTGTGGTGTCTAAGGCAAGAAATTTCTTTGTTGAATGGTACTTAGTGAGATTTTCTTGTTTTCTTTGAAAGTTTCTTTGTTAGTCTTAGTGTACATGTTATTGACTTACCTGTATGCTCTTAAGTTCTCCATGCAAAAAGTTACTGTTAGGGACATGGGGGTGTGACACCCCCTTGGGAACAAAATTCAGCTCCTAAAATGAGTAGTCTTTACAATTTAGGGGTGTTTGTTGGGAAAATTTTCAAACTTTTGTTGAATGGGATCTTGTCACACCTTTGAGCCACTGATAGCCCAGTTATACACTCTTGAAAATAGATTGCACAAAAACCTCTTTTGTTTTGAATTCCTCCTAAAAAATTGAGAGCATGCCCCCTAGCCCACGACTGCCCTTCTTAGAGCTACAATTTCTGGGCAGTTCCTGCCTTTTTCTAGTTGCTTCTGCTTGTCTCTAGTCATTACTGCCTGTTCTTAGCGTTTTCAGATTGCTGCTGGTCATTCCTGCCTGTTTAAACATAAACACTGGCAATATCAAAACAATACCCACATGTCTGCTTACTTACTGAAAACTAGAAGAAGGGGACCTAATAATAACTTTGTCCAAGTTTTGATACATTGGCCAGTATTTTGGTTGTAAGAATAATGAATATTTGCATTCAATACTGCTTTGTATGAATTTGTTATCAGTGATAACAAAAGTTTTATATGAATTATATGTTTTATAGTAAGTAATGACTCTGGGGGTGAACAGTTATGATAGTTTTGATTCATCTTCATTCCAATTTGAAAATATAGTTCAAAAAGATCTTAAACCAGCCAAAAGCTGGACTTCTTTTCAAAGTTGTACGCATAAATCATGAATACAGGAAGGCTCTCTACTTTTTCACAAGTACGCATCTATCTTTCGTTAAAATCTTTGGGGCGCAAGTAAAGTAACTTGATTTTACAAACAGGGCAGGGGGTATTGCATCAATCAGGTTGATGAAATATAATCTATTTCTTGTTAGGGAAAATTTATGCCTAAAAGTAAATGGATTAGGGCACAAAACATTTCACCTTGTTTCCCAAGGCCTGCTGCTGCAATGACTGCACCAATTCCACCAATAGCAAGAGAAACGGGCTCACAACTAAAAAAGGTTATGTTTCCTAAAGCAAGAAGAAGAACCAACGAAAAAACTATCTTTGCGTCCATTTTGCTTCCTTCAGACAACCTAGGTGAGTCAGTCGTTGAGTTGATCCAACAATAAGTTCTTCATTTCTTGGAAGTTCTGCGGGACATGGCGAGAGGGAAATGGGCCTTCGCAGCGGGAATTACTAGTCCCTTCGCAGCGGCAATCACGTTGCATTCTTCGGGGCAATCTTAAAATGCTTGCCTTAAACCACATCATCACTTTCCAGTGGCGGATCCAGCCAAAAATCTGACTACCGCCGAAATGAGATAGAGGGTTGACCACACCCTTTAGACCGCACCCATTTCTTGGTCACACCCGGTTTTCTAAAATGATTATTGCTTTCTATAATTTCTTATGTAGACCATTTTCAAGAGACAAGCTGTGCTTTACTGAAATTTCATGTATCCTTACAACAAGCTTGAGAAGAAATAAATAATCTTATTCAATATTCTGAGGATGGATATTCTATAAAAATTACGGCATTCAGACGAGGAACACCATAGAATTAGAAAAAAAGATAAATTTTGAAGTGCCGCCTAAAACTCGCATTTAGTCGGACAATTACTTATGAAAATCAGACCTGTTGGAAATTACAAGTTTAAAAAGCTAGATAAAATTTGAAATTATTGAGAGCAACTTTTGTTAAACAAAGAATCATACTTTTGGCGAATATTGTGGGCCTGACTTTTAATCCTGATGCCTTCTTAAATTTTAGAATATTTCTGAATTTTAGAATAAATCTTAGAATATGAGTCTTAATGTTCTTTTAAAATATATTCCTACGATTAGTTGTGTATTGTACAAAATAATGGGTCACATCGGCTTTGAAGTTACAGTTTGCAGAATATTTAGGCATCCCCCCATCTTTCTGTAACGTTTGAGCCGCTTTGAGCGGCAGTACTACTCAACCCCCCATCTGAGCGGTAGTCAACTCGGTTGTTCATTGGTTGTCAACAAAATTTGTATGCATCCCCCCAGGTTGGCAGTGATTTCTGACGATTTGATTGGTTTAGGCAGGCTGACTACCGCACAGTTCAGCTCGAATCCGCTCTACACCGACTCAACCCCCCTAGCTAGCAAGCTATGATTTCATCATCCCCCCATGCTAGCCTTCTATTTGCAAACATGTGGCTCGGCAATTGGCACGCAATTTCCATAGCGATAAGCATTAAAAAATATTTCTGTCTCTGTGGAAATTTCAGGCATGTTGTTATACAACTAGTTTTGTCTGTCGTGTATCATGTATGTGGTTCGTTATTGTTAATGAGAATGTCTTTCGATGTTTGCGTCAGTAATTTTGTTTGTCATCGTGCCATCTCTTTTTAGTTGTTATTAGTTCATTTGCCGTTAATTCGTGTCATTAGGGTTTTGTGTGCGTCACTCATGTTGTTAAAAGCGTATGTTCTTTGAGTGCAAGTCCAGTCGAGTCGAAGTTGTCGTTGAAAGAAGTCGTTATGTTGTAATCGTTGGTTGTTGCTAATTTATACTTTCACTATTGAAGAACCTTGGTTTAAAAAAAAAACGTTATTTTACATTGGTGACCACGACGTGACGAATTCGCAGGAAAAAAATGGAAATGATTTCAACAGAACAATTCAGAGAAATTCTGTTGGATATTATAAAGACCGTTGTACCTCACATGGCCGAAAGGGTGAGGTTGGCAGAGGAGAATGGGAGAAATTTCTTCGTGAATCGAACTAATGTCTATCGTGCTGAAGATGGCCAGCCCATTTGCTATTGTTGTTTGCGCGTTGGTCACGTTGCCAAATATTGTAGGGACAGGAAATTTTCTTTAGCATCCCAGGAGAAGTGTGATCAAAATGAACCTGTGATTGTTGCCTCGGTAGCTGAAGAGCGACCTCGGGTTACCTTTATTGGCAACATCAAAAGAAATGAGCCACACTTTCAAGATCTTCAAACTCGAGTTAAGAAATTGGAGGAGATTGTCAATGAATTGGAGTCACATAAACTATCACGACCAATGGTGACGCGACTGCTTTCTTCAAAACCAATGGAAGTTGACGAGGGTTTATTAGCCACAACATATGAAAAAAATTTAATTGACACTAAAAGAAGAGAAGGACCTTTCCGTGTACACAATGTTATTATAGCCTCGGGTAGAGAACCGTATGGACGGAATAAACTTGGACAGGGACATTATTTCTTAGATGGTACTTGATTTACTCATTTCAGTAAAATTATTTGATTGATTCTTCGTGCTGCCTTATAATACTTTTATGTTTCTTCCCCTTCGAGAGATCAAGCCAGGAGGCTTGTCTTTCAAAGGGGGGAGTAATGTTATACAACTAGTTTTGTCTGTCGTGTATCATGTATGTGGTTCGTTATTGTTAATGAGAATGTCTTTCGATGTTTGCGTCAGTAATTTTGTTTGTCATCGTGCCATCTCTTTTTAGTTGTTATTAGTTCATTTGCCGTTAATTCGTGTCATTAGGGTTTTGTGTGCGTCACTCATGTTGTTAAAAGCGTATGTTCTTTGAGTGCAAGTCCAGTCGAGTCGAAGTTGTCGTTGAAAGAAGTCGTTATGTTGTAATCGTTGGTTGTTGCTAATTTATACTTTCACTATTGAAGAACCTTGGTTTAAAAAAAAAACGTTATTTTACAATGTTCCTAGGAAGAAAGGCTTGGTTTGCAGCGCGATCAAATATTTTCAATAATTAAATATGGTTTAATTAAAGTAGTAGGATAAACATGAAAATGATTCTTGTTTCTATAATTTTTTAAATAATCTGACTACCGCTCGAGCGGTAATGGCGGTAGTCTGGATCCGCCACTGCTTTCAACCATCAAATCCAAGAGAGCTTGTAAATTTCTAACGTTTCTTGTTAGTTATACTTTGCATCATCAAGATGAGCTCTGAAAGCAAGATTCTGTCGTCTCAAAAACTTGATTCCTCTAAATACTGACCCGATTTTTTTCCTGTTCTTTGCAACAGTGTTTGAACTTTGTATTGTCATCATTTGGTTAACTGGGGTGCGTTTATTTTGCATGGTTCTTTTAAATTGAAGCATCTGCAGACTGCAGTACAGCATTTCTGTGAATCAAGGATGAAGATACATGTTCTCTTAAACGATATAATCCAGTGGGTAATTGGCTCTTTTATGAGCTGTTGTGCTTTTGAAGAATTGTGACCAAACCTGCTACTGAAAAGAAGACAAGATAAGCAAAAGCAACCATTACACGCTTGAGAATATACTAGCCATGAAAACTTTTCAAGCCAAGCATATTGAAATTTTCTTCTTTTCGAATTTTTTGTGGATTTGGAAAATCAAGATCTTTCTCTGGCTTTCATGCACTTGTAATCAAACCATATCTTCGATTATCATCAAGCTTATCGATGAGTTCATAAAACAAACCGATGTCATTATGATTTTTATCAGGGAACTTTTGGGTTGACTTCTTACCAGACACACAACAGTCTTTTGGATCATCCAATTTGCTTCAATGCATCAGTGTCTTTCAGAACTCTTTTGGCAAACTTTGAAATTTTCAGTTGACACTGTCGTTTTGAATGTTTTGGTAGTCTTGTTTCCTGAGCAGTCATAGGGTTTGGTCAATAAATCAACATCTTTCAGTAAATCTTTCCTTTCAGTGGATTCTGTTTGATTCTTAACCAATCTTGAATTTCATTTTGCATCACTGCTGTTCTGCTATCCGTTTGAACCAGTATCTCTGTAATAGATGCAAGAAAAAAGGAACAAAATGATTTGGTATATAGGTGTCATGAGATTGTTTTCCACAGAAGGATAATGAAATATGAATAGGTGAAAAACAGTGGCGGTTATAAGGGGGCGCGGGGGCAGTTGCCCCCCTTGGAGTCCAAAAGTGGAGCAAAATTACCATTCAGCAATATCTGGTATTTGCCATTTTGTCGTTTTCTCAGCAATATCTGGTATCCGCCTTGTTTCCAACAACACTCCTTTCCACAGAAAGCAAAGCAGAATCGATATGGAGGATAGGTCAAATATATTGTCAGAGAATCCAGATTTTAACGCAAAATGCCTTAACTCTTTCTAGTATTCAGAAGGCCTTTTGTTAAAAGCTTCCAAAACAACGAGAAAGGGGAAAAAGGGAGAGTTGGTTGCAATGTACATGCATAAAACCGGACTGTGGAAGGCCCTAATCTGCATAGAGCCTATCAAATATATTTGCTAAAACAGCCAGTTCTAAAGGGTCTTTCTAAAAACTAAAGACGAACAAGATTGGTCAGCAACAACTCAAGGGGCTATAGCTTTTTTCAATTGAAAACGAAATTGAGGCTAAAAATAGAAATAAAAATGTGTACAGCTTGTCTCGTGGAACGTTGGAGGTTTATGACTCAGAATTAAATGGCTAGAATTAAAATAATCCGAATAAAGACTAAAATAAAAGATATCTCATCAGCTATTTGTAAAATTATTTCTACTCAATTTAAAGAGGCTTTTAGTGATTCCTTTGGGTTTATTATAATATTATGATATGCTTTTAGAATTTTGACGTACTTTGTTGCTATTTTTAACCATATTTTTTTAACATTTCGCATTATTTTGTTTCGTTTAGTTTCGCTGATTATGATAAGCATTCCTTTGAACCCTGCTAGTTATATCGTATGATAACCCACTTGGTGGATATAAAATGGAGAAATTCTCGGAAAAATTGTTTTGAAACAGGTTACGAAGCACTAAGTATCATGTATTAGTACGGCTTTAAAAATCTCAAAGAAAGTTGATTTTGAGCTAACTCATTATTTTAAGTTAATATCAAGTTTGTGGAACTCATTATTTTAAGTTTTTATCAAGTTTGTGGAAGGTTTAGCTGAGAAAAAGGGCAGTCAGAGGAAGGTTTAGCTTTTGCTGGACCATGAAAGTAATCACATCACATTTTGGGAATGGTTCAAAACTTATTTGAGCCGCACCTTTTACCATGAGCCACACCATTTACCATGTAACAGTCAGCAAATTTCACACTGTTGCCCCTCCTGAAATTTTATGAAAAACCGCCACTGGTGAAAAAAGATCATTAACACTGGAATTCCGAGTAGCAAATGAACCATTGAGTAGAGCTTTGAATTGCCCTTTTCAGGATAGTGTGAATTATTCAGAACAGCTGTGGAAAGAGCCAAGCAAACTTGACCATGCCCCATTCTTGCAGTTTTCTGTGGCCTCTTGTTGCACACAGATAACTTTACTAGCGTTGTCTTGAGTAAGCCACAAAGATGCTGAATCCGAAAGTGCCATTTGAAAGGGGGTATTCTCGGAACAAAAAGATGTATCATTTACAGTCAGAACGTCAGAAAAGAGTGAGTGACTGGCATAAAAAAGCTGAATTTTCAAACAATCCAGTACCTATAAGCAGCCTGAGATTTGAAACTAAACTCTCGTCCTCCACCAGGGCAACAGACAAAATGGATTATAAAGGCAATTACCATTTCAGGTAGCCCTATAGCAAAATGTATCACACTTCATCAGTATCATTGAAGAAAATACTTTTTGGTAAATATGTAATGTGAACAAAGTGCGCAACTTTAATTAATGCCGGGCAGGCAGAAGAAGCAAAACTCACTAAACAAAGGTTTGCCCCCGCAGCTAGTTTCCTTTGAAAAAGGCTTTGTTCATTTTGAACGACAATCTTTAATGTCACTGTAGCTTAGTGACTTTTTAAATATTTGGGAGCCAAAACCTTGAAAACTCTTTTTCAAGTAGACGAAATAATAAGGCTCTTCCTATTACAGTTAATTTTTTGGATTTATTTGTTGAAATGCGTAATATAAAACAAAACTTATCTTTATACACTTGCGTTTCTAATCGCCAATGACAGAAGATTACAAAGACTATAACAAAAGATTCATTACATTGCAAAACTTCTTTACCCGGTGCAAGATAATAACTCTCTATAAAACTCTTCATCAATTGCCAGTTATCAATTTTTTGGAGGTTTTTCAATACCATTTTACTTAAGTTCTTGCCTTCAAATAACAAGCAACAAGCTCCTTTACTTTGTTCAGCTGACAAGCCGACCTATACTCGGCATTGCCCGCTAGAGGCGTTGCTAAAGGAGGGCGCTTCACCCCCCATACTTGTCCCTGGGCAAAGATTTTTAGAATTCTGAATATTGAAATAGAAACACATAAAAACAGCATATTAAATTACTTATTTTATGACCACACCCAAAAAGAGTGAAACACACCCCTTTTGTTGGCAAAAAGCAATGCTACCCCTCGGAAAAAACTTTTTGGCTTTGCCCCCTGTTTCCCACCCACCTTTTCAGTGCTGGTTTCGTTCCTGTTAGGGAGGAGGAGAGGAGAGAAGACGAGAAGGACGATTCAGGCGAAACAGGTATCAAAACGCTATTCAGTGTTTTCAGGGGGCTGCCTGTATATTGTCAGATGCTTTGCTAGATTGTTTTGCTGAAATATCTTTATGTTATATCAATCATTCTTTACATAGACTCTGGAAAGCTGTCTGAGTTCCTGGCATCTAGGAGCTCACTCTGGACCTGCCCCTGTGAAATGTTTGCTTTTTAAAATCATTTTGAAAACAAGTCATACAACTCGAAAAAACAATATTGTTTAGCAAGAGCACATACTCATAGTCGAAGAGTCTCCCTCTATAACCCCTTACTTATGTAAGACAGTTAACATTTTCACATGTTTGTGTGGCACAAAAAGACTGTAAACACTATGTTAGATTATGGATAATGTTGGAAGGGTAATAGCTGGCATGGGTAAGGTTGTGGATAAGGTTGGAAGTTGTGAATGAGAACAACCCCAAATTCCTTTATCTATACCGAGAGGTGCACAGAGGGGGGGGGTAAACTTTTGTTTACCCTATTCTGTTTCAACTGCGTGAAACGCATAATTTGAGAAACGCATATGACACCGGCTTTCAAATAGTGATAGAATACTCCAGACTTTGGCTTTTTCAATTGACTATGCTTTAAGACGACCGCCTTCTTTTGTCAAGCCGTGCTTTAAGTAAGAAAAGAAACTCTGCAGCTTTCAAGATTTTGGTTCGTTTCTTGCTTTGGGGGCTGTCAGCTTCAGAAACTGAGTGAACATATCCATACAGTTGTAGCACTGACGGTAAGCTATAGTCTCTGTCTGTTTTTATTTTGTTCTTTATAAGCTCAAAATATATTAGCACAATTTCTTTCTAGTTGCAGTACTTATTTTGTTTAAAGTATCTGTAAAACATTTTTGGTTCAATTTTCTCCTGTCAGCATTACTGCAATTACATAAATCTGGTAAAATTCTGTAGTGAATGTTTTGTCTTCATTTACCGTAGCTATTTGCAACATTGCCAACATGAAAAGTTTTAGCCTTCTCCTGTTCCTGGCAATTGGAATTTTGGCCGTTTACGGAGAAACAGTTGAAAGTGATCCAATAGATGACTTCGATTCAGATCCAGAAGCTTTGGACGAAGAGGCATTGGAGGATTCAGAAAACGATGCATTGGAAGAAAACGGTTTGTTCCGTCTTCGTAAATTTGTTCTACAAGTTGTAACCCGGTCCTTTTTATCTTCTAAAACGTGGAGCATTCCCATTGAAACCTGGCCTAAGGTCAATTAACTGGAACTACACCTTTCCTTGTTCCGTCATCATTGCTGAAATTTTTCTGTGTTCACTTTTATTTTCTGTGTTATACTCAGGAAGTTTAAGCTACACCTGATATCGTATTGTGAATAGAAGAGCAAACACGCAAACACATCATTTAAGCGTATCACTACACAAATATATCGTATGCTAAATAAATTTTAAAAAATTTTATGGTTCTAAATATTATCGTGCGCTTTTGGTGACACACTCCTCGACTTAAGCTAAATTTTCCATTTTAAGAATTATAAAGGCTAAAAGTTTTCTGTAAATAAAGTCTTGATGTTTTCGTTCTAGCTGAAGGTGACCCTGTGATCCTAAATCGTACAACTGTAAAGACTGTGAAACATGCAGAATCCACAAGAGTTACTGTAAGCTTGTTCGGTGCCCACCTTCGGTGAGAGCGGCGATGTTTCGATTCTGTCTCTTTTGCAATTACTGCAACTATCTCTTTAAACACAACTTGGTCACAAGATTTTCTAGAAAATGGGGCTAGCCCGTGTATTTAAATAATTCCACCGGACAATTTCAAATCTTCTTTTCTGCACATTTTTGTACGGTTTATATCTAAAGTGCTATTTTTGCAAACAACTCGTTGTGTTTTCTGCCCAAGATCTTTCTGAATAGGAATCTTGCAATTTTAGGTCATATTCAATGCATTCTCAGAAATTAATCCATTTATTGCGTTCTTTTTAGAAAAACCTTTGCTTGCTTATTGCTTATTAAGAAAAAATAATCACCTAAAGGAGACCTCAACTTCTGACCATTTAGTTGGCTTCTAACTACTAGTCATGTTGGCCTGGATTACCAATACGAATGGTTATTAAAAAACGTTCAACGATAAAAAGGGGAGAGGTTTAGTAGAAAAACTATTGAAAGCATCCATAAAAGATGAATTCAGAACATATTTATTTTTTGAATTATCCGGAAAGAAATGAGACAGGGCAATATGACCACTGCCAAAGTTATAAAACTATCATCATTTGAAACCTATTTTTGAGCTGTTTTCGCTCATTCCATTGTCCATTAAAATAACAAAACTTGAACTTCGAAACGGCTAAAGTCGAAACACGACTGCTTATATGATTTCAAGGCTCACTGAAAAGTTACGATAGAAGCATTTAATAGAATCGTAATCGATGACGTCATCTTGAAAGTTGATTATTTGTAGTGAAATCATCAGTAAATCTGTGCTGAGGTTCTTTGCAGACTATAATCAATTTCAATTTCATGTTATTCAACAACATCACTTACAATGTTACGTATGTAATATAAAATTAAAAATAAGAGAGTAACAATCGATAACATCAGCTAACTAAAATATTTTAAATAACATGTAATCAAGGGCCATCAAGAACATGACGTATGCTTGTGTTGGTTAGCCTATCCCCCAGACCCCTATGAGCACATTATTACTTTGCTATGAGCATTTTTGGCATTCCGATGTTTAAAATTGATTTTATAACGGCCATTAAGTCATCAACAAATAAATGTATGTTTTGAGAAACTCTCGTTCTGGACGACATTCATCTAGGCATCATGATATATATAAGGGCTTTCGGCATCAAAGTGTTCAGCAGGTTAAACAAATTCTTCACTCTGCCATTCAATGCGTAAACCTGTCCTGGAAAACTATGCTCTGCGTACGCGGTGTTCACTTTTTTCGTGTTAATGCTGCATAATTTGTGCATTTTAAGTTTCTAAGCTAGTCTGTTTTGGCTTATTGTCGGTGACAGTCTTTTAAGCAATCACAAGACACACAAGAGGCGTTACAAGATGAAATGCTATTAGCATATATTGAATGTGCAACCTCGTCAGGATATTCCTTTCTTGGAGTTTTGTCTCGAGGCATTACGGTCCTCGGCCTCCATATCATTATTATTAATGCCATGAACATTTGATAACAAGCAAATCACGATGTACTCACCTGAAAATAGCAAGATTGCAGATAGATATAACATAAAAACCAGCAATATTCTAAGCTGCAGTTATGTAATCACTGATGACCAATTTGTGCAGTTTTAAACAGGTCAGGTTGAAAAACATATGTATGAACCTTTAACCTGTATAAATATTATAAAATGAAAAAAATTATATTATATTAATATAAAATATATTATATTATAAAAATGAAATGTGCACGATGAGAGGAATGTTTGTAGCAATGAAATTGAATTTGTGCAGTGATGAAATGTTCAAACACGTTTTATTCCAAACCACAATGTATAAAACTACCATAAACTAAACGAAAGATACATTAATTCCCAAAAATTTCGGACGGTTTAATTTTCGAATAAATTCACGGTCCGAAAATTTTACCGTCTGAAACTTTTACCGTTAGAATTTCTCACCGTCCGACAATTTTACTGGCAATAAACAATATGAAAACCTTTGAGAAGTGTACTCTACCAAGATTATAATATGATTTATTGGCCAGGAAACGTTGATAATTGCGAAACTGCAATACCAATACAGGTAGACACGAAATAGGAAGAAAGTATGAAAATATTTAGTTCTTTTAGCTATCTTAGATATGCATGCTACTTGCAGTCATCAAATACGAATACAGGACTTTTCTCGTCATTTGAATTGCTTGATTCATTCTTGTCGTCAGTATGCTCATCATCAAGAATGTTTAGCGCCCTAGCTTTCTCCAAATTCTTCATTTCACTTTTTTCTGTGTTTGACTATTTCACTTTCTGTCGCAAACTTTTACAATACAATGCCAGCCACTGCAACCAATAACTTCTTTAAAACTTGACTGCATTTTCAGATCTCAAGATAATACTTTTGGTTAATCAGATGAAAAAACTGTTACTGTCGTAGGCAAGGAAATCAGAACTATATCTTATCTACCAAGTCCGTACATGCAAGATGGTTGACTGGTTTGTATGACTGCAAAACAAACCAGATCTGATCAAAAGAAACTTCAATATGTCTTTAATGAATGGCCCTATTATTCAACAATGGAACCAGAAAAACCCTTCCTCGATCTTGATACAACATAAAACTGCATTCAGATATTTAACCATGTGTGCTTTGTTCGCTATCATATTAATGTGTTGCGTCATGAAACTTGAAGATATCATCCGAAATTAATTGGCGTCTATTTCATTTTGTCCGAAATTTTTGACTGAAATTGTCCGAAATCAAGATTTTTGGCCCGAAATTTTCTGTCCGAATATCAAACGTCCGGAATAAAACCGTCCGAAAGTTTTGCTGATTAAGGTACGATTTGTTTCGTTGAAATGCTGTAGCATTGAAAAATCCTTTTTCATTAAAATCTGATGTGCTTATCTCATTAAAATGTTACTGTCACTTTTTGAAATTATTTTAAAACCATGCTTGATTATTGGCTCTTGGGGGGTATCTTTCACTCTACGATCGCGTTCATTCAAGAAATGTCAACAACTGAACTTCAATTTGAGGTATGAGGTGAACCTCCCATGGAAGCTGGAATCAAAAGAAAATATTTCTGACAATGAAGGTCATTGCCTCAGTAGTTTGAAGTCGTTGCAAAATTCACCTAGAATGGCACTAAGCTATCATGGGCTCCGACAAAGGTTGAAAAGTGGGAGGGGGGGGGCCAAGGGAAAATTTAAAACCCATAGCAAAAATTTTTTTAAAAAAACTCTGTTGTTTTGCAAAAAAGTGGGGGGGGGCAAGGCCCCCCGGCCCTCCCCTTCGTCGGAGGCCCTGGCTATATGGAAGCTATATCTGCACGTTTCCTCGTCATGGTGGTGTTAAAAAAGACACTGTAGACGGCTGTGTTGGCAAAGAATGAGTCACGCAAAAAATATTTCTGTGACTAGTTTCGAACTATATTTCTGAGACTCTTTAATGGAGACTCTGGCATCCAGGGTACCAAGGGTTTCGCGTGCATAATAGCGCCGTTGGTAAAGAAGATTTATCGGGATTTTGCCATACCTTTTTTGAAACCATAAATTTGTTCATAAAATGGTAATAGAAACCTATATTTCTATTTTCCGTTATTCATTTGATTTAAAACAAATGCAGAATAAAGAATTAAAATAAATAATAAAAACACAGGGCCCAAGCTTGTGAATTTTAAATGTTAGGAATTTCGGGATATTGAATGTAGAAATTTTGATACTTATCAAAATTTACAGGGTGGAGCGGACCCATCCAGTAATAGTTTTCTATTGTGAACCCCTTGTATCCACTGGATCTTAAACTGCACCATTGCACCGTTTATATTCTTTTTGACGGGAGTTAAGGTAAATCATTGTTAACAGGCAAAGTAAATTTTCGGTTAAGAAACTTAATGTTTTGAAAAACTTATACCATGTGCTCATCAAAAAAATTTAAAGTGGGATCTTTTTAAGAAACTACAAGTAGTTAGTTCCATGAAAAACTGAAATCTTTCGGTGCCAGGGGCGGATCCATAGCAAATTTGAAGGAGGAGGAGCAGTTGGTAGTGGGCGCGCTGAAAAATTTTCAGAAATTGGTGACGAGAGTACCCTGTAGACAACAGCTTCAGACCCTAACTACTGACATAAGGCTCTCTTTTCACTTTCTAAGGAAATGCTCACAATAACTGCGCCAAAACAGTGACATACAGTCTGAGCATGACTGAAGGTCTCTTGCGCCATAGTGGCTCGACCTCTGCTAGAGTACTCTGCAAAAGGAACCGACTTTGATGCTTTTTCCTTGCAGGGAAATCGAAATTGAGGGGAGAAGGCGCCAGAAAATTTGACGCTTTCGGTTTAATTCTCAATTGGAGTATGGCTGTATAGTTAGAGAGTACTTTAATGAATGCACCTAAAATTCAATAGTACGTCATTAATTGAATGATAAGTTCAGGGTTTGTAGACAGGGAAATAACCGTAACTAACTAACCGCAGGTGTTGTCAAGGTTCTTATAACTGTTTCATGATGCCAGTATGCCAGAGAATTCATATCTGCCAGGTACCATTTCAAATTCTACTTCCGGTCACGTGACAAGGCAAAATTTCATTTTACGATCAGAAAAAATAAAAGTTATTTTTTTCTAAATCTGAGGCAACCATTGGAAAAAGCATCAAAAGAGATGAAAAAATCTATAGAACATCAACCCTGTGACGTTTATATTTTAAGAGATATGGACCGTTAAACTTTCAATGATGACGTCACAAAATATCTAACTTTGCCCAATTCCTAATGTGTAATATAAAATGTTTTGTTAAAAATTGATATACATGCATCAAAGCTCAAATTCACTGAAAGAATCATCTGTTTTGTCATCAAAAGAATGAAGCCAGGCCCAGGCACTAGGTTGGTCAGACACGGATTTAAAATGAGATTACACAAGTTTTAAATTCTATTAAAATATCGGCAGGATTTTTTCATCCTGATGCGCTCAATCTTTAAAACTTTGGGAAAACTTTAACCACGACGCCCCTGAGCATCTTGTTTTGCTCGTTCTCTTTCTCGCTGTTCTTATCGTTTTATTCTTCTGTTGTTGTTGTTAAAATGAAATACTGTGACAATCTTCTTTCATTATAGCCCGAAATTGCTATTGAAATAAAGCAATTTCACTCCATCCCCCTCCCTCTCTTTCCGCCCAGATTTCCTAAAATATTTGTATTCAATAGAAATAGTAATGTGTTTTTCCGTTGAATTGTCATGCTTCAAATTCTTTATCTTCCTGACCCTGCTAGGTTTCTTTTTGAAATTGCATTTTCATCGATCTTGTTGTCCATTCTTCAAATCAACACAGACCTTTCATTTTATTTAGAAGCAAGGAGACAATGGCGTTATACGACAAACTTTCCTTAAACAAAGGGTTCTTGTTGTTTAAAGCTGAACTTTTGAATTGATTTAAGGCTGGAAAGATTTGAATTGATATTGTATGCATCCGTGAATTGTAAAACGTTGTTCAAAATTGCGTTTTGCAGAAGTTCAGCCTCAGCTTGTTCTTAATTTGTTCTTAACCTTTGACCAGTTTTGAGGCTCGTGTCATTATAAAATTGTTCTTATAAAAAAAGAGTGTAATGGAGTATTGTTCCAAGAAGATTTAGCACCACAGAAATCCCATTTCCTGGTACCACATTGCAAAGTACACATTGCAGTGTTTCGTACTAAAGATTGTTATATTTTGCGACTTGCCGTTAACCATACTGGTGAACATTTGACACAGATTTTCTTTCTCCTTTGGAGAGAATATTTTCCCCTGCGAAGGTCCCTTTGAAAAGACGACTTGTTGTTTTGTCCCATGTGACTTTACATCAAACAAAGAAGTTCAAATACAGCCAGTTTTTGTTATGGAAACTTGACGCGTTCGTGTGTTCCCGTAGCGAATTCAACGTGGACATTGTGTTTTAAAAAGCTTTTCAAACTCGCCTCTGTTGTTAACAACGTATGTGACAGATGTAATAAGAATTGATGTGTATCGTTTGACTTGTTGTAACTGCAAATAGCGTCTCCTTTTTGAAACTGGCGGTTATAACCGCACTGACTATCCACTACAAGGAATTTCAAGGATTTGAAGTGCAAGCAAACAGTTGAAAGACGAAAGGAGATTTGATTTGATGATCAATATTCAAGGGCATCGTTAATAATTTATTTTTGTGTATAAAAGAGGCATGTGCGTCGGTCAAAAACGTGGCCTACCATCGGATCAAGAGAATGAAGATCAGATTAAATCAAGACAGCTTTGAGTTGATTTTAGAATTTATGATGATAAGCCAAGATGGAAGACAGCGATGATGGTAACATAACAATATCCAGTAAGGCTAGCTCTGGGAAATCGGAGCAGATAAGGAGCCTAAATGACCGTCTACTTCGAGAGTCGTTTACACGACGAGAGGCTGATGAGCTATATGAGAAACTGCAGTCTGAGTACGACCTTCTGCTTGCTAAACATGCCCAGGCAGAAAATACGATCGATCAGTTGCGTATCGCAGCGAGAGTCGATCTCTTCTCTAATGGCCCGATACCTCACCAGGCAATGCCATTAGAAATCGTTGAATTTAAATTGACACCACAACCAATATCAATATCATCCCCGGAAAAAGCTGTAATTAACTGGCCTCATCAAACGGCTGAAATTGGAGTCGGTGTCCAAGATGGTGTCCCTCAATCGCCTAACTCTGAAGGTAAATTCAATTCAAATTTTATTCACCGACTAAAAGATCTTCAAAACGACATAGCAGCTTTTCAAAGTGCACTTGCTGATCGCGAACTTTCATTTGAAGACCAGAAAAATTTGTTTAATGCCCTGAAGGACAAACATGATCGTCTGAAGGAACAACTTACAATAGCTAAAGAACAGCCTGGAGAATCTCAAGGAACCTCAACACAAGATAGGTAACTAATTTCAACCTTCCTTTTTTACAAAACAGGCTTTGATAACAATTATCAAATACAATCAATAATTTGCAATCTCATCAACAAACTTATGTACGACTTTATTCTGTTTTTTTGTAACTTCCATGAAAAATTTCACTGGATGCATACTGGAAAAAATCAAGCTAATTATATTCAGCTGTCCACTAGTTTTTTTTTGTGTAATTTGTATTTTAGTTTATCCTATTTCAGTAGGCTAGACTTATCTTATCTTATACAAAAGTAAACAAACTTTACTAAAAGTCAGAATGTCACTTAAATAAAAATGATAAAAATGTAATAGTTAAATAATTACAAATGTAATAATGAGTAATTTGAGTTGTAATAATGAATATTAGATAATATTGAATTATGAATAATGTAGTAGAAGTTAAAATTAAATAATAATCATAATGTGGCTCTGGCTGGCCTTTGTATTATTACAATTTGTTAACAAAATCTTTGTTTAATTATCATTTTAGGTCTCCAAGCCATTTTGTTGATCCAAATAGTTTAGAAGGAGAGGTAAGAACAAAATAAAAAAAATATATGTTGATGATTGTTATTGATTATATATGAATGCTTCAAAGTATGGTATGGCATTTCAATTTTTTCATAACCTCAAAATATGTTTAAGGTTAATCTAAGCTATGCCTATTGTATTGCGACAAGCATGGAGGCTGATTTAGAACCAAACACTCCACTAAATAAGGTCTTTTGTTTCACTTTACAACAGTGATTACCACATTGATTGTAGTACCAGATGTCCAAGTAATCATTCATTTTGTGCCTGAAACAGTTAATTAAATTTGACATCAAAGTTATTGAAAAGACATGAATTTTTAAATCTTTTTATCTTACCATTGTGTCTTCCTAACTGGTACTATCCAGTTCTTAATAAAGCTTAAGTCTCATGCTAGAATAGAACCATGCTTGAACAGGTTGTAATTAAGCTACCATTGAGTTGCTATTTCATCCATCTTGTAGATAAAACATCCTTCAAAATTTTACTAGACTTAACTTATATATATTTGTTGATTGTCAAATCTGATTTTTTTGCCTCCTTTTGCAATTTCTTTAATTTGTGAACTTTGCCTCCATAGACTATTTTTATCTGGAAAATTGAAAAAAATTACCTAATTGGGCTTCCTTGAAATAAAATTTTCTTTAGCTTTGGTTGTTCATTTAACTGTGTATTCTTCTCATTTCATAGCTTTACAGACTTGAACTCAGACTTGCAGAAGTATGTGATGATATTGGTGATCAACTCTTTTCAAATAAACAAAATGATGGTGCATTAGAGCAGGCTTTAAGAGACGACTTTAACCGAATGAGGCTGTAAGTAAATCTTTGGAAAAACCAAATTTATTTAAGTGACTATATACGTTTTTTGTACTCTGTAATTCAATCAAATTTCAGGACCTTTCAACAAGTTTTTTAATTCTGTTGCATTTTACTTAAAAAAATTTCCTACAGGAGTATGTCTTTGGAAAACCTGCACTCACTTCAAAGGCCAAGTTGGAGTCATATCGTAAATGTGCTACTGTAAATATGCCCTAAACATGTACACATGTACGCAATACCCACAACTATTTTGTTCTGCCTTTAAGCTATTTAAAATACAAAATTGAATTTGTCATTCTATAAACATTGTTCTGTTACTGATAATGTTTTATTGTAATTTTCATTAAACTTGTGCCTTTGTTTAACAACTTCATAGATAAAGTTAACTCTATCAACATATTTGCACATTTATAAATAAAATATGTACAAAGGTGTGTGCTACTTGGTTTTTCAAATAAAACTTTGCTTATACTAAGCATACTTGTTGATGCTCAAAGAGTTTGATATTATTTTTCTAGGGGATCTCAGGCCTCTGATGTTGGCAGGCAGAGAACTTTGTCTGATCATAATGTAAGCAATTTCGTCTATTTTTTTCTTGGATTTCACTCTATATACACTTGAAATTCTTTATCTTATCACCAGCGCTTTTGTTATATATTATATAATAATATAATAATATTATATATTTGGAGGGAAAGTATATTATACTTTCCCTCCAAAAAATGGCATTAAGCTTGAAAATCGCAGCTCCAACTTAGAACTGTCCTGTTCTACTCACTTAGTAGATTATAATCTCGACAACTCTTTAAGTTATATTTGAAGTTTTATTTATATATTGTGTCATGCCTTTTTGTCAATAGCTAAGTTGTCATCCTTATAATAATTTGACTGGAACAAAAAAGTTTTCCTAACTGGTTTGCCAGCATCTATCTTATCTTAATCTTAAACCAGTTATGAGTAATTTATCTCTATTTCATCTGTCTTATGTATCTATCTATCTGTCTATCTTATCTATGTTTTTTTGTAGAAAACAACTCAAAATGGAGGTCCAATTAATCATATCAGGTAAGTGTTTGTTCCCTTTTGTTGCTTCTCCTTTTGACTTTTGAAAACTAATTTTCCAATCTCAGGCATTGTCCTAAGAAGAACATGTTTGCACATAATATGCCAGTAATGTTGGTATGGTATGGCCTATCATGCCAGATTGTGTAGGCTTTCAATGGTTTGGCCCTTAAAATGTTTTCCTTCCTTTGAGCCATCAATGGGTTAGTGTTTGCTTAATGGTTTTACAAAAAGCTATATAAAAGTTTGTGGAGACATTTTATTTTGGGTTGAAGTGTTTGCCAATGTTAATTATCTAATGCCATACTGGCCAGATAAACAGGAATGTGGTTTCCTCTCATCTAACCACCCAAGCCACACAAGGGAATTATTGTTCTCATTTATCTCTTCCTGAAAATTACAGTTTTTGCATCAATTTAGTTGGGGGTAGAGCAATTCATCCTTTTACAGTTTGAAAATTAAAAATTCTTTTTCAACTTTTTTCTTACCTACTGGTAAAATTTCACACACCATGATTTCTAAAGGAAGCTGAATCTGATTGCTATGTTGAATTTAAGTTACATCATTAGGCCTATTATCTATAAACTGAGCTGGGTCCCCCGCCTCATGCATACAGAAGTTTTATGAACCAATTTTATATCGAATATTTCCTCAAGACCGCTTGATGGTGTCCAAAACAAGATCCCAAAGCATGAGAAGCCCTGTACGTATACAACATCAAACACTATATAAAGACTGGTAAACATTAACTTTTATTAATCATCAACTTTTGTAGATCAAGTTCTGACGTAAGTGATAGAGGTCATGGAGGTGGTGCATCCTATGGGCCTGAAGGTAATTGCTTTAATCATTTTCGGATAAATTTCCTCAAAGCGGAACTTTGTTCTGACTTGAGATATTTTATTCATGATAAAATTATTTTTGACGGATCTTTACACCCAGTTTCAAATATTTTGTTTTGGAATTAATGGCCAACATCACCGTAGAAATATTTTCCGGTTTTTACGTGTTACCGAGATGAAGAATAAGTGAAAAGTCATGGATATATTGAGTTAACTGTCGGAAGATTTTTCTCTTCTTTTCAACAAAGGCACACCGGACAACGAATCTGAAAGTGATTTACAATTACTCGTTCTTTGTGTGAAAAACTTATCTAATTAAGCGCGTGCGAGGGTTTTGCCTTATTCTTACCTGGTCAGAGGCGCGTCTTGTAATTGAATCTCATAATAAGTAAAAATAGTTTTAAAAAAAACAAATGTTTTAATACATACTAAAGCTTTTGCTATGAGACTCTTCCGAGTATAAACGTGAGAAATTGATCAAAAGTCTGAAAGGAAATATATATACCCAGCTATAGATCAAAATAGGCCAATAAGAATCGCAAGCGCATAAGAGGTAAATTAGATAACCCAATCAGTGCCGCTTGCCTGTGGCAGTTATTATCTGTGGAGTCCCAGGGTGATTATCATTCCTTCAGTTCACTACCCTTCAGTCAATTATCCTTCAGTTTACTTTGGACGCGATCTACTTGGGACCCTTCTTGATAACCGCTTACCAGAATGTGTTATTTCAGTATACGTCAAGGGAAAGATCGCAAGTTTTCCTGCTGAGATGAAGTTTAGTCCACAAAAGTGCCAAGTTTATCTAAAATTACCATGGATCGGTAACATTTGCAAGCTGAGAGTAAGATTAAACAGGTCTTTACAAAAACATTTTGCTGTCAATTTTCGTATTGTTTATAGTACAAAAAAGGCCCTTTCACCCATTCAAAAGGATTGCCTTCCTTTCAGCCAAAAGAGCTCTATTTTTATGTGTTTACCTGCCAGTGCGACTCTGGCTATGTAGAACGCACAACTTATGACAGTTGAAAAATGTTGCATTGATGGGTCAAAGATACAATTATCTTTATTATATTGTTGAAAAGAAAATAATTTAACTCTTCTCTCCGTTTTTAACATTAGGATGTAAGTTTTTATGCTCAAGCTAATTGCAGAGTGAGACAGCCACCGTAATCTTAACCGTAAACCCTTTGGGCTTTTTCGAACGTGGCTGCTTAGATGCTTATACGACATTGGAGGTTAAAAGGAGGGTGACGGCTTAAACAAGGCTGGGGACGTAAACAAAGATAAGGGCTTGTATTAGAAATCGTTTGTTTTCAAGCTCAGTTCACTTTGAGAAACGAAATATATTCCTATTGAATTGATGTCGACCACAAAAGCATTGTGAAAACTCTCCCATTATTTCAGCTTTGAATTTTCCATTGGATATGTGATTTTTCATTGATTGATTCAAATATGTTTGCTACAATGCTCAGATTTATATTGCTTTCATGTATATTGTATTGTCGAGTTTGAAGTTTATCTATGTGAAGATTAAACACAAAGAAATGCGAATGGAACTGCGGCGCACCATTTCAAATAAAATTCGCTTTTTTTTTAAATTAAATTCTTTAGCAAGAGTTCTCTGTACAGATTATATGGTTTCCATGGAGACATATTTTCCTCTTATGTATGTTTTTGTTCAGGGAAAGTTAGACAATTTTAAATAGAGATATTTTAAACTATCGATTTGTGACAGTTTCGTTAATGTTTGTTTTGTACATATTTTGGTGTCTGGGTTTATAGCAAACATTTTTTGTCAACAATAAAGCCCCTTCATAATTTTTTGAAATTAAATAATGCAAACACCCTCCCCCCCTCTCTCTCTCTCTTCCGGTTGCCACAAATGATTTTACAAGATCTATTCTTTCATTATAGTGATTAAATGGTGTCCACAGAATAATCTATCGTAAAAAATTTTGAATTTGGACCATACAAACTAAAAATGATAATTAAAAAATACCACTTTGAAATCGTTGAATCTATTCAAAAAAGATTTAAAATAGCAGCATTGACACAGGCTCCTTTTCGATCAAATCAACGTAATTTGACTTTTTGGTTAACCAAGCCAAAAAGCATTTGCTCTTTGATAAACTTTTCACTGGCAATATCCGAGCACGAAAACAAAACCTTATTTTATTTGGATGACCGAAATAGATTGAATTGTATGGTGAACTAATGTGGCAAAGGATGGTGATTGCATGTCAAGTTATGTGGTATTATCCTAGCATTGTTCTTGGTAACAGTAAAAGCATATAATATATGTTCTTCTTGCCTCTTTTCTTCATATTTATTAATGTCAGCATTATTTTTCTAGAATCACTGCATCGAGTCAGGGAGAAGGTACTTTCCTTATGTTTCTTATATCATAAATTGTTTCATTCGCTATAAAAATTCTCTTAGGTTATTTGGCCTACCCTTTTTGTGAAAAGCAGATGGAAGTCTAGCTTTTCCAGAGTCAATTTTGTGCTTGAGACAGCAGCTGATGTTTATTTTGTTTTTGTGGACGGCTGCATCCCTCTCCTTCCGTCTCCCTCGCATTGATCCTAAACTGCTGGCTCAAGTATTGGAAAAGCCTCGGCGCAAAATCAGTCTCTATTATTGTTATGATAAAACTCCAGGCTAAGCAAACGAGTCCTTTTTTATGCTTAAAGGGTGACTACCCAAAGATTGGGTTTTTATCCTCAAGTTGTATAACGACAGTTTAGAGAGACAGTGGAAACTAGGAGAAAAGAAACTTTAAGACACCTAAAAAATCTTTTTGGTGACAGAATTGCAATAGCATGAAACTATCATAAATTTCTGAAAAGTATCTTCCTTTTTCGTTCAAATCTCACTGTTTATGTTTACTTTAGAAAACCAAGCAATCAACGAAACTTGTTTTCACCTACTGTTTATCTAGTGAAATTTGTATTATATAGATCTGTTGCTTTGAATTTTTTTTATTCATCTAATTTTGATACGATATGATTTGGTTATCCTGAGTCCAATTTTTTGAAATAAATTTCAAGATCAAAGTGTCATGTTAATGGAAATATAATTTTTTAATTTACTTTTGGAAACACTGTATCAGTACTTTGCATATGTTGTGCAACAATGGGGAGGGATGAGTAGCTCAACATATATAGAAATATCTTAGTTCAATTATCTTATGAGACATATCTCCTCTAAACTCATTTTCAACAGTTTTTTGTTTGCAATGCTTCTCAAGACGATGCAGATATGCTCCATTATAATAAGTCCTCTCCTAGAAAAATATTTCTAGTGCTTATAACCGTTTTTCTGTTCATTTATTTTTTGGTTTAACCTTGTAAAGCTGCCTGCTAGCTCCCCAACCCCCCTCGCAATATTTTCTTATGAAAAATCTAATCCCAATAAACCCCTGTTTTTCTAAACAAATCTGAGAACAAAGTTGATCTCTAGGTTAGCTAAAACAGGACGCTGATTGGTTAAAAAACAAAGAACCAATCAAACACGTCTCTTTTTCTTTCACGTTACTTTCATTTACGTTACTAAAAATATTTCAGCATCATTTGACGCAAGCTTTCGGACATCATTTGACGTTTACTCTGAAGAGTGTCGGACGAAAAGTTCTTCAGTATGCCATGTTTCCGTTATTTCGTCCCATCTTCAAATTTAATTGAAGTTTTGATTCATTTTCACGACTTAATTTGCACTGGACCGTTTCCACGAGTGAAAAATTTCCCATTCTACGTACAGAAATTTTCAGGGTTAAATAATTTTCTCAAACCAATGATCTAATGGCAGTATACTTTTTCAAGCTGTTGATTCAGCCCCATGCACTCCAGGTGTAAGCAGTGCAATTGCTAACTTTTCCGCTCTGAGTGAGACAACCTTCATTTGCTAACAACTTTGAATGATCACCGAAAAGCATCCACATCTAGCTAAAAAATCCTTGTTTTTTAGATAAAACGTTGTTCAAATTGCATTTTACAGTAGCTCAGCTTCAGCTTGTTCTTCATTTGTTCCTAATTTTTTACCAGTTTTGAGGCTCGTGTTCTTATAAAATTGTTCTTATAAAGAAGAGTGTATTTCATATCAAACTCTTAAGAGGAATATATATTATATTGTTAGGTCTCTGTATCATTAATATACGTTGCTATGATTCCTAGAGACCTATCAATATAATATTTGTTCCTTTATGCGAAGACCATTTAGCAGTTATCTTCTTTAGTATTTAAAGACACCCGTTACCTATCAACATACTTTCTTCGTCTTTAGAAAGAGATTCTGAGTCCGTCGAATGAGGATTTAGCCGAGTCCGGTTATTATGCTTCTGAATCAATGATACGTGAATCGCCGAAACGAGGTAGCGTAAATATGCCGTTACGCTACCTTACGAGGTCGCGAAGTCCTGAAGCGAAGGATCCAGCCCAAACCTTGGTACGAAGGCACTGGTCACTCAGTGAGTTGGATGCAAATACGGAGTCGATAGTCGAAGTGACTCTCCATTCATCGGATACAGATCGCGCTTCGTTTAGTGGCCATGAAAAAGCCAGACCAGCCAACAAGTCTCGGTAAGTCGTATACCCTACTTTTCGACTCTTATGTTTACTCTATCCTGTATTGTCTCTTGAGCAATGTAAATAGAATGTCAACTTTTTGTCAAATCTTCTTATATGAAGTACTATAGTGACTTCAAGGAGAAAAAGCGTGCTGGGGGGCACTGTAGGGTTTATTTACCAAGAGCAGCTTTCTAATTGAGCGAAAAATGTGCAAATGACGTGAATATTTTCTGAAAGGTCTGTTTTCTGAAATGTTGTTCAATTATTACCCCAAAAATCCAACAAATTTGTGATATCTTCCACATTCAATGGTTATAAAGTACCGAAGTGATGACGACATAAAAATCTATTTTTAGAATTTATGAATTTTGATCCCAGAACCTGAAAGAGCATCATGAAATACCTCTTAGCATGCAAAATCAGTTAAAGGCATCACGAATTGGCTTAGATATGGCCATATAAGGACAGGCTCTTGCCTCATCAAACCTCTGTAATTTGGTCTTGGTTCATAACTTTATGAACCAGGCCAGAATAACAGTAATCCCTTAGCAAACTTGAAATCTTTCATTGGCCATATCTCGCCCAACTTGGAACATATCTAACTAATTTTACACAATGAGAGGTATTTTATGCCGTTCTTTCAGATTATGCGGCCAAATTTTAGAAATTCTAAAAATATATTTTTGGTGACGTCACACTTCGGTACTCTATGTTATGAAATGGTGTTTCAAAATGGTCCCATTTCGAGTGGTAAAGAATCTTGGTGACAAACCAAAAAAATAAACTGGATTTTGTGCCAGCCTTGAGTGTATTTACTTTTCAAAATTTGCCTACTTCTCGGACTCTGCATCATGTACGGTTTTTCAAAAGTGTCCATATCGTCACGAGCTAGCACAGTATTCAAACTTGACGCGACAGCTCGAGTGTGTCACGTGACACTCGAAAATGTCATTGGCTTCTAACCCCTGTAATGGTTTTTTATTATGATTTGCTTTTTGTGGTAAAGAAAGTTCAACTTAATGACACAGAAACAGTGATGGAACTCGCTCCGAATCCCCAGCCAAATGCTCTCAACATTTCAGTTGAACAACGCTAAACATTCTTCAGTGTGATCTGTCTAAACGGTTCCAACAGTTAGCTCAACATTTCACGGAACATTGACACTTTATCAAGTATGAATAGCTTCCAAAAACAACTTCTTTCTTCCAACAAATGAATTAAATTGTCTATCTCGTATTTACTCCATTCTTTTACTCATAAGACGAAGACTTGTTTCTATGGCCAAACTTGAGAATCATTTTTTTTTATTTTGTGGTCCAGCCTTTGCGTTTTCTTTTACTGTACTATCTCAATTTATTATTATTATGATTATCATTATTATTATTATTATTATTATTATTATTATTATTATTATTATATTATTATTATTATTATTATTATTATTATTATTGTTGTTGTTGTTATTATTATTATTGTGTAAGATTTTCTTTATATTTGCATTTAAGTACAATTACCCACCGGGTCACCCAAGTGACCTAAGGTGGATAAAGGTCCGATGAGTCATGATACGAACATTAATTAACAACAAACACAAAATTCACAAAAAAGTAAAAAAGACGTAAAACAATTTTTATGAAAAAATAAAAAAGGAAAATGTTATAAAAGTAAATATAATTTATATTTCTAAGTTCCTTTCTTAATCATCCCTAATGCTCCAACAATAACTGGGACCGTGATGGTTTTGAGGTTCCACATCTTTTGGATTTCTATCTCAAGGTCTTTGTATTTACTCAGTTTATCAAATTCTTTTACGGAGATGTTTCGGTCAGTAAGAACCCTCATGTCAATTAAGATGCACATTCTAGTTTTCCTATCCTTTATTATAATGTCTGGGCGATTAGCTTGAATGGTCCGGTCCGTATTCACAGGAAAATCCCTTAAGATGGTGACATTTTCTGAGTCCACAACTTGTAGAGGGTGGTATTCATACCAGTTAGGATGGGCTTGATACCGAAATATTTGCATATACCCAGTGAAGATGTTGCCTAACACGATCATGGCGCTTGACATATTCTTTTGGGGTTAGTACTGGACACCCGGACGCAAGATGGTCTATTGTCTGGGAGTGCTCAACACAGATTCTGCACTTTGGGTCGGCACCATTTCTTAGTATGTTTGCCTGGTAGTTTCGGGTAAACAAGCTTTGGTCCTGTGCTGCGATGATGAAGCCTTTTTTCTCTGCCTTAAGTCCTGAACTCGTCAGCCACTGATGGGTTGCATCCTAGTCTACATTAGCATTTTGGCTTCGGAGTTATTATTATTATTATGGCTAATTAAGTGATTCACAGACACCTAGATGTTAATTGGTCCGGATAATATAGGAGGGAGCAGTCAGCAACAAGCTGACAAAGGTCCCATTCTGTCATCTCAAGTTTACATAGACAATGTCTGTCTCAAAATCCTGGCTGTTCCTAGCAGTGCTGTCTTTTGTATCACCTGTAACTTTACATCAATTCCGATCTTTCCCATGTGCTCTTCAAAACAATATGATATACACCCTAATGCCCCAATCACAACAGGGATGACTGTCACCTTCTTCATATTCCACAGATTTCCGATTTGCTCCTTTAATGGTTGATATTTCTCAATTTTTTCTTGTTCTTTACCTTTTACCCTATTATCACCAGGAATGGCAATATCGATTATCTTCACATCCTTTTTTTCCTTGTCAACGACAACAATGTCTGGCCTTCTAGCTTCAACAACCCTATCACATTGAATCATAAAATCCCACAGTAGCTTAAACTTGTGATTCTCTAAAACTCCTTCAGGTTTCTGTTCATACCATTTTGTGGCTCTTTCAAATCCGCACTTTTCCGCTAACAACCAATGAATATACCTTGCCACATTGTCATGTCGTCTTTTATATTCTGTCTGTGCCAGTTTAGCACATTCGCTCACCAGATGACTAACTGTTTCTCCCTTGTCACCGCACATTCTACATAAAGGCGTATCACTTGTTTTATCAATGTAGTGCTTGGTATAATTAGTGCGCAGCGCCTGCTCCTGTGCACTACACACTAATGCTTCAGTGCACCCTTTCAGATCTCCGTTCCTTAACCATGACCAGCTTTTTTCCCAATCAATTCCGTCAGTATTCTTAGTAAATTGCCCATACATCGGCTTATCTTTCCATCGTTTCTCCAAGCGCCTTTTTGTCTCATTCTTATGTTCATTCGGTGCTACTGCCTCCTCAGTATTCATTGCCCCAAGGTCTCTCACTTTTGACATAATATTGCCTCTAGCATGCTTCACATACCAAGCCAGGTTGTTTGTCTCATTTTCAATACAATACTCACAACTTATCAGCCCCCTACCACCCTTTTTCCTGCTAACATAAATTCTTGCTACATCGCTTCTAGGATGAAGTTCTTTACTCATTGTCATTAATTTCCTGGTTCTTCTGTCCATACTTTCTAGCTCGTCTTTTCTCCATTTAATTATTCCTGCTCCATAGCGCATCAGGGAGATTGCCCAGGTATTTGTTGCTTTAATCTTATTCCTTCCATTGAGTTTTGACTGCATGACAAGTCTAACCCTTCTGAAATATTCTCTTTGAAATATTTTCTTCATCTCCTCTTCTTTTATTCTATCCAACTCTGTTATTCCCAGATACTTATATCCTTCTTCACCAACCTCCTTGATCTTTTCCCCATTGACAAGTTCAATCCCTGCACTTCCTGTTAATTTTCCCCTTCTTAAGGTCACAACACCACACTTTTTTATCCCAAATTCCATTCCTATATCTTGACTAATAAGGTTGACAGTAGATGTTAGACTGTCAATTTCATTCTCGTTTTTCGCGAACAATTTCAAGTCGTCCATGAACAACAGGTGATTGATCTTAACACCATCCAATGTATATCCCATTTTGACTTTTCTGAGGACTTCGGTAAGGGGTATCATGCAAATGACGAACAAAAGTGGTGATAGGCTGTCTCCTTGGAATATTCCTCTGCGAATATTTACAAGCCCTAGAGTTTCCCCACACGATGTCAGTTGTACTTTCCAGTTGGTCATCGATCTTTCTATAAAGTTAACAACATTGTCTGATACTCTATAGAGCCTTAGACATTCTATTATCCAGCTGTGGGGAACCATGTCGTAGGCTTTCTTATAGTCAACCCACGCCATGGCTAAGTTTTTATGCCTCCTTTTACAATCAGAAAGAATCGTCTTATCCACCAGAAGCTGATCCTTTGTACCCCTGCTATTTCTTTTACAGCCTTTTTGTTCTTCAGGTAACATCTCATTCTCATCCAAGAACGTGTAGACATTTCCAGAGATGATTCCTGTCAACAGCTTCCACATTAATGGCAAGCAGGATATGGGTCTATAGTTATCCACTGCATTGCCATTTTTTGGATCCTTTTGACATAGCACAGTTCTGCCGGTGGTCATCCACGAGGGTATTTCTATTTCATCATTTATCAAATCATTGAGTTGGGCAGCAATTCTTTCGTGTAGAGATGTAAGTTTCTTTATCCAAAACCCCTGGACTCCATCAGGGCCAGGAGCTTTCCAGTTGGGTATCTTCTTGGCTTGCTGATTTACCATTCTAGTTGTTATTTCAATGTCATTTTGTGATAGATTAGGTTTGTTGTTTTTTAACTCCTCTAACCACTTAGCCTTTTTATTGTGCTGTGTTTCGTTGTCCCATATGTTCGACCAAAATTTTCTACTTTCATCTGCATCTGGTATTGTATTCTCTCTTTTGTCTTTACCCTGTAGTTGTTGGTATACCTTCTTTTGGTCATATTGAAACATTCGATTAATTTGGTATTGTCGCGTCCTTTGCTCGTACCTTCTTAGTTTGAAGGCCTTGGCTTGCATTCTCTGTTTCAACTCTTCAATTACAGTACAGATTCCTTTTCTCATGATGTTATACTTTTTTGACAGTTCATGGTATTTCCTTTTCTTCGATACTTCACCTCTCTTTTCGCGCTCAAGTATGTTAATGTGCTTTCTAAGTTCATTAATAGATTCGCTTATTCTTCTTTTCCACCATGGTTCTCTTGTCTTATTTTCTATCTTTGGTTTCCCTATGCCTAGTTTCCTCGCAACATACAATGCAACAGCACTGATCAGTTTGTTTGTGTCAGTTATGTTTTCCGTTCTGATGCTTATCAAGGCGTCGTTTACCTCCTTAACAGCCTCATTCACAGATTTTCTGTCTGCCTTTTTCAGACTTCGTGATTGACTTATGTTCCCTTCTTTCATGATTTCAATAATTTCTTCTATCATTTTTGTATTCGCTTCGCTTCTCTCACTTCTCTCCAGGAAAGTTACCACAGGTTCTATTTCAGGCTCAGTCACTGGTATCTCATTAATTACAGTCTCCTCTCCAACGCTACTATCATCTATCACCCCTTCCTCTTCTGTTGTAACTCTTCTTTTTATTTCTTCCAATTCCACATGAGTCAGCCAACCGTTCTTTCTAATCATGCGAGCTTGGTCACATAATCTCTGTTCAGTCAGATTGAAGCTGTCTCTCTCTCCAAATGTTATGCATTCTGCGTCTATAGCCTCTCACTGGTTTTCCGTCATCATTTACAGGCTTACTCAAAAAATAGCACTCCATTACTGCTACATTCATACTTTTCGACCATCCAGTTGGTAGTAGTAGGATGACGACCGGGCCCACGCTGCTCCTCCATGGGACACCTGCCGAGCGAGAGACCTTCACCATCAGTTCCAGTCTCCTTTACGCTGTTATCTAAATCACTGTTTTGATTCATCTCACTCATAAAAGAGGTCGTTCTTTGTAGCAAGTTCCCAACTGGTATTTTTTTTGTGACACCATCACTATTTTGAGGTTTGTACTTGTATTAGTACGATATTCCGAAATTTGTTCCATATCTTTTGTTTAAAGTAGAAATGAGAGAATTGGGAACTAATCTCCTATTTTGGAAATTCCTAGTGAACTTGATAAGATGGAGGAATGCATTAGTTTTGAACAAAATTTGGAGAAGATGGTATTGATAAAAGAACGATTCCCTAATGTCATGGCTTAGAGTGTAGTAGGTTTTGAAATATAGATGTTCGACATTTCACACTGCCCGGCATACTATGGTGCTTTTGTCCGTTAATGATTGTAGGATACTTAGGTAACAATGCGATTACTTGCATGCAATTTAATTAAAAGTGCTTCAATCGATGAATTTGTTTAGAGTGTAAAACTCAACTACATAAGAGCGAATACACGGTACGTTGCATGTGCCAGACAGAAAGAACATTTTTTGAACAACCCAGACCGCTTGCCGTAAATTCTCTTTTTAGCCCCCCCTCTCAATAAAGCCCCCTCTCTTATTAGCCCCTCTTTTCAGAAGGAAAAATTCAATCAGCCCCCCCCCCCAATTTTCACTGATGCTGAAATAAGTAAACTTGACAAGAAACAGAGATTTTCATTTTATTCCTTGGTCGTTCAATACTTTGCATCAAATAAAAATTCACACCATGTCTCTTCCAGTCACGACAGATCCGAAGACAAAGATTTAATGTGCATTAATCATGGGCCATGTGAGAGCCTTTTACCAAAATTACAGGCCGTTGGTACTCCGAGGGATGAAGTTGACCCTTTCGAATGCTCGATTTCAGAGGGCGACATGGCCTAAGAAGATATTTTGGAATTAATAATTGATTCGTAAATAAGAAAAAATTAGTTAACCACTATAAATGATTTTTTATTACAAAATATTTACTAAGCCCCCTCTCTTAGTTTAGTCCCCTCTCTCTTATAAGCCCCACATTAAAGTGCTGAAAAACAATAAGCCCCTGGGGGGCTAAAAAGAGAATTTACGGTATGTTTTAACATAATGCTGTTAATATTTTCAAAAGAAAATGTTATCAGAATGAGAACAAAGCAACGAATAACCTAAGGGAAATGTAGTAGGATTATTATTTTGTATAATAAGCAACATGAGGACAATCTACATACTATCTGGTGTATAAAACCGGACGGTATAGGATAATCGAGCAGTATAGGATAATCGGACGGTATAGGATAATCGGACGGTATAGGGTAATCGGACGGTATAGGATCCCCTGGTGATCGCATCAAGTTACAAGAACAGTCGCCCGATTATCGCATTACGCGTGAACCTCAATATAACAGCTTAGAACCGTCCTGTACTGTTCTATACACCAAAAGCGTGTACAGCTCTGCCTATACAGCATCGATCACTTCATGATAAACAGTAATTTTCATGAGTAAAATCTCTATATCAAGTTTTTAAATTATTACCAGACATCCGTACTTATTCCGTGGGCTACTTATGCTTGTACCAGGGGCTGGATATAGGCCGTGACTTGTCTCCTGAGCTTCATAGCTAATAACTGTCTCCCCGTACTGAATAAATCTGTCATGTTACTTTAGATAAAAATTGAAGTAAGGCAACCATGATAGTCGGATATGTGGTTGTGGTTGTGTGATTTGCTAAAGAGATGTAACTGGGAAGTTTGCTAGTAATGTTAGGCCTTGCCGTTCTTTGTAGAACAAGACCAAAACGAAGGTTGGCCTTATATCAAAGCGATTAAGAAGGTTCACAAAAACATTGCTCATCTTTTTTGTTTCCGGGTTTGCATAGTTTAAGTGAAGTTCACTGACATGGATTACAAGAGTTTGATGTCTCCTGTTACCCTCAATATGTCGAGACGTCAGCGTAACCTAGGCAGCCGAACGATGCAGAGCCTAGAGCAGACCATGAAACCACTTTTTGGTAAATTCCCGTCATTTAATATTTTATTCAAATATGATAGTCTTCTATTCATTATTCATAACACAGGGCAATGGTTTTGTCTCGATAGTTGATCAGATTAATCACTAACTCTAATATGGGCACTGCCTTTTCCCGTTGCTTCATTTCCAAAATGTCTGACGAGGCCTTGACTTTATTTCATTGGAAAGAACATCAACAGTAAATTAAATACATTGATTCTATTTGGGACAGGCATGACTCACCAGAATTGGAGAGGACACGTTTTTTATTAGAAACATCTTGGCACGTGATGAGCTGCGCTTTTACAAGTGCTTGTTCGGCAGCCCAGGGTCCAGAAAACTCCTTTACCTTCCCCCGGTCAAAGTTCTTCCCTGTCAAAACTTTCCTCCAATTTTTGAGGCAATCACCGTGACTAGGGCGTGGCTAGTGAGTAGCTAGGGCAGGGCTAAAAAGTGGAAGAAGTTGTAAATGGAGACAACATCATGTTTTTTGGTTGAGTGTAGTTATCGTATTAAAATTTTGGTAGAATAACATTCAAAACATCACCGCTTAGGAATAGTATTTCTTTATAACTGTTGATCAATAAAATCGATATAAACACTCTGTAATATAAATCGAAAAGTTTCAAAACCGTGGAACATGATAAGTATCTCTTTTCAGACTTCAAACTAAAGTTGATTCTGGCTTGTTTTGTGGTTTAATTTTATTAATAGTAAAATACCAATTCCTTCCACCAATAAAATGCCTTTCCAGAGCTAATTCTAAGATGTCCTTGGTGCTATTAATTTTGTCTCCCCCCAAAACTAGTGGTTCTTGCCGCTAGTCGACTCTGTAAAAAAGATTTTCTCAAAACTTCCTCCATATCTCTATTGTTTTTCAGATTTTCCTGCGGTCAATGACCGTGCGACCGTAAGGGGGCAGCCATTTCTTTCTTTCTTTCTTTCTTTCTTTCTTTCTTTCTTTCTTTCTTTCTTTCTTTCTTTCTTTCTTTCTTTCTTTTTTTCTTTCTTTCTTTCTTTCTTTCTTTATTTATTTTTTTCTTTCTGTCTTTCTTTCTTTATTTCTTTCTTTATTTCTTTCTTTCTTTATTTCTTTCTTTATTTCTTTCTTTCTTTCTTACTTTCTTTCTTTTTTTCTTTCTTTATTTCTTTCTTTCTTTCTTTCTTTATTTATTTTTTTCTTTCTGTCTTTCTTTATTTCTTTCTTTATTTCTTTCTTTCTTTATTTCTTTCTTTATTTCATTCTTTCTTTCTTTATTTCTTTCTTTCTTTATTTCTTTCTTACTTTCTTTCTTTTTTTCTTTCTTTCTTTCTTTCTTTCTTTCTTTATTTATTTATTTATTTTTTTCTTTCTGTCTTTCTTTCTTTATTTCTTTCTTTATTTCTTTCTTTATTTCTTTCTTTCTTTCTTTATTTCTTTCTTTCTGTCTTTCTTTATTTCTTTCTTTCTTTCTGTTTTTTTTTTCTGAAGCAGACAATCGAATCAGAATGCCTTTCCGAATGAAATCCATTATAAAGATGGGAAAAATAACATCGTTGCAAGCTAGAGCTCATATCCACAACATTCTTTCTACCAAAAGAATGCAAAAATTAAGTTTCCCAAACCCCTTCATACCTGTCCATTGCCAATCTTTGGCCCTGTTTACTGCAATTTTCATCAAACTCCTTTTTATGAAAATCTCACTACTGTCATAGACGACTTTCACAATCTGATGATAACTAAACTGTCCTTGAGAATGTCACTAGCTATTTATAAGTGTTTACCTGAAGAATCCGTTTTCTGAGCTTTATCTCCAGACAGCTAAGAAACATTGAACTCCATTGCTGCAAAGGGTACCTGACATTGAAACGACTGCAAAGCTCATACTTTACGAGTACACTTTTTTTTATAAGAACCAGTAAATTTCAGTTCAGGCTGACTGTTCTTAACTTTTTCGAAATTCTGAGGCTGGATTGTTCTTAATTTGTTTTTAAATTAAGAGGGTGTAAGCAGTGCTATTGCTAGCTTTTTTCGCTCTAGGGTGGTGTACAGGCCTCATTTGCCAACAAAGTGAGTGAGACAGCCTAAATTTGCTGACAAATTTGAATATTCACCGAAAAAGCACCAACACATCGCTAAAAATCCTCGATTTTGAGAAAAAACGTTGTTCAAAATTGCATTTTGCAGAAGCTCAGCCTCAGCTTGTTCTTAATTTGTTCTTAACTTTTGACCAGTTTTGAGGCTCGTGTTCTTATAAAATTGTTCTTATATAAAAAAGAGTGTATTAGCTTTTCAAAGGGTTCACCAGTTGCTTTACCGGTATAGCATGACAACGTAGCATGACGATTTTGTCTCAGCTTCAAAGTAGTCTTTTGAGTGAATTCCTATTTCTTCCTATTGCATTTTTTCTAGCACTGTCATTGAAGTTTAAAATTCGAATCAGTTGCTTCACCCTGGGGCCTTGTTCAATCCTGGGGGCTGTTTAGGGGGCTTGAAATAGAGCGGGTTTAAAAGAAAAGTTTACTTGATGAAAACGTTTTCAATTTAAACGCGTGATGTCAGAAATATCATACGAGAATATCACAATCTGACTCCTCGTTTGTAGATTGGCCAAATCTTCACCCGGATAACAATGCATCTTATCACAAAATATTTTAGATATGGATGAGGCTTAATAGATAGGAGGGGGCTTAACAGAGAAGGGACTGAATAGAGCTAGAACAACAATATGTTATTCTTGAGCCAGATTTGTCTGTGTAGTTTTGTTTTACTTGGTGATCGCCATGACGATGTTGACATCACAACTATGCGGCCAGCACGTGCAGTTTAGTTCTAGACCGACTATAAAGGTCATAGTATTGCTCTTAAGGCTATACGGTTCGCATTCCTATAGTTCCTTTGTTCTCTGTCAAAATTACTAAACTGTCACTTTGGCGTAGAGATGAGTAACTATTGACTCTTTCCTTTGCTTTGGACTTCTTACGAAAGTGCAGGTGGTGGAGACCCGGTGCTCACGGCATCCACCCGCTCTCGTTGTCCCAGATTACGCCGAGGTTAACCGCACATCAGCCTGTAGGCTCGTCTGTGGCCACTTCCAAAGCTTTGCACCATTTTGTGAATGCGTCAAGCCACGAAATAGACAGTTTTCGTCTGCCTGTTAGATTTTAACAATCATACTTTGAATCGACTGTATATACCTTTGTTCAACGGACGACGTGCGGTACGAACGAATTTTGGAATGCAGGTCAGTGGTTGAAGTGAAAAAGTCAGCTTTTTAGACGCAGAACCCTGTAAAAGAAAACTTTTATACAAAGGATGGTGACAAACAAGTGTTGGCTATCGTTTGGTGGAAACTGTGCTAGGGACAGTATTGAATTGGAGTAATTCGCTAGCGTTCATTACGAGGGATTATCTGCCCCTACGATCTGCTTCAAGTCTATTTAACGCTGGATACCCAAGTTTATGCTAAACTGTCTAGTATGCTGTAGCATAAAAGTGAATGTTTTTTGGAGAACTGGCTCTTTTAGCTTGCGTCATTCAATCTGAAATATGTTTGCTTGTCTATGAGGAAAGCCTGAAGTCACCTGGAATTTTGCGGATTTTCTAAATAAACATCTATCAACATTTGAGATTCAGATTGCTTTTGGAACTTCAAGGCAAACAGTAAGTTGAAAAGTTACAGATTTGTGGTTTTTTGCCCTCGTCTTCTATGTTTTGCAAGAAAACGATCTTGATGTAGACGTGAATGGAAGACTCGAGGCTTCGAAATTAATGAAGAAAAAGTCAGCGTTAATCTGATAAGAAAGTGAAGTTGCAATAGTGATTTTGCGGAGAAATAATAGATATCCTGGCCTCGCTATCTAATCTGATAATGTAGTTTTTCGAAGAAAATCTTGAAAGCCGAGCTGCTGTGACGTAATTGCGAACCATATTTTAAACGGCTTTTCTGTTACGTTCTATTGAATGAAACACTGAGTAGCAAAGCAACAGCGAGATTACGATGGCGAATATCAAATAATTACAAGCTTGGCGGAGTTTCGCAAATCGAAGGTTTTCGAGAAACCGTAAGTTGGAGCACAGTCAAACACTGATCAACTGAGCTGGGTCGCATAAGAAGTTTATTTCTATTTTGATGTTAGTAGTGGCTTGCTGTGAGGACCCTTCATTTCGCTTTATCGCGTGACTCGTAGATTCTTTTGCAAGTACCGAGCTGTAAGATGGACGTTCGCAACTAAGCTTCAATTTAGAATCGGTCTGGCAATCCAACTGCTTACCTTCTACAGAACTGCATTTCTTATCGCCAGTCTTGCAAGCTACACTAGCACTGTTGTTGAACAGTGAGGCCCACCACAGAACGTCTTGTTCTGCAAAATTATTATTTTGTGATTGCTGCTAGTGCAATTAAAGTTACTTGGTATCTTGTCAATAGTGGCTTCCAGTGTGAAACAGTTTTTGTATGTCACGTTGCCTATTCTGCACCTTCGACGAAGTTCAACTCTTTATCATCTTTTTAAGCTCGATGCTATGATCAAATAGCTTTATAAATTGTCAGTTAAATGACACACGTGGATAGTAGTTCCCGTTTTAACAACAGATCGTCAAGAAGCATTGGTTGACCGGCTTACTTACGGGACACTTGGTGACCGCCAGATGGAGAACAGTAAGGCGTTGAAGATCGACCGGGCGACGGAACTGTCTACCAACCTACCGACGATATCTGAGAGTTTCCAAGAAGAGAAGCATTTTCCATTGCAGTGGCAGGGTCTTCTCACTCGCAGGCGATTCTCTAATGACAAACATTTTCACCGCACCAGCATTTCGTTACCTCCAATTTTCGCTGGGGGCACAGAAGACAACACGCACGACCGGCTCACGTCGCAAACTAAAAGAAGGCCGTCTACTCCTCGACCTGTTCCTTCAGTTCGTGAGGGAATTCCACTTAACAGTCCAAAAGCCAGTCTAGATCGAACAAATGATGGGGACCTGGGCGATCAAAAGTGCTTTTCCAAAGGCGACACGGTTCACCTTAGGACTTCTAAGCTAGTGCCGCAAGAAGATATTCGAGCTGAATCGGAAGAGTTTGATAATTGCTTCCCGCTATTTTCTGTTTCGCCCGTCAGTCTGCACAAATCTCCGCAAGATGATTTTCTGCCACAGTCGCGTATTTTCCGGCGGAGGAGTACAGGCGAAAGTCGCAACTCAAATATCTCACTGAACAGAGCAAAAATGGAGCCACGCGATGTTCACACGGATGCAAAAGTCGCATTTAGATTGATCCGGCCAAAGCAAGAATAAGTACTGGTCGTGTTTAGCAATTGTTCGACTGTGATGTGATAGTACGGCACCTATTCGAAGCACGGCACTACATGACCGTCATATGATAGTGACAAATAGCAACCCTGATATTTATAAAGGAAGGACACTTTCACTCTATGGATTTTCAAGGACCCCATGTTAACCTAACTGTTACATCTGAAACAAATGGCTATTCCACTTAAAAAAGTAACAGACTTCTAAGAGTCTCACGTTTCAAGTACGTTTCACGAGTCTCAAGTAAAATCTCACGTTTTTCTTTCGAAACAAAATGGCTTCTAGAAAGTCTCAAAAAACTACCCTTAGAATCATTTGCGTTTTAGCATAAAACTCAGTCTTATGTTTAAATTTGGCTATATCTTATGTCTTGTTGCTTATGCGACGCTCAATCGCCAAACATTAATGGCATCCTTAGCCCAAAGTGCAAAATGAATGCCAACATTGCAGTGGTGATTAAACGAGTAGAAATTGCCGTTGCAAAATTTGCCTTTTTCCATTTCAAAATATGGCACTATGTTATAAAACAGATGGGAAATCACAATTGTAACTGTTCGTTAAATATGAAGCACTTTCTGTCAGTATAGGGAAGAACAAATTTTCTGTCTAAATGCGCTGTTTTATGCACTTGATCACTTACAATTAACCTTTTGCCGAAAGTCGTGGCTTTAAACTTTGATTCTCTCTGGAGATGTTGTCGTGTATCTGTTCCACTTATACGTCTTAAACGCTCTACCATAAGATGTTCGTTGTTTTTAGCGTATTTTTCATGTACGTTAAGAGCGAACTGGGTTCTCTAAATCGATTGCTCAGTTTAGGGGAGGGTTAGATTGATTGTGCTTGGAATTGAGCTTCGCCCCTTTTTAAGTCTGTTTCGAAAAACTTGAGGACCGTTTTCACTCTCCCTCTCTCCAAGTGAAAAATTGCTCAATATTGGAGTATTTACTTTTGAAAGCGGTCTTTAAATTGAGATCTGAATGCACGCATTTCGGATGCTGTCTGCCATTTACGATGTTGATG
The DNA here is from genome assembly GCF_013076305.1 of Rhopilema esculentum. Next base: position 7,906,653 of record NW_027020025.1, read on the forward strand.
CAAGTATAATTAAAATTGAGCTGTTTTGGAAGAAAATTGCTTTGTGTTTGGGATGAAGTTTTAATATGCGACTATGTGCTAAACCTGCTTCACTTGTCTATCTTGTACGACGGAAATCAATTTTCGGATTCGTTCTGCCATGCCTTCGAATTTGTAGAAAACTTGGAAACAACTTATTGGAATTGTAATTTTCTACAGATGATATTGGTGTAATCTATAAAAGGTTCTTCGTAGGAAAGGGTGATATTTTCATGGGGTGCATTTTCATTAACTGAATGGGAATGAATACTAGAATGCTTGAGATTGAAAGCCGTGGCCTGGGTGATGTCATTCTTCTTTAGGCCCATCAAGCCTCGTTCACGTGCTGCTATCTGATTCCCGTTAATCATGTACTGGCAATTCATTGATTGTTCGAAATGCCCCGTCAATCTTATTCACAGTAAAACGAATGAACGTTTGGCTCAAAGGTTTTAACATGAATTCATAAACTGAATGATGAATTTGATATTATATTTAATTGCCTCTCAGTAGGTTGTAAATCTTCAGTGGAAATCTCCTTTTCTTGGTTTTCGCAACTTTTCTTTGGGATTATCCAAGGCTTTTGTGGTTAAAGCCACCAAACATACAATTATTGTGTTTTTCAGTACTATTCAATCAGTTTGTCAAATCTGCTCATAAAATGCCTTTCGCATAAATTTGTTTATCATTAACTACCAACCAAAAGCAGCACTTTATTACGTCATAACAACTGCTTATTAACCAAAGAATGAGCTTTACAGGAACATTGCAAAGTTGAAGAGCAAAGGTAAACAGGCACACTCTGTCCCAGAAAATGGAGCGCAGAAATTGGTAAAGAGGGCACTTCTGAGAAAGGTGCATTCTAAAAGTTGATGGCATATGCCCCTGACCCGCCACACAGCCCCCTCAGACCTACTTCGCTTCTGAATTATAAGGAAAGAATGGCGCCCAACGAGGAAAGCCGTTTCATAATGCGCAAAATGGTTTCGATACTCACAGGCTTCATTGTTCATTAAATGAATACCTTGTTTTGCGGCAAAATATTACATCAAATAGGGACTATAAACGAAGCATTTTTTAGAAATGAGGAGATCAGAGTCTGGAAAATATTTTGCCATCTGTGATCTGATTTTTACCATCATTAAACCTGTATTTTAGGGGGCTCTTTTGTGTATTGGACCGTCAATACACGCCCTTTTTAATCGAACATTTTGGCGAAATTACAAATATTTCTTGTTGCTTATAAGAAAATGAAGAATATTCTTTTTAAATTGATCCCGGTTACTTTTTAAAACTAAGATTATCTTCGTCGGTTATAGAAATCTATACAGTTCCATGGTTCACATCTTCGGCCATTGTCTTATCCTGCGAGCAGATTGTAGAGAGAAGGAATGTAAACACTTTCCACGGGCTATTTTATGATTGGAAGGAATCACACTTTTATGATCCCAGTAGCAGGGTCGGCAAAATGTATTTGAAAGTGGAGGGGCCAAAATATCGAAGTCTTGAAAGGGATCCGGAAAGGCCACCACAATGGTTGGCAGCAAGAAAAGTTTTGGAATTATTGTGTCTTAGGAATGGCCATGGAGTTTAACTGAAGGAAAACTGGAGGCAATATATCTAAGCTTTGTTTTATCAACGTGTCCTATAGTCTAGTCTGTTGTAATGATAACATGAAATAGAAAAGGTCTTGCAAAGTTTCTAGAATAACCTTTATGATAAAGCTTGTAATGAAACTTTTTTAGATTTTGAAAGTACCCAAATAGGATGGGGGAGAAAAATAAATGCTTGATATAACACTGTTTGATAAAAAAGCATTTAACATTGAAATATAAACAGAAGAACTATCAGCTAAAAATAAAAATTAAGCATTTTTGAACAGTTAGGATATTATTTTTCAACATCTGATCTTAAACTTCTTGGAGATAAAGGGTTTTTAGCAAAAAGACTCTAGGTTTGGAAACTTTGAAACCGGGCCGATCAAAAAGAGTTTTGATATAATTTATAATTGCGTCTAGATTTTCTCTTTTATAGTAGGGATGGATTACCGTTACAATCAAACTTTGAAGTTTTCTTGATGATATTTTTTAAGAACAAATCTGCCCGTTCTTTATTTCTCATATCCTCAAAAATTTTAGGTAGCAAACTGACCTTGTTTGCCAACGTTAGGCCATAGAAAAAACGAAACTCCGTCAATTTGTGCTGTCACCAAGTTATTCTGGATCAGGTTTCTCGATCAATATCCTAAAAAAGCAGTTGCTCGTTGATCAACTTGGACAATGACCGACTTCTCCGATCAAATTTCAATATTCAGTTTTATAAATGTCTTCTTTGGTAAAGACATAGCAACAAAGCTAAAGCTAAGGGCATATTTAAGGCATTACTAGGCACAGTCACTTAGAAAATGATATAGTAACTTTCTGTCCACTTTTATTCAAAAAAAATTATTTTGCTCTGCAGAAAAGTGGGGGCCGTGGCCTCCCCCGACCCCGGCCCCCTCCCCCCGACCCCTCTCGGTTTGGCCGGCCCTGAGTAGTTATTTGAAGTAATAGTTGTTAGTTATGTGAAAAGACAGTGATTATTTTTGAGTAGTTTGACGGTGTAAAACGGGTCTCATAACAAGGTTTTGTATTCGCACTTTTGCAGTAGCACACGACGAGTTGTTGCTGTTCTTTTGGATGTGGTTTTCATGTCAAAAAGCGAACAATCACCACGTAGAACATTTCAGAAAATTTTTAGCCACAATTGTTTGAGAAATTATCGTCAGCTCAGCTTTAATATACGTTTATGTTACAATTTACGACAGCTCTCCTAATCAGAAGATAAAATATTCATCAGTTCTGCTTGTCACACAATCACGCACGCTTCTGCTCTAATAACCAGATTAACAGCGCTTTGACAATGTCAGGTCATTCTGCCTAAAGACCAAAAAGGTTAGCCATCGGGCCAATTCGGTTTACATTTTAAGCCTGCCTTAATCCAAAGTTGTTCGTTATTTCCTTCTATGTGACAATCTTTGTGATATGGTACAAAACGTGACATGGTTATGGATGATGAAAGTGAAGGCTCTTTTTGTCCCATTTGCGAATAAGGTCGCAACTTTATTACTCGGTTAAGGAGCTTTGTTTTGGGACATTTGCACTGAGCATAGGTTTAGAATGGGGTTTACCATCAAATATCTATTTAAAAGATCGATATCTAATAATCTAACTTCGAGGCAAGGATTTGATGTAAAGATTTTTATCGCTGCACATATTCAGAAAATTCTCAAAATCTGGGCGTTGCATTGTGATTTGTTGGTGACCATGCCCCACAAATTTGCTCGCTTTCCAATTGAATCATAGGCAGAAGATAGTGTAGTTTTTCCCGAAACGTGCGGTTATTTGAAATTTATTTTTCTATTCAAATACACTAATTTTTGGAAATTTCGATACTCATTGTTTCTTATGAGTTTCTTAATTATGATGTCATGAGTGATGTGATGAAATGTTCGTGACCTTTTTTGTCACGTCAAGAGATTCGCTTCCGTTCTGATGCTGTATTTAGATGTGGGACGTATATTTTTATCCCTTGTGTCTAGAATTCTTGGCCAACAGGGCAATCATGTTCTTGGATTTTAGGAAATTTCGTTGTTCTCAGTTTTATCACGATTTAATAGTTTCTTAATTTTTTTGTTTCGAGTACTGGAGTTTCTTAATTTATTCTGACTGTCCAGTACTAGCTTCTTATAGCCAGTTTCTTATTAAAGAAATGAGTGTAATCTAAAACCATCGATGTACAGCTTCAAGTGTTGGCATATTTTAGAATTTTCGAGCAGTTTCCAAAGGTTCAGGGTATTTATTCCTTTGATTTCTTAATTTTTTGTCATCTTAGGACTCGGTTTCTTTGCAGACAGTTTTTTATCAAAACAGTATATACTCCTATTATTTCCTGTTTAATTGGCACAGATGAATAGTAAGAAGATCGCCTTGTAATTTATTAAATTTCCTGTTTCATGTTATTTATGTTACTTTTTTATGTTTCTTTTAAGTAGCCCTTTTGCATTTGGTACCTAAGAACCCTTAATGAAACGTTTAGCACTAAAATCAGCAAAAGATTAAGAAACTAATCCCGATCTTAGTTTCGATGAATAATTAATCTTGTCTTGTCTTTCCCAAACTTTGTTCCACTGTCGACCAACACCAAATGATAAAAACAATTAAAGGTCTGCCAGCAACGACTTTTATTGGCCTTTTATTTTTAGCAAGATTCTCAAGATGTTGTTTTAGCGGAAAACTCTGTTTTTTACTGTTTTCTTTACATGGTCTAGGTCAGGGCACCAGGTCAACTGTGCAGGCAAAATATGGATACTTCTAAATTTAGTGGCAACAGTAGTTTCTATTAACGGCCTTGATCTAGCCATAGTAAGCTAACAACTTTGTAGTTTCACGAGGACGACGCGAAAGAAGGTTTAGGATCAGGCTGCGTTGTAAACAAAGCTGAATGTATTTCATATGAATTAGAACTCAGACCGAAATTCAAGACAGCGTTAAAGCTTCATCTGGTTATCCCAAACAGAACCCACCCCGACCCCGCCTCTACCGTAGGCTTTGTATCAACTTATCCAATTACATTGAAAGCCGTACTGATCATACTTTTTTACAACTAATTTACAGCTTGGGGAGTGCGTGTAGTGTAGCTAATTCATAAGTCTAGCCCACTTTCATTGGAATGAAACGAAGGTAAAGAAGATAAGTATGGTTGTGTCTCGGCAAATTAACAATGGAATAGTTGTCACTAAAGCACTTGTAAAAATGGCAAACTTTTGGATGAAACTAAATGGCGTGAACGATTTACATAGTTCAGCTATACATAGCTGTTAATGTTATTCTTTGACAAAAAGTAACACGGATTGTTGAATAGATTTTAAAACTTTGTTTGTAAATTCAGGTTCGAGTCAAAATGAGCCGATAACCAGCTGTCTGTGAGGTCAACTCGCATCGAAGATTTGCAGAGTGCACGCACGATGGTTAATTTATAGAACCAGGGGTGCCAATCTTGTTGAAATCAGCCAGGCTCATAGGCGCCAACTTTTATTTTTCCCAGGGGGGGGGCTCAAAATTTATGTTTAGACCAAATTTTTTACAAGGGATTTATTTGATTCAAATTATTCTTTAACAATAGATAAATTTCACATTTTTGAGACTTAGAATATACATATACCTTCCTTCAGCTGTTCTGCGCTGAGTTTTCAGCCCAGTGGCGGATTTCGAACGAAATTCCCAGGGGGGGGCTGAGTTCCCCCCCCCCCCTGAGTGTGGTGGACCAGGGCTAAAAAAGTAGGGGGCCAAGGCTTCTAACCCCTTTTTCAGTAGCTTAAAAGCTATTTGATTCACAAAAAAGTGGGAGGAGTGCCATGGTATGTGGTCATCATACGTGTTTCAGTGTTTGTTTTGCCTGAGCTGGCAATTAAGGCTGGGACATTAGAATTCTCTACCTCCCATAATATTTTACACGCCTTGTCGGAAATCTTGCATTGATCCTCTTAATTTTTCTACTTGTTGAGAAGTTGTGGCATTTCACTTCAACAATATTGTATTGTAGATCAGAGCAGGGACATGACAATGGCACGGACAAGGATGCACGCCAGTCTAGGAACAGCTCGCTAGCACCAGTACCAAAACATGGTTCAGGGAGCAGGCATTCCGTTGCAGGAAGCTCAAGCGCAGGACCTGCAGCCACTTCCAGTCCCCTCGAAGAGAATCGCGCTGGAGATTTATCATCACGTGGCATGTTCAATTTGAAAGAGTCGGCTGACGAAGTAGATGCTAGTCGCAGTAGGCCAAGAAAGTCACGAAATGACCGGGCGACACGTGCTAGTTTGTCTGATCGAAGCCTACACGAGAATAAGAGTGACGGAAGACTGTCCAGCATAAAGTCCGGAAGTCGGTTGTCGAAGACAAGACCGAGGCAGTGTAATTATTCTTCTAGTGAAGAATCGTATCCAGCTAATCGGCCTGACAGAATGAACAGTAGTGTGTACTCGGAACAAGATAAAGTTCCTAGCTTGATAAATTCCCCCAAAAGTAAATTTAATGGGACAAGGCATCGCCCCAATACAGCTGAAAGCAACCTAGATAGCGGATTTGTGGGCTCTGAAGGTACACTAAAGTCACAAGAATTTTCAAACGGTGGACGAAAGAAGCTCATTCGGCCACCGCGCAGTAAGTCAGAAAGGGAGGACGAGATTCCACGACAACAAAAACAACTTTACTCTCCAAACTCAGAACAAAGCGTGTTATCAAATGAGCCAGTTTCACCTATGAGAGAGCCTGCTGGACAGCGTAGGCTATCAAAGTCATTGCGAAGGGACAGTTTATTAGATACAGTGTCGGAAGTTACCCAGGAGTCCAGACAGCAACCAGATAGTAGCTTTGGTTCTAGGAAAGCCAGTGATCGCCGAGGGTTAGGCAGTGAAGAGAAGTTATCTAACATTGCAAGAACACCTTCGGGTAGACTTAGGGAAAAGTCACGAAACAAGGGTACTTTTGATGACGTCATTAGTCTCCAGACTTCCCCGGAAACACAAACTGATGCAAGTTTTATACGTTTGCCTATCACTGTAGAAAGATCCCCTTTTCTACCGGAATCAATGACACGTGAAAACGACGATGATGGAAGTCTTTTAAACGCAGCTAATGAAATATCGCGCAGAAGTTCAAACCGTTCGAACACAGGCGGTGCTCAAAGTGGTCAGAAAAAGGCGTCATATGATGGTTTGTTTTACTATCCTCTTTTATAAATTATAATAGAGGTCACTGTTGGATGCCCTATATCCTAGACACATTGTGTATTCAATGTAAGCCTATGTTTAGTATATCATGTGAAAAACTATCTATATACCAAAGATGATATGTGTAACGAGAAAATCGTATTGCGTCAAGAATTTAGTCTATGACTTCTCATCATATAGCCTAAAATGTAGAGCAATTAGTACCAATAATGGCTCCAAGCCCCCCCCCTCCCCCCCCCCCAGCTCTACACTGGGTCGTTTCGATTTATATTTCTTCTAATTTCAGTGAGTGAATGTTAGAGGAAAGGTTATGTTTTGGCAACGTATTTTTTGTGGTGTGATTCTATGGTTTTGAAACTGCGATTAGGTGACCAAAAAATAGTCATGAAAATTCTCTTTAGGCAAAATTGATGTCTCCTTTTGGTAAAAGAGTGTTGTCTTGAGTAAAAAGTGTGTGGCCTAAATCCCCTCCCCACCCACAGTCTAGTAGTTGGCGTTTCCACTATTTAGTTCATTTTCCAACTACATTCCCGTTAATAAAGACATTATAAAGAAATAAGAATGTCCTTTTGTAGGCTTCTCTTTTGCTGATCCTTCTGAGAAGCCAAGATGGCCCACAAGAGAAAGAATGGATCAAAGTGTGACTGGCTCAAAATACAGTTCAGCAAGTCGAAGGCAAAGGTATATTTCAGCTTAGTATTCATCGTATTGGCATTGCTCTGTATGTTGTTTTTCGCTAGGGAATCATTGATTAGTGTCCCCATGGACGGGAGATACTGTTTTGCTAACATTAATGTTTGATGCATTTTAGCATTTCTGCATAAAATTTCCACACCAGTTTGAGTTTGAGTTTCAATTCCTGACATTTTTATTGAAGATGCATGATTGTGGATTTTCAGGCTGATACTCTTGTTTAAATTGTAGTGAACAAACTGACCGACTTCGAGGCAATTTGAACCTGCTTCGCGACCAGTTAGCTAAGTTGGATCAGTACCGTTTTCACCCGGATACTCGCAGACGCTCGACTGTTCGCGGAGACCGTCAAGGCCCTGTAGAGACTCCTCATGATAAGTCTTATGACGACATACGACAAAAGCTAGATGAACTGAATCATCAACTTCGAAATTCCCTTAAAAATATACAGCCCGGTGATGGTTTGACACACACACCGCACTATCAAGGTGACCGGGATTACGAAGACCTCAAAGAAAAGATCGATATCTTAACAGGAGAGTTGCAAAGAGCCAGGAAAAAACCTGCAGTTCGTGAACCTGAAATACCTGTCGAGTTCCCTTCTCCTGTCAGACCACTCTCTCAGCCGACTCCAGCCCGAGAGTTGTATGGTACTCGGGAGGCATACCAAACGCCGACACGGGAGCCATACCAAACGCCGATCAGAGAATCTCAGCCGTCATTTACCGCTAAGACAAATGCGCCGCACATTCAAGAAACGAGTCCAACTGTAATTCCAGTCTGTCCGATTTGTTCCGGCGTTGGCTACCATAAACATGGGGATTACGTTTTTCCTCGAGATTTTCTCGAATCAGGCCGGCCAGTGCAAATTGTTCCAGAAGGACTGGCACAGAATTCTGACTCGTATTTGCCTCAGCGGTATATTACATCGACGCCAAATGGTATCCCTGGAAGATTAGAGACACCACGACTTCCACAACCAGTCACTGCCAGCATGCAGCACCCATCAGCTGTTGGTTATCTAGTCGATGCTCCTTCTCCTTACAGGTATCCCAACTTATTTTAAGTTCAGTTTTAATGTATCTAAAACAGATCTAGATTTTCTTGTGTTAGTCTCTTCACTGTAAATCAATTCTTAGTGTTGCCGAACTTGGATTTATTTGTCTAAATCAAGCAAAAGGCCTGTCTTGCAATGAGTTTTGCAATTCCACGTCATGATGAAGAAATTGAAGCTATGTTTTAGGGTATATCCGCTGATATACCCCTACCTTAAAAATCATTCTGAATGAAGCCGTAAAGCCCAATCTCCAGCAAGAAAAAGACTTCGCTACGAGATACTTAACGCGAAAAAATCCTTGTTGATGTTTTTGTTAATGTTGACTTCACGGACATTGGATTGTTGACTTCACGGTCACGGACATTGGACATTGGACGGCCATTTCGCTGATTTTTTCTTACACTGGAGCCTTTCTTGTCTTCTTAATCTAATGATTGTAAGCTTGGTGATTTGCGATACCTTTATTTATAGATCGCGCAACAATTTATTTTTCATTTCTATCTATTCATGAACTCTATACTCTGAGTGTCAGATGAAATGAGTTTTGATATCATAAACCTCTGCTTTTCCGTGCTACTTTCAAATACTCAAATTTATACACTTGTCGTTCTCTGATCTTTTGAATGGAATTTCTTCCCGTTGCAACCTAGAGATCACTTTTGATATTTGAAGTGGCGTGATCACAGATCCATATCATGGTGACAAAGCCAACCTTTCCTTCGTCCGTCTCAGTGTATTTGATCTATATATTGTTTTTTATAGCAGATTTTTTATCTCACTAGATCCATGCCTGACCTTGGCAGAGCCGGTTCCTCTCAGCTGTACCTAACCCCAAATACAATACACCACATCCATACCTTCCATGGACAGAGAAGATCTCGAGGCAAATCTTCGTCCAGTGATTCTCAATCCGATGATGAAGCAGAAAGGCAAAACAGCAGGTGAGCTGAAACTATTTCTAAATTCTTATCAAAGGACATTGGTTTTAAAAAAATTCAGTGAGTTCGGAAAGTTTACAACAGTTTTGAAAATATGAATTAGAAATGTCATGTGGTTCGATCAAGCTTTCTGGTCATGGTGCACAGTCCTTATCCACACAATATTTTCACAGCTTTTCGAGCTGCTCTCCCCATTACAATGTTGCTTAATTTAGATATTTATGGACACCCATGATGAGAATCTTACGTTCAAACACCTTTTTTAAACAATTAACATTGCGCATGGGGAAAGGGGAATGGAAGAGTGCTACACCTAAGTATTGCATTGTATGGAGCTTAATTGGCTTGAAAGCATACCAGAGTTTGCAAAGTACAACACATTCCAAGCTTATTTAATTAGCTGGTCATTTACAACCCATTTGATACTTCTTGTCATGCTCATTTCTTTCCAATGAAGCCTTCTCGTCCTTCTTATTAATCTTCGTATTAGCCAGAAATTTTTTGAAATCACCTATTCTATGAAAAGCAAAGAGTTTTCACATGTTTAAGCGTCTTAGGAGAGGAGATGTTTTCAGTCCAAACTATGATCGTTCTTTTCAAATAATTGAAATTGCTCATACCTTTTTAACACTATAAAAGCAACACGTATTTCCACTTTGCTACTAAATATTACTTAAACTCAAGTGGGAGATTGGAAATTATGAATTGTCAGCTTTTTTTAATTCTTATCGATTCATGAAATAAAGAAATTCACAACATTTTAGCTCTTAACTGAAACAACATGCTCAGAACACCGTTTTTCTTGGAAGTAGCAATTTGCACCCAAGCCTGTGCATGAAATTTTTCTTAGAAAATCGCAACCAAGCATTCATTATTCTCACAGCTAATCGTTGTGGTCAAATAGTCGTATTTGAATATCAATGTTTTCCTTTTAGGAGCAAAAGCAAGTCGAGATTTCAAAAAAGTCGAAATTCAAGCCGAAATTCAAAAAGTCGACTTCTAGATGAGGTAAATGTGCTCTTAAGGCTAAAAATTGTCTTTTTATCCGATCATATGTAGTTTAGATTATAGGGCATTTGTCATAGACCATAAATCATATCTAAAAACTTAAGTTATCCAGTGAACCCCCTTAAGGCTTGCTAGTTCGAGCATTTTGGGATTTGGACTATTTCAAGGGGGATTTAGCTTAGGGGGGGGCATATAACAGTCATTTGAAAGTCGTCATACAGATAGTTCTTATTTAAAGTATTTTCACATTTTCAAATTAACTTTGAGAAACAGAACATTTGCTAAGACAACACATACAACTAGAGCAAAGCAAAAAAGCTTTTGTTTATTTTAGTACTTCATGTTTTAAAAGTTGGCATGTCAGCATGGGAGCTCATCTGAGTGTGATTGCTTGTTAAAAATTCGAGCCTGTGGTACATTATGGTAGATCTTCTGAGGAAACGAAATCGTTTTATCAACATATTTATCGACAGCTTTTTGCCCTAATAGTTGTAATATATCCAAGGCTCGTTGTTTTATGACAAGTTTTGCACAAAGGCCAAATTGCATTTAATGTTAATTCTGATGAATTAAAGCCTTGCAATGACATAATGGCGTCGTTTCATTTTATACAGTATGACGACTGGCGCCTCGACGATGCTCTGAACGAGGCAGGTAGAGCAGCATGCAGTATGCAACGAGTTTCCCGGCGAATGCTGAATAACCTGGCAACAGATCTGATCAGATCAGGATATTCGGAGTATTAGATAAGTCAGTTGATTGAAGCATCTTGTATTTGACCTCATTGTATAGTGTTGCGGCTATTATTTATACGTTAAGTGATAGGTTTTGAACAAAATGTAAAGTGAAGCGCGTCCGCCTTTTTTAATTGCCAGAAACGCTGAAATGCCTACTCTCAATTAGGGAATTACGAAAAGAGGGGGATACTGTTAAGAGGTTCTTCTCTAGCATTTTCAGATAATAACATCCTCAGTTAGGATTCATCAACCTGATACAGTCTTAAGCATTCTAATTACATTGCCAAGGACTCAAGTATGCCCTACCCCATACTAATATGCGATTATCTGCTTATCATTGACCCATATTCGGAAAATTCAAACACTCAACAATTGCTAGTCATTTTTGGGGAGTCTTTAAAATCATCAATTTTTTCTCATAGGGCTGGGTTAGTTTTTTGGTACATTTTGTTCTTATTTTCAAAAGGTAATTCAAGCTAACGGAATGATTAAACTTCTCTTTCGTCCTTTTATTTGGTCATTTCTCTTAGGCCCATCAACCAAATTTAATTACTGCTCTACTTGTATCTCTTTGTCATAAATAAAATTTTGCTTTAAATCCCAGTCACCTATTTGCAGAAAAATGTTTAAAGCAATTTTAGAGAATGTTATCCAATTTTGAAAGTCAGAATTAATTAGGTACTATGATATTCGCCGGAGAATAATAAAGACTAGAAATGAAAGAATGATGTGGTTTCTTTTCATATTGGATAACAATTTTATGTGATAACGAGGAGGTAAATTTTTGTCTAGGTCAAAAAGATTTCAGAAATAAAAGAAAGGTTTTTGAATGAGTGTTGGCCGAATAGTCGACACGTGTTTGTTATATTGTCGTATGTCTTATGGAGTCAAAAACGATAGATGTTTTCTTCAAACAATTTAGATTGTAAAATGAACTTTATTGTGTTTTCAGTAGATTGACTCACCGAGTTTTGTCTCAACAGAATGATTTATTCTGAATCCTGTTAATCTAAGACGCTGCTGAGCTGAAATTCTTTCAGTACGAACAAATTAGATGGTTTTGGACTAGGTGCAAATACGTAATCACTATTAACAGTTTTGTCTGCCGATGCTTTCCTTTTCAATGTATCTTCGTGTGCATTCAAATTTAATCTGGCTTTGTACAGTGATTCAATAATCTAAATCTGCATGTCCTTTCATTCTATCTGCGATGCAAAATCTTGATAACCAAAAAAATAAAACATCCCATCGTAAACGATTCATCTTTTTAAACCAAGTTTTTATAAGAGAACATTTAAAGCATCAGCATAAACTCTTTTCAAGAAGACAATGCTGAATCTTGCTTTAGCGTGTCTTTGTACCTTGAAAACTGGTCTTAAAATCTACTCGCATTAAGGTCATTTTCTTTAACTTGATGTTGTTAAAAGTGCCCTGTTTCACAAGAAGCCTCCGGTTTATCCTGTGAGTTTTTGCGTTTACCAATTAAGTTCTTTTTCTTGGTATTTTTGTTGCGTTTTTTAGAATTTGTATTTACGTTTTGATATCAATCTTTATTTTTTATGGTAGATTTAGATGTTTACAACGTTTTTCTTGTATCAAACGAAGGACAACAAAGTTTAAACTTACATACCCAGGCATTCTAAGAAGTGCTCCACATTCTACCTGCCCTCGTTATACCGGCAACCCTTTATTGGGCATTTTTAAGCCAGCGTAGGAAATCCTTGTGTAAAAAAATGACATGACGATACTAGGAAAGTTTATCCTCTCTGCACCCCCACAAGATTCCTTAAAGTAAGTTAATGCCACCAAACTCCTACCCGGGTTGCGAGCAACCCACAGAGTTAACTGGCTAGGGTATGAAAGCACAGAATACTTTATGTCCAAACTTTCTTATCTTAAGATTATGGTGCAGAAAAACAGGAAACTGGTTTTTCAAATTTGTTCTTTGTAGCCTTGTAGGCTGAAAGCTGGACATGTTTTTGCCAATTATCTTCTTTTAGGTTTTCGTAATATTTGTAAAGAGAAGTTTCTTTGAGTGTGCTAATAGCAGCTAAGCCCTGACAATTCACCATCTTGAAGCGTTTAGACATACATTATCCATTGTCAAGTGCTACAGACTCTATTTTATCCCTATATCGTCTCGTTACATTTTGAAGGCTGCATCATTTTCATGCACCAACAAGTTGTAGAATAAACCTTGGAATGTGGGTTCTTGAGAAGGGAATTCTCTGCAAGTGTGCTTAGATGTCATTTTAATGCCGCAGACCAAAGTATTTTCTCTAGATCGTGTTACATATTTATTGTGCTTTAGGTAAAGCCATCAAATATTTGGGGATAGAGTTTAGTATAGGAAGCATTTTAAAGGCTTTTTTAACTGTATATTATCGTCAATTGCCTAAAGTAATATATATTTTTCACATTGATTCGGTTGTCTTTTTATTGCCGTTTTTGGTTCTGCCTGCACTGTTTGTCTTACTGTTGTGAATATTTTCTTGTAGCCAACCACAACTTTAGAAGTTGGCTTAGCCACGAGCCTGTAGGAGCAGCACCGTTAATGCGACTGAACGCGTGATATGTTTTGAAATGTTGTTTTTAATTTTCTTCCTAATCGTTATCCATATTAGAGGTAATTGTATATGATCTAATGCAAAATAGCCCTTGCAGAAACCATATCCATCTAGTCTCTATTCGGTTTTAAATTTCAAAAATGCAATTCTTGTGAAAAATCTCATCATTGACGCTATACCGATACGAATAGGGTTGGGTAGGTTACAAAAGATCGAGGGTCAAATCCTGATCTCATAAAGTTTCTGATCTATTAAACTTTGAAAAGCTTTTCTGTCCTAATTAAATTGATGCAACCTTACGTGCGACAGCCCCCCCCCCCCCCATTTTGGGCAGGATCAGTTTCGTAATTCGTCTAAATTCGACAAGAAAATATTAGGGAAGAGTGATATTTTGGCGACAATTTTTTGTGATATAATCTTATGATTTTGAAACTGCCTTTTCGTGACCAGATCAATTGCTAGTCTTGAGCTTTTTCTAGGTGTAAAATTTGCGTTCCTTGTTGGTAAAGGGGCGGTTTCTGACAGTAAAAAGGGCGTGGCCTCAAACCTTTTAATTTGTTCTCCTCGGAGCCTAGGGGCTGGCAACTGATAACTGATCAGACAACTGATATTGGTAAAGCCTTGGTCAAAAGATCCAATGTTTAACCCAACATTTCTCCCAACATCATGTTGGATGAAATGTTGGATCGTTTGACCACCATGCTGGGTCATCCAACCAGTGCTTCAACTTGGAAGGGAAGTTTTTGGAAAGGAAAAAGGAAAGGTTTTGTACAAAAAGAATATTAGTTAAGCAGATTAAGTACTCGCTCTTTGCGTTTTTCCTGAAAGATTACCCCGGTCAGTTAGATAAGACTTTGAAAGATCAAGCTTGCATGATTTTATTCGAGTTATAGGTTGAGTCGCACTTTTGTCGTTCTTTTCAGGAGTTTCAGAAGATTCATCAAAGACAGGGCTCGTGACTTTGTCTTCGGCCTTTTCTCTCTGCGGAGGGAGACTTAAGCTTGGTATATTTTGGTCTTTGCTTTTTCAAAAAATTGCGAAATTTTCTTTGTGTTTGATGTAGCAGCTTCGACTATACGTTTCATTTCGGCCCTTTTGCTAGCACCAGATTTAATAACACGCTTGGGATAGGAAGACATTGTGAAATGAAAACAAGAACATTGATCGATGCATTTGAAAACATTATTAGATTTGATTGATAAACATTTTTCAACCGTTTCATTGAAGAAATCAATTAGATTTTAGATATCTGTGGTATCCTTGTTGATTAAATACAAAATTCAACGATATAGATGTCCGTTAGAGGAAAACCTAATTGACATGCTATATCTTACTTCATTATTATATGGTTGCTCTAAAATCATATCAAGTCTTACGGTCATTTCAGTGCTGCTGTAAATTTTACTAAGAAACATGCTTTCATCCGAAAACCCTTTCTTTCGAGAAACTTGTTGGGGGCCCCTCAAGGACCCAAATGTTTGGAGCCCTTAGTTTTGTGTTTAAAGGGGCACACCGTGCGTTACGCCATTGCTTTTTTAATAACAATTGTGATGCATGTATGAATTTTACAATTTTAATGCAGAAAACGGGATTTTGCCTCTGATTTTGTGGACAAGTCTCTCTCGCTTGTTTTCTCCTTGTTCCGTTTTTTTCCGCGAGAGAGAGAGAGATCTTGCCACGCCCTCTTTTTAGAGCTTGTTTTTATTGTTGTTGAGTGACCACACATCTGACACATCCCTCCTTCCAAGACTATGATTATTATTATTTAGCCTTCACACTGCCTGTTCAAGATGGCGGCCGAAGCCGGAAAGTCAGATCATTACGCTGACTACAAATTTGATAGGGCAAGAATAGCAAAATTATTTAGTGAGCTAGATGCAAATAAAGATGGGAAAATAGATGTAACTGAACTTTCTGAGGGACTTAAGCGGCTAGGAGTGAAGCATATTCCCGGATCTGCTGAGGTTTGTATCAATTAGGCCAAATGTCGAAGCCTTGTTTTTGTAACATGTAAACGTTATACTTAGCACTGGCTTTAAGAAATTCTATCCACATTGAACTGTCAGCTAGCGATTTTACAGAATAAAAGAACTGCTTTTGCTAGCAAAGCCATTAACTTCAATGCAATATTTTAAAAACTTTTCCCTCCCACAGAAGTCAAGTCATTACCTCAAAAGTCATGGCATCGGTTGCGTCTTTACGTTGGCAATTGATTTTGACTATTTTGCAAATATTAAATATCTATGGTTATTTCTTCCCAGTAACTTTCTTGAAGTTTTTCTTGTTTGAGAAAGTCTCCAGTTAAAAGAGGATCAATGCAAACTAAATACTGATAACGATAATGTATTCTTCAACAGTCACGTCAATCAGAAACAGCAGCAGAATTTTTTTACAATATGAAATGATGAGATAGCAGAATTAAACCAGCACTTATTGCATGAATGCCAATTATTATTTATTAGCTCCATTCATTTGAAAAACCATCAGAAAGAATTAGGCTTGTGAAATATTTTAGCTGTGAATTCGATGTTCCCACTTAATGTGATGTTATGGTTTTTTCTTAGTATCATCAAAGTTCTTATCTTCTTGGAGAGGGTGTCTGGGGGTCTGGAAACTATAGAACCGCCTGAAATTTTCACAAAACCATTAACCCATGCAATATTTCTCTTAAAACTGCATAACTGCATGAAAAATTAGTTAAAACTGAAAATAGTGAATGTGTAGATTTTTCTTTCAAGCATGCAAGTTGTAGAGTTTAGGATGTGAACCTAAAAATATAACTGGAATAGAGTACTAACCAAAAGCAATGAGGCTGACAATTTTTGTTCCATTTCTGCAATCAAATTGATGTGGCTCTGATATGCAGGTTATTCCATATCTGGAACATGCACCTAAGAGAAAGTCTGTTGATTTTCCCAACTCATCATAGTTGAAATCCCATCCCATCCCATCCCATCCCTCCCATCACCACTGTTGAAATCGAATTCATCAACCTTGTCTGAATTCTCATCTGCGCCACTCACTTCTTCAAATTGTTCTGCACTAACACCAGTATTCTCATCACTTTTCTTTATGTATGAGGCACAAGCAAATATATTAAGACTTAGATCTAAAAACCAAACATTTTTCCATTACAAACTAGGAATCTGACCTAAATAATGTCCAAAAGGGTTCACTAGTGGCAATATTGAAAATTGAAGAGCCAATAGATTGTAAGGCAGATACAGAAAAACCATGCCGAAATATGGGCAAAACTGTTTAACCTTAAAACCCAATTACCCCCTCTTCTTGACATTAATCCTGTAAGGGGTTAATTATTATTTAGCAATTCAGTTTCTTGAAAAACAATTAGACAGAACATTTAGTTTTATTTAGAATATTTAGAATAAACTAGAAACGAAGCTGAAAAGTTTTTCACATCCCTATTACAGGGGCGGATCCAGAAGGGTGCGAAGGGGGCTCGAGCACCCCTCAGATTTGAGAAAAAATTTTTTGGGGATTAAAGCTTATTCTACTGCAATTTTGTTTATAATTATTTAAACCATTTATTATCTCTTTTACCAAGAAGTATGCACATCTCCTAAAATTGTTATATCCGCTTCAATGCCCCGTCTCACAACTGCTCAACATTTTTATTTCAGTCCATGCATTGAAGTGTTATCAAACTCCCCCTGGTTGTACTGTATAGCATTCTACAGACTCGGAAAGCATTGTCTCCTCTTATAACCAGCCACTTGAGGAACCCGTGGCCTGTAAATTATACAATTTTCTGCACCCGTGAAAGTGAATCTAGCCAATCACGTTGCCAGGTCGAGGGGTTCTAAACTTTGGCACGAGAACCCATAGATTTCAAAAATCCAAATCATCAAAGAATACCGAACAAACCAGGGGGAGTTTCTTCGCTTCAATCTACAGTCAAATGTAAAGTGGTTTTATGACCAGGGGGAGTCGAGCTTGAACAGGGGGTATTGAATTATGATACAGCACGCGACGAATGCTTAGGCGCAAATTTGCAATATGTTTTCGTAGGTCTTTTGACGATCTTTACCTGGTGCTCGATGCTGTAACGGCAGAACTTGTAAACGCTTTGGTTTATATAACAGAACGGTTTCAAGTTCAACTCCGTGTTTCACGTCTTATTCATAGACCATGAGTTATGATTTATATTCAGAGGATAAAGCTTGCCCGAGCCCTTGTTATTCTTTTTTTTAATCATTCAAGAACTACATACAAAACATCTTAAAAACTTGCCCTTACTATTCTTGACCAAAAGGGGTTTCCTTTTTATTCCTACTTATATTCCTACGAATACTTTTTTCTCTAAAGATTTCAAATTCATAAAAATACTCAAAACGGCAGGCCCATAGCGAAACGTTCAGGGCCTTCTTTGTTTGGTTTGGCATCATATGTCGATGCATGCCATGCATGCTGTGTTCGAATCCCTGTGTTCAACTTTTGTTCGACTTTTTTCTATTGTTCTATTGTCTCTAACGACGAGCACTGCCTTTCAAGTTCAAGAGCTTCATTCCACCAGCCGCGTTAATTTTTTGATCAAGCTGATCAAGTTCTAATAAATGGCTGCAAAGAGTCAAAAATTAAATTTTGCTTTGGAAATTTGTGGGCTCGGGCCTTTTGCCACTGCGGGCCATGATATAATATTTGACTACAGTTTCTATACTTTTGTACCCTAAGTGAATATGAGGGGGGCGAGCTGCAAATTGCGTTCAATTGACATAAAAGCTGAAGCCAACGTTCCAAGTTCTGATCAAAGTGTGGCAAAAAATTACTATATAAATCAAGGCATCCAGGCTTTTTAGTTTATGGAAGACTTTCATTTCATTATGGCTTATTAGCAGGGGGTGTACGGAGTTTGTGCATAGCAACACCCTTGGTTACCAAGCCTTGCGTTTTAGCACCCCTCAGAATAATTTATAGATCTGCCCCTGTATTAGATATTGAGACACAATTATGTAAATATAAAATATCCAAATATTCAACTTTCAATATCTAAATATTTGATATTTCATTAATTAAATAGTTTTAGGATTTAGATGTGCCTTGCTTTTTAACTGATGCTGAGTTGGAAGCGAATAAGCTGTGCTTCAAATTTGTTGCATATGATATAACATTGTTTTTTATTCATTTCATTGAATTGTAAATGTTATAATCAAGTTGCAATGTAATAATTATTAACCATTGTGTTGCAGAAAATAATTGAATTGGGAGACAAAACAGATGATGACCATCTTACTCTTGATGAATTCTTGAGATATTGTATGGACCACGAAAAGAAGCTATGGCTTGTATTTAAAAGCATAGATACAAATAACTCTGGTAAGTTGATTGTATACATGACACTTTGAGTCAGATTTGAGCTAATTGCCAGAATCATGGAAAATTCCATTGCTATGGGACATCTGAAAAATGCAAATAACATTAAGTCCTTCCTAAACTGAACCTTCCATTGGCACTTCTCCTTATGATGTATTATTGTATTATATGAAAAACTCACTATTTATTTGTTCTTTGTGTTATTAGCAATCTTATGCATGATTAAAAAAGTATAAAAAACCCTTAGTAGATATGTAAGGGGAATGCTCAAATCATTTTTATAGAATGTATTAACCTCAGCTTGCAAGCATTTCATTATTCAGGCCTCTCCGGGAAAAAATACAACGCAGGCTATGAAAAGCTCTTCCAAGTTTGGCTGCCTGGGCTATTTAGCCCTTGCAGAACTGTTGTTAATATTTTTACATTTTAGTATTTACAAAGGCAAAAATACTATACCTTGCCAATTCTTTAAAAATTATTCATCTTAAGAAGGCATTTTTGTGTGTATAAATACCTTTAAGTTTTGTATTATCACTACTTAAAATGAGCCAAAAGAGGAACATAGCTTTTTCAGAATAACGCAAAATTTTGTTAGGTTTTGCTAGTCAAATGTGACTTTTTGGGAATGCCTAGTTTTTATGTCGTGACTTGTAAAGATACTTTTTTGTATTTGACAGCATGGTGTAACATTTCTTGTTTTAATTATTAATAGCATTTACCTCGCTTTATGTTATTCCTTTCGTGCGAACACATTTCCTATTCAGTCTTTGTAATATGAGGCGTGCGATCGCACGCGCACGCCTCCACACACGCGCAAATTGTCCAAGGCGTGCTAATCATCGCACGCGCAAAACAAAGAATTTGCCACAAAATTATTTTAAAATTGCTCAACTCAAAGTAACTCAAAGTCGCCAAAGTCGGTTCTGTCGTTGTCCAAGGTGTTGTTAAAGTATTCCCATAAGGGATTTAACAACAGCGTCAAAAAGATCGCTTAACAGTTAATACGACAAGATCGCTCAGTTGACCCAAGGGGGATTAATCTGCAATCAATACCTGGTGCTTACTGTGAAAACCCGGCAATTTAAATTTTCGATCCAAGAGATGTTTTCACTGTTCGATTGATTACTCTGTTCTTCGGTAATCATGGCGAAAAGAAACAAAGTGGAGCTGGCAACATTCATTGGTTGGGGAAAGAATGAAATTATCGGTTTCAAGTCGGAAAAGGATGATGCTACTTCGATGATGCTGATGGAGTATTTAGTACGATGAAGTGGTTTGATCAAAAGTAATGGAACGACAACAAGGATTACGGGTTCCCAGAGATCACTGCTTTGCAGCTATTTTCAAAACCCCCCCTCAGCGAGACGAAGTTTGACGTTTCGAAAGCTCTCAAGGAATGGAAGTCATTCAAAAAATACGTACAATATAATGCTTGTAGGATTGAAGCAAGAAAGCTGTGGAAAAATACGCTTTCTTACAGGGCAGACGAGTACCCCAACCTGTGCATTCTGGCAAAGATAATGGTTGCAATATCTGGCTCCAATTCATCGGTAGAGAGAGCATTCAGTATTCTCAGCATATTATTGTCAGATAATGTCATACAGGGTTATGGAGATGAGACTTCGCATCGCAGTCAATGACATTATATGGACTGACGATGAAAGGGAGAATATTTTGAAAAGGGCAACGGAGATCTATCTTTCGAAAAGCAGAAAGCGAAAGCTGGATAATTGCA
The DNA here is from genome assembly GCF_013076305.1 of Rhopilema esculentum. The sequence continues at coordinate 7,927,509 of NW_027020025.1, forward strand.
ACAGTTTATCGAAGAAACCGAAGCTAGATAAGGAGGAGGAAGCTGAAGAAAGCTCTGATGAAGAAGAAAGTGACGGTGACTGTACTTATTTTTAAATTATTTTAAACTTGTTTTTGTGCCCAAAGAAAGTGTGTTCATTTCGATGTTTGTGTCATTTCTCTACCCAATCCTTCTCATTTGATTGTTAGCTCAATTCCAAAGAAATACCGATCTAACGGTAAGATATTTTTTATGAATATCCGCTAAGATATTCACGGGTAATAGAATTTAGGTAATAGAGTAGGGTCTACGGGTAATATAATTTTTTTTCAATCCAGATTTCTTTAAGTGACTAATTAAATTTAACATCTTTAAAAAAGAACAAGAACAGTTTCTCCGTCAATTACCTTGGTTTCCGTTCAGTTTATAACATAAAAGGTCTCCTTAAAGCAGCACCCAGTTCTTGACAACAGAGATGAGAAACAACCGATAAAAAGCGGTTCGCATCGCACGCCATCGCACGCGCAAAGTAACCAAGGCGTGCGAAATGCCGCACGCGGCCTATTTTCATATTACAAAGACTGCTATTCCATTGCAAGTTTTAGCAGTTAATATAGTTTGTTAACATGTGATAAGCACATAGATGTGTAAGACCTCTTTCTCTTCATTAACTACCATCCTGATATTTAGCGATAAGTAGTTCAAACATGGGAAGCTAAACTGCATGGATTAAATGAGAATGCTGGTTTGAAAAAGCTTGCGTCTCTGGGAAAGGCCTGATTATCATGCAATTAAGATACTTTTGAGTGACACTTTTTGCCTAGTAGCAGTTTGGGTGTTGCCTTTTGGATCTGAAAATCCATACAGTCCATATTCGATCTGAAAATCCTTTGAATTCAATTTCCATATAAAATATTCATAACAAAGTACCTGCTTCTTTAAAATGGTAACATCAATCTATTGTCATTCTTTGAATGTAGAAAAAAGGAAATAAATACTTTGTTGCTGCAGGTGGATTCTAATATTTTTTATTTAATGAATATTGCAAATGATTATCTGTCATTTTTTTGTCTTTGTTGATGCTGGATCAGGAGCTGTTCACAAGTTATCTCCTTACATGCACTTTTATTTAAAAAGATATATGCACTTGATAGTCTTTTTGTTTCTTCTTTTTCTGAACATTTGTCCATATATGCCGGGTTAGGTATACAATATTTTGTGTTCACTATTATTGTCATTGGATCAATTAAAACCAAGATCTCTCTCAGCTCTTAAGGGCCTATCTACTTACCAATATAAGAGAACTTTGAATCAAGTCTTGTGTATTAATGAAATCCCTTTATTTCATACTATTATATTAACTTATTCCAGGGACAGTGACTAATAATGAATTAAGAGCTGCATTTCACAGACTAGGAGTTGAAGTTGAAGATGAAGAAATTGCCTCTTTAATGAAACAGTAAGTAAACATAATTGCTTTTGGTGATACAGATCCTTTGATTTTTGCAAGAAGAAATTATCTTTTGATATTTTGAAGAAAGCAGTTAATCTTTTCCCATATTTGCTGAGACATCCCTTGATGCGACTTTAAGCGAGCAGAACTTTCTGGCACAGACATTTCAAAAGAAGTTTCCTTAGTTATATTTTTACTAAAGCCTTTGTTTGTAACCAAGCCTTCAATCTGCTGTATTTTCACCCATGTTCCTTCAATGATGTCAGCTGGTAGTAAATTATGTTGTAATTTCTGGAAGAAGGTGCCTTCAATGTGAACAAAACCAAGCTCAAGAACTGTAAAAATGGCATCTGCGAAGGCAGTGAAAAATAAATTAGGAAGCCTGGAGCCCAGTAGTTGGAGATAAGGCTCTTAATATGAAAGAAATTACTTTTCCCTAGGATATACACAATTTTATGAGGTGTGTATGTTGTATGTTATTTTATAACAATATTTTTCATTAGGTTTTTATTCATAATCATGTATGCAAAGCTTTCTACTGATTTAATTTAGGTAATTAGAAAACTTTTTAAGTTTTTGCAGGTATAATTCTTTTTGTGTGTTGTGTGACAATCATCTTTTGTGAAAAATTACTAGGGTGTAGTAATGTCACCAAAGGCAAGTTTTTGTTGCTTACTAAGGAAACATACTATTATGGCTTTGAAAAGAGCAAACATTTTACAACATAAAAGCTTTTTCGTCTGACACTCCTCAGAGCATAAAACGTCAGAGTAAGGGTTCGAAAGAACACGATGAAAAATATATTCCCAGTTGTGGATTGAATGTCTTCTGGATAGCCATTGTCCAGAAAGAGGCAATCTGAGGAGTGTCAGACGAAAAGCTTTTAGCCAATATGTTGTAAAATGTTTGCTTTTTTCAAAGCCATTTTCAAGTTCTGTACCGCCAAAAATTGTTCACATACTATTATGTTATAAAGTTGACTTGATGTGTTCTCGTTTTAGCATGGATACGGATGGCTCTCTACAGGTTGAATGGAAGGAGTGGCGTGATTACCATTTCCTAAACCCACATTCTCATAATATCACTGATATTCTTAAGTTTTGGAAGCATTCTATGGTAAGATACGCACTTTTTATTTTTGTTCTTCTCTATCGTGCAATCAGATATTATCCCAAAGACAAAACGTTCAATCTTATGGCTTTCTTTAGTACATGGGGCCAACTGAGCGAGGGCGTCACTAAGAATCGATTCTTGGACTACTTCTCTTCAATAATTTCATAAACGAAAAACTTTCTTCAATGAGTTTTTAATCAATTTTTATGTATCTTGCAATCAGATATTTTCCCACTGTGTTTCTCTATATTCCTTTAGCCCAAATTACCCTTACCGGCATCATTTCACTGAGCTTCTTAGGCCCCAAGTGGCTAAGGAATGAATCTCTGTTATTTATATGTATTTATTTTTATTGGTATCCGCACTATTACATCATATTTTAGTTATGCTGTAATCCACGCTCCTCCCGTGTAATCCACGTATTAATTCAAAATCATTTTATTGTTTTTTTAATATTAAGCCTATTTTATTTCATCGCCCATCTGGTTGTCTTTTGGTCTCGCTCTTGCGATACATTCCACTTTCCCAAAAAAGTTTGTTTGCTAGGTTCTCTTTTGTTTAAGCCATTATAGTGTCCTTGTCTTTACAGTTTCTTGTTATCCTTCTGTTTCTTTTGTACATGTATTCATTTGACCTCTGTTCTTTCAAGTAAATGCTAAAAAATCTTCGATAACATCTGATTGGTTGCTAAATGGCTAACCGTGAAATAATGGCTATCAGTAGCTTGAAGTTTGCCTATGAAACTGTTGATTTTTCGTTTCCATTAAATGTGCAAAACTCCGACAAAATCTCCATAGGCTTTGACAGTTCAGTCTTTCAATTTACAAGGAGTTGTCATTATCGATTTCGAGCTGGGTTAAACCAGGCCTTGTGAAATGATCAGTCAGTAACACTTTCAAATAGTACGAATATCATTTTTATTTTTGCCAGAAATTGATCTCTAGTTTAACGCAACGCCTGGTATTTTGTGAGGTCAGGCCACCTGAACTTTGCCTGGCAGCCTGAGCGCTAGGCATTTATTTAAATTTGGCGATTTTCTTATATTTCTCAATGATCACAAAAAAGCCCCGAAATATCATTTCGGCGGAGAGAGCCTAGCCGGAAGGAGCTTTGGGACTTTCCCACAAAAGTCTATTACCATGCCCCGTGTTATTCAGAAAAGCGATTTGCATTAACCTTCCGGAAACGGCTTTATCCCGACTTGTTGCGATTGGGTGCTTTTCTCAGGCGCCCTTTTTTCTAATAGTTTTGGATGTGAATTTAAAAATAATGGAAGTTTCAAAAGCTAGAACTCATTTTTCTGCTAAAATTTTGATAAAATGTGCATGTTTAAGGTATTTTATTGATCAAATTTAGTAACCAGAGTGAGGCGTACACCTAGAATTTTTATCATCCCGCTCCCCCTCCATCCTTCAAAAATTGAAATGAAAATTTTTCTATGAAAGAACTTGTTCAATTTGACAAATGTATCAAAGGAGACAAATCTGAAATTGAGCTAGCTAATTTTCAGACGGGAAAATGATGAAATGCAAAGTTCGGTGTAGTTCCCCTTTTGTGTATAATGAAGAATGATTGTATAACATGAAAATGGGTGTAAAACGTGAAAAGGTCAAAAGTAAAAAACGTGATTTCGCAGTACTTTTTAGATTTTGTTACTTACATATTTTTTGCTCCTATAAAATTCTGTTACTTAAATATTTTTTGCACCTATAAAATTCGTTGTTTCGTGAGCTATGTTGAGTTTAAAGCAAGTGTTGGCGTTTTTAAACCTCGAAAGTATCAAAGGATAGTAAATTTGTTGATATCTGAGATCTAAATTTTATTCATCAAGAAAATGGTGAATACGCTTAATGTATTACTCAGTTCCGCAATACGAATGTTCTGCATTGTGCTTTCAAAGTTTTGATTGCTTTCATGAATCATAACAACACCCTATTAACTGATTGCCATCAAGATGTTTTCATATCAAGATATGCTTAAGGAGGTCTTCGGAACTTTGAGACATGTTACAGCTCGACAATTATTTTGTGACAATTTTGCTATATTTAATATAAGGTGAAATTCATTAGTAAGGGAAAAGGTGCTGATTTGAGTCCGAAGATTGTTTGAAATTTTGACAGGTTCAATCCTATTTTTGTCAGACTGCATTAGCTAAATTTCATTTGATGTTATTTGAATTTCATATGGATGGCAGCAATGATACGTAACGTTTTTTGTCAGTATTAACGAAGCTTTGAAAATTAATTTGTTTTTATTGAACCTAACAGTGAATCGATTTCATCTGCCCTTATTTCCGAGAAAAGCACATTCACAAGCGAAAGGGACTTTAGGGATGTGATTTTAGGGATCACTTATAAAAGAGCGCTTTTGTATAAGAAGCTTTTGTCAAACGTGATGCAGTTTATATTATCGTGATTCACCTCGACTCTTGAAGAGTCATTTAAACCCGCTTACAAGAGCTAACCTTTCTTATGCTGCGTTAAATGAAGCCAAAAAGCAGCTTGGTTATTCCGTTGTGATAATATAAGTACCGCATTACACGGAGTACTTTATTGTCTCGGTTGCAATAGTAATTAAACGTCACAATCAGTAACTCCCTTTGGCCTTAAACACCGATGTATTAATATGACGTCAGAATTGCATATCTATTTAAGAGTATAAGAATCGACACAGAATTTTCAATTTAAATATCGAAGCTTTATTCGGTGGTTGTTCTTCGCGGGAAACGTTGATTTGTATTCTGCACTTGTTTCAATTTTATTGACTTAAAAGACATTTTAAAGAGCGGCGGTACGTATTTCATGAGGGATTTGAATTTGCTTTGAAGGAATCTCCTTGCTGATACGAATCTATTAAGAGTAACAGCAATTTTCGACATAGCTTTTCGCCTGACAGTATGCATGTATTTCAATCTTAAGTATGTCTATAAATGTTTTGTTTTTTCAGAGCCATTTTCGAATTTGTAGTCTATTAATGGACTGAGAATATTTTTCTAATGAAAGAGATATTTTTTTACCAAATTTTTTACAAACTTTGATTAAAGTCTTTCCCCAATCTAAAGTGCATAAAAACAACCATTTTAGATATTTCGGAGTTGATCTTGAGTTCCTCCTGTCGTTTAAGGTTAAGATTCGTGTTTTGATTCTTGCCAAGGATCATTTGGCACAAAGACTGCAATAATTATCCCTTGAAATGGTATTGAGGTAAAGCAAATTATAAATTGAAGGATATTTGTTTCGTTTCGAGACTAGAAGCCGTTCCACCATGATAAAACGCATGTTAATGTCAGATACAGCAGTGTATTATTTAGTTTAAGTAGAAATACGTCAGGTGGCTTGCAAAATGTGTCTTATTTTATAGAATATCGACATAGGAGAAAATATGGTTATTCCAGACGAATTTACGGAGGAAGAGAAGGTGACTGGGAAATGGTGGAGGCAGCTAGTGGCTGGTGCCTGCGCTGGTGTTGGTAAGAAGTCTTACGAAATTTGTCTGTATGGATATTGCAATTTGGACATTAAGATTTCGTTTCATGACACCTGCCACTTCACACGGATATTTAGGACTTTCTGCAAGTTGAAAAAAGCCTTTCGACATATATTATTTTTTATGGAATTAGTTATTTAAATTTATTGTATCTTATTTCGCAACAATTTTTATAAGATAAGTTAATTTTATTCCTTTCATGTTCAAATTTACTTCTTTTTTGTTGGCTTTGTTATGTTTTATGGCTTTGTTATGATTCATTTTATAATGTCCTTCTACTGTATATTTCTGTTATCCGTTATTTTGAATTATGTTATTGGTAAAGAAGTTAAAAACACTTCTTCTCACCTTATGGTCATTTTGTTGCCTTTTTGCAAAGGCATAAAAAATTTTTTTTCAATATATACATTCATAAATGCCAAGAAGATTATATTACAACAAAGCTTTTAGGAAATTTCTGCAAAAATTCCTTTGAAAAAAGATCAAAATTTTCAAGCGACCCCACAAGCATTTTAGATTAACAGCTAATAATTTTGTAGCTTAGTAGCTTTTGCTGAAAATTTAGCTTTGTATTCGCCGTAGTTGTTTTGTTATTGATGCGTAGCTTAAAAATGTAATTGCAAAATTGTAATTCGCTGTAGTACTGTAAGCAGTTAAAGGGCCATCTCGGCCTAGATACTTGAATTGCAAAAAAAAATCTATTTTCAAAAACTATTGGTGAAAATTAGTATTGTTCAGTTTTTATTTAAATTCTTCTTTCACAAATCGCTGTCAAAACCTATGTCAGTTGTGATATTTCACTTGCTAGCCTCTGATTTGCAAATTCGAATAATTAGTTACTCTAACATAAATTTGTGATTGAAAATACAAAATTTGCGGGTATTTTGATTATTATTTTATCAGTATCTAATTATCATGTTGTCTACAGGCTGTTTAGGTCAACAAATATAATATACCTTGGTTAGCCAGTGTTTTCTGCACAATAATATTGATCTAGTTGGATTGGATTGGATTTATCAAAACTGAACACATGCGTGGAACGTCTATCGTAGTTCATAGTGTTGTACTTTTTATAAATCTGATTGAAAATATACACCTACAATCCTTGCCAAAATTGTTGGAACACTTGCGCAAAGCTGAAGCTTTTTTTGAAAAATCCTCCCCCCCCCCCCTACCCCCCATTACAATGCTGTTCAATTGGGTTGTTTTGATCCTGAAGGTAAACATTTCTTCACTGAAAGCTGTATAAAAGTATTGAGAAAATAAATCAACATTGTACGGGGGGAGGGGGTCGAAATTTTTGAAGCGGCACTGATACTTTGGTAAGGTAGTTTTAGACTTGCTTTGTTTATTTGCATGCTGCAATGGGAAGGCGTTCCATTTATTTTGGGCAAGGATTGTAGTTATGGATCGATAATGACCGGTATAGTTAACTGAAGTAAATGACCGGTGTCCAATTAGTACCGCATGTCTATAGAAAAAATCACCACTGGATTCCAAGGGAGTAAACAAACTCCTTCTGTTTATGCAATAGCTGATAAATCTGATTGTTAATAAATTTGTTTGTATAGCGATACATCAGTGTAATTCTTTATTTTGATGCCATTTTGATGATCTTTTAATGCTTGGTTCAGTCTGGTTTCTGTTGATGAATATTTAAAATTACCGAAATTGACATTTTCCTTCTATTTTTAGTTTCTAGGACATTTACTGCCCCTTTGGACAGACTGAAAGTTCTATTACAAGTAAGCAATTCTTAATTTTTCATTTGACGGTTTTTAAAATCTCTTTTTAAACCGCTTTGTGACTTAGTAGTTGTTGCTGCTCGGAGTTTTGGCAAATTGTATTGCTTTATGTCTTATATTCCCGATATAAGTCGTTATTTCTTATAGTCAAGTTGCTAGGACCTTTTAAACGTCCTTTCAAACTTCACTTGCTATTGTTGCCCATCGCAAGTTTTCTTAAATTCCTTAAAAACCCATTTTAAGATAAAATATCTTCTTACTTGGATTTGTTTTTAACAAATGTAATTTTGACTAACTTTACTGACAGATTATATTTTTATCTGTGGCTGTTTGCAGGTACAGGCTGGTAGCAAGGCAAGCATGGGAGTTAAATCAGGGTTTCAAGAAATGCTCAGGGAAGGGGGAATAAAGTCGCTGTGGCGGGGCAATGGCGTCAATGTGCTGAAGATAGCACCTGAATCAGCAATCAAGTTCATGGCATACGAAAGGGTAAGGCACAAATTTTGAATTTTTAGTCTAATTTATAGCCTAATTTGTAAGATACAGATAAGTGTTCCATTACGAAGACAAGTTTCAAATGACTCAGTAAAAAAGAACATTGATGAGAAAGACTAAGAGACTAAGAACTAAGAACTAAGAACTGAGCGACTAAGAGACTAAGAACTAAGAACTGAGAGACTAAGAGACTAAGAACTAAGAACTGAGAGACTAAGAGACTAAGAACTAAGAACTGAGAGACTAAGAGACTAAAAGACTAAGAGACTAAGAACTAAGAACTGAGAGATTAAGAGACTAAGAGACTAAGGGACTAAGAGACTAAGAGACTAAGAGACTAAGAGACTAAGAGACTAAGAGACTAAGAGACTAAGAATTAAGAACTAAGAACTAAGAACTAAGAACGAGACTAAGATAATATTTTCCATACAGAATCAAAATGGATTGACAAACTCAAAGTGAACTTAGAACTAAGATAATGTGCTTCTTATTACTACTTTCATCAGACGTTTCATCGATTTTATCTGACGATTTTGCAGACCAACTCATGAAAATCGAAAGGGGGTGGGGGTTTCAAGTTACCTATAGCCTGTCATAAATGTTTCACTAACGCGGATGTTTTTACATTTGTGCGGACCCTTTCTCAGTTCCTTAGGCCAAGAAAATTGTCCCCTTGCCGCTCCTCTCAGTGGGCTCGCCCTGCTCCATCGTGTATATATTCATTTTCTCCTATTTGAAAAGACCTTGCAATGCATTAATTTCCTTTCCGAGCTTGACACTTTGTTTTTCGTAGATCAAAAAGTTGTTCAAAGAGGATGGGACAAAACTAAACGTCGGGGAGCGTTTGCTGTCAGGCTCTATGGCGGGTGTTGTATCACAAACAACAATATATCCAATGGAGGTATGTGGCCATTATTTTCGCATTTTGTTACCTTATATTTGTACCTCCACCTTATCAGCTTTTGATATGAAAAAAGTTCTGTGGCCAACTTTTGCACTTTAGGAGATTTCGATAAACCTTTGTGCTATTTCGACTTGTTTAGATTTGTGGCTGAGAACACTCTCCACAATTTCGATATCTTCAAATATTTGTTGCAGTACGAAATTATTTGCGATCGATTAAGATGTACATCCAAATCTTTGACAGCGTCAGCTTTTGACCAGCTCCAAGGCAGCTGCTAAATTCTTCTATAAGAGTTTCTGACTTATAAATAAATCGAATAATGGTGATTAAACACCCTTTTTCAGTTAGATTTTCTCCAGCAACCAAAGTTATTGAGCGCTAGCAATATTTTTAGGTAACCTGGAAAAGGGGGAAGTAACTATGTAAAAATATGAAAGTGTGCTGTATGTGTTCAAAAGCTTTTGGAAATTATTGTAGTTATTTTTAAGTTATTCAGAATTCAATTATTATTTCTGCTCACCTTGATTGTGTTTAACAAAATATAAACTGTCTTATCTTAAAGATAACATAAATATACTAAAATGCGTGCGGTACAATATGATGAATTCAAATAACGATCAATGTAAGTAAATTGTACCAGGAAAATTTTTTTTGAAATAATTAACGACGTTTCGAGCATAGCCCGTTATCAAGTGAGATAGAAAAGCGATGTAAGAACTAAAAACCGTAAAGAGAATATGGAATTCGACGAATGGAATAGGAGGACGAATGTTAGAGCATGGAAAAGAAATATATGGAAAAAGCTAATAAAAATAAATATATATATACATATACGCAAATACAGAATTTATGTATATGTAAATATATGCAAAAAAATACACATAAAATATATATATATATTCACTCTACACAATTAACTTCGTTTGATTGTGTTCGATTATTCGTTTTCACCGTTATATCCTGCTTGCCGTTAATTTGTGTTCTTTTAGACACCTGATGATTGTTTACACATGAAACTCAGAGTTGTGTCATGATAGTCTGTTTATTTTAGTCTATATATATACAAATATATATATATATATGTATTTATATGTCTTATCTTACCTTATAAACAGGTTCTGAAAACTCGATTAGCCATTGGCAAAACTGGCCAATACAACGGCATGGTTCATGCTGCAAAGACGATCTTTGTTAATGAAGGTATCAGAAGCTTCTACAAGGGCCTAACCCCCGGCTTGATTGGCATAATACCGTATGCAGGCATCGATCTAGCAATTTACGAGGTATGTGTTGCCTGGCATTTTGGCCGTTTTAGTGCTCTATCGAGTGATTCGATGTGTAATGCTTAGGGTTACTCGGGGTACCATTTTGTGATCGTAGGATTGAACCTTGTGTGGAGTTTTTGATCGTAGGTATGTGGAGTTTTTTGGGCTTGGAATACGTTGAATAGAGAGTTTCTCGGTGCCTGCAAGCTATTTTTCCCTATTTTGCTACTTCTGAAATATTGCCGTTAGAATAATTTATTGCCAATGAAATCAAAATAAAGATACTCACAGTTATGACATAGCAAGATGTCGTCATATGATTCTTTTGATGTATAATGGTTTTTAACCTATCAAGCACAACTCTTAAAACTTTCTGTAAAAAATCTAAAGCGTTGGATATTGTGGTGGCCACTTCATTTCAGCAAGTATGGCATTATTGCTCCAAGTCGAACCGTTATTCTAACCAGCCAGGAAGATCTTTTGAGAAGCTGAAAAAGGGCACACAAAAAAGTTGTCTATTAAGCGACGAGATTTTCTGCCACTGAGTTCAATAAGATTTTAAGATAAACAAAAAAATTTAAGCCACGCCCTCATTTACACCAGAAAACGCCCATTTTACCAGCATGGAACGCCAATTTTACCTGAAAGGAAGGCCAACGACTAATTTTTGGTTACGTAAAGGCAGTTTGAAATCATAGCATTACAACACAAAAAGTCCATTGCCAAAATATTACCCCTCCCTCAACATTTTCTCATCGAATTTAGACGAAATAAAAAACTGATCCTGCCGAGAACTTGGGGGACCGCCGCTACTGTTATTGGTGAATGTGGCTTTTTAAAGAAGCATTTGCTAATTTGACACATTCTCGTAGTCACTCTACTCGTGCAATGTTAACCATTTCAAGCAACGTAGTATAATCATACAATTCCTTTCTCTTTGGTAAGGCATTCCCATTCTCCTTTTCGGTAGACCCTGAAAACCACTTGGTTAAATAGACATGGAAAAGAGTCTACAGATCCAGGTGTTTTGGTCCTCTTGTTATGCGGAACTGCCTCAAGTACGTGTGGGCAGCTAGCAAGTTATCCTTTGGCGCTCATTAGGACGAAGCTGCAGGCACAAGGTAGTGAGCTTTTTCATTTGTATTTATACTATTTGTACAGCAAGTGGACGTAGTTTTCTTTGCATTGGCTGAAGTTATTTCTATCACAGTCTCCCCTGGTACTGTTAGCTTTTCTTTATATGCTGGCGTCTAGTGCCGTTACTAAGAAAAACTTACCTCAAAAAGATTTAACGTTTTAAAAGCTAGAGACGATTGCCAAAAAGTCAAAACTGTTGTTTAATTATCTTTTTGAAGTAGTTTTGTTTAAAATGCAAAGTTTTTCAGTCATGGCCCTTTTTATCCTGAATCGTCTGTGTTCTTTTCAATTCCTTGTTTGTCTTGAACGCCTTTCATTCTAAAGGCTTGTTATTTTCCTATTTTCCTACCCTGTGTTCTGTCCTTGATTTTCCGACTTTATTCAACTCGCCACCTTTCCACGTGAACCACTAGTCATATGCATTGTTCACTTCATTTGCGTTTCCGTGAATTGCATCTTGTTCTTTGCTAGATTTGTTCGAGTGGTGGGGGGGGGGAGGGTCCATCCAATAATTATAAGCAAGAAGTTTCCCTGTGATCCGATACTTTTGGGTTCCTTTAACAATATACCTTTATGATACTCATGGGTCCAAAATTACACATAACAGTGGTCAAACGCGGGATTAAGAAAACAGATATGTTCAAACTGATTATTATAGGAAACAGTCTAAATTACTGTCACTAGTGGTCTCTTGTGCTCAACAACAAAGTTTTGTACTTTAATATTGTTGGGTTTTATCCATACTTTTTAGCTGATAGTTTGGTTCTCTTAAATTTGTTTTTGATACTTATGGGTGAACTATGATAACTACTAAAGGATCTTCCCGTTTATAAAAGTTTTAGCGACTCCCCTGTGAGATTTTTTCACCTAAGAATAAGTCATTCCACTGAAAGATGTCACTTTTGTATTAACATATCTAGTGTTCCATTGACTTTTGCTTGCATTTGATATAGTTGAACATTTGTTCTGAATTGTCCCTACCCTTGGGCTGTGAAATAAATCTGTAATTTTATTTTTTAATGTCTTTTTAGCACAAAATCAATCGCCTACGCAGAACCAAGTTGGCATGATGTCAGTTTTAAGAACAATTGTTAAAGAGAATGGATTTTTTGGTTTATATAGAGGGTTGACTCCAAATATAATGAAGGTAGCGCCTGCTGTTAGTATTGGATATGTTGTTTACGAACAGTTGAAGAAATGGCTGGGTCTTGCGTGATAGGTCACGTTATGGAAAGGCCAGTTTACTGAAAGGTTCGTTAAAGTTGAAAGGCTGCTGGCCTCCGCAAAGTTAAAATGGTGGTTAACGCAATATTGCATTCATCACCGTATTGGGATGTTGTTTCGGAACAAGGAAATTATATAGACTTTGAATGGCGGGGACTTGGAATATTGCGATTATGAAGAACAGACGGAGCACCAGATTGCTGATCGCGACATATTCTTGGTAAATTGGGCACTTTGACGTTCAATTTGACTATAGGAAAGATGTCATCTATACCAAAGATGTGCGTTAGTCGTGCAAAGATGTGCACCAGCTGTCCTTCAGTCCTCGTGAATCATCGATACACGACAGACCTATTTCATGGATATGGTAGCCGTTTTACGCCATTCATAGTGCAAGAAAACATTTAGCGATAACTAGTTACGTTTAGAATAATTGTTCTCATTGTATTTCTTGGGTTTTCGAAATTGTAATAAAGTATAGGAAATATGTTCAAGATATGTATTAAATTCAAATGTTTTTAAGAATTATGAGGTAAAATAATTATGTCTCTGTTTCATCGCGCTACTCAGATTACAGAATGTTAACTTTAGAATGAAGTATAGCATTTAGCCTGAATTTTATTTTATTACGTAGTGAAGAAATATGATTTCGAGTTAAAGAAAGAACCCCCGGTTAGTAGATATATCATACCGTTAACATTAAGGACGGGGTTCTGGGAACAAGTCAAGGCAAACGGGGCAACAATTTATCGAAGGCAAGGACAATGCTACGTTCAATTTAGTACGTGTTTTGCAATGTGAGGTATCCCGCAAGAACGGTCGCTTGATAGGAGGGATATCTTGATAGGAGGGATATCTTGATAGAAGGGGTGCCTTGCAACAAGCAATCTGTTGCGAAAAAGATTGACGTGAAAACGATGCCCACTTAGTGTTTCCTATTTCATTTCGACATTAATACTATAGCGTTAGATAACTTCTCATAGTATCCCAGTATGAAATGATACTTGCTGCTTCCAAAAGCACTGTGGCACAAGGCCCATTCTTATTTCTTCTTCAGAAGCTCCGATTTAAGAAGTGTCTGAGGTGTCAATTTTTCGTTTCAGTTGTGTATTCTTCAGTTAGCCAATGCAATGTATTTATTTAGTCAGCCAATCATATATTTCAAATATTTTTCTTTATTGTGGTTCAAATATGAATAAATTTCCGTTACCAAAATCAAATTTCATCTTTGATTTTAGCAAATCTAAGCCTCACGTTTGTTTAAACGAAACACTACGATTTCTCATTTTTGCAAAAAACAGTTAGAAGTTACTTTTTATCTCAAGTTGCATTAAAATATCCACAATTTGATATTTCCATGTAGTCTAATAGACAGTTTTTTGTTTTTGATTATTCCATTCAGTATGCCAATTCAGTTAACGAACACGTTTTGGAGAATTCTTTGGACGTATTGTACTAATTATTTTACTTTAGATTCAAAATATTTCTAGTCTTCATGTACGTTTTCATGATGCAAGCGAACGTGACATTGATTTTATGACGAGACTCGTGGATTTAACCGGATTGGTAACTGAGGGTGGCATTTTTGCTGTCAAATCCCTTAAAAGTTTTTGTTTGACCAACATGAAATCCGAAAAATATGAAGATTATTCCCAGACGAAATGTAAGGTGGTTAATCCTTTTTGAGCACGAAATTTGTACAATGAAGATCGGAGTAGATTCGAAAACGAGACCGTAAAGCGAATTGCTGTATTGACTGCACGGTTCCTGAAGTAACTAACTCTAGGGGTAATTATATTCTATAGACGTCCCGAAATTTTTGTGACTTTAATGTTTATATCAATCATTTTTAATCGTTCTGTTTATTTATTCGATTTTAATGTAAATTTTTCATTTTGGAATTCACGATAATATTTCAGTCAATGTCCTGGGTGAATACGAGCGTGTCTCTATTTTGTGTTTATTATGTCCATGTGTTCGATAATTTTAGCTCCATATCGACGATGCTAGTACAAACTAAAAGCTTTGGAAAATTTCCCCCCACCCCTCCAGGTTAGAAGTAGTTGTAACTTATGAGTAGTTGTAAGCGGTAAGGAGTGAACGCGATAGCGTGCAACTTGTATTAGGACTCGAAACGCAATATAAATTAACATAAATTAATTTACTAAAGTGAACATTAATTAACATGCTAATAATTCTTTAGATACATATTATTGTCAAGTCCTATTACACTCAACCACAGTCCTAACATTACATAGTTAGAAACAATATTTGTAAAAAAAGTTTGTAGTCACATGGTTTATATTATATTCAAACAAAATCACTTTTGTTAGATAAGAAAATTGCACAAGAACGGGTCTATGGTAGTTTGACGATTTTCAAATATGCAGAGAGTAGCATTTTATGGATAGCGTTCTATAATGCCCATTTATAGATTTTGCGGGAGGTTCTAGGGGGTGCGACACGCCCATCCAATATTTCTGTGTTCCCGATAAAATAGAAACTAAAATGCTAAGGCGCTTCAATTCTTGAAAAAAATGAATCCTGAAATGCTTGTCGAGGATTTTGCAAATTTTGCTCCAAGAAGAACAGACTTCGTTTGAAACTTTTGAATGCTGTTAATTATTTTTTGGCTACTTTGAAAAGTCAGTTTTTACACGAAGAGCTTCCTCGCCTTACACAATACAGAATACAAACATTAGAGTAATTGTGAAGGAAATAGACAGTTGTAGACTGGTGTCAGCTTTTCCAAACGCCTTATCAAAATTGGGTTTTTTCCCAAATTCGTAAGAGTGTTGATAGCAATGATTTTCTCCTCTTTGCCCCTCAAATCTTCCAACCCTGGTTACACCACTGCCTTTTATTTTCTTAACCTTGAATTTTCAAAATGGGCGTTTCCATCATTCACCAGTGACTAGAAGGATGTGGCGCCAAAATCCAATTAGTGGGATAACACCCCTAAATCATTGTTGCTTAAATTCGTTCCTTGAAAGTAAACTAGGTTATTTTAAATGACAGAATAAGCGACCCAGGTGCTTCTTTAAAAATTTGGCTTCGACCCTGGAGGCCATAGCCTTTTCCAAGAGAATTTTGCTGCGGGGGCAAACCTTTTTTTATACAAAGAGGAGGAAAATAGTCTATTGTTCAAAACAATAGAAAGTCACTGGGACTGCAAGGGCAATCGCCCCCTAGTCAGTATGCCACAAAAGGCCCTGCAGGAGGCCCCCTAGGGCTGTGTTCTGCTTGGGTGGAAACTCAGGCAAGCTATGACTGTAAGTCTGGATATATCGTCGATCCTCATTAGCTCCGACCCCCGATAAGCCCCTCAAACAGCCCTCCTGCTAAATTTTCCCGATTCAAATGAGCCCCCGTCGTCAAAAAGTTCCTATGGAGGCTTGGTCGAGCTTCTTATACCTCGTGAAAGTCCTTGTGATACCTTGAAATGTGCCTGCACCCACTAACGGTTAGGTTGGGTTTCCTTTATGTGTTTAGAGATGGTCAACCAAAAAAGTGTCACAAATGAAAGCATGTATTAGTAAGAGAAAAAACAACAAAAGTTAAAAAAATTTTTTGGGCCAAATATAATCATAGAATCCATTCTTGAAATAGCCCCACCCAATCGATTATGCACTGATGCAAACTGTTTTAGAGAAGTAAGCTACCGGGCCGTTGTGATTTTTTGCATGAAAACACACTTATTAAGAATATCTTAACTTCTGCTGAACCTCAATATTCTTAAAAATTCGTGACACTGACCCATATGTGATGAAATATGAAATTATTCCTAAATCATTCTTAAGAAGAAGGTTCAAATTTTCCCACTGTTTTCCTTTATCACGAAAACATTGAAGGAAACAAAACAAACTAGTACAATACAAGCTTGCGAGTGTTCCACAAACCTTTAGTGTGTAAAAGTCATGTTTGCTAGATGAAATTGGGTTGAACCTCTCTACTTGAGCCTCGCTATCTTATAAAATATAAAGATAAATGTTTCGTTGCTATAAGGTTTGCCTAGGTGCAAATTTACATGAGGATATTTTACATGAATATCCATCCAAGCAAATTGTTGAGTAATTTTTCTAGCCTATTCCGCGTTGCTGCAGTACTTCAAAATATAACTCAAGATTACGATGGCTTAGGAAAATCCAATTTCCCATTTTAGTGAGATAAGTAAAATAAACCCATACTGGGAGATCCTTTCGGTTAATGTTCTCTAACACTGTACATTGTACATAGGGATGGAAAAAAAATTAAGTGCAGGGCCGCATTTACATCTGCTGGGGCCCTGGGCCCAAAGTTGATTGGGGCCCTGGGCCCAAAGTTGATTGGGGCCCTGGGCCCAAAGTTGATTGGGGCCCTGGGCCCAAAGTTGATTGGGGCCCTGGGCCCAAAGTTGATTGGGGCCCTGGGCCCAAAGTTGATTGGGGCCCTGGGCCCAAAGTTGATTGGGGCCCTGGGCCCAAAGTTGATTGGGGCCCGTTAAAATATATCAAAAAATTGTGTCACGTGCATAGTACTTGGATGGACATAATCATAACCAACCAGGTAAATATTCACTACACAGTTTGATAGATAAAAACTATAAGAGGCGAATAAACTTATATATATTTCGCATTTCAGAAATTTCCCAATAAAACTACTCTTGCTCCTTGGTTCATGACGCCTATGTCTTTCGTCTGTACTTAAATGCCGAAAACTTTTCGATGATTTTATTGAGGTTTAAAACTTCCAGAACATCAAAATCTGCTGCCATTAAACATAAGGCAACTATGCGCTATTTTGACATTAAAGACCTTAGTTCACCCTTTTTCTTTACTCTTTTCAGCATGGTGAAGCATTTTTAACCAGAGGAACCTCCGTATGGGTAATTGAGCAACAAATAAAGTGCAGTCATTGCATTTGGGAAAGCTCCAGCCAGGGTTACCGAAAGTTTGAAATATGAGGCTAAAAACAAAATATGAGGCCCCCTGCGAGCGTAGCCAGCTGAAAATTCTTCTGACCACGCCCTTTATTCCATTTTTAAAATGGAATTCATTATTTTATGAGGCCGCCTAACTCAATTCAAACACAAGATTGAAATCAAGAGCACTTTAAAGGTTTTTCAAAATTTGCTCGGGGTCCCATAAATACGTCACTGATTGTCAGACAGAGAATGGCAATGATTTATTTGGACTTTGGACTTACACGGCAAATGGAAATGAACGCACAAAGGCGAAGAAAAATAATCCTTACGAGATAGTAGATAATTTTAAAACATATTTTTAAAATTTGGATTGTTATGGTACCAAAGTAACGACGAAGTGCTAAAGAGGGCAGTAAGGGAACTTGAAATTTTGAAAATTATTTGTAAGAGGCAATTGGAATTCTTTGGGAATGTGATGAAAAAGAAGATATTAGAAATCTTGTGGTAATAGAGAAAATCAATAGAAGAAGAAGCAGGGGAAGGCAGATGTTTGGTAGTTTGAGCAGGGGATATCAGAAATTAGCAACAAGAGCTCGCTGGAGGTAGAAATCCGTAATCATGATCACAGAGTCAGGAAAACATCATGGCCCCACGGCCACTGGCCGGAGGAAGGTTGTAGAAACAAAAAGAAATTGAGGAAGGTTGCAAATGTTCTAGAAACTTGAGGAAGTTGAAGATATCGAATTACAATTTGTTTTTCAAAATACAGCTTGACAAAGATAGAAATATTCGAATGATATTTATAAACCTCCTGTTTTTTCAATACGAATGTGTTTGCAGACCTGTTTCGCACTGTGAGATAAAGGCATTAACTTTTTATGATTTAAATTTTATTGTTAAAGGATATAAGCATGCAACTTTACTTATCTAAGGAAACAAGCAACAATTGTTTAAAAAGTTTTGGAAAAACAGAGTTGCAAGCAGAGGAGATCAAGACTAGTTGAATACTGCCAGTCTCCTGACCACGCCCTTTATAAAAACCCATTGAAAATGAGGGTGATTTAAAATAAGATTTTCTTGGCCAAAGGAGAGTTGATAACTTTTCCGGATATGTATAACATAATATGTTATAGCATAATATATAACATAATATGTTATATGGAAAGCATATGTATAACATAATATGGTTTAAACGTGCGTAATACGTTCTTCGAGGGCTTTCGTTGTATGTCCTAACAAATTAAGTTTTTCAGTAATTCAAATGATTTATCAAAATTATCATCAAGCCAAATGATCATTGTAATGATTTCACTTCGATATAGTAATACACTCTATCCCCGTTTTAATTCCGTTGCCGATATATTTTAATTATATAGGGGCACTAATTTTTAGCTTCTCTCTCATATTCTGTAATTCACAGCTCCGCCATTTTCCAAGCCAGTCAGTTCTTTCGATCATGTAACGGAGATCAGTGGCAGTTCCAAGGGTACTGGAACCCTGTCAATTTTTCCAAAGACATATAACACCAGTTTTTCCTTTACTTTCGAATAAATCGCAACGACAAATGGCCTCTTGTACTAAAACCTTGGCCGCTCTCTAAATATGGTTTTGTGAAAGAAAGGAACCCTGTCGTAGTCATGGTTATCTTTTGTAACATATTATATTCCTCTAAAGAAAGGAACCCTGTCGTAGCCAAGGCAACCCTTTGTACCATATTGTATTTTTTAAGAAAGGAGCCCTGTCGTAATCGGTTGTCTTATATTGTTTTTGCTACAAACAAAAGAACCCATCTCCCGAACTCATTGGAACTTATTTAAACCGCTGACCATACATGCTTCCTGTTGTCACAATGGCGACGTGAAGCTGCGAGTGTAGACGAGAGCTTGTTTTAAGCCCTCAAACAGGAAGAGACCAGCACCTGAAGATCAATGAAATTTGATAATCGTATGGAAGAGTGCTTTGAATTTTCAACAAAGCTTTCCAAACACGCCTCGCCAACTATTTGCTCATTTTTCTGGACTGGCCTAGCCAACCCGAAGAAAACAGATCACCGCTTTTTTGCTCATGGATCTAGCGAAAAGTCCATTTCAGATAGTTGTAAAGTGGCGTTCACGAGAGAATTCGTTGCAATTAGTAGTAGAGAATTCTTTGCAGGAACTCAGGAATGTCGAAGATATTTTCTCTTTGACGTGGAAAGTTTATAGAACTCTTGAAGCCCTCCCTATACATAATATATTTATCTATAGAGTGAGAGAACTTTATTAAGATAAAATGAAAGACTTTAGAGAATGGGATAAGATGATTTCATATGTCATAATTTGCACTTTTAATGATTGGGCTTGTTTGCTATATATGATAAGAGGCTTCGTCCATCGTTATCCATTTTTGACAAACTTGGTGAATATATGTAAATTTGTGTTGTTTATTATTGGTAATATTTATTGCAGGAATTTCACTCAAATCTTGCAACACTCAGTAAGCTTATGTCTTGGTGTAACCAGCTAGAGGAATTTATTGAGGTCTTCTGTTTGGCAAGAAATCGAAACCACAGCGAAATTTTGGGAAAAGTCAAAGGCGTTGCCAGAAAAATATGGGACCACGCCCATATTGGAACCCACTCAAATTTTTGTCTAGATCCGCCACTGACGGAGATCAAGCTTCTTGTATCACTCCAAAACTCTTACGCCTTTAGCAATACTATCTTTTTCCAATAAACAGTTGATAAAATTCTGGCATGTAAAACCCTAGAGGAGAACCAAAATTCAACTAATGGCATTTAACAGATACACATAGCGACACGGTATGTATGGTTTATTTGTAATGAATATCATACAGGAAAAATTTATATTGTTGAAAACCTTTTGGCGAAGTGAGACCGTTTACGAAAGTTAGTTTGTTACTCATGTTCCGGGATCTCTGAATCACGTTACGTGTAAATTGCGCAATCCCGCCTTCGCGGGGGGCAACTGCGTGTCTTGAAAGGGAACGGTAGTGGCGCATTCCGCCATGGAAGACTGCCACGACTTGTAGAGCGAAGCAAAGGTGCAAATCCTTTCAATCTCAGGGTTCTGCAGCCTGAAAGATATCGCGAATAACCGAGAATGCTACAGGAAGCGCCCAAATAGGGTATTGTAGCGTTATTTTCCCATTTAAGATCAGCCATCTTGAGATATTTAATTTTTTCTTGATCATACTGAGACTGCGTTTTGCCGCCATCTTTGAAGTGGCCTGGCAAAGCAAAAATCGGATAGCCAAGTTTTCATTTGTTTTTATCGGATGAATGATGTTGATCTGTGCCGAATCGATTCTCAAAACCTGTATGTACACTTTGTACATAATTTTTCGTTACAAACCGCTCGATAATTCGTTTGAAAAGCGTCGGTTAAACCCGACTCAGTAATGCTTATGCCTTTCTGTATTGTGTTGAAGCGTCATAGGACGCGTTGGACCCTAGTTTCGAAAGGGCAGCTTGTTCTGGAGTGGAATGCTTGGAAATTAAGAATGGATACAGAAAAGGTGCTTCTCTTGCCAGTTAACTTTTTAGTCTGTTTACATTCTAAATTCGAAGTTATCTACTTCATCAATAACACTACTTTGTCTGTAATTGTTCATTGGCGTGGGCTATTTAGGCCATCTTTGTATATCACAGGCAGGAAACATGTCATTATATTCAGCCACTTTGTTCCTTACTTTAAGGCAGAAATTGAAAAGCAGTTAGAGTTTATAACTTGTATTTTCTTTTTAAGGGTAACTACTAAATAGCGTGAGTTCACATGAATTTACCACGACACTAAA
The DNA here is from genome assembly GCF_013076305.1 of Rhopilema esculentum. The sequence continues at coordinate 7,949,008 of NW_027020025.1, forward strand.
GGCCGCCTAAACAGCGAAGGAATTCAGTTCTACCTTATGGATCTATGACTTTGATATAGGTCACCACCGGTGACTTCGCCTACAAATTAACATAACCACTGGAAATTTTATGTTTGATGACACGAAGAAGATCTTATTTAATTGATTTTCTAACGATATAACTCCATCATGTCGACAAACAAAACCAACAGCACCACGCCACCACAACCCGCCAAAAAAGGACGAAACACAAACCAACTTCAGTATCTTTTGAAAACGATCATGCGACAAGTTTGGAGGCACTCTTATGCCTGGCCATTTCACAGTCCCGTGGACGTGGTCAAGTTGAATCTACCGGTTTGTATATTATGATTTATGAGATATAATTTCGTGACTTCTAAGAACGCGAGGTATCGGTTAGAGCATTTTGCTCATGTGCACCAGAACGCCGATTGTCCTATTGATAAAACAAGTCTCCCGCACCTTATCATTTCCTTGACTAGACCTTTTCCTTGAAAAAGATAATGCAGAAACCTATGGTTTATTTCCAAACGGAATGATTAACAGAGATAATCACAAAAAGCCAAGGTTTATTTTCCCCTAATGAGCTCAATTCACAGGACATTTTCTGTAGCGAACAAATTTTGTACAAAACCTGTCAAATTACTATCAAAAACTATATGCTGATTTGAATTTTTGGTAAGTTTTTGAATATGAATTGTCATAAATAATTAGTTTTTAACCTCACTGTTCATTATACTCTGAAGTATGCTGCCAGTTGCCATTTGTAGTTTATTTATATAGACTCTTTTTAGCAAAAATTATCGTTGACCTCATTGCTGAAGCTTTAACATGGTGCAGTGAAGCTTGTTGTTGTTGCCAACTGGTGGCCACTCTTTTTATAAGAACAATTTTAAAAGAACACTTGCCTTAAACTAAGGACAAATTTCAAATTAAGAACAAAGAACAAATAAAGAACAAGCTGAGGCTGAGCTACTGTCAAATGTAATTTTGAACACGTTTATCTCAAAAATGAGGATTTTTAGCAATGTGTGGTGCTTTTTCAGTGAATTTTCAAATTTTTTGGCAAATGAAGTTTTTCTCGCCCACTCTGTTGGCAAATGAGACTTGAACAACTCCCTAGGGTGAAAATGCTAGCAATGGCACTGCTTTCACCCTATTAATCTAAGAACAATCCAGCCACAGATTTCCAAAAAAATTAGGAACACTCAGCCTCACCTTTTTTACAATCAAGAAAAGAGTATAACAAAAATATTTCAATGTATTGATTTTCAATTAAAGAAAACATTTTTTCAGTAAATTTTCATGTTCATTGAAGTTTTATGTTAGATTACTCTAAATATTTAGTAGTCAGTTACAGTTATATATATATAAACTATATAAACTATATATATATATATAATCATAAGGCAAATGCTGACAGGAGGAAAGGGTGCTGCCCAATTGTATCGAACCACTCTTGGTCGGAACCAAACTCCAGTTTGCTGCTTCAAAAACCCCCAAAATAAACTATATATATATATATATATAGATCTTCGAGAAAAACACTCTCATGTAAACGTTTCGACCGAAGTCTTCATCAGTAATGAAGATGCTGTGCTATCCTGTTTACACTTTTGCTTCTCTTTTTGGAAATTATTGCACTCCTCCTCAGGTTGCTCTCTGGGCAATTTTGTTGAAAGAGGCACTGATGCAAAAATTGAAATAATTCAGTTATTTCCCAATGCATGGAGGTCAGTCTATGTAGATGTTATGTACAATGTGGGAACAAAATTTTGTGTCAAACGAGACAGGGGCAGAAATATGGGGGTATGATTTCAGTAAAAGCCACGGTGTGTGAAATGGTGTGAGTGTTTGAGCGTGTCATAACATAGGAACAAAATTTGCTCGTTTATACCGAGGACAAACACCAAAGACGTTTCCTTTACTTCCACCTCTAATACAACAGTTCACTGTGTCCTTAATCTACCTTTACAAGCAAAAGAAAAGAAACAACAGCCTCCGATTGAACCAGCCGGGGCAAAAAGACCTGACTGAAAACTACCAAAGAAAACCCTCTGTTTCCGGGCAGCAGACCAGAAAAGAAGTGGGATATCAAAAATATATATTCCAATTTTCAAAGTCTCAAAACTTTACTTCTCCAGTGAGTACAGAAAAACGAAAGATATTTTTGGGTACCATGAGCCTCCAACCTTATGAGCATAAATTACTGTTGAATTCTTCACATTCAAAAAATTTTTGTCCAAGCCTCTTTAAAGGTGTGAAAAAGAGTCCTTTAAGTTTCTTTGAAGCTTGTTTTATGGAGCACCTTCATTTTGCTTAGAGCAAGGGCCTAATCCGGCCTGATCCGGTGTTTTGTGAGTTGTTTCTTATAAGTTGGAATGACTTCACCCTTTGGCCATTTTGAATTTCTTTATTTGATCTATCATTTCAGGATTATTATGATATTATCAAACAACCAATGGATTTAGGAACAATTAAGAAAAAGCTTGAAAATCTTGAGTACAACAATGCTAAAGAATGTATTGAAGATTTCAACAGGATATTTCAAAACTGTTATACATATAATAAACCAGGCGAGGTGAGTTTTTCAGGGCATCAGTCAGTTAGTTTGTTCTTTTTAAAAGTTTAACAATGTACGATAAATCAATTTCTTTATTTATTCTTTCATTTAAGTGAAATTCAAGTTTTCTAACTCTACTGTCCTGTTGTCATATTTTTGATTATCTTTTGCCTAATTTTTTTCCTCATTCTGTCAAATGATGTATTTTTGCATTTCAATTATATAGTTTATAAGAATGTTGAAGACCAGACTTTTTAGTGTTGTCATATGAGCCTCAATCGGAAATATAAATTGTCAATCAAAATAGAGAGCTATATAAAAAGATTCATGAATTTGTTACAAAAATTATCTATGAAAATTACCTTATGAATTTAGTGCTAAATTAATATGCTAAGAAATAACCGAAAAAATCCTTGGGACAGTACTTTGACAGGATTTGCTTTTGTCAAACAGTTAGAACCAGTAAGAAGAAAGATTGAAGTAGGGGTTGAGTTTACATTTAGTACCAAAAGATTCAGTTGAAAAGGTTAAATGATTAAAGTTTTGTTGTTAAAATTTGTTGAAAGTAGGCCTAACACAGAATCTAGAAAATTTCTTACAGTTTGAAGTGTTGAATTGAAAAATTGACAGCTAGTGAGGTTGAAGATGTTCCTTGAAAAATTATTTGCAGCCTTTTTTTCGTAAAACCATTACAGGAAATTAATGGAAGGGTGTATTTCTTTTCAAAATCTTTTTCATCACTGATAAAATGCTGATGTCATAATTTTAACTGTTTGAATGACTGGCAAAATTATAATTGATGAAAATTGTCTATAGAAAGATCATTGTTGCCCATAAAAATGTTTTAGAGAATTTGGTGATAAAGAGGAGCCAGATTCTGACACTGACTTGAAACACTTTGCATAAAGAAATATGTAACTTAAAAGATCCTTATACCCTTCAGTCATGTTTTGTCAAACAGAATTGATAAGTGGAAATGTTTTATGTTCTCTGAAATTTTCTGGAAAACATTTCCAGTGAGACAAAAGTGCAATTTCAAAGCATTTTAGCGAGACTGGCTTTTGGTTGCCCTGCCGAGATATTTACCTTTTAATAGAATGATAACTAATATGTGATTCTTCCTAAAATGGTGATGATGTGCAAGGTTCAGTTAAGTTATTATGATTACCCTTCAAACAATGGAAATGCTTAATTGAAGCTATAAATGACATAAATCTATGCTTAAAATTGTGATATCTTATGTTACCTTTGGTTATCCCTCTATGGTGTATGAATTCCTTATTAACAATTGATGTCATTCTCTTGAAAAAGATATTATTCTCCCAGGATGTTGTTCTTATGGCACAAGAACTCCAGAAATTTTTTCAAGATAAAGTTATGTCCATGCCTCCTGAGGTGGGTTTTTGCTTTTGTAATCTAACCACGTGCTATTGGCAAGACTGTTGCCAAATAATCTGACAGATATAACATAGTATGTTGAGGTCTTCTGGCGGGAAGAATACTTGAAAAGAAGTGGTCAAAAGAGTCTAAATAGAGAATTTTACACAAAAACTTTTTGACACTAGAAAACAAATCCCCTTTACATCAGAACTCATACCACCTCATTGTTAGAAATAAGACACCATGGGCTGCATGCACAGCTGGATTAGACATCACCTTGTATATGGCCAATAACTGCAGGACAACTTTTTGACTCTACAAGTTGAGTTAATTGGTAAAATGCCACCAGACTTGTGTCTAAGAATGCAGAAATCAAGCTGTCCTTATTGCTGTCATTACATAATATTACAGTTACAAAGGCTTTTAAATATATTAAGCATGCACAGATATGGTAACCTTGCCAAGTTACACTTTTTTTATAAGAACAGTTTTATAAGAACACAAGCCTCAAAACTGGTCAAAAGTTAAGAACAAATTAAGAACAAGCTGAGGCTGAGCTTCTGCAAAATGCAATTTTGGACAACGTTTTTTCTCACAATTGAGGATTTTTAGCGATATGTGGGTGCTTTTTCGGTGAATATTCAAATTTATCAACAACATAAGGCTGTCTCAATTACTTTGTTGACAAATGAGGCCTGAACACCTCCTTGGAGCAAAAAAGCTAGCAATAAAACTGATTACACCCTCTTAATTTAAGAACAAATTAAGAAAAATCCAGCCTCAGATTTTCGAAAAAAGTTAAGAACAGTCAGCCTGAACTTAAATTTACTGGTTCTTATAAAAAAAGAGCGTATATCAATTCCCATTAAAGAATAAGCAAATTATATCTATTTTTGGACATCTTGACCAACCAGTTCCTCAATGTTAGCTAGGATTTTGCTGTAATGAGCGTTTTTATCAGGGAGATCTTAAATTGTATTTTAAGTTCCAATGGGACATCTTTTAAATTAAGGCAGAAAAACCATAAGAAATTTTGCATGATGTTGTTTTTATCTAAACCATTTAAATAGAAATATGTCCTTTGGCAAAACATGCATTTTGGGCTGTTTTATATTTTATTTCTAATTTCATTGTGTTTTCATTTTATAGGAAGTTGAGTTGCCTTCCAAAAGTTCTCGCCCACAACTGAAACCAGCAACCTCCACTCAAGATGGAGCTCCGCCTACAAAGAGAAGTCGAAGGGGTGGAAAAATTAAATCTACTGCTGCAGGTATGCTTGACAGCAACTGAAGATATTTTGTAATTTTTTCATTAAACTCTTGGCTGGTGATATTACAGCAATTATTTAGTACCTATATATATTTAACTATCATTACACACAACTTGACCCTTATGGCTTGAATAAGAAATTTGGTACAGCTGCTAAATATTTTGTTTGCACATTATCTTCCATTCACATCCTCAATTTCTCTCATCTTCTTACCAAACAAGATGCTTCTATTGGGATATGGTGAAATTTTATAAGTAGTCTTGTAAAGTTATAGTTGCAATAGCTAATTGGCTTCAGAACCTCCCATAGTTTAAAATCTGTGTGAAAAGTTCTTGTGAATAAAGAAAGGTCACGATAGCAGTCTGCTGGACAGACTCCAAGGAGTTCTTGTGGCAAAAAGTTCTTGTTTGTGTAAAAGAGTTAAGATGTAATGGAAGAAGGTTGTCCATGCTATATATCTTAATTGTAATCCCCACAGTAAAATGTACTTTGCCAATGTAGCAATTTATACTGCTTGTTTTTAACCATTTATCATACATAGATTTTCTGAAGATATGTGTTTGGTCTATGTTTTCTCTGAAGACTCTGAAGTTTTCTTTGATCAATCAGTTAATGGCTCATAGTTATGTGAAGCATTCATGCCTTTGTGGTACAAATAGATTTACCTTATGCCCACCAGATACAACCCAACCGGCCCTAGTATCTGCACCAGTTACTACACAAGTACCTGAAACTGTTGGGTCTACGAATGCACAAGTGACAAGTCCATCAAATGTAAACGCTAATGCAGTCACCAGCACAACGATTGCACCAATGTCTGCCGATACTCCTGCAAACCCAATTGTTATGCAAACCAAGGTAAGTCTCTCCTAAAGGATCCAAATTCCACAAAAAAGAAAAATAATTTAGCAAGTTTATAAAAGTTTACGGAAAGAGACAACTATTATAGATTATAATTGATTATAATTGAAATTTTTTGAATTGGATACTTTTGCTGTGAGTGATGAATAAAGTGGGGCCACAGTCCTAATCTTGACTTAACCCTGATAACCTCATGGCTGCTGCCAATTAATATCAAATCCCACTGTTTTCCAGAGCATACAACAAATAGACATGCATAACCTTGGAGATATTGCTTGAAATTTATGTCACTGAAGATACATATCTATATAGCTAAAGTTTGATTGCTTGTTAAAGCAATTATTTTTTAATCAAAGGTTAAATCCGGGGTGAAAAGGAAAAAGGCAGACACAACTACACCAAGTTCTACAGTGAATGACATCCCTGCATCTCCAGTGACTCCAATCGAGCTTGCTGCACCATATCTTTCTGGAAAAGTAAGATCAAGAAGAGAGTCTCACCGCAGTATAAAGAAGCCAAACAAAGATTTGCCTGGTGAAGATCTCGCAAAGGTAAGTTTCAGCACTATACTTTAGGCATCCACATAAAGTGTTTGCTTTTAAGCATATATTGTTTTGGTATTGTCATGCCTGCTTTTGGAGACAGTTGTTCTGAACAGGGGCTTACATTTTTCAATTAAGTTAAACACAACTCATTTATATTTAGGGGTCCTATAACTTTGCTTCCAAAGCTTTCTGTTGTAAGATTCTGTGCCTGTAAAACCTTTGCATGATAGACATTCAAAATCCAGAGTTTGTCGCCATGGTTACTCAATCAATACATTTTTTGCTTTTTTCAGATGCTAGCGTATTTCTTGTCTTAAAATATAATCCTTTTTTTAGAATTTTTAGTAAACAAACTTTGCATTCCCTTTATTGTAAAGAAACACATAAAAATCTAGTTCCATGCTACGCCACGAAAGATTGTTAGGCATCTTATTAGAGATCCTAGTTTGATATTTCGGGATTGAGCTCAGGCCTTGAAAAAAACATTTTTCTTCCTGGCAGCAAAATAAAAAATTCAAGATTTCCTACGAAGCTTCTAGAAAGTTTCCAGCCACTGAAATTGATATTTCAAGTTGCTTGATTTGTTTAACAATTTGTTCTAAAAAAATTTTGAATACTTAACACACCAAGTGGCAAACAATGATTTTTGGTATTATTTGTTTATTTTAGCCCCAACAAAGCAAGAAGCGATCAAAACTCAGCGAGCAGATGAAGTACTGCAATGGAATTCTTAAGGAACTTTTTTCTAAAAAGCATATGTCCTACGCGTGGCCTTTTTACAAGCCAGTTGACGTCCAAGGGCTGGGACTGCACGATTACCTCGATATAATAAAGCACCCAATGGATCTGGGAACTGCTAGGGTTGGTTGAGCTTTAGTTAGCTTCTGTATCCTATTCGATCTGTTTGGTTTCATTCAAAATATATTTCCCGGTTGAAATATCTAAGCTGGAAGCCTTTGGAATGAATATATCACTGAATGTGAAAAAGAAGGGCTGTTGTAACTCATTTATGCTATTGATGGATGAGTAGAACTAATAGAAAAAATGATAGCAGGATAAGCCGTTTGTGACAATGGTGCTGAAACGCCAACCATGAATGTTTTGGATTTCGCATATATAGTGTGATAAAATTTTTTCTTGTTAATTACATAAGATATTAATTTTCGAAAGTCGTAATTGAATTTTGGGAAGTTACAAAGGGGGTGTGAGCTGTCATTTCGTATATCTGGTGTGTAGATATGTTTACCCCAACCTGCAGCCCATGTTGACTTTTTGAGCCCGTCAAATTAAGCGTGGAAGTATATCAGAAGAAATATGATTTTACCCTTGTTACCTCATGACTTAACCCCTTATTTGACCCACATTGTAGACGCTTGAACTACCTTTTGAAAGCAAATCAGCTGTGGCACTAGAAAGCCACTGAGAAGGGGGCCTTGCCACTTCGAGGTTAAAACTTGCGGGAGTTTAATTGATTCTTACAATAACAACACTACCTAAATCAACGAATATAAAGGAATTTTCTTTTGCTGGGAGGGTAACATGCTGTGTTGGCTGTAGTCTCTTTGCTCTCGGCTGGTGAAGCCCCTAGATAAAGGATGCAAACGACATAAAATATATGATTGTTTGTTTTAGAAAAAGATGGATAGCAGAGAATACAAAAATGTGCTGGAGTTTGCCAGCGATGTTAGATTAGTTTTCGCAAACTGTTACAAATACAATCCACCCGATCATGATGTTGTCGGTATGGCAAGGAAATTACAGGTTCGTTCGATTTGTGTGAATACTCTTTGATTGCTCTTTGTTTCTCCAAAAGCTTATGAATGTTTGTAAATGTTTTAAAGCATTATTTATTAAATGTTTTGATAGTGTTTTGCAATAGTCTTACAATAACTGCCATCGTAGAGAAGAAAGCAGAATGGGTAAAAATGAGGGACATGGGTCCTTCATAGTTTCCCCATTCACGTTGCTCTGGCTTTTTTGATAGATCCATCATTATGAGTTTCAATTCCCAATCCCTGGTGATTAACATTTTGTACTGATATACCAACACCACCACATCACCAGATTAGGCCCAAAATTGTCCACCTCACCTCCACTGCTCATCCAGCTACCCAGCTCCACTGCTCAAGAAGCAACCATTCAATTTGCAAGGGACGGAAGAAAAAGAAGGCATTTGTTTGTACTTTAGAATTACCGTTTTGAAGTTGTATTTAGACAATGTTATCTGTTGTTATATTCAAGTTAAGTTTATTAAATTTAGATCAGATAAAAAACACCTCCAGTAGGTAAAACCTTTACACCCCCTCCCCCTAGTTCTGGTTTAACTCAACCCTGTAACTTTATAAAAAAGCTCTGTCATCACTTGAATTGAATGAAGTACTTTCAACTTTTGAATTCATTAGACATGATTTCATCATAGGAAGTATTTGAATACCGTTTCGCAAAAATGCCAGACGAGCCTATACCTGAACCGGAACAAAAGCCGGTCACTAAAGGAACTGACGATGCGGACACACATGCAGAGTCGGAATCGGAATCGGAAGAACAACAAAGCTCGTCATCCTCAGACAGCGAAGACGAAGAGAAGAAGAAATTGCTACAGTTGGAATATGAGGTGCGTGCTTCTCTCGTTCCTCATTTTAATTTCCCCAATCAAAGAAACAGTTTTCATGATATGTTTTCACAATAAGTTGCTGTTTTTCCTCTTCAGAACGCTGTTTAATGTGGTACATTTTTCATTGGGCCTATTGTGTTGCTTTTTTTCCTTTTCAGAACACTGGTTAAACCTCGTAAAAATTATACCTTTATTTACCTTTATTTATTATTTTTTGCAGCTTATTCGTGTACACGATGCTCTGTCAAAGCTAACTTCACAACGGAAACAGAGGAAGAAGAAAAGCAAAAAGGACAGCAAAGACAAACGTAGAGACAAAGATGGCAAGGAGAAGTCACACAAAGATAAAAGCAAATCTGTTGATGACGAATCGAAGCCAACGTTAACAAAGAATGATAAACAGAAGTTGGAAGGTCAGACAAAGAAAAAAGACGATTTACCTATTATTGAATCAAAAACATCGGGGAAGTCGGAGAATGAAAAGAAGAAATCAAAGTCACCAGCAAAGAGCGAAGGGACCAAGAAAAAACCAGCGGCAGGGCGGTCCAAAAAGCCCAAGTAAGTAGTTTCTGTAAGAAAGCCATTTGTTAACATCCTCGCTACAGGTTTCTTAATGGTTTGTTGATTCTAAGTGTTGCGTCTATATATTTTTTGGTATCGCTTCTTTGAAATTTAGATAAACGAGCATGTTTTTAGTGAACTGACCCTATACCTAAAGAAACCCCGATAGATACGTATTTGATATATGACCTCTAATTGGCCCCCTGGAAAAAGCCCCCACCCCTCAAATAAGCCCCACCCTCGAACTCCAAATTGTCAATAAGCCCTCAAATAAGCCCCAACTGCTACCGTAAATTTTCGAATTGGACCCCTTAATTTGATAATTTTTGCCATCTGAGGTTGCCTTCGGCGTTTTATTGAATTACCACAAAAATTCATACTTTTGGTAATAATTAATTACATTCTCATGAAGCAATTTCTACTAGAAAAAACGAGGTCTTTTAATAATGTCTTCTGAATGTCTACAATAATATTATTACCCCCCCCCCCCTCTCGTATTAGCTCTCCACGAATAAGCCCCTTCCAAAAATATCAAGAATATCAAATACAGTAGATCAATTTGCATGCATAGAGTTTTGGGTATTTTTGTTCACTAGATGGTCCCAACCTGTAAGTGAAAGATCTGAAGAAGCGGATTTGGAAGGCAACAATGTTTTATCGTATATTCTTTACTGCTCTTACTGATGCAACCTTGTGAATGAGTTTCTTAAAAGTATGCCTTTGTCAAATTAACTTTAACATTCGGATCCGATTGAGAATGTATGACTGAGCTTCTCTCTATTGAGAATGAAATTCGGCCAATGCATTTTTGAAAGCTTCTCCTAAGATTCATGTTTGTCATTTTGTAGGCCTGTCGAGAAGGAAGTTGTTGCCGAGGAGAGTAAGGACGACGTTGCTGCTGCCCGGGCAATGACGTATGACGAGAAGAGGCAACTCAGCTTGGATATAAACAAACTGCCAGGTATGAATAGCTCGTCAAAGGACAAGGGTCTTGCCACCTACCTATTGCACTTATTACACCTCTAATAATTGCTTTGTTATTAGTAGGTGTAACGAAGTATGCAGTAACGAAAATATTTAGCAGATTACGACTCAGTTTAATTCCTTTCTTCGATACTCCGCTACTTAACTTTATTACTCCACTTTCTCCGCTTCAACTATCTTCTCTCCTCCAGCTCTCTTATGCCAAAATAAGTCTCCATTGACCACGATCTGTTGAGAGTTTTTAGCTTAGCTTAAGCCTAGTCCATACAAATATACCCAGTATACATATTCACGAAGGGCTGTTTGCGGCTTTTAATAACGATGTATATGGCACCCTGCAGCTCCCACAACAGAAACGTTTGTACATATGAATAAGAACTGTTATATCAAAACTACAACCCCCCCCCCCCACTCACCCAAGTTGCCACCCCAATATTTCGTTATTATTTGAATCTAGACATTTTGATACACGCAAGGAAGTTTCTAATGCAGATGTGCAATTGAACTAAGGACTTATTTTTTATGATATTAGGCGATAAGCTCGGCAAAGTTGTCCATATCATACAAACACGCGAGCCGACACTCAAAGGAACAAATCCAGATGAAATAGAAATCGACTTTGAAACGCTGAAGCCGGCAACGTTGCGTGAGTTGGAAAAATACGTTAACTCGTGCATGCGCAAAAAGTCGAAACCTCCAGCGAAGAAACCGAAAACGGCGGAGGACAGAGAAGCAGAACAGGCTAGAAAGAAAGAAGAGCTTGAGAAACGACTGCAGGTTAGTCTGATCACTGTTTGCTATTGTTAATTGTTTGCTTCCAATCGAATGTTTCATTGTGATCTAAATGATCTTTTTGCCTATCAATTTTCACTGACTTATTTCATTAAAAAGCTTCGTGATGAAGACAATTTCGGAGATTTCCTGCTAACCAGGGATGTGATAAAATTAAGGGTACATGGGGGGGGTTGCATTCGAAACATTTCTCAAAAACGATAGAAAAAAGTAGAAAAGGGATGTCTCATGACTTTCGGCCTTTTAAATGGGACCTAGGCACCCCAGCTCTTACCCCTCTGCTGCTAACTCTTTTGTTAACCCAGTTAAAATTTCCTACTTACCTGCTGAAGTTTCCTGCACATTTTTGTGTATGTTTCTTTTTTGCTCTCATTTCCCACTTTCCTTTCTTCCATTCGTGTTTGAGTGCATCATCAAAATGCATTTTATTTGGTTCCCTGGTACCTGATTTTTGAATTCTAAATGTGGTAGCATTTAAGCTTAGGCCGCCCGATCAAGTCATCTTTTCGTGTTTACGAAAGGCATTATTGTCATGGCTATTTGTTATCAAATGATATGCGTCTCTTTAATGTCAACTTCTTAACATCTCTGCAGGATGTCAGTGGAAAATTACAAGCTGCGCAGCCTAAAAAGAAGTCAAATAAAAGAGGTAAGTGTATTTTTCTTTCAAATCCTTTTTTTCTTTACGCCCTCCGTCACGAATACACTATTTGAATGCACGTTACCGATCTTTTGCTGCCCAAAATTTTGTTCTCTGCTAGCTTCTTCATCGATTGGGGTGAAAAACATGAAAAATTGACCCTTCAGTCTTGTGGTGGAAGTCGTTATGTACCCAGGATGACAAAGCCTCAATAATCGTACATCGAAGTCAAGTTCTTTAAAATTCCCATTTTTACCCAAAACCTTTTCAGTCTTCTCTTTGGAGACTCTTTTGGCTCCCAGCTTTTTTTGTGAAAAGGCCTTGTACTACGCTTTGAGCGTCTCAACTACTTTACAAACACTTTCTAATATCGCATATCGAGCAATATGTTTCTAATAAGTAAGCTCTGTTTGACTACAGCCTTGAGCAAAAAACTCATAAAAATTTAAATTTTGGTTTATGCTCGGTGAGGTGTTTGATTATTTTTTTTGGGGAATTTTTGGTTTGTCGATATACTCAATTGCAAATGGGTCGATTGCTACAAGGCTAGGGAAGTTTAGCATTTGTATCATGCCATACGGAATTCTGTATATTTGTATCATCAGCATTAATTCTTTGTAAACTTGGTTTGTGTCTGACTATTACTGGACGGAGTGGCTTCACGCCATTTGCAAGTGTATGCAGTTAACACTATTAATCCCCTCGATCGTGTCCAACTGTCTCAAAATCTAATTACGCTCTCCAGAGAAGAGAACTGATTGTGGTTAACGTGTGATCGCTTCTTTGCAGATTCGCAGCAACTTGGTCCGAAATCGTCCCGACTGAGCGCAAGTAGCAGCAGCAGTGACAGTGACTCTAGCAGCTCATCCTCGAGCTCAAGTTCAGAATCAAGCTCAGACTCTGAAAGTTCTGATAACGAAACAGGTAGGCAAAGACCTTAACTGTCTCTGCCTTCCTTTCAAAGAAATTAAAGAGGTTGTATCATTGTTAACATGCAAGTGAAACAGGATCATTCCTCCCCTTATGGGTTGGAAACACTCCTTTTTCATAGGGATAGCAATTGGACCAGCTTTTATTCATGGTACAAGCGTCCCCTCCCTTAAAAATGGTCATATATAGTTCATTCTGTTACCTGACATACAACGCCTTTATAAGAATTTATTGGAAACATGGCCAAAGAGTCTTCATCGTACTGCACAGAGCTATCATATCGTAGGGCATCCAGACTTCTGCTTAAATCCATTGCTCTTTTGAGGCTGTACGCTCAATTGTCCCAGTGGTGCTGTACAAAGTGAAAATTTACACGAAATTTTTTATTTAAGTTTTGTAATCATTAAACTGCAACTGATTTGGCTTGGTTCATTTCGAGGTGAAAATGATGACTTTTGAATGTGAAATCAAAACATGACAAATCATTTCCGTATGTAGAAGTGTCATGTTTTGTGCACGGCTTTTATATGCTGCATCAAATACGCAAAATTTGTAGAACAGAATCTTCATTACTTCTTTTGACAGAAACAACAGTATGCCAAAAGCTACTGATTTGCAAGGAAAGTGTTAGTTAAAGCTACTGAAAAAAGTGTTAGTCTAAAGTTTTTGCTAGGTGATACAATTTCGCGCCGACTATCCCAAAAATATCTGTATAGATTGACGTGTTGTTTAAGCGTCATGCTCTAGTTATGATATTCACTGTGATAGATTGTTCTTCAGCTAAATATTGGGGATATGATCGAAATCTAAGTGAAATTTGGATTATCAGTACTTTAAAAAACACTTTCCATTGTTGAATTTCTTTGGTCAAGTTTAGATATATATGTAGGGTCGATTTAACTTGCTTTTCTTTCTGTCAATAACTGTGGTATTGCACAGTTTTCAAGAAATCACACCCACCCAGCATTTCAATCAGCAAATTTTGGGGAGACAGAGAAATCTGTCCTATGTCAGCCCGCCCCTATTTCGGAGTCAGAAGAGCATGTTCAACAATGGTTACGTTTAAATATGCATGCTCTTTGGCCTCAAAATTGGGGATCGCCTCAGCCATTGATATTTTTCCCAACTAGCATAGGACAGTAACATGACTGAAGCAGTAAATATTTTCTTGAGCCTTCTGTACGTCCATTTCTAACTAGAAAGTGGAGATTCATTGAAATCTGGATGTCCTATGAGAATGTATATAATAAACATTCTAATTTGTTATTAAAATGTTAACAAGCTGTTTCGTTTTGTCATGCTTATGCAAATAGATATCAAGGAACGATTTTGGACAGTACATATTTCCCTGTTATTTTTTACTGTTTTGTTTGGCAACGTCTAGCTTTAATTTCACCATGTAGTAAGATGATTATTAAGCTAGAAAAGGTTTAAGGCTATTTGTGAATTTTTATGAAGTAGATCACCTTTTCTGTAACATGGCTTCTGTAAGCTATTTTGTAAATTGTTTGTCTTGGCGAAGAGACAATGTATAGGATATGCAATAATGTTGTCTTGTTTTTGTCCATTCCATTCTATGATCGGTAGTAAAGCTCCACCTGAGAGTTTCTGTTTGGTACCTTTTGTTCGAGCTTGTCTGCTGCTTTGCAAAGTGTTTTTTTGTTTATTTTTGACCTAGCGGATTCCTTTATTGGAACAGGGCTAGCCCAGTTTATATAAAAATGCCAAAGGCGTAGCTTACAGCCATCTTAGGCTGATCGACTGTAAGAATCTGTTGTCAAATATTTCTCAAATAAGTCTTTCAAAATCTCAAAAACGCATGACGTAAAATCCTACGTATTGTGTTTCGACGTGAACCACTAACCTCTCTGCCCTGCCTGTTGTATCCTTTTTATGATAAACAAAACTCGGTCAGAAGCAAACAAAATTTGTTTGAAAATGACTGCCTCTTGATCTGATAAAGTAACGCGTAAACTAGGCTTTGACCTCATAAACTAAGTCATTTAACCGTAAAACCCTTTTCTAAGATTTGTGTTTTGTTTGCGCAGGTAAAGTTGCTACTGTGAAGGCGCACAAGACACCAAACAGTACTTCAAAGGTATTTGATTTTCGCTTGATTTCAAGGAATCCTAAATTTTGCACTTCGTATCAGTTTAACTCTTAGGTTTTTATCTAAAAATGTGTTGAACAAATCTAAAAGTTGTTATCTGTTAATCAGAAATAATGAATTAGAATGAAACAGACTGAAAGAGATTTGAAATGTTTGTATTATTCAGAATTTAGTAGTTTGACAAAACTTCTTGTAGGCATGATATTTAGATGGGTGTCTGTATTTCCATACTCTTTGGAACGTTGAGAATGAATCAGAGACATAACAACTGGTAGTTAAAACAGTGTTATCGCTCGGTATTTTTTCAAATTCAAAACCATCCCAAAAAATTTTTATTCCCGTTTGAGCCACATGTAATATTTCAATGTATACCCTAAGCGTTTGATGTTGTTTCGGGGCTCCCGAAAGCGGGTTTATGACGATTAATGGTAGAGAAAAGTTTTGATACTAGCAGACTATTTGTGACATTTGGCAAGTGTGCTAATGAGAGCCAGCCATTCGAATGCTGCTTCGCTGGGGACTTCGTTGCTGTGCTAGTGGCCCGAGCTGTGGGGACTTCAAAATAATAAACACAGCCCATCGTTTTCTTAGTGAGGAAATAACTTAAAAAACAATTTTTTAGATAAAGTTGTGAAAGAATTACTGGCCTAATAACCAAGTTCTATTTCCCATTTTTTTATTTCCAACCTGGGCCTGCCAAGCCCTTATATATAGACAGAAAAGAATCTGGTACTTTAAAGAGGTAGAATTTCCGCCCATTCCCCGATGATATTTTGCCAGTATGTGCGTCCTCCACTTTCAGCTTGAAGTAAAATGTTCAGCAGATGCTGCTACTGCACCTGAGCTTCCAAATCTTGTTTAAAAAATATTCAGTCCGAACGTTTTATCACTGTTGCACAAAATATACCTGACTGGCTGTGTAAAATCCCTCGAATAGGCTCCCCCTTGAATAAGCCCCCAACCTAAATTATTTTTGTTAGATAAGCCCTCACCCTCGATCAAGCCCCCCTCCCTGGGATGAAATATTGCCTGGACAGCAGCTTTGCAATATTTTGGCTGCGGCCAAATAAGCCCTCGCCTCCACATACCTTTTGCAAAATAAGCCCGGGGCTTATTCGAGGACTATGGTTAATCTTCAGTAAAATTTTAAGAGGAGTATGGCAGTTATTTTGGAATTTTTTGAAGTTGTGCCTAAGTTGCGTCTAAGCTACCTATATGGTGCAAATTCACGTCCTCGTTTAGATCGGACGATTACTTCGTAGAAACATTAAAGAAAAGCTTTTTTATTAAAATGAATAAACCACAACCAAGCCAATGGTGCAATGCTGCATCTGCAGATCAAGATCATTTTCGTTGCAAGGAAACACACTTGGGTTTTGTTTCCAGGCGTTTATGGCATTTTCGTACACTCGTTTATGTTTTAATATTTTCTGAAAGGTTTTAAGCATTGTATATAATTATTTACCAGGCCAGCATTACAGCAGAGAAAAAGACAAAGGTATCGGCAGCAGGTAGGAGAAAGAAAATTGATTAGTAATAAAGATGAGAATTGCCTGCCTATCTTGTCACATTTGTTCTTCCGATGTTAATTGAAAGAAATATTTCGAAAAAGAGCATACAGGGATCAATACTACGAGTTAAGAGAGACGCTTTTGGTCCCAGCATTTCTTTAAAATGCTTCGAGATTATTCGACTAACTTTATCTCGATAAAAAGCCACTTAATTTAAGTTGACAGAATGTATCTTTGGAAGTAAAAAGATCTTTAAAACATTGAAGCAATTTCTACAAGCTTTCAGATTTCCCCCACTTTCTGGCCTTTGTTTTTCTCAATTCCATAAAGACGGGTTCTCTTCACGAATTTTGTGCTAGTTTTTTGGAAATATATAACAAGAAAGTAGATTCGCCGAATTGATATTATTTCAATAGAAGCTCGTGCCAGTGTATTTGTAGCACATTGTTTAGCTTTCGAAATAGGGAGTTTTAATTTTTTTAGAGCTTGTTATGGTAATTGGTTCTCTATGCCAGTATGTTAATTTAGAAGCCTTTGGTAAACTTATCGCGATAATTACCAATTTATAATATTTAATCGTTATTACTGGCCTAATTTTGAAATGTTTACTGGCCTAGTCATAATAAAAGAGTTTTATGGAAGTATATTCAATCGTATTAGCCATTATTGATTTTTCTGTGTGTTTGTTGTTGTTCATTTTCGTCGCGTTGCGGTATTACTTATTTACTACTCTAACTTTGAAGGTTGTAGCTCTGTCTATTCAGACTGTATTCTAAACACTTTGAACGCCATACTGCTCGACAGAACACTTAATTCAGATTATATGCTACCAGATGTACAGCCCCTACAGTTATCCTGTTTAACTTATTCTATCACTTTTTCAGCCAAGACGCAAGTGCCTATTGACGCCAACCCACCCGTCATATCAAGAGGACTATCAGTGGATCAAGCGAAAAAGCCAACAGCCTCGTCAGCCGTCAGTCGTCAAATCTCTGCTCCGTCGCCTATTGTAACTGCAAAACAGCCACCAGTTCCAGAGCAACACAAAGTGTCAAGTCGACCACAGAGCTTAGCAATACATGAAACTACAAAGTCAGTCACCTCGCAACAAAAGCTAACCGTTACTACAGTGAAATCAACCGGCGTCAAGAAAACGAATCCGTCGGTTTCTTCTCCTGCGGTTACCAATCCTTCAGTTTCCTTGACTCCAAAGGCGCCATCTATAACGAGTCCCATTGCTAAGCCGGTTTTGAATGTCTCAAGCAATGCTGTTGCTAAACAGCCTGTCACGCCGGCACCTGGGACTCCAATTTTGTCACCCCCTGTTGCAAACCAGTCGCATGCAGCCGCAAAGACACCAGCCCCACCTGTAAAATCTTCAGCTCCAACCGTAAAATCATCAGTCCCAAATGTAAAGTCTTCGGCCACGACTGTGACTGGAAAGGCCCCGACCCCAGTCTCAAAACCCCCGACCCCAATCTCTAAACCCGCGACCCCAGTCTCTAAACCCACGACCCCAGTCGCAAAACCTGCGACCCCCGTCTTAAAGCCAGCGACGCCTATTGCTTCTGCAAATAAATCTACGACGAACGACACAACTAAGACGGCAAAAGTGGTGACCTCGAAGTCTGACTCTGTCAAGACACCGCAGTCACCGTTTCAAGTCAATGTTAAAAGCAGCGCGTCTACGAATGCTGCTGGTACACCGACTGTGACTTCTGCAGCAGGTTTAAATAGTGCAGCAGGTTTAAATAGTGCACCATCAAAAGACAAGATTTCGTTTGGAATGGCTGATGATAAGCTTATCCCAGCGAATGTTGCTCCTAGTAAAAAACCAGGTCAGTTTTGTAATCGTCTTTGTGGACTGTAAAGAATTAGGTTTTGGTAGCTTTTGATAGCCAAGATCATTTGAATTTATTAGTTATCCAAAAATAACACAATGTTAATGGCTACACTACTAAAACTACTATATAATAATCGTGGCTGGAAAAAGTAGTTTTTTTCAGGAAACTTATTACTTGAGAAAACGTTTTTGCTGAATGAAAGAATTGCAATAAACGATTCCATAAACGATTGCAAAAAATATGATATATTTGCCTACTATAAGCTCAATTTCTAGATTTTACTATTAAAGGTGTCTTTGTTTTAGTTAAAATTTGCAGTTATTTCTAATTATTATTGAAAAGTATGCTCTCATTCACTGTTAACCCCTTATTTTTTATATAGGGAGTCTTCTAGCTTCGAAAGATTCGTCCAGTGATTTACCTGGTGAGTCCTGTAGTCATTTGGCATCTCGCCTGTGCTCCTACCTATGGAATAATAGGCTACGACCTTGATCATATCTTCAGACAACCTCTTCACGCGTCATACATCTACCCTCTCTCCCATATTCAAAGTTATTGCGTATTTACTTTGATAGCAGCGACATTAACATTGAACTGGAGAGGAGGCATTGAACATGGCGGAGGAGGTGCAAAATCTCCACATTGTCTGTCTAGGAATTCTAGAATTTCCCCCGAGTTTCCTCGTCACTTTTAGCTTAGTTTTACTAGACTGTACACTCTCTAATACCTACATTGTATATATTTATGTTATTTTTCTTGACAGACAATAAGCAAGAGGCAACACAAGTCAAAAAGGTCGGTTCAACTTTGCTGTCTTCTTTCTGAAATGTTTAACTTGTTCAACGAATTATTGTGTTATTTCTTGATATAGCTGTCTTACCTTTCTCAAATACATTTTATTGAATTTTCCAACAGGTCTTTGAAGCCCTTTTATATGAAACCAAGTTCTTGTGTTTATTTTATATACATATATTAGTGTTTTTTACTTTGAGATTTTACTGTTTTACTTTGGTATGATATGTTGCTTTCGAAACATTTCAAAACCAAGTTTGAAATATCTGATGGAGATATTTATAGGAAAGCTAGCAATTAGGCTGCAACGACTTTGATACGTCAAAAATTCTAATAACTCCAAACACCAGGCAAAAAATGGTCGCTTAAGAACATCCTTTCATTGCAGGCTTATAGAAGTTAAACTCCAGGCAAAAAGCACCTCTCTACAGCCTAGAATAACTTGAGTCCCGAATGTGTCCCTTCACATTAATAAGAACGATGATATTTTTCTATAAGAACAGTTTACCTGAATAACCCTCGTCGACCGGATATGCCTCTTAATTACATATAGGCATTGTTGTCATTGTTCTGCTGGCAGAAGCAAGTTGTATTTAACATTGATCATGAACAAGGGTGCTCCCGCGCTAACCTGCCAGAGAACAGTAGGGAAGGACTGCTGCATGTTTAAAAGCTAAAATACATTGCTTATGATTTTCTCTAGGAGAATCCGTTGAAGCATGTGAGCTCGTGGGGAAGTCTCGCCAGCACAAACCAAACAAAACCAACAACAAAAATCACAACCAGTGCTCACTTTGAACAGTATCAAAAATTGGCAAGGGAGAAAGAAGAAAAGGTATTCAAATTTTGTTGTTTTGAAGTGTTTCTTGGCCTGCGATCTTGGAAAGTCTTTTACAAACAGGACAGCGTGTCACAGACTATTCTCAAAGCAGATATATCAAAGCTGGCGAAATGTGAAGGGCCGCAAAATCTTAACACTGTCTATCCTTAATTGGCATTTAACAATTAATAGTATTTTATCGAAATAGAAATTTTTAATCATATTTCATAGTCTTCTTTCTCGCTCATTCTACGTTTTCAACAAGACCTTGGTTTTGAGCTCGGCATTTTTTCCTGTTGTCTCTTTTTACTGTAGCGAATTTGTTCTCTTTGCAGGAAAGAGCTCTGAAACAGCAAGAAGAACAGTTGCGACAACAAAGGGAACGAGCTGAGCAAGACCGAATCAGACTTGCTGAAGAAAGAAAAATGTAACTGTTGTTTTCTTTCCGAAAAAAAAATCAATTTTGCATTAGCCACAGTATTTTGTTGTAAAGCTTTTCCATTTACCCTTGAACAAGTTTCATTGGTTGCAGATGCCGCCCCCCCCCCCACTCCCGACAAGATTGACATCCGTAATATGTATATGCAACTTTTTGCTGTCATCTTGGCATCATTCATATAGGTGCTGCTAAATTTTGCAGCATTTAATTTTGTATTTGTTTTCAACACCTGCACGCTGTGTCTGTTTTACTGATGACAGCATTGTATTGGCTCTGTCTAGGCATGTTCGCCTCATTTCCCCACTCTTTCATTTCTTCCCATTCTCACCACTTTGCTAATTCATACTGTTCTATTACTCTTTGCTTCGTGTATTCTTTTACTCCTCACCTTAACTCACATTTCTGATCGTTTGATTGACAAGGGCAGGCCATCGAAGTTGAGACATGTACCTATATTTTTTGAATACTCGTTCCTAAAGCAATTGTGCTATGTTACAGGGAAAAGGAAGAGGAAGAAGCTCTTGAAAAAGCAAGAAAGCAACAAGCAGAACTGTCTGCTAAATCAGAGCAAGCGAAAACAGAAGCTCAGAAAAACAGAGAGAGGGAGATCGAAAGAAGAAAAGAACAAGAGCGGCGAAAACGTGAAGCGGTGAGATTGCGTTGTTTTGCCGTTATTTTGTTTAGCATATCTTATATTCTCGAGAAGTGTATTGTTTTTAACCCATGGCAAGTTATATTAGCATTCTGGTTTAAATATTTCGTTTCCTTATCACTTCACCCTAACATCTATAGTTTTTAAGCCAGGAATTGGCATTTTGTTACACTGAAGAGTAAAAAAGGACGGTTGACATGCCTGTCAATTTCTAGGAATAAATATGACAGTACTTTAAGAAGAAATACAGAAGAAATTAAGTAAGGTCTTAGGTCACGGTATAGAAATTCTTGTTAAAGGATGAATTTGGTTGTATTCAGTAATGGATGTGAGGCCCAAAACTCGTTTGCAACACGTGATAAAATTTCAAAAGCATGATATAGTATGTGACAACTATCCAACCAGCGCGCTTGAATAAATTGGTGGGGGGGATGGGGGTTGCAGAGGTCTTAGGGAATGGCTTGGGCAAGGGGTCAGTGTGTTATAGACATGCTTACTGACCTAATAATCCTTCTCTTTATAGCAAGCACGAACTGTTGACATGAACATGCAAAGTGACATAATGAGCTCGTTTGAGGAAATGATGTGAAAATTTGAAGCCACTGTCCAGTAAGGCAATTCGATGCAGCAGACCACAGAGTCGTATGAGGCCACAGTGTCTTATGTTAAATTACATCGAGACTATCTTGCACATTTAGTGTAAATTTGACTGTATGCCGTTCATATTTTTGATTGTTTCTTACTTTGTGCATCGATACTAAGGTAGTTAATCGTATGCTAGCTAAATTTGCATATGGAAGTAAGTTTATAATGTCAAAAGATGCGAGGTCAAAAGTCGCACGGTCACAAGTCGCAAAGTCAAAAGTCGCAAGGTCAAAAGTTCAAAGGTAAAAGTCGCAAGGTCAAAAGTTCAAAGGTAAAAGAACGCTAGATTAATTGTTATAAGTGGAAGAAGGATCGAATGTAGTGCAGGGAAATGATGATGAAGATCGTTGTTGTGAGAGATAAATTATCGTTGGTACCTCAGCTTCTAGTTTGGAACTGTCGTTAATGGATTTTCTGCAATCAAGCATTAACGTGTAATTGGCTGTTTTAATGAAAATTCGTGTGCTTAATGTGCGTATGTATTATCAGGGCAGACCAGAGTCGTCTTTGCTCTTTATTCTTCGTAAATTAATGATGTTAGTTTCAGATGTTTTTCACTCGGCAGATAGTAACAGACATTCTGTTTATCTCCTTTTCTTATTTCGTATACACATCACACGAGTTTTCTTATTGAGCTCTTTATAATGCTTATTGTTACAGCGTAATATAATGCATTTGTTCGTTCGTTCATTGACGTCAGAACGACATTTTGCCTTAACTCATTACAGGTTTCAGAAGAATCCTGATGAAATTCTTTGCCTCTCACGGGTTAGATAATATTCTGCAATTTCACAGTATTTAGGCGCTAGAGAAGTTAACGAGAAAGTTGAATGCAATTTGACTGCAGCTTTGACATAATGTTTTACATACAGTCAAGTAGTAGTGTGCAAAACAAAGCTTGCTTAGGTTGAAGCCTAATGAAGACTGGCATCAATTTTGTACTCATTTAAAGAACGGGGGTTTCCATCCTGCAAAGCAGTTCATCCCATCTCCCACCAAAGCAGTTACTAAACCAGCCCAAATCTACCGTTACAAGTCCAAGTAGGATTTTAGTACTTTACATGGTCTGCATGAAATGTACCCTGAACAATTAGCGTTACAAAGTATTCAAGATGTAATCGGCAGTAATAAACGTTTAAACTGTGAACAAGTTATCACAGAAACATTAGCCAGTTTGTTATGATTTTGAATTTAATTTGTGACATCTTATTATGCAGATTATGCCATATTTTTAATACATCTTATTCTGTGTGCTAATTACAACGTTCCTTCTTTTTGAGCTTTGTGATCCGTATTTTTGTTGCCAGTACCATGGCAATGGCTTGCAAGCAAAATAAATTCTATCAGTGAAGGGTACTGTACTGTGCCCCCTTTATGGGGTTTTAATATATGTTCCTGTTCCCTTGGGTTGTAAATATCAGTGATAGATCTATTTTTAATGCTAGTTAAATTCAGTGTCTAGGGCTGCAGGTATGTCCTATATGCAACGTGGCAGGCTTCAGGGCATTTGAAAGTGATTGCCGTCCTTTGTTCTTGCCGTATTGCTGTAGGCAGCTTGCAACAAGTATCTGGCAGATGAAAATCGTTTTCAGGTTTAGCGTAGAGTCTTCTTAATTCGAATAGGAAAAATGGTTGGAAGCGGATTAGATTTTAATACACATTTCTTTGAGAGTAGTGATGACCAATGTCAAGAGAAATTTCATTAAAAGGGCACTTGGGTCCCCATTTATCATCCTGTCAAAGGGCAGGAGTCTTTTGACGTTGCTTTTAAACTCTCGGAATGTGTCCTGGTAATGTTAATCCGCAAACCCATTATATTTTCAAGATTCGAATTTTGATTCCATTTAGCTAGAGAAATTTGGCAGTGTCAACAGAGAATGGTGAGCCTGTATCACAGGATGCTCATGCTTTGTTAAGAAGTAACTTTCTTTAAACAGCTGAAAATGTTTTATTGTTAATTACTTTGTTTCAAACATGAATAACAGTCTCTCCTTCCTGGTGAATAGGCAGTCCCTATACAGTATAAGCCCGTTACACCGTACTCAGTTATAACAAAGATAATCTTTGGTTATAACGTACTTCTGGGTATAACGTAATGGTGTGATTGGTCACGGCAAAAGGTCCCTACTTAACATTAAGAAAGTACCCTGCTTATAAAGTACTTTCAGTTATAGTGTACTTCTTCTTCCACCATTCTAAACCAATTCCATAGCATATAAGGTACTTTGCGTGTCTCTTTGTTAAAAATCTACCACCCATCTTTGCGATTGTTTGATATACTTTTATTATTACTTTGATTGATTAAAGTGCCATCCAAGTTCCACAACGATTTTTCGAGTTTTCAGATTTCCTTGAAGCCGGCAAGACATTGAAGAGGTTGAGCAAAGTTGATGCAGCAGTAAACAAAATTTTGATGAAAAACGATATTCACAAACGCTTTGCAGACTTCTTCAACTATGTAGTCTATAAAAAATTTAGTTGAAAGTGTGGTTTGTTTACAACTTGATTTAAATCAATTTTTACTTACCCTGGTTCTGCCGTTCCCTTAAAGTATGTTATAACTAGGTTAAACTGTACTGACATTGTGGACTTCAGAATATGTAATTTTGCAAGTGCTTTCAGTTTATAATTTCAAATTTAAAAGCAAGTTCTATAGAGCAATTAAGACCCTGTTTTGTTGTTGATTCAGAGAGATAAAGCACAGGACTTGAGGTTTCAAATTATGAGGCTTCAAGTTATTCAACATTTACCCTTGTTCAAGATGTAGACAAGACAGATATTACAACATTGAAACATCAGATTTTCGATTCTCAAAACAATTTAGTTTCTCTTCCTGTGACTCCTCTTCTTCTTCACAACAGCTGATGTTGACTGGCTTTTGATGATAGCACAGGCTCTTCGTGATGCAGCCTAGAGAAAGGTTTCAAAACTTTACATTGAGCAGTTCTCATACAATGTTATATATATTGCACTTACTTTGCAATAAATGAACATTCAATGAGTGGTACAAAAACACTTATACCCATTGTCAAGAATTTCTCACAAAAACCATTTGGGCAGTAAGTGTACAGATGATACCAACATATAAGCCAAAACTGAATGCAATATATGATAATTAATCATGGAATGGGAGACTTCAACTAGCTATTTAGGGTACTTGGGAAAATCTGCGCATCAAAGTTTAAAGCAGATTTTATAATATTTTGTAAAAAGAGACAGCTTATCATGCAAAATAAACCATTTTAAAATCTGGGTTTGCTTCTTTATGTTGCAAGCAAAAATGCATATAACAAATTCAGAAAATTGCTGTAACAAACTACCAAACATTTCATGACCTAGACTTTGAGAGCTGTAGCATCTAAGTTGTGGAGATTTTTAACAAAACTGTCACGAGGTATTTTATGCCCTGGTTCAAATCTTTTTATCTGCAAAAAGCTTGTGCATTCTATTTATGAAGAAATAACTGAAGAATTAAGATTTTACACAAAATTTTGCTTGCCTGAAAGTTATCAATTTAGATGCATTTTTTCCAGTTTCAGTATTAGGACAATGGTAATATGATTCCTACCATATTTCAGACCACATATAACTTTGCGAGGTGTGTATAAATCTTTTATATAATAGAGCAGGTATTTGATCTCAAAAATATCAATTAAAAAAGAATTGTTTTAGCTACTAGATATATCACAAAGGCCAATACATACATCCATGAGATCTGATCGGTAGCGGCTTTTGCCCAATGTGTTCTTGATGGTCTTGACTGTATGTCTACCTCCTCGCTTGATGGTTGTTGATTTGATCATTTTGACAGGCTTGTTCTTTCCTGGAAAGTCAAATTCAATTCATTTGCAAAGCATTTGCAGGTTTTAGCAATTTTCAATTAAAGTAACAGTGGTATAATGGGTATGCTGAACAGTCTTTATTTAAGGCACTTTTGCAAGTATTCGCACAATTTCATGGCATCACAGGGATTTTGCTTCAATGAATCAGCAAGGGAATGGCCAAATATGAGGATTCATTTAGCTGTGTTTTTAGCTCATTTTATTTTAAAAAGATTCATTGGCCACCCTCCTCATTGTCATATTTGTTGATTGCTCACTGTTGTTGTTCAATACAGAGCTTTTTCTTTGAATTTCAAATGAATAAGTCCTGGGTAATTTAAAAATCTACCAAATAATTCACCAAAAGAGAATTTGGTTGATCCCCAATTCATCAGAACAAAGTGCTGTTAAGTCATATGTAAAAGAAATTACCTTGCTTTCTCTTCATTGAAAGGACCACACCTTTGCCATCAGCGGCTGCTTCCACACTCACAGCCTGTAAAAGTTTTTTTCAATTTTGCATTTAACAACATATATGAATGTTTAAAATGCAATTCTAAAAATATGCAAATTTAAAAATAGCAGTTTAGAAGAGGACTGAAAAAACATTTTCATTTGGTATGTTTGCTAATGCAAAAGCAAATATTGTTTACATCAATGCTGCTGTCTTTTCAATGCTGATTCATTAATGAAGATGATGAAAACATAAATACAAAATAATTGCTTCCTGTAAAATCTAACCTTTGAATGGACCAGCCCATTGCCTTTAAAGCAGTTCAGTTTCTTTATGTTGTTTGGTTCCTGTAAACATAAAAAAGAAAATTGAAATATAGAATAAAGAGAAAACAAGCAGTGCCACAAATAACTGCAAGAAACCAAAGTGATTGTATTCATACAAGTTCATACAAAGTCAGTTGACAATCCTGGACGAAAATAGTTTAGACATCCTCTTGAAAACTTTTCCCCTCCCCTGAGTCATAATTCAATGCATTTTCAACTACTAATGACAGAACTACTAACCCAACGTTGATTAGGGGGAAAAGGGGGGATTCAAATTACAAAAGAGAAAATTGCCAAAAATTGCACTTTGTCTCAACAGTTTGTTTGAGATTGTAGATGAGTGCATGCCAGCTACAAATTACAAAGAAAGCAATAGCAGTAACTGCAACAAGGTATTGATGACACTGGGACATGCAAAAAGATGTAATAAATTTAAGAAGCAAGCCACTTAAACCCTACAATACATTATAAAAACTTAACCATTTAGGCTCCATTACTGACCTTGGTAAGTGTCATTCCAAGGCTTTTTACAAGAAAACAGGAATTGTTCCTGATAAGCATCCATTGCAAATCGGCTGACATTGTGCCTGTGTTCTAAAAGTTAATTTCAAGTTTCAGTGATTAAACAATAAAAACTACAATAGGCTTATGTGGAATTTTTACTTTAGCGTCAATTACAGGGAAGAAATTTTGAAGATTGGAAAGAAACTATTGGAAATACAGCAAGAACTTACAAACCTGCTTTACATTTCTCTCTGACGTGAGAAAATGACTTCTATGATAAAGAAATAATTTGAGGTAGGTAGGTAGGCCTAAAACTTGTGAAAGCCTACAAGACGTTATTGATTTATTTTCAACCAAATAAAGGGCAAAAAGCACAACACTGGAAGTAAAAGCTTTTAAGAAGTATAAAATATTTTCTGAGGTCACCAAGGACTAGAAGAAAACGATGGTGATGAACCATTGTTTGGCAAACTTACACTCGACGAGCAGAACCCTATACACGATTTTCGGAAAGAACGTGTGTGGAATTGAGATTCATTACCAGTCCACCGATAGGAATTGCTGCGGTTTCCCTGCGTGTTACCTCGCGGCTTTACAATTCAACTTAATTCTTGATCCTAAAGACAAGACAACAACATTCTCAATCACGTTTACTTGTATTAGGATATTTTGAAAAGATTTCCAACTTTTGAATGTGTTATTTGAAATTTTCACTGTAGTATTTTACAGCCTGTTGGCCTAGAAAGCTTGAAATGGAGAAAGATGAAGCAGGTGCAGACCAAGAACATGGTAAGAAGTGTTATTAGTCGTTTAACGTTTATTTGTTCGGCACTATTTTACATATTACACACAGCAATATACGATAGGTAATCAAATTATAACTTATTATTTTAGTTGAAATTAACAAATTTTGTAGATTATCTAAAGGTATGCAAGCATACAATTCCGAAATTGTGTTGTGATGAACTAAAAACAATAAATAATTATGTA
This sequence comes from Rhopilema esculentum, assembly GCF_013076305.1. The sequence goes on from NW_027020025.1 coordinate 7,977,056, forward strand.
TACATAAAAGAAACATTAAATTGTAGTTGTGGAATTGAATTACATGCAGGATAAGTTTTTAAGCCCAGGCAATATTGAAAATTTGATAATGGTAAAATAATCTCATACCCTGTCAGAATTATCAATTAACACAAAACTATTTTTAAAATGTTACTTTTAGCAAATCCAAAAAAACTACAGAATTCCTATTAGATTATTATTTGTCCAACCCCCAATATAGATTAAACTCTTTCATGAAATTCTTCAAACAATGTTTTCCTGGTACAAAATTTTAAAATGGCTTCGAAAAAGGCAAACATTTTGAGTCATACTAAAGCTTTTTGTCTGACATATTTCAGAGAATAAAACGTCAGAACACAGATAAAAAAGTTCACTAGAAAATATATATACCTAGTTGTGGATCAAAATAGGCCAATGTGAAGAATGGGAATATAGTTGTGGAACACAATAGACCATCCAACGGTTTCAGAATCTATCTACATAAGCATAAAAAAACAGCTATTGTGTAAACAAAAAAGTTCCCATCGCTTTTTGTTCTTAGCCTCTCTTCTGAGTTGCTTGACTAGAGCCTTGAGCTTTGCGAAACGCGTCCTCTGATTGGCTCATTCTGAGGAATTTGGGTCAAGAATTTTTTTGCCCTCCCGCTTGAAACAACAACCACATCTACATGTTTATTTTCTTTTGTGCTCCGTGACGTTCAACAACAGACGATGAAGACAATAAAAAATTTGGAAACTCCTCCCTTTTATTGACTATGACTTGAGAAAAAACTTGAGGTGAAACATTTAGGTCCCGACAGGCCAGATCTTTCTTTATTCAACACCAAGACACCAGTAACGAGTTATCACTTTACAACAACATTGTAGACCTATACAAAGTACAGTTGGCTGACGGGATGTAGCAATTCAGGGAAAGTGTACTGACAACTGTTGATTTTTTTGCGGGCACTACACCAAAATTTTGGATACATCAAAAGGGTGAATAATTGGAGGAATTTATCTGAAAAGGTTAAATACCAACATCTCAAGCCACAACATGTTGATACACTGTTTGCGCCACCAAAAAAGCGTCAGGATTGTCCAACAAAAGAAGAGCTTTTATCCATGCCATCAATAACTCAAGGGAAAGGATAGCTAGTCTTTTTCCAAAAACACATTCAGATACTCAACAGTCCATGTTATGAGACTTCTGATGCAGAAAGTTCAAAAATTTTCAGTGAAGTTGCATTATTATTGCTAATTGCTGTCAGAGATTTGACTTAATTGAGCACCTTACTGCTGCTACTTTGTTTAAAAGTGACTCCTTCTCAAAGTATGAGCAATGCTTTCCATCTGTGGTTTTTTAAAATACAGCTGAATGGATTTAAAACTGATATCTATCTGAGCCTGCAGTGATACATAACCGGCCAGAGTTTTGCAATTGCTCCAGATGTTTTTCTTTGAATGGAGAGATGTTTCTCAATTCTCAAATAAGTCAAGACATTATTAAAGAATAAAACATCAGAGGATAGACTAAATGCTCTAGTAATGCTGTCAATTGCACCAGACCTTATAAGAAACTTTGTGGACTTTAATTGCAATGTTATTAGTCCTTTTCCAAACTATAAAAAAGAAGGGAAAAATTATTCTACAAGAAGTAAAAGTGCCTTCATAAAAATTTTTTCTCCGCTTTTTGTTTATTTCTCAATGCTAATGATTAGAATTCCTTAAGGCCAGTTAAAATTTTGTGTTTCTACTTGGTTTCATACTTGAATTTTCATTTCATACATGAAGAAGATTTCCACCATAACCAAAGCTAGAATATAGTTGGCTCTAAATTCAGAACATTTGACTCTAGTTAGCCAGCCACATTCACATTTCATATGTCTTCTCATTTTTGTGTTCATATTTGACTTTCTTAGTGACAACACAATTTTATTTTCTTGCAATCACTTGACTGAAAAATCAAGAAAAAAAGGGGTTTGGAATACCTAAAACTTGATGAATGATTTCTTGAGAATTTAATGCCTCTGGAATTGTTCAGGTTTTCAAAATAATGATGACTGATTATTATAGAAGGCTAATTATGTCTTCAGAAGCTCTTATTATTTTACAAATTTTTGCAAAATCTCTGCAAGGAAAAGAACTTTCAATTTCTGATCTTACAACTGTTTCTATAGAAAATATCTCCTGATTGTTCTTCAGAGGAAACAACCCATAAAATTTCCAGGCTAAAATTAGACAATGATTTGATTAAAGTTTACCTCATTCATAGATAAAGATTAAAGTAAAATTACAAAAAGTGTTTTGTTTTGTGCAGTCTGAATCCTAATAATTCTTTATCCAGATTTAAGGTTCTGCCAAGTTCACAACCAAGTTTCACTCAGTGGTTGCCATGTAATGCTTTTTCCAAATGATTTTTTTAAAATTTGCATAACTATGAATTTCAAAATAAGGCAGCCAATTTTTAAATTTTTTATCGAAGACCTAGTCTGGTTCTATTAAGGAAACTGTGAATGGTTACTTTACTTTCCATTGAATGCTCTGCTGCTCAATCAAGACGTGCTGCTAGTATTTTTGGAAACAAGAATATTGTGCATGTGTGTTGCAAATATCACCATTCTGCCCTCCCAACATGTTGGGAACGTGCACTCAACAGTTACGTAATTGCTGATTTTGTAAGTAAACTAATGACCTTCGTAATTAGTAGCTAGTGTAGGACGCGTAGTTAGAGTAGATTGCTTGCTGCTCTATTGTTAGCTAATTAGAAGCTTCTAGAAAGTTCTAATGATCGCTGAGGTAGAACTTTTTATCACGCGCACATAGAGTTAAGTTAGTTGTATGTTTAGCAGTGAACAAGTCGATAGAATCTCAAAACAACACAACATTAAAGTTCGCGGGCCACCACTGTGGTTAAACAGCACTGATGGAGCTACCTCAATAGTCATGTGCTCACATTTTAGATTGGCCTATTTTGGTCTACAACTAGGCATACATATATTTTCTATTGATCTATGTTCTGACATTTTATTTTCTGACGAGTGATAGATGAAAAGCTTAATTAAGTATGACTAAAAATGTTTGCTATCTGTCTTTAGCAAATATTAAGAAATTGTAATACGCAACTTTTCTAAGCATTTCTTGAACTCTTTAAATTACTATTTTGTGTAAAGTTTGGTTTTTACACTGGCCACTCAATATCCCATTCTCTTAGGGCTCTTTATGTATCTTTATCAAAAATAGCCCTTAGTAGCCATGTGCTTTTTCAAATACCCTAACATTTTTCTAAATTTTGTTTTATTATTTTTTTTGTTAATTTGTTTGAAAGATCCAGTCAATTTTTTGTTTTTTGCAGATAATATTGAAGTTTCGGATGTAGATAAAAATCCAGCTGAGAATGACAAAAGTAAAGGCATTACAGAGGGTGGGCCAAAACTTTCAGTTAGGAACAACATTAACAGTAAACGTGTGGTAAGTTTCAGCTTTTGTTACCTATGACACTACCCTTTTCATCAGCCATTTCTAAACTTTCTATTTGTTGGTAGAAACAAATCATACTGCAACATTAGAAGCATTTTTTCTTGGCATATGTTCATGCGTATATACATAGAAGGAATAACACATATTACATGGAAATGTTTTCGTCTGTTAAAGAATATTCATCCTTTCTTTTTAACTGTATAAAAATTGCATTGAAGTTAATTTTAAGATTGTTTCCTCTCTTTAGAGAAATGAAACAATTAGAAAAAGGGTTACAACTGATGTTCCAATTATAAACTGTAAGAAGAAAAAGAAGATTTCTTCAAATCCCAAAAATGATAATGAATCTCCAATTCAAGAGAGATCAAGACAGAATGCAAATATTTCGGATATTGGACCATTACCAAGGGAGGAAAAGACCAAAAATTTTAAGTGTGATAAATGTGGCAGTCCATTCATTACCAACCCAATGGTTAGAGGTAACAAGGTAAAAAAGAGTAAAGTTCTGCCTAGCCCAAGGCATAAATTGGATCCAGAGACAAAAAAGATTTTAAGTTTGTGCAATGCTTGTGGTAAGTTGCTTTTTTCCTGACATGTTTTATAACTTATATTTACCTATATCCTATTGAAAAATCTTGTTTTCTATCCTACTGTACAGTTTGCTTTTAGCTTGCTTTCATTTTCTACGAATTGTATTTTACAACCTGAAAAGAAGTGCAACAAAATGTTGGCAGTATGCAAAGCACTGCTAAATTTTTGTGATTGGTGGTTTATGAGAAAGAGTGTTATCCCAAATATAATTGAAAACGAATCTAGGTAAAGTTTATAGAAACTTGAGGATTTTGGTACTGCATAAACATTGCTTACTGAGTGACATCATTTTTATTGTCTTATTTAATGTGCAAAAACCCAGAGCCAGTAAGAAATATTGTTGCATGACAATTGCATATTGATGAATTTACTAACTAAATGTTGCCAAAGGCTATATACAGAAAATGAGAAGACACCACTTATCTGTGATTGATTGTATCGTAAATCTTCAAATTGACCGCCCCCCTCCTCGATAAAGCCCCCCCTCGAATAAGCCCCCACCCTAGAACTACAAATTGTCAATAAGCCCCCCTCGAATAAGCCCCCACTGCCATAGTAAATTCTCGAATTAGACCCCTCAATTTGATGATTTTTGCCAGCTGAGGTTGCCTATGGCGTTATATTGAATTACCACAACAAATTCATACTTTTGGTAGTAATTAATTAAATATTCATAAAGAAATTCCTATAAAAATAAGCAAGGTATTTTAATGATGTCTTCTTTATGTCTATAATAATTTTATAAGCCCTCACCCTCGTATAAGCCCCCCCCCGAATAAGCCCCCATCCAAAAATATCAAAAATAAATAAGCCCACAGGGGGCTAATTCGAGGATTTACGGTATGTTATTTTGGGGATAAATACAAAGAGATGCATAAATGATGAGAGTGCTTCAAGTCAAAGATTTACCAAAATATCTTGAAACAAGTGAAATGGACTTTCAAGCATGTCGGATATGATTAGATTAAGTTTTTATTGAGGTACATTTTCAACAAAAAGGCATCGAGCCTTTCCTGCAATGTTTGAACATAGTATTCAAATCATCCAACCCATACTTGAAGCAACAGGGGAAGAACTGGATCTCCAATAGTGAAATGAATTGGAAGTAGGAATCAAATGAAATTTTCCATAAAACCATCCCATTTCCCAATCAATGAACCTTTTTGATATTTTAATGCATGACCATTGAGGAAATAAAATCTACTCCACCATTCCTCTTCCATTGCAATTTCTTTCCAACTCTGACATTTCTTTTATCACTCTTGTTCTGAAGTTCTCAAAACATCGGTAAGTCCACATGCATGCCTATATGCAGTAGATTGTAATTCAAGATTATTTGCTTGTATTGTGTTATATATTTATAATTACTATTTTCATTTTCAATGGCTGTTAAGACCTTGCTTGTTGAGATTTATCACCTTGTTGTGTCAGGCCATTTTTTATTCTGCTGTTATTATCCTTTCAGGGCTCGCTTTCAATAGAACAAAAAAAGCAAAAAAAAGTATTGCACAACCATCTCTTGAGGAGAAGCAGAAATACTTTGATGAAGGGAAAAAATATGCTGAAAATCTAGTAAAAGAGCTAGACAATGAAGAAGGTTTGTTCCTCAGGTTTTTCAAGATCAGTTGTTTTTTGTAACCATCACAATAAGAAGTATCATTTTATGCATAATTATTGTTGACAAACAAGTTGATAATTATGGTACAAGTTAACCACAATTATGGTACAAGAAGCAATAAATCTACATTACGCATTCAAAGGGTCAGAACGTTAGCTGCAAAAGGTCCTTCTGGTTCCAAGGCCCATCTTGCTTTAACGAACTACCAATCGACATTCGAAGTTTAGACTCCATTTGTTGTTTTTAAGGATAGACTTAAAGAACATCTTAAAAGATTAGAGTCGTATTTTTTCATAACTACGATTTTTAAGAGTTTTTAGGATTTTTTAAGAAGAAATATTGAAAGACAAGGCTTTTACTTGTATTTTGTATTTTAATGAGTTACATTTTTTTCTTTCAAACATGGCCCTTATTGATAACAATACCCGTAGTACTGACAAGGTTTTACCCGGTATAAATATTCCTCTTATTATTATTATAATTATTAAAATTCTGTTGCTTTGTATAAAACTTATGCGATTAGATGGTGAATTTTTACAGTTTTTGTATTTTAAAAGTTCCCTTTTCATTTGCCAAGCACTCAAGAATGCTAAGGATTGTAGCACAGAAGAATTGACCTTGGATCAAAAATAGTCCTAAGATTGAAGTTAGCTAAAGCATCCCTTGTTATTTTTGTTGCTTTTATTTAGCTGTTAAAATATAAGATCTACACATAATTTTGCTCGAAATGTTAAAAAACTTTTGTTGGTTAATACGGCAGACAAACCCCCTAGCCCTGACCAATGAGGTATACCAAAAAACTGTAGACAGTCGCCACAAAAGGCCACTACTGCGGACCAAAAAATGCTCGGCGTAAACTCTGTTTTGGACCAATTTCAAACATTTCGACCAAATCTGAAATTTCAAGGCTCGTTCATCGCTAGGTTACCCTGGAAAGTAGTAATGGAAAATATTGCGAGCAAATTAATTGGTCTTTTTTGTTGTTGTTTACATCTATTATCTTACATTTTTGTCGCAAATATCTAGTATCGAGAGGCATAATGTGGCTACATACACTGTTGATTTGTCAACGTCTTAGAAAGTTCCCTATGCTGCTCCTTGTATGTTTTTAAAACATCCGTCATACAGCCTTTGAGTATACAAATCCTTCTGATTTCTAGCTCGTCGATTGTACTGTACATATTTCACCAAAAAACCTTGCGGTTGCATTCAGAAATTTATAGGTGATGGTATGTATTTTTAGTCTAGCAGATTTCTGCCCTTTCTTTTCTTACAATTCGGTACTGTAGTAATCTTTAGATTTTCCAAAAATATTCATGGATGTGTTCTTCGAGAGGGGGCTTTAGAGGTGAGAATATGAAACATCTTGATTTTTTCGCAAATGTCAGAATTTTGTGAATCCATTTTCATAACAGAGTTCTAAGAAGGACCAATTTAGGCAAACATCCAACTCATGTGATGAAAACGAAGATATGAAATATGCAACCTGTGCGAGTCCAACGTGTGCGAATTTGACTATTGTTAGTTTGACTGCAAATGGTTTTAGAAATTTCTAAAGATAATTTGGGAGAATAGCCTTGTCCCTTTCAAGTAATTTTACAGATGTTGATCCTTTGAGAAATCGCCTTTTGCTGGGGATAGGGAGACATGCCTTGTCTTATACTTGTCTTATACTCACTTATACTTCCAGTTTCAAGTCTTTTAAATTGTAAAAGTGCATTAATCTGATGATGGATTCATCTTTTCAATGTTTGTTCTAGCGAAACTGATGAATCGCTGGGTCGTGCCAAAGATTTGCTAGAAGTTACATTGAAAGCGAGGGAATATAAATCTATGAAGATCTGTGTAAACGAGAATGTCACCAATGGCCATGTAGATAGCAACGAAAACGAGTCTTCTAATCTGCAAAAGAGGCAAAGAAAGAGATCGAAGAGGTAATTTTGTCGAACTGTTAAGATGAAATCTGTTTATGTTTGTTTATCAAAGATGAGTCAATGTCCTGTTTACACCAAACAACCTGGGCATATTTCTGGCTTTTTTGCAAATTGTATGTCTTGGCTTATGTCCTTTTTTTGTCAGGTCTCACATGTTTGTGGCCTATGTCAGGTCATGTGTCGGGTCTTATGTCTGACCCGTTGTCTGATCTTAGGTTTTGGCTTGTTTCTGGCCTTTTTGCAGGTTGTATGTTTTGGCTTATGTCTGATGCTTTGTCAGGTCTCAAATTTTGCCTTATTTCTGGCCTATGTCAGGTCGTATATCAGGTCTGATGTCTGACCCGTTGTCTGATCTTAGGTTTTGGCTTATTTCGGGCCTTTTTGCAGGTTGTATGTCTTGGCTTATCTCTGATGCTTTGTCAGGTCTCAAATTTTGCCTTATTTCTGGCCTATGTCAGGTCGTATATCAGGTCTGATGTCTGACCCGTTGTCTGATCTTAGGTTTTGGCTTATTTCGGGCCTTTTTGCAGGTTGTATGTCTTGGCTTATGTCTGATGCTTTGTCAGGTCTCAAATTTTGCCTTATTTCTGGCCTATGTCAGGTCGTATATCAGGTCTGGTGTCTGATCCGTTGTCTGATATAAGGCTAGCTTTTCTCTTTTCTTGTGTATGTTTCTGTGTTTTGTCTTTTACAAATCGTCAATTTGGTCTTGTGTCTGGTCTATTGTCTTTGTGTTTGGTTTGGTCTTATGATTTTTTTGTTTATTTCATGTCTCGTCTAATGTTAGGCCGTATGTCTTTTCAAAGAAATTTCGTAAGGCTGCACTCTTGAAAATATCGACTTTTGAGGAGCTGTAAAAATTTATTAGGTTGACTTTTTCAGCAAATGCTGCTGCAGGTTTTCTTGCGTTTTTCATTGCTTTTGATGAGCAATGTTTTTACAGTTGTGTCTGGCTTCATAAATGATTATTTGCATGCAAGATGGCGGATAAGGCTGAACCATAGACAATAGAAGAAACCTTGTTCTATTGACCAAGGCTGAACAAACAAACAGTCTGACCATAAATTCAGGAACGATGCTCCCAAAAAAGTAACAATTTGTCCAATCCATGTTTTAAACATATGAAAGATTTGCTGCGTTTTAAATGATCCTCGCATTTATCATAACTCGCCTTTGCGAATATTTTCTAAGATTGTGTTATTTATTTATGTAATTTTTCTTCACTTTTTTCAAGAAGTACCGTTGGCCTTGGAAATGGGCAGAAGAAATCAAAGCAATTCGAGAGCTTTGTTCTTGATCAGCGTTCTAGACTAAAAGTGAAGTATGGATTTTGCGAAACAGGAACTAAAAGAGTTCTTCTTTATTCCAACAACTTTTTACACAAAAGGCTGAAGACAGATCCGGATGTAAGTATTTTCTAGTCTCTTCATTGCCAAGTTCTGACCAAACTGGGAAAGTTCTTGCAGCTGACGTGATTGATGACTCATTCATTTGAAATTAAATTTACTTACTCCAAGTAAGGTGTTCAAATAACGATAGGCAGTAATATTTCCCGACGAACATGATAAGATAGCGCGTTGTTTTCAGAGCCAAAATTAGTTTTCTACAAAGATGTGGCGGTAGATTACGTGATAATTTGAGTATTAAAAAATCTCTTGATATTAAAAAAATAAGCAAAGCTAGTACCTCTTTTTTTCATCGCCTAACTTTGTTGAAAATGCTATCTAGTCGACTTCAAGGTTCCGCCTAATCAAGTTTTGGTTAATTCTTCCTGATATCGAGATCATCCCATCCCCCGTTAAAATTTCTTTTAAGGGGTAAAAATATGAACGAAAAGCCAATTTTTGTTTTGTTTATATCTTTATTAAATGTGATTTGTTTAATATCATAATTTTGAGGTCTTTAAAGTTTTAAACCCGCCATTCAATAAGTTTACAATAAGTTAACTAGTAATTCTACCGTTTCGTGATTTATCTCATTCTGAAAAAAATTGCATCGAGCTTAGAATTATTGATGTGTTTCAAATATTTACTACGGAAAATCTCCATTAATCCCAACAGCAATCGTGTCGTGTCGTGAGGCAAAAGGGTAAAATTGCCCTTGGAAAACTGAGCTCTATCGAAGATCTGCCTAAAGAACAGTGTTGTGTGGATAACTGTGTACGGGTGTGTATCTGATTCTATCCTGCTTCAATTAGTTTAGAGTATCTATTTTTCATTTTGCAAAGCGTTTTTTAGATAAAATTTATTCCATATTTCGCAGTATTTCTTTGGTTTTTTGTGTGGATTATCACCAGCATTATTTCATTTCATTTCATTTCAAATAGATTTTCAGCAATTAACTACAAGTTTGTATAAATATTAAGATGCTAATTATCAAGAACAGAATAATTTATTATAGGATTATATAGCAAGATAACAAGATAGAATTAGATTGTTGAAAGTTACACCGTAAGTAGTTTAACAAGTGCTGACAGACAAAATAACTCTAAAGAGTTTTCGTGCCATATACCCTCGGAGACGTATTCCTATCTTATAAAACGTTTGATAAATCCAAATGTTGGATAAATCTTCTAGCTAATAGGATGATATTTACGGTAGAATATTAATATGCTAAAAATCAGCTAGTTTTCAATGTTTCGTTGCATACCGTAAAAAACTGTCTTTGTTAAGAATCCATTTTCAAAGAAACAAAAAAGGAGGTCCAATGAACTTCATAAAAGTTCCATCTATAGATTTTCTAAAACGTTTTTCATAGATGGCATACACCCACCAGACGTTACTACAAGAATGGCGTGACAGGTCGACAAAAGGCCAAGCCGAAGCGAGGCGGGTGATCGCAGAAATGTTAACTCCATCTGGCGGAAGTAGAACGAATTGTCACAAGTTTGTTTCATGGGTTACAGGTCGCAGTTTGACGACCATAGGGAAAGTTAATGATCAAATGAAAAAGACAGGTATGTTATCTGTGTCGAGATGAAATGGACGATGTTCAAGGTCATGCGTTAATTGTTTTCTGCCAACATACCTTCTTTTACAGCTTTTTGGCAACATATGTTTAATCCTTTGTCTCTTGTCACTTTTAATAAAAGACAGCATACAAAAAACAATATGATTTCAAATTGAAATTGAAGCTGTTTTCTCTTTTTAGGAGGAAATAGAGAGCCCCCTGAACATGGTCTGAAAAAATGGTGGAAGAACAATCCGAAACCAAAGAAAAAGAAACCAGAGGCAAAGATCACTACTAAAAGCTGTGCCCCAGCCTTTAACCAGGACAGCACTACGCCAATTATAACTCCCTTTATGCAACCATTAAACATATTGCAGACTGCTGCGAACACTTCAGGGCTGGCAGCTGTTATCCAGCCACAGCAACAACAAAACCAGTCTACTGGCAGTGCCCTTTCTAACAACGGCCCTGTTATCACTATACCACAAAGCTTGATAATACAAACCGGAAACGGTAACTCATTTGCCATTCCAATGAGTGCCTTACAACCACAAAACTGGCAGCTACAACAACAGCTTCAACCATGGCATTTGCTGCAGCTCCAACAGCAACAACAGCACCAGCAGAATGCACCGGCCGTTGCTGTTGCGCTTAACCCAATCGCAACCATTACACGCCAGGTAAAGCAGCAAGTTTTTGCATTTTCGACTTCCTGCCCTTCTTCTGTTTTTACTTGTTTTAAGAACTTTTGACAGCAGCTAAGGACGTGCTCTGAACCTTGCTAAAATTGAGAAGTTTTATGACAGCAAGTAGGTCATTTCTGTCGTCAATTCACAGTTGTCAGTTAGCCATTTATTATTTTAAGACTAAAGCAGCTATTTGAAAATTCTAAGCTTTTTTATTTCAAAAATAAAAGGAGACGTATTGTGGATGTAGTGTTTATTTTTCTCACTCCATTCAATTTATTTTTGACTACACTGATTTTATGTACAGTTCCGACAACATTGACTTTAGCTAACATTTCAGTTTATTACATCTAGTGCATTAGAATTATTTGTTATTGCTGTGGGCATTAACTTTTCTCGTTCTGTACTCTAATTCAACGAAACCAAGGAATCAACTTGTTACCTAAGCCAAGAATCCCCAAATGTGCACGGTGATTTCCGTCAATGTTTGGAACGTGTCAGCTTTGTTGCTGTTACAACAGTTGGCATATGTTATTACTAAAGTTTTTCCATCATGAATTTATACCTTACCAGCGTAGGTGCAAAGGTCAATATGCTAAAAGCAGTACTGACTGGATCCACTCTGCTCTGCCTATACATTGTACATTCACTAATACTAACTCTGGTCATATCATCTCATCATCATCATCATCATCATCAGAAAAGGCAGAATATGATTCCATTTCTTCATCAGGTCATCAAGATTAGATTCTACATGTCGATACTGATTGTGGATATGAAATGTTGACACGAGAAGCCTTGCAATTTTCGGCTGGGAAAAATGCAATTAGCATAAATGTTCAAACTGGCCTTTTGAAATTTCATAATGTTTGCGCCAAGGTCCTTTTTGTCCTGGCTCGACTTTACTTCCAGACAGTTTTTGTCCATGTTTGTCCATCGTGAACAAGACAAAGCAACAAGGCAGCTGACAGTGTTTGAAACTGTAGTGCACAATTGGGATTCTCTTCCTTCATCCAAAATCTTTGATGTGTTTGGTTCGTTTGTTGACGGATAAATGTAGTTCCGTCATCGGGCGAATGTTGTCGATACAATGCATAAAATTGTAAAAAAGTAAAAGTAAGATTAATTCGGATGGTTAGCAAAACTGTCTCGAAATATGCATAAATATTGTATTAGTAATTTGTTCAGAACAGGTCTTCATTTAAGTATAACGTTATTACATCCACGTTTTGTTCAAATTTAAAGGCAATCGACGGATATAAAAGTGACTTAAACCATCTGCCAATGAATATTAGCCAATCAATAAGCTTATGAGAGAAACCACACTCACTGATTGGTCAGCTTTTACTGAAAGATATCCTAGGCCCAAATAATGTCTGTCGATTGCCATTAAGTTGTGACGCTAACGGTTAGTTATAGCATGATTCTTATATCTCTCCAGGAAGCCACTGCTCCAACGATGGTTTCCAATGGTAACAGCCAACCAAATACGTTCCTCATAGCAGCAGCAGCAGCGGCAGCAACACAAAATATTATGGATACTTCTAACGAATTGACACCCATGCTATCAACGCACCAACATACAACGAACGCTTCGACTTCACAACAGCAACAAACAACTACCCAGTTCCTTCAGATAGCGCCAGCTAATCAATCACCTAGTAGCATTCTTCAGAATGGACTGACATTGCTTAATATTGCCCAACAGTTACCATCGGCTGCTCTTGCGAATGCAGGCACGTATAGTATGGCCTCGCCTGCAAATCTAAGTGCAGCCTCCTCTGCAAGCCTGAATGTACCATCTACTGGAAGTCTGAACGTTTCCTCATCTGCTAACGTTAACTTGATTTCGTCAGGATTACCAGTTATGTCTCAAGTTTCGTCTTCAACTGAACATCTTTTGCCAAATGAAGGTGCACTGGCCATCTTGAATTCTGGGAACATTGGACAGCTTCAAGGGGCCCAGCTCACACAGCTTAACCCTCAAAGCACCAACACTCAAATGGTTGTCAACTCTCCTATTCAGGTCTCATATATTTCAGGGACGTAATTCTTCATTATTGTGCCAAAACCACGCCTCCTATGGCTGTCGTGAAAGTACGGGATGAAAGATAATTGTATCGAGGTTGCTAAGGGCCTCTATACAACAAGCCACCATAGCTCGACATTTTTCATACCAGTTAAGCTTTGCGATCCAGAGTATAATCCTCAAGGCTCAGACAGAAGATACTGGGTGTTGGTTTGTCCTAATTGCAAACAATGCCTGAAAGTGCATTTCACTGGAGGCATCTTTCTATACCGTCTCTTGTTCTGTCCCTGGAATGGTTCTTTTGCCTGTTGAAAATCCTTTTTCTATCAGGGCAATAGACGAAACTTTCTTGGTATTTTACGACAAACATTCGGTGTGTACAGTGTACAAGGAATTAATCGACTGATTGAAAGAATATTAGAGTATAGAGGTTTGCTGTTTTTGAGGTCGTCAAAAACAAATTGATTGCTTTTGAACGTAAAGAGTCTTCTTAGTAGTATTGAAGTTCTTTCTGTAAAACCATGAGTTGAAAGTTTGAAATTCAAAAGCCATTTTATACCTTAGCTATTTCAAAACCTGATGTGGTTCAGCTCCTCTGCCAGCCCTGTAAGGGTGGCGATGCCATTGCCAGTGATAATTAGGAAGATCGTCCCTAACGAAGCTATGGAGCAGGAGATATTAGGCTTCTTTTACCCCCTCATTTCCACGGTCTTTTAAAAAATGTATATTCAAACGTATTATTGTCTTCTAAACTTTGGTTCATTCTTGATACATACTATACAAATATTGTATTTTCCGTTGAGGCTGTTAAAGACATGGCTTGTCTACTATGAAATTGAAATGTAAAGCACCTTCAGAAAATGTTCTGCTTCCTGTCCATTAAAAACCGCTAACTTTTCTACCTTTTTTTAGGTGAACAGGATTCCTGTTCCTATTTACAAGCCCAGAGATGCTTTGCATCGAGTTATGCCCATGACCCAAAATGTGGTACCTTCATGGTTTTTAGATGAGAGGGCTTTTACGTTTACAACAAAATTTGGATTTCATAGAGGAACGTTTCTTGAGCGAAGTTTCAGTCCCAGATCTTAAAGATTCTGGATCAAGAGGGTAGATTGGCCTAACATCAGGGGCGTTGTAGCTAGGTGGGACACATTGATATTTTCCGGCAGGCCCCCTTTCAAGTGAATTTGTAAAACCCAGGACAAACAGGCCTCTGTGAAAGAGATGCGTGGAATATGAACAGGGCCGCCGAGAGGGGGACAAAGAGGGGTTAACTGCCCCAGAGCCTCGAGGTCCAGGGGCCTCTTAATGCAAGGAATTCCTATTTAGAAATGAATTTTAACGAAACGCAACAGCTTAACAAATTGTAAAACGTGGTAAACGACTGCAAAAACATTCTGAAATGTATTTCAAGCTAATTTAAAGGGCGTGGCCGTAAAGACTTTCTACTTGCTCCGCTCACAGGGCACGTAAGTGCTCTATCGCGTTTGTGTTTGTATCATTAAGACCCCGTTTACACTAGCACGTATTCAAATGGATCCGTACCCAAACTAGCACTTATAGGCTTTTCGTTTACACTAGACCTGCTGGATCCGTACTCATTTCGGCCTGCTATCTGGACCTGTGTGGGATCGCTTTCCAAGGTGTACTCACTTGGGTCCGTTCTCGTTGTAAACGGCTGGAACCGAACCAAACCAAGCACACTTCGGATACGAGGCATGAATTTTTCTCCTTAAGAGGCCGATTGTTGGCGCCAAAATCTCGAATTTCATATACAAACAAAAAATTCTTCTTATACTCACATTGTTAGTGTTATGGTTTAATTCCTGGCTGCAGTTTATTGCTTTTTTATGTGCTCAACACAGGATTCGTCAGTTGAGACTAGCTTTGGTTATATCTAAACAAAGCAGCCTGGGACTAGGCCTACATCGTAACATTCAACAACAGTGATATCGGCACCGCAAACTAAGAAGATTCGGGCAATGACCAGGAAGAACCAGCGTTTGATAGTTCCTGAAGAATAGTACGATAATTTTAGACTAACTACGATCGTTCATGCAAAAGCGAACAACTCACTTGAGAAAGACAGTGGACTGGATCCGTGCTAGTGTAAACGCGATCTAAATTGAATCCGTTCTAGTGTAAACACCAACAAAACTGGCCACGGACCCAAAGTGGTTCCTTACCCATTTGTATCCGTGGTCAACAGTCGCTCTTTAAAGTGAGTCAATGGAAACGCCAGTTCATTTTTTATCGTTTCCACTGAGCTGGGTTGAAAAGAACCCAGGCTTCAAGTGTGTCCTCAGCCCTTTACACTTCTGGTTAATCAGGTTTAGATTATCATAAACAGAAACCCAAGCACGCAGAACTTTGAGAAAAATCAGTATTTAAAACCATTTTTCTTGAATTTTTTGAATAACGCTGTTGCTGTTGCTTACAAAAGTTGGATCAAAAGTTGTCCGGGTTTGGCGTTCCCACTAGCCCACAGGTGAGTTAAAAGATACCTGGGTTTAAACTAATCCACTGGGGATCCGTTTTTATCCGTTTTTCAAATGGGTTAGTTTAGTGGGAATGCAATGCAAAAACGGATAACTTTTAACCAGTGGTGGAAGTTCAGGCTTTCATTTGGGGGGCCCAGGCCTGCAATTTTCCGACAAGATAGCATCATGGACCATGTATAATTTTAAAGAAACTGCACATTTTAATAAAAGTAATTGATTTTTTGACGGGACTCTTTAGAAATCTTGGCTGACCACGCCATAATTAAGTAGCAAGAATAACAATCCATTTATGATTTTTGATATCAAGATCGATATCTCATCTAAGACAATTGATGATACAAGAGGTAGACCGATTACGCTATTGACAAGTCGTACGTTCATTTTATGCATTTTATCTTGTTTTCACCAGTGAGAAATACGTTTGAAAATAACTTTTATTTAGAAGAATCCGATGGAAATTTTGGCTAATCTTTACGGAATTGAAATTAAATGTACAATTCACAAGCAGTTTTGATTTTGGTCATATATTGTTTGATTGATTATTAGTAATGGCTAATATTTCATCAGCTATGCTATGTTCAAATTTTGCAAAAAGGGCACAGAGAGGTTATAAAGGCCCCTGGGGTAAAAAAGGAAACGTGGATCACCTGCGAGTGAAGCGAACAGAAAATTTGACAATTAGGCCCCTTAGATTAGCTTAAATTCACTTTTCAAAACGATTCTTTGGAGTAATTTCGACACGTTAAACGGTTGTCAATTATCCGACGAAAGCCCGAATTTTCCGACGACGTCGTTGATTTGGGGGAGGGGGCTGAACCCCCATAATTTCCGCCACTGCTTTTAACCCGTTTTCGTTTTAAGCCGAGCTAGTGGAAAGCCTGCCTCAGCTAGAGCTATTCGATATGTGGCACTTGTCATTAGTTAGTCGTAAGTTAGTCAGGTTTTACAGAATTAGTCATTAGCCTGTTGGCAAAACAGTCAGTCAGTCGGCTAGTCGAAACCCCTTCTTCACCCACAGCTAGCTTAGCTTCTTAGTGTCCCAAAATCACCTTGGGATGGTTGAGTTCATCGAGAAAAGAATATTTTTTGCAAGAATCACCCTAACCCTCCATCACCCGAAAGTTTCACTCTTGAAGTTTTCGTATTTAAGACACAAAAGAGTCGGGTTCTTGCCACCTATACTTTAAAATGGAAGAGGATTGCCCTCCAGCCTCAAAACGCAAAATAACTTCCTGGAACCATACAAAATTAGCTTAGGCGTTCATTTTTTACCATATGTTGTCACTCTTTTATCTGGACTACTTTCGTTATTACGTACGCGCTGTACTATGTGCACCTGTCAATTACGTCACAGGGACGCACCCACCTTTTGGTATGCCCCAGGCCACGTATTGCGAAATTGTGAAACCATTGTATTCAAGTGAATAACTGTGATTGGTTTTCCTGGATACTTCCGGTAACAGCTTGTGAACTTGATTGGCTCAGGAGGTTCAAATTCGAAGACATTTCCCTAGCCGATTTGCTGATTGGTTGCTTGTCGCCCTAATTTTAACCTCGTTCACTATGGGTTTCCTTTGAACTGTTGTTATCTACCATAAGTCAGCTCGACCTACTGTCCGTGCGCACAGCTTTCATGTTAGTCACTGCCACAAATGAGCAGCTACGAGGGAGCAATTGGTTTGAAGTATTGTTTTAATCATTACATGAATCATCTCCTGGTGGGAAGAAGTTCATAAGTTCATCTTGGGACGCGTCAGGATAATTTTTTTCTACGCACCGAAAATGGCATATGCTACCACACTTTAGCTGAAAATTGCATCGAGGAAAGCTTTGAAATGGAAATTTTACAGAACTTAACACTCAACTATGTGTACGACATATCTGGGCCTTCAGCTCCACCCCCTAGTCCTAGTCTCGGAGGCAAACGAAGACACATTAGCCAAGCTTCCATTTCTTCATTGCTCGACCAGTGTTGTGAAGAACTCAAAGACCAAGTCGATAAGATGGACATTGATGATAGTTTGCAACAAAATTCTGTTTGGGATACTAGACTGCCAATGAAGAGAACCAAAAAGGACATTTCTGTCTCAAACATATATTCAAACTGTCAGCAGAACTCACGATTTGGGCCTAGGATTCGGCCTTCATCTAACTGCGGTTAAGATTGGTCTTCAACTTTCGAGCATAGGTCAAACCATGATTTTAGGTATACCTAGAATAACAAAAACTATTTCTCGTGATACATACAGTGGAATGGCTTAGCCACATGTGAAGTCGGTCTGGAAGTGCTTTCGGAAGATTTTATCAGCACCCAGATAAGGTAAGGACATGAACTCTTGCGGCAGTTTGGTTCAACAATAATTGATGGGAATATGACCTTCTGCCTCGTATTATTTGGATAGACACTGTAGAGCAATTGACTTTTTTAAGATTTAAATTATTTTAAGTCGATGAGTAAAAGCTTATTTCTGGAGGATAAATTATGTCGGAAACGCTTGGGCATTCCCCGCTGCCCTCGAAGACTCGCTTCGATTCCCATGTCAGTTCGATGAACATTTTAACTGCTGTATTTTGCCATGCAAGCTAACAGTTTATGATTTGCCACATATGTACAACACCATACATACATAAAGAGAAATGGATTTCTTACACATTGCTAATAAAGCAACATGTCAAAAACCCAAATTAGGTTTAACCTTTATTCATACTTTATCGATTAAAATTTTTGCAGTTTCTTCTTTAGAATAAATTGTTGAAAATCTTACGTTTAATATTCTTAGACCTCTCAAAACAAAGGAAACCCCTGGATGATCCTCTAAAACGTAGCTAGCTACAGAACTCATGTACCAAACCTCAATGCTAGCTCTGCTTAAGGGCAACCCTCCCAGTGAAATGAAACTAAAATGTTTGAAATCATGTTGCATTCCTATTTGAAAACGTTTCAGAAGATTACTTGTAATTCAGCTTTAGAACCAGATTATCTCGTCTAAAAAACAGATTTTTCATCAGCTGACTTGCACGGACCTGCCCAAGACAATACCTTCGACATTATGGCAGCCAGCCTATTATGTATGTAGGTAAATCTCGGTTTTGTAAACCGCCGTTTTGAATATGTTAAAAACGTATTCATTATGCCTACCATTGTATAAATGGATATTATTGTGTAAATAGTTAAGTTTTCTACGATCAGTAGTCTTAGTGAATAGAAGTCGCTAAGATTTCTTAGTTTCATGTTGTTATTGCCATTAGGTACATTTCATGCATCTAAACTTGGTAATGCGCTAGTTTTTCTGTAATGTAAAGGGCTTGGATTTCAATTCCTAGAGACGTTTAGAAATTATCATATCAGAAATTATAATGTTACCAGCAAATCTTGTTGGGACATAAATTGGCAGCAAACAACTATGATAGTATTTTGCAAAATTTTCCTTCAGTTTCAAATAACCATAATTCTTGTCAAAGTTGATTCCTTACCTGAAAATTAGCAGGTATTTGTAAGACCTACCCAGTTTGGAGAGTATGGCAATTTTGACAGCTGTGCAAAAATGCCTGGAAATGCTAGTTGCCCCAGAACTACCAACTTTTCAAAGCTTTAATTGAATAAAGCTAGTTTTTAGGTGTGCCCTCAACGTTACCATGTCTGCATCATGGGTGCACCACCACCATGCTCTGCGTAGTGGAACCCAACAGGGTTTGCATGAGCAATGCTTATTCTTGGGCCATGTATTAGCTGAAAAGCAAATGCATAACTGTCTCTTTCCAAATTGGTGTCAGTTGGGAATCAAATATTTCTATATCCTGAAAGCTGGTTTTCAGAGACACATTTCAAAGATGGTAGGCTCTGAGAATAAAAATGCTAAGACAAGATTAAAAAGATAACTGAAAATTGATGTAAATTGTATTTAAAATATGATACATAGATTTTTTCAGATTTCAGCGTTGCCCAGCTTTATCAGGGTTGATCATGACTATATTTGTCTAAACATTGTACTGAAAGGGTACTTTTATACATGCATACATGTTGCCTGTTTCACTTGTAAAGTATGAACATATATTAATATCTAAAGTAATATTGATGTAAGCTGATCTGACAGATATTGACAGCAACTATTATTGTTGATGTTGAACAACACTGGTCACAAGATTTGTCACATGCATTACAGCTGTCAAGTGATTAAGATTTGAGAACCTGAGAATGAAAGAAAGCTTGAAAATTTGCCTTTGAGGCTGGCTTTTACATGCAAAATATGAAAACTATATTTCTACTAAGTTACTGTTATTCTTCTAGGAATTATTTCTTCCAGCTTTACCTTCTTAATGTATGAATCCTTGAAATTGAATGGACAGTGTTAATTTTGTTCACCCAATGCCCCTGATGATGATGATGATGATGATGCCTTTTGCCTTTTGTGTACATATCAGATTGTTATCAACCTAAAGTATCTTAAATTGGTATCTGTAGAATAATAATGTTTTGGATACTTGCAAAGAAAATTTGAAGTCAATTGCTTTTGATATCTTGATTTTCTCCACTGTTGGTATTTGGTAAGTTAATAATTATTACTTTTGTACTCAAAAAAATTTATTGTTACGGACAAAGATTACATTAAGTTGTTTTGAAAGTAAAAGAAAATGAAATGGTTTGACCATTATCCTATAATTTATGATGAAAAAGTTTCACATAGGATCTGGCTATGTTTGACTGGTAGGCAAAATCTCAAAGGGAATCCTATGGGCATCTTTTTGCAAAAATCTATGATTATCCGAAAGGGTCGTTCAACTGTAGGGTAAAACGATGTTTTTCATTTCAGGAACGGGTAAACAAGTATGAGAGTGCTGGATTTCATTACATCATCCCTCAGACCTCAGGTCTTTGGCCAAATTTTGTGAATACAAAATTGATCCATGGTGACCTGAAAATTACACGTTTTTCAAGTGACTATGATTGATCGTTTGTACTCGGTACCATTGACTTGGGCACTTGGAGATAAATCATTATCAGCGTTTTGTATTCGATGTAGGTTTCAATAATACCAAGTTCCTTTGAATGGATAGTTTTTAGGTTTAAATCTATTTTATGTTAAGTGTATCAGTGTTTATGGCCGAAACCGATCTATTCGATGTATGGAATTTTCGGGGAAGTATGGCGCACGTACGTACGAAAGGCAAAAACAACACCTGCTCACAATGAAACCTGACGTCATTCTTGAAACTTTTCTTTCAGACCATGATGATACGTTTGGATAAATATAGTAAGACGGGTACTTTTCTGTCACTTGATCTGTCGACGCAGCTTTAATCTCTTTGTTGCCCGCAACTCGCGCGCGATAGCGCGCGAGTGAAGGGCTTATAGTCTGCCCCGCGTATAAGTAGCATACGGAAGCTTCAGTTTATAATGTCAGCACTTTGTCAGCAGATTTTGTCACTTTTCTGCTGCCATGACAACTGTCAATCAATTTCATTGTCAATCAATCGGCTTTGTCGAGGAGGTCGTTAACCGCCACCTCTTTGTGCGGAAGGGAATTATCTTCGGAGCGTTTCTCTGCCAAGACTCTGTTAAAGGCCTTCGGTTTTTTTGGCACGAAAACGGTGCTGCATCACAGCTCGGTTCTCCGCAATGGATGGAAGTTTTGATTCGAAGTTTTGGGAATCAAAACCAGTTGAATGCCACACCTTTCTCCCAAAAACTCGACACCGTACGAGCAAAAGTTATGATTGTCGTGATTATCGCCTGTACATCGCTGTACGAATCCTTTATCGCAATCTATTTTAGCTGTACCCGTTCTATCACGTGTCCATTTTCATACGTCTTTGCTTCACGAAAACGAAAAATAAATGTCAAACCCTAGAAAAACTTCATGATTTTCAAAAGGGCGTTGGACTTAAATCAAAGGCAAACTGAACACCAAAAATTCTTGATAAAAAGAATAGTTTAGCATCAACTAGAGCAGCTGTTTTTATAAAATTGTGAAAACCCAAGATGGTGTCTTCTTCGAATATCCTGACCTAAATTTTCAAAACAATCATTATCAAGGAACTAATTGTTTGCGGGCAGTACTAGCAAGAGCTATTTCTAGTAATTAATCTTTTTGATACGTGATGATTTTTTATTTTTTGTTGAACGTTAGCACCATGGGTCGGGTAACAGATTTCCTTTTGTTAAGAAAAGTAGATACAAGGAATTTTTGTCATCAGCAACCACAAATACTGGGGGTATTTTTTATCGTATTTCGGGGAATGGTGGCCACAGGTACTGCGGAGAAGGGGCCCGGGGGCTTTTCTAAACGCTCCGCGGTGCAAACAATCGGAAATTAGGAAGTCGCCCCAATTCATGAAATTCTACTTTAGTTAATTCAAACCTTTCTGGCCTTAAATTATAGCAAATCCCGAATTTCAATGTTTTCTTTCTTCTGTGCTTCTTCCAAGGGCACTAAATGTGCAGTTAAAGTTTATGAACTTTTGATACTAAAATGTAATTAAAAGAGGAGCAAAAGCCCAAGCCCCCTCCCCCAAGAGAATATTATCACAGTGTTATATTATCTGAAGCTGCGAAAAGAAGGGTTTAACAACCGTCACTGGTCACTACAAGGGTACCTATATTCAGTTGTTGAAATTCGAGCTTTTTACTTCCCTTTTAACTTTTTTCAGTTTCATATTTTGAAATTTCTCTACATTTAAGTGTTGTTAGCAAAAGGCTATTGTCACCAGTGTCAGCTATTGTCCTTTATATTAACCAAAAAAGAAGCAGTGGGCCTAAAACAGTGCCTCGCAGCTAACACTTTCTCGACAATGTTGATTGACTGTCACTAAGAAGACTACTATACTTTTTTTTCTTTTTTCCATTCAAGCAGAAGGGTTTTGAAACGCAATGAATTTAGATCTACTCTTCCCGATTGCCCCGTGCTGTGGAAATATTTAAGAAATTTTAATATGTCTTTTTTTGAATACGCTTGACCAGGGTTGACCATGCAAACTTTGATATGACATGATCTCATCAAATTCTATTCCACTGCTGTTCAACCGTTTCACCAATTAACCTGTTACCTGGTAAATTATCATCAAATCATCCCCATGCTATGATACAAGAAAGTTGCTTTACTTATATGAAACTGGTTCGAAGATTGCAAAACCATTTCAAGGTAATTTGGTACGAGGCTCAAGAAGAAGGTAAGAAACTGTAAAATTTCCAATTTTTTAAAAAAAGATTCAATAATAAGTACCGAGTTCCTTTTAAAGGCGGCTCCGAGGACTATATAGCTCTTAATCATATTGATGGTGTAGAGATGACTTTACTATAGATATATTTTTTAACTAACATTTTTGCCAATAGTTTTTGTAAAATTTTATTTTGTTGATTTTTCTTTGGAAAAGATAACATACCTTGGATATTGATCTGCGTGGGTTTTTGTAAAAAAAATGATTAGAACAACTTCTAGCCGTTGTGTTTACAGCTGCCCCTTCCATGTTTTCATATCGGTGGTTTCTGAAAATTACTTTGACTGCTTTCCCATCGAAATACACCCTTGTCTAGGGCGTGAATGACATTTTTAAGCAGAAAATGATTTCCGAAAAAATGGATTTTCCATGATCCCTGGATGAGATAAGATTACAATTTTCTTTGTTACGTATTTTGGGAATGTTACCCTTTTCCCTGGATAAATTTTACATTCTCCGATGATCTTTGCAAGTTAAGGGTCTGGAGTACAGGGCACGGGACCCCTAAATGACTTTGAACACGAAATATTTTGAATACAGGTCAACAAAAAATTATAAAATTTCGTGAACTATTAAATAGATCAATTTTGCTACCAGTTTTGGAAACAATAAAGTGCCACTGGATTCTTCAGCGGTTGCTGTGAAGGAGGATTTCAACTAGCAAATGAAAGACCCACACATTGTAACAAAGATGGCGGCAAGTGCGAAAAATGACAAGAAAAAGAAAGGGATCCTTGACTCGGTATTGCAATATTTTTGGGTGTTTTGCTGTATTTTTATCAATGTAGATATGAAGCTTTTTAAGATTGATTGCTATCTTCAATCTATAAGCAACCGATATTTTTATGACTCTTATCACTGAATAAACGGTACGATTTTACAACGCTTTAATGCCAGATTGGAATCTTTGAAAGATGCATGGGGGATCTGTTTCATGTCCATGAAAATTGCGCATTTGCAAATAGCACAGATAAAGATTTTGTGTGGCTGAGACTAGTTATCATAGAAACACAGTATGTAACGTTTGGGTATACTTTTCAGAGAAAACATTAGTAACATCATTAGTGGTGCTGATAAAAACAAGATAGCAAAGATAAACATCTTTCATAATTCCTGAAAATAAGAGCGAGGGGAACCCAACCAGATGAGAATAGTTTCCGTAAACCAAAATCTGCTCAAACTTTGACAACTTTGTGCATTGCAATAAATTTAATCATCCCGTCCCATATGTATTTTACTCCCAGAAATGATGCAAATATCCTTCACATGTTTGCTGTTATGTGGCATATGTGTGTACAAAAACCAGCCTTGTGTGTACACAAGCAAAAAGTAATGACAACATAGGTGATCTGCAACTCTGAGGGTCTTCAAATTCAAATTTCGTTAAAAGCATTAATTATTACATACAAGATAAGTTTTACAGTTAAAGAAGAATCCCGTGCAGCTGGATGAATCATTTTAAAGAAAATGCGTGGCTGGAATCGCAGCTAATACTTGATGTGCCAGGGGATTTAATTCCAATCTGGCTTCAATATAGCTAAATCAAATTAAACTTTCATTCAGCAACCTTTGGTATAGCATACTTGATAACATAATTAGCACCAATAAAATCCCCTCGGTAGACAAAGGATGTTTGCTGACATATTCTTACTAAAAGGGCTTTTCGGTGAAAGCAATTTTGGAAATATCCATAAACTCTCATTATAAAAACAATTTTTTCATTTAATATATCATTCAAAAGCAATATATTATCTGTAATTAACAAACGAATGCAAAAATTTTATATGTCAATGTAGAAAAGTTCTACCTTCAGCTTAATAAAAGAATATAGATATAAAAATTAAATAAATTGCTGGAACTTTAAAAGTCTCATGTAGTGTAGGACCTGTTAGTGAAAAACACATACAAGCTATCTAGCCTGCTGCCCTTTCACACATGAATTTTTATACAATTGAAATATGAATATAAATCTGATTAAGAATACTGTTAGGGTTCAAAAGTTAAGGCCAACGTTGAAAAAGATTTAAATTTGGCTTGATAAATGATAGAGCAGGGCCCGCACCACCAGGGTGGCAGGGATGCCATGGCTCCCCACTTTTCTGCAAAGCAAGTAGTTTTAAAGCTGCAATAAAAGGGGTAACAAGCCTTGGCCCCCCACTTTCAAATTCTTGGCGCGGGCCCTGTAGAGTACATGTTTTTTTAAGAACAATGCTTATAAGAAACATCGGGCTGAGATTTAAGTTGAAGTTGAAGTTGTTAGGACCACCGTAAGAAATTACGAAAATAGGGAGCAAAATAAGAAACATACTGTGCTTAAATTATGCTTAAAAATTTGAAATTCCAGGCTGAAATTGGAGCCAAGGGGAGAAACTTAAGAGTAATCTAGTAAGAATTAGAATCATGCAGACCTCCCTAAAAATTTTTGTGCCTGTGAGCACAAACATTTTTGCAAAAGGTGCCTAGTAGATTATTTTGTATGTTATGCGTAGGATATGAAATTGTTTAAAATAAGAGACATGAAGAAATGTTTAATGACGCATCATACAGAATGTAAAAATATAGGTCTTGTAGGCTGTTAGGAAAATCTATTATTCTCTCTTTGCTATATAAATCACTTTCACAAAGTGGTAACACCTTAAGCTTTACTTTTGCAGACGTCTCAAAGTTCTCTGAATTTGCACAGAAGTTCATTTCCAGATACATTTGAGATAATCAACCCAATTTATTTGAAGTTTTTGACAAATCAATACCATTTAAGGGCTCCAACTGCAACATAGGAAGCATTGCTTTCCTTTATTTTGAGTGCACTTGATTGTACTAATCTTTTTTCTGAGTATCTTAATAATTCTGTTCAAAGGAAAAAACGCATTTAATAATATTCACATTGTGAAACTTGTAGCTGAATTATTTCTCTATATTCTTAAACGATTAGGAACTTTGAAAAAGATTGCTTATTCAGATGTGCCTGTAGACATAATTTGATCGCCCAAAACATGAGATGAGATTCCAAGAAACATCAGATTGAGCCCCACAATGTCCATGTTTAAAAGAAACTTGAAGGGATTCCTACAAAGTTAATAAATTCCCAAAACAAAACAAGATCCCTAGGTAGAACAGCAACATCTTTATTTTATATATATTGAAAAATAATTTGTAGTAAAAGTAGTTTATTTATATTATAGCTGATAGGGAATTCCTGTATAAAGATTTTTAAAATGAAAAAAAATGATCGGCATGGTTGGCCTGTGAGCGCCGCTCCTGCACTCGCATGCTTTAGGGAGACATGGAATCATGTTATTTTAAGGTTGTTGAAACTTTTCTTCTTTCCTATATTCATTAAGAGATATTAATATAGCCTTTTAACTTGGCTTTCTCTCTGCACTTTTATCTGTCATACATATTTGTACTTTGCAGATTTTAGATTCTGAAAAGCCACGGATTGTTAACAAATGGGATGGAAATGCAATAAAAAATGCTCTTGATGATGTTGTTAGAAAGGTGAGTTTGTTATGGAATGGTAAATCATTTGTATTACTTTTACTTTGTATGTAAACAAGCAAAAAAGGAATATGACAATACCATGTAAGGATGAAGACTTAGGAAAATACAAAACTAAGTACATTTTTTCCATCCTCCATAAGAACTTGGGACTATTTTAAACATATTGCCCAAAATAAGCATGAAAATATTGGTATTCTGGAAGAACGGGAGCCAAAAACCCTTATAATTGGATGCCGATGTTAGTTTGTTATTCATCTCACACCTTTAGCACATAAAATTTACCCAATCAAGAAAACAAATATTGTAAACTTACATATTAATTTTTTCCACATTTTTCAGAAAGTATGTAGTGATGACAAAAATAATGCCAAACCAAATATTTTTATAGCCAGATTTTTTCACATTTGAAGTAATTCCCTAGGAAATTTTTTTTTATAATAAAGACAATCTCATTAAAAATTGCCTGTTTAAAAGGGCTGGGTCCCTTAACTGTAAGCAAACATTTTGTTGGAGACAGTCTGTGTGTAGGAGGGATTTTGTTTTCCAAACATCAAAATGTAGTGTCTGAAAAAATGACAGGCCGTGAAATCTTGATGCTTGTAGCAAGGCTACTAAGTCTGAATCATTGTTAAACTACTTTCAGCAATGTTTACTGTCTGTGAACCTGGGCTCCTACAGACAAATGTCTCTGCCCTGTTTCTGTTAGGATGTTCACTTCCTGTCTTCCACTGCAGTACAAACAACCTCTTTTTCATGGACTGATTAATAAAATAATGTTAGATAATATGCATTTAAAATCAATCTTCAAGACTTTGGCAATGAAAAGTATAATCGATTTGTAACTTTGAGTTTAACGATTTATGCAATCATCAGATCAAGAATGTTTGTCCACAGAAAATTTCAGTCAACATGAAGGTCTTAATTTGGAAATGCCCTACTCTGCAAGCTGGCCAATAATATCACAACTTCGTGGATTTCTAAATTATTGATCTTTTTTACAAAGTTTAGCAGATATTTAATGATATCTAATCCTGTTGAATATCTGTTTTACAAATATTTTTTGTAAAGCCACCTAATTCATGCACCAATTGCTTTTGGATGCAGCCTAAAGTTCCTTTTTATTTTTTTTCAGTTTTTCACTGAAACACTAGGATTTGAAGAGAGTCATGCATACATTGATATCAGATTGGCGCTGAGTGGAGCAGGATGTGCTATTGCATTGTCAGCTCTGGCCTATGACTACCTTTTTCCTTACCCAGCATCTAAATATGTTGTTCTTACCTGTGTCATAACGTATCCTTTTACCTGAAATCGTTGAGCTCAAACTTCAAAAAGTTGAGTTGAAAATTGTATTGAGGATGGAAAAAGGGCTATTGGGGAAAAAAGTGCTCAACCAAATATTACAGAAGGCAAATTTGGATATCCAACCTGTCCTAACCTTCTGAAAAATTCTACCAAAATAGCAAACTTTCTCAAATTTCTTCAAATTCTATGAAGGGGTTCTGTAGCCGATTTGCCAGACTTTCTAGCAGACTTAGTGTTAGTATGCTGTAGCCACTGAAGATGAAACCCCTTGAGAGATTCAAGAAATGTTTCTTGCATTACTCTTTTATGTCAGTATGCAGTGTAATAATTGCCTGATGAATCACAAAAAAGTTATTTCTACAAAAGTCCACCAAAAAATAACCTAACAAACCAAGGAAATATGGCACAGGCATTTAGTGGAACAACAAAGCATTATGGTGATTGACAAGTTGGAGATGTGAGAAAACAATGTTTAATTGCTGGACAGCAAGTGCAAATCAAAACAATATTTCAATCATTTTTTATTTGCAGCTTTCATACTGGCTGAGGTCATTGGCTTCATGTATGTTTTTACAAGAAAAATTTCACTAACATTTCTCCCTAGTTCTGTACAAGTACAAGTCTTCTGTGAAGCCCATTTTTACTTAATTTACTTTAAGGTTGATCAAAATTCAAATAAAACCTTAAAAATTGAGAAGTCTAAAGTAAAGAAAACAATGAAAATGCCTAAGCATTTTATTATCATTTATTTCACAGGAACACTACGGTTACCGCCATTTTTAGTTTGCCAAAATGCCATGCTAGCAAAATGAGTGTTTTGGCCAAACTTCCAGGCCTGTCACATCAACAAATTTGAATAGTTATTTACTAATGCTTTCATCAATGATGTCTAGAATCAAGGAGGAAGCACAGTTAGAAATCTCTGCATTTGTAGACCACATCTGACTGCATAAAATAAGATATTTTTATTATTACTTTAAGTCTTTTGAATTTTTTTGCGGAAAATCGATCTGCAAGTATGTAGTGATGTCATGAAATAAACAAGGATGGCCTTAGGGAACGTCTCCTTTCTTCTATACAGCTTGTAAACATTCGTTATTTAGATTTATTATGATAATCACTAAATTGATTTCTTAACATGGTTTGTAGATACTTTATTTTAATGTCAATTCTCACCGTTTTTACTGGAATGGTTGAAAAGAATTATATTCTGGTGGCTATGGAAAAAGATAAAGCTGGCTTGGTAGGATTATTCAGATCATTAATGGCATATAAAGTTAATGTATTTTCTTGCTGAGACAAAAATTGCTAGAGTTGCAGATAAATTGAAACATTAATCTTTCTACTTTCAGTAATTTGTAGGTGTAAGGTGTCTACATAATTTTGCATGCTGTGACTGTAAACTTCAAACCACAAATAAACATATTCATCCATATTTAAATATTTATTCTTCTATTTTGTTATTTTGTCCCCATATTGATACAACTCACAACCCTAATGATGCATTGATTGTAAATTCTTTTTGCTAGAAGGCTTACCAAACCATATGGATCATCTAAGCTCCTTGTTTTTTGTAAATAAAGGCTACCAAAATAGTTTTCAAATCAGAATTATTTCTTGTTCAGGATCCATCTAACACATGGAAAATTGGCACTACACTGCAACGATTTGATCATATGTTTAATCTAACAATTGAGTATCAAGATGGAAAAACCAAAGAAATCCAGGAAGTGGATCTAAAGCAGTAAGTCCTTGCAAGATATTTGCTTGATTCTTTGCGCTCCCTTAAAATGATTTCGTCTTTTAAATACCAAGGAGTTTGATCTTCTCACAATGGAACCTAAACTTTACACTATATAGTTATGAGACAATACTTACTGTTGCAAGATTTTTCTTTTACTAAGATTTAGAATGTCATGACTTAATGAATTCTCATAGAACTATGGAGATTGTAAGAAGAGAGTGTTTTTATGTATATCTATCTTTGAAAGAGCTGACCCTTTCATAGTATTTTAATTTTGCTCTTGTCAGTTTTAGTTTCCTTGCAAAATCGATTTTATATCATTTACAGGTCTGTGTCAAAATGGATAGATGAAGATGGGCTTTTGCTTGCAAATGCATTTGAAAGTGATATTAAAAACCTGAAGAATAGTCTAACTGGAGAGAAAAAAGACCAGTAGTTAGGTTGTTTAAAGTAAGACTTAAGATTATTATAGTTTGGAATTATTTCAAAGTTCAGCTGAGAAACACGACTTTTCTTCTTCAAGAAATACTGTGAAGATCTTGTGTTCTTTCGATATAGATATTCAATTATTCCTCAAAAATCAATGTCTTTTTGTCAGTGCCTGTTAAATGGTGATTTGTTCTTCAAAATTATTTCATATAGTACCTTGCAATCATATAGTACCTTGATTATTAGCAAGACAAAATAGATACATCAAATAAAGGCTAAATTATCTTTAAAATGCTTGCAGATTTTCCGCAAATAGATTCTGACTAGGAAATTATCAAATTTGATCAAATGCTCCAGTTTATTGATTTAAACAGAGACTGATTTTCTGAAGAGACCAAGTACCAAGACTTATTTAATGGAATTCAATGGATAAATTAGAATGTTTTTGCAAACATATTCTCTTGATTCATGGGCAAAACCTTTGAATTGTGCCTTGCCCTTGTTCGTTGACCATATTATTTTGATGTTTACCATGATATAAAGGAAGGAAAGGTTTGTCAACAAATATTTGCATAAAAATGCATCATTACTGCTTTAAGTTTAATGTGTTGCATTTCAAAAAGGGTTCTCTTCGAAATCAATTTGCTATCAACTTTAGAGACCTTACTTAGAATATGCTTTGTTGGTAAACATTTGTTTGTTATTTTGTGTGAATTTGGTGAAGACGTTAATTATTAACATAAGATGGCTCGGCTGAGACTTGTATAAACGTTGGAATACTGTCCTATTTGTTCTTGCCTAGAATAAACCTAGCCTGGCCTAGACCTTAGCCTAGAATGAACTTGGAAATAACAAGTCGAATTTACTGGAGGTTGGGCAAGATACATTCGAATTGCTAGAACCGTGGATATCAGTGAATGCTAACAGAGTGCAGATTAGCTTGTTATCTCATACCTTGTAATTCAAATATTGAATGACATTCAAAATCTTGGGACAACATTTGCAATTACATTTTGTTTAAGTAGCAAAATGTGTCAAATATAAATGAAATTGAACAAATTATTATTTATACTTTCCCAATGGTTTTAAGAAACATATAAATATTTTCGGTACTAGTTGAGCTGAGGCCTCTTGATTACAAAAACACCATTATACAGTTCTTGTGACATTTAGCTTGGATTGACAGCTGAAAATACACTTCTTTAATTGAAAATGCATTTGACAAACTCTGTAAAGAAACATGATTGAGACTTTCCTGTCAAGCAGGCTTGACAAACCTTGAACTGGCAAAATGTTTAGTGCTTGCTACAGGATTAACTAGTCTATTGGAACAGAACACATAAAAGTCAAACTGGTTCAAATATAGATTATTTATTGTCAAGGAGTCGCTTTTACAGTTGCAAGCTACTTTTTAGGATTATCGTTCCAGAGCAGAGAACAGTAATATTTTACTTATGGTTATGAAACCGTCTTGGATGGTTCACTGGAAGTTTTGGCCAACAGTGTCAATGATACTTTACACATCAAGAAGTATTGAAACTTGTTTCGATTGTCATCAACTTTTCAAATCCGAGAAGAACTCTTTTGCAGGAATTGATTGACACAAAAGTGGGTAAATTTTGACTACGACAAAGAATAGCAAGAGTATCTATGAAAAATAATAGCTTAATATATGTTTAGAATGACAAGCGTGCTTGTTCCGTTGTCAGCATCTTTCTTTCACAGTCGGGTAATCAAATAGGAATGAGGTAATATACATATGGATAAACGTCCGCATCATCGTCCGTCATTTCATCTTCTTCAGCATCTTCGTTTCCTTAACTGCCAGATAAGCATCATCTTCACCTAAGCTATTTTGAAAAGACAGTATCACCAACAATGCCATAAACATAAAAGAAAGTGCCTGTATGATAAACACTGCGTTGGGTCTGGGAGCGCATGAGCTCCAACACAGGTTGGAAAATTGGGGGCAAGGGGGAATTTAACAGCCATAACAAAATATTAGGTACAAGCTATATTGTTTTGCAAAAAAGTGGGGACATGGCCTCCGGCCCCCCTTCGTCGGAAGCCTTGGGGCGTCACCCCTATGAATTTTTGAAGGAGAGGGTTTAGCCATTCTTTGGGGCTTCTTCATGCAGAGCAGGTTCTCGGGGAATAGCAAAATAAAGGCATAATTTTGTCATCTGAGAAACGGAAATATAAAATAGTGTTTTTAACAGCGGAGATTCCCTTTCAATATAGACCTTTTTGGTGATTTCACTAAACAACTCGTTGAGATCGAAATGAGTCAGTTGAAATTTTTTATCGAAATGAGCCCATTTTGGATCTTGACTCAGCTTAGGTAAAATTCAAAGTCGCCATCTTTAGACTGTATCTTCCACTCTTGGCTATTCGGCTGAACTTTCCAAATGTCTTCGTGAGGCAGATAGCCCATCGACATAGCTTAGACATCGATGACCTGCATTGCATGTTACTCTTTACTCTTCCATTTCAGACTCGTTTTCTAGAATCCTTTTGTAGAATCCAAGTTGTGACCCACAATGTCAACAATATTTTGTGGCTTTTTTAACTTATTCAGCCGACCAGTAGCACAGCCATAACGTTGAGAGCTAACATGAACATTCTGCTTATCTGACAGCTTAGTGGAACACAATCCATATTGAAGAAGATGTGGCGATGGTGAAAATAATCGCGATTGCTTTGTTTATCAAGAAAAATGAGTTGAAGATTATGACTATTTTAAAGTCATCTGGATTGCCAAGAAACTTCTTTGATCACAAGGCTTGAAACTCGGCCCAATATCGAACATCCACCTGCTGCAGGGCCTTTTCTAACATACAGGGCAATTGCCCCTGCAGTCCCAATGACTTTCTATTGTTTCAAAAATAAGCTATTGTCTTTCTCCTAAAAAAACAGAGGCTTACCCTCCCTTGGAATAGGCGACTATGACCTGCTGAACACAGGAAGTTGCTGTAAATGGTAAAACTTCTCGCATTGACGACGTAACTTTCGGAGTGCTTCAGGGCACCGTGCTGGGGCCTCTGTTTTTCTAATTGTGTATGTGCCTTATAAGTCCATCAAATCACAGCACAATGCGATTGTAATACAAAAATGGCCTTCTCAAATTTCAACGATGAACCAACAAACACCAGGTTATGGCTACTGCTAACGTAAACAGTGCAAAATGTTCCAAGCAATCCGATTAATATCTAAAAACATAAATTTTGAGTGCAAAATGTTTGAGGTATCGGTCTTTGGGAAAAATGCAGTCTGGTAACCAGACCCCGATTTCAAAGAAAATAGTTCCTTTGAAATAAGGGTCTGGTTATCAGGCTAGGAAAAATGATGCTCTGACGACGATTTCGAAGTTGCTAATTATAAATTTGACAAATTAAACTTGTCTAAATATAAGACGTACATCTACATCAGAACGCTACCTTGGACCTTGGATTGATTTTAGTTGAAAGGCGTGATCTGAATCCCCTAAATCACATCACAAGAAAAACCGTTTTTGCTTGCAATATGGTGCCGGCGTTGAATTTGCAAAAAATTTTATCGTCTGGATTATCTAGGTAATTATTTGAGAACCTTTTGTAATTAATTTTTTTTTAATTTTGCACTTGGGACCAGGGGCGGATCCAGAGCAAACTTGAAGGAGGGGCAGTTGGTAGTGGGGGCGCTGAAAAATTGATGACGAGATTACGCTGTATACAACAATTTCAGATCCATTTTCAGAATAAACAACATGACTTTGAGGTAATCCTTGAAGCAAAATAACTTATCGGTTTCAGAAACTTTTCACCGGATTCTCATTCTTCAAAAGGGGCCCACAATTTCCAAAAAGGGGCTCCAGACTTGCTACAACTCGTCGAGGGAGGGGCAACTGCCCCTAGTTGCCCCCTTGAATCCGCCACTGCTTGGGACAGCGACCCTTTCGCTGACTTCACTTGCTAACTTCATTTCGCCCTGCGGAAAGCGCTGTTTTTAGCGCCAGTTTCTGCCGGCTTCAGCGTAGCCTCGTTTTCGTTGTTGATTTGGCGCCTGTTCGAATCGAAATCGAGCATATCGATAATGGCGAACTTGAAGAGGCCCAAGTTCGGAAACGTATTGAGACTTAAAAAGTATGATATGTTCTTCATGCTAAGTTCATCGTAAGGATTTTATTTTAACGAAAAATGGAAGCGTTGTTAACTGAAAAAGAGAAGATTTTTCCACATCAAATTTCATGTATTGTTTTGGTTTACAATGTGTGCAAAACAGAAGATGAAGAGAATCACCAACTGGCTAGATTGTGCAAAAAATTTTGTGCGCAACTCATATTGTTGTTGTTAGATCTTATAAAGGTAAGATAGAATTAAAGAAATGTGTTGATCTTATTAAAATTAGCGCAAAGTGTGTTTCTATCATATTAATTATACTAAAGGGCTAGTTTGCTACACTCTTTTTTCGGTAACCCTGGGTTGAGAAACATCATTTCTCTTAATTTATTGCTAACCGTTAACTTTAGTATATCAATGATTTATTTACTTCAAACTTTATTTACTTTGTCCTTTAGATCAGCATATTGTAATAATCCGATAGCTCATTTCATCCTACGGTGGCTACATTCCGATTATATTCCTTTATTGTTGATGGATGTTAATGTAGTTTGCTTTATTAATTATTCGATTTGTATCATTTTTCTTGTATTTTAGTAAATTATTATGTTGCTTGAAAAAGTTCTAGTTTAATCATGGATTTTACTAACATTTTGGCCAGCACTTTAGATTCGTATGTTTTCCCTATATGGTCATTACGTGTCTGACTGATGTAAGAATATGCAGGAGAAATATGGAAAGATTATTGATCAAATCTCCTACTTTTCATTGTCATAAACAGCTCACTAGAAAGAAGACATATTAAAGTTTAGTATCCTCTCAGTCTCACACATTCTACTGACCCTCTGTTTGCTGTTAAGGCTGAAACTGTATGCCAAAGGTCCAATGGGGCATTTGTTTAGGTACGCCGAAAATATAAAAGCAATTAGTAAAACTGTAAACATTATTGTGCCAGACAAAGAAAGCTGATTATTAGAGAAAACTGTGGTGTGTGAGTTTTTATTTTACATTAACTATGTAGTACATGGCTTCATATTTAGCATGCCTACTAACAAAAATTTTAGGTACACCTAAAAACTTTTCATTTGTTTGCATGCCAAACGCCAAAAAAAACCTGGGTGTACGCTGAAGATCTTCGGACCTAAGTACATGGAATGCACCCTGTTATCTATGACCTATTTTGAGTGAGCAATAATATATTTTGAGGGAAACATCAGGTAGCGAATCTTTTTAAAGTAAATCTGTGTAAAAACAAGCTTTAAAATGGCTACAAAAACGAAAAAGGTTGAGTGGAAAAGAACATTTGGTATCTCGCCAACAGTTCCTGAAATTTTCTGGTTTCCATCCTTAAAAATCTATTGTATTCATCATTCTCCTGTTGGCAAAATTCCCTCAACAATATATCACACATCCCAAGTTGCGAACGTTTTTGTAGCCATGGTTTTGCCCATGTGGATCTCTGTTTTCTCCTCCTTTTTTGTTTTGAAATTGTGGCAATAATGATTGCAGCTGCAGCGCATTCTGTGTTCCTATCCATCGCCAAGGTAATAGACTGAAGAATTTTGACTGATCATGTAAACACACGCTCCTTCAGTTGAACTGATAAAAAAACGGATGTGAACAATTTTTGGGAAAAACTGATTATATGAGATCATATTTTATTTGTATATTTTTATTAACTTTATGATTCTTTTTTGTAGAGAATGCATCTAGATTATGAAGACCTTTTGAAAAAATTGGAATGCATAGCTTCAAAAGATTTAGCTGATACATTCAATCATAGGTTAGTCTTTTCTTTTGTCATTAAACTTGATGGACTGCTTTGAGCTCTGTTTAAGTCTCAGAGGCATGGCAATCCACTTGGAGATTTGTTTCTTCAGATCATTCTAACATATTTTTACAATAAACAATAACTGCATTATAGAAAGCGTCCTCTTATATAATCTATCCTGTCTCCCCTGCCATGTCATGTTCATATCAGAGTACAATTTCTGAACTAAAAAACTATCCAAGATCCTTTATAACAATTTAATGTTGTCAAATATAAGAATATTTTATAAACCATATCAAGGTGAAATGGGTACCCTGACAAGGCAAACCCTTGTTGGCCCCGTACTATCCCTATTCGAGTGCCCATCTCTGCAGTTTGGTGCTAAGTTTGAAATGATGAAAAATAGCATTATTTTATAATCTCACATTTTGCTTCTCTACAATCTACGCAATGCACTTGTTCTAATCCAAATCTCAAGAAATTACGCCGAGATACATCAACATACATCTAGGGCATGCATTCACTGAACCGCATTCCCTGGCTCTTTATTTCTCAGTACCTGGCCACGTGACTTGCCTTACTGAACAACTGCAAATGAAGCAAGCTGACACCAGTTGCTTCCCTTTCAAAGCTTGATCAATCTCTCACAGCCAAAAATTGCAGCAATCTTCCATCACTATGATAGATTATTGTTTGATACAACCACCCAATTCATTTTTTAGCGAAAGATTTCATCAAAAAAGGGAAAAACAACTATTTAAATCAGGGAATGCGGTCAGAATTCCACTTTCCCGGAAATGAGATGTGCTGCAAACGAAGGTTGCTAGCCAGGATCCACTGATTTCAATAGAAAGCATAGAAAGGAATCTTTAGAAACAGGGATATGAAGTACTCATAGAGATGTGGAAGTACTAGAATTACTTAGGGTAAAAGCTAGGGTGGGCACATTGAACTCCAATGGGTAGAGCAAGGATGTGACAAAGTGCATTAAAATAAATCATAAAAGCAGCTGTTTCTTTTTCAAAAAAAGATTGTTTTAAACTATTTTTAACCAAATTTTACAGGGCATGTGGCACATTACTAGCATGCCTTGACGCTACGTCACTGCTCATTGGATGCTCTTTTTGATGTTTCTACACTCCTAGAAACATCACACGTGATTTTACTTATTATTATTTTTAAACATATTTTCAACGATAAATTATTAGACAAAAAATTTTTCTGAATTTTAAGGACTCAAATTTGGGGGGGCGGCTTATGTGCAAGGGCAGCCTATTAAAATCCCAGCGAAAAGATTAGATTTATATACACAATTACTTTCAATGAAGCTTTGTAAGCCCAAGTTTCCCAATAATACACTAGGGTATCAGAAATATGGCACCTCTTGTTCAAAATGGTGCCACTTTTTGTCCACTTTTTGACAATACATAACCTTTAATGCATGAATTGAGTGAAATGGGCATATTTTTTAGCAATTTTTGGCAGGAAAGTTTTGTTGATGTCATAGAAACTTAGTTAGAAATGTCTAAATTATGCAAAAGCATTTTCCTTCAAATGCTAAAATGTAGACTATGCCTAAGAAAGATATATTTTAAAATGAGAGGTCGCTTTAAAATATTAATTCGGAAGTGGTCTTTCATTTTTGAGAAAATGCTGAACATGCTAGATGCAGCCACACAACAGCTCTGTGAAATGGAAAAGATTTCTCGAGAGTATTTCAGTTGTAAACAGAGGTGGCGCCAGAAATCTTTCGACAGAGGAGTTGGAGCTTCCAACAGGGTGACTAAAATGACAAATAAAATAAAATAAGCAGTTTTCGTACGTTATTTGTCAAATTTGCTCTGACAATAACCTAAAATTTCCTCCGATGAGGGGGCTAGATGCTTCCGACGGAGGGGCTGTAGCCCCCCCTAGCCCCCCCCCCTGGCGCCACCACTGGTTGTAAAGAAGCCCTGATGTGGGCAACCAAAAGAAATTAATGTTAGAAGGGAGAGAATTCCTGTTTTTTTCATGGTGTTTGCACTAAGGGACACTAAAAGACATGAAACTCAAGGCTGAGCAACTTTTGACAACTCAAATCAAGCTTTTTTGCAAGGGACAAAATGAAGAGTTACCTGGGTAAAAGGAAACCATTTTTACAAAGATTTATTGCATGAAGAATGGGAGCTTTGCTATGATCAGAATGAAGTCCAGTTTCAACATTATTTAAAAGATTTGACATGAATGAAAAGCATTACAA
Organism: Rhopilema esculentum; assembly: GCF_013076305.1. Next base: position 8,015,123 of record NW_027020025.1, read on the forward strand.
ACCGTGACCTGAGGTCGTCCAAAAACCATTGAGTCATTATTTTTGAAACTGTTAAAAGGTGTTTATTACTGTTAATTTTTCAACAGGTGCTCTAAATATATTGATGTTTTGATTGGTGGCTGTTTAACTTTTGACCCATTCCCTTTTGCCACTTAAAAACACCATTAATTTGCATAACAATAGCTTTTAATCATTAACATTCTATTCTCCTCCTTCACAATGGTACAATTCTTCTGACACCCTAGTGTTGTTTGAGAAATAGTTTTTGAGAAATGTTACATGTTTATTTTTGTCATAAGCAGACAGATTAAGTTTCCTATTCTTGTTTAATGTTAAGTCTTTTAAATAATTATTTCATTCTTTTCAGAATGATGAGTCTGGTTGAGAATAAATATAACGGAATTCTGGATTTCTTTGATTCCCTTGAACCACTCACATTGAACAACAATAACTATGTTGAAAGAAGTAGTCCCTTTGGTTAGTAATAAAATGTTTATTTGTCAAATCAAATCTTATATGTATACTACTGATGTTTTCTCATTTATGTGTCTTCATGGTTGCAGCTAACTCATTGTTTATTAGATATAATCCAAACCATTTCTTGCTTTGCATTTCTTTCTTCATGGAAGACTTGCTTAACCCAAACAAAAAATACTGACGAAAAAATGTTTAATTTGATTACTGTGATATTTGAATGGCAGAAGGTTAAACTTTTACTACCCTTCACACTTGTCAAGAGTTTGAGAGCTGCATATGACATTTTATTGTGAATTGTGAAACGTGAGTGTATGTAAAAAAAATTCGGAAAACTGAAATAGATGTAGCAAAATTTCTTGAAGTGATTGAGAAAACAGTTAGATTTATTAAAAAGTACAGGCATATAACATATATAATCTAGTGTTGGCTTTGGAGATTTTGCTCATTTCATTGGGCCGTTTGGCTCAGTAGAATGAGCGTGGGTTTTGAAGCAGCAAACTGGAGTTTGATTCCGACAAAAAGTGGCTCGATACATTTGGGCAGCACCCTTGTGGAAAGAATTTTCCTCCTGTCAACCTTTGCCTTCTGATTACACTTTATATATATTAAAAAAATGTTCCTCCTCATGCAAGTTGGTGAAAATTCTAAGGACATTTTGTTCACATATTGCTAGAACTAATATGCCTTTTTGAAGTATTCATCTATCAGCTTTCCTTTTGTGGCCTCAGATGAGCTGTGATCAAGGCGTTTGATCCATGATGTGAATAAATTGGGTTCAAGTCTCATCTTGATCACCTCCACAGGCCTCCAGCTAACTCAGCATTCCATCCTTTCCAGGTCCCCAGCCCCCAGTGTATTTTTTCTACAGTATTAATCTTGGGCACAAGCTGCAGGTCATCATCAGCTACAGGCTACCAGTTTGCTAACTTGTGTTAATGAATAAATCTTTCTTGCCTGTTTTTCCTTCTAATAAGAAAAAAAAATCAAGTGTTTTTCTGAAATTTTTTTGATGATTTTCTCAGAGAATTATCAGTAATCCAATAGCTACACATTCAGAAGAATTCCATCAAACTGGGAATCATGCAGATTTTTTAGTCTGATTTTCCAATTACATGGCAATTCTTGCTACTGTGAATCTTAGACTGAACCCTAAAAATTTTTATAGTTTCCCAACACCAATAGGTTCTTCATTCAAATATTTGCAACATAATTTCAAAGTACTGGTGAATTGGTTAACTATCTTTTCCATCCCCAGATCTTTGATCTTCCATTAATACTTAAATAAATTATTTTATTATGAATATAAATTCTTATGCCATTAATTTTCCTATTTCTTCAAGGGGTTTTTCTCAGAAAGATGTATTTAAATTATCAAAAAATGACTTTCACTGATACCGGAAGGCTTGGGCAATCTGTTGAAGTTTACTTGAAGTTGAACAAAACTGAAGAAATTCACGATTCTCCAATGCTCGACAATAGTATAGTCATGGAGTCTGAAAAAAGGTTTTTAATGTTTCAATGATTTGATATATTCTATACTTTTGATAATTTATCATTTTTATGTTTGCTGATGAAACACATCACTACTTGAAAGAAAATGTTAGCAAATGACGAAACCAGGGCAGGACTAGAACCTGCTGCCAGGCATACTAGACCTACAATGAGGGAGGAATTCACACAACAGGGGGGGGCATCATAGCCTGCTCATCTTGATAGGGTTGAGATTTTAAGTGAGAAGTTATTATTCTTCAATTTTATTGAACATTATGTGAAATACATTCATTTACATTTCACAAATTTGCCTTATGCTTAGAGTAATTGTACTTTTGATAAATTTAAGTATTCAAATAAATTTTTTCAATAACTTTTTTCGAAGCTACAAAATTTTTCATTTGAGTATTACATACATAATTATACTGCAGTTTCAATTCTGTACTTTGTTTGTAGGGAAACAATTAAAGAAGAAATGAAGACTCTTTCTCAAGCCGGAAGATTTATCTCTCAGCAGGTAGAGCCGTTAAACATCATATTGCTACAACTACCATTTTATAGGGATAATTCTGATAGATTTTTTAATGTCTATCCTAAGGTAATAATAATTGTTGTTGATAAAAGATTCTCTCTAAATAACTGTTGCAGTTTGATTTGTTTTTACCACTGTGAGATCAACGAATCCATAGATGTACGCAGCACCCTTTCAGAATGGTTGATAAAAGCAAAAAGGAATACACTCATAAAAGAGACATGTGATTTTTACGTAAATCCTGACAGAATTTACACAGGCAAAATAATTATGTTTTCCTTTAGTTTTGGTCACTATTACCTTTATCTAAGAAACCTTTATATCTAGTATTGCTGTCATCTTTTGCTGAGAATCCAGAAAGAACATTTCTCTGTCAAAAAGATAGTATTTAAATCAAATGTTTTATCAAATTTCTTAATCAGACAAAACTGCTGGAAGCTCACTGTAAAATGCCATTAACTACAAAGGAGATCCACGAAAAAATACAAATTATCCAACAAAAGTTCCCTTCATTCAGTGAAGCAGTAAGTATCACATTTAGCTAATTTGAAAATGGCTTTGAAAAAAGCAAACATTTTACAACATACTTAAAGCTTTTTCGTCTGACACTCCTCAGAGCATAAAACGTCAGAATAGGTTCCAAAAAAAAAACGATGGAAAAATATATACCCAGTTGTGGATCGAAATAGGCCAATCAGAAAAACGCAAGCACAAGACCGGTATAGTTGACCAATCAGTGCCGCGAGCCTAAAGAAAAATTACCAATGGAGTCCAAGAGAGAAAACGAACTCCTTTTGTCTACACAATGGCGGCTTTTTCGTAGTGCCAGTGTGATTCTGGCTACGTAGGGCGCACAACCCAAAGATTGGGGGATAGGATAAAACAGCATGTTCCTTCCAACATACGAAACAAAACTGCCCCTCAAAGAGAACAGCCTCCTCGATCTTGTAGGTCTAGAAACACTGTTAAAACAAGTGATTCTGCCATTGGTCAACATCTTTTAGACAACCCAGATTGTGCAAAACTCTATAATGACGACATGTTTCGGATAATTGGCAGAGCCCGGTCGTCCTTCCATCTAGCAGTTTTGGAGTCAATCTACATAAAAACGAATAAGCCGCCATTGTGTAGACAAAAGGAGTTCGTTTTCTCTCTTGGACTCCATTGGTAATTTTTCTTTAGGCTCGCGGCACTGATTGGTCAACTATACCGGTCTTGTGCTTGCGTTTTTCTGATTGGCCTATTTCGATCCACAACTGGGTATATATTTCTCCATCGTGTTTTTTTTTGGAACCTATTCTGACGTTTTATGCTCTGAGGAGTGTCAGACGAAAAAGCTTTAAGTATGTTGTAAAATGTTTGCTTTTTTCAAAGCCATTTTCAAATTCTGTACCGCAAAAAAATTGTTCACATTTAGCTAATTGTGAACAAAGAAGTTTTAGCTTTTCGTAGCAGCAATGTTTATGATTGTTTGCTCTCTGTGCCCATACTTCTCATGTCACATTTCATCAATCTATCAATCGAATTAATGTACATTAACAAAATATATGATTATAATGGGCAGTTAGCATTCAAGATTAATTTGATAATGTTGTTGCATGACAGTTAAAAGAACGTTTGAGTTTGTTCCATATATGTTTATTGCTAAAAATACTAAATGAATCTGTTTTCATAAACTCAATCAAGTAATGATTGCACAATATGTATCTTCCGTCCATATCAGTATTCAATACAATATAGATTGTTGTGAAACGGTGTCAATTAGATAACTAAGATAGCTAAGAAATTGTACGTTTCTTCGGATGCTTTGCATCATAACATGTTTAAATTTGAGTTTTCTAATGTTGATTTTGTCCTGAATCTGCTTCGGTATCGTAGGCTGTTTGTAACCAGCATTATAATGAAAAATCATTGACCTTTGCCTTATCGTAAAGCCTTTAACGAGTGCCAAGCGCTGATTAGGTTCAAGCTATAGTGGACTCTTCATAAGTGATACAAGTCTGAATTTTACTATTTTGGACCAATTTTTTGCTTCCCCTAAGCAATAAACTCCTTTTTCTGGGACTTTTTGATTTCGCACTGCCGTTAAAAATTTTTAAATTTCAAATGAATGTCAAATAGTAAACACTTTTTTGTGTTATGTCGTGACGTGTGCTGTAATATAAAATATTTCAGTTAATCAAAAGAAAACTAAACTCCAAATCGTTGCTAGAAAAATATGAATCTTTTATGGAATTATAGGAAGCTTATTAGAGAATTTACGATTTGTCATATTTCTGTGTATGCCACCTTGATTGGAAACCCCTTTCAAGTAGAAATTCGTATGCTTTCCAAAGCAAGTTTTTATCATGCTTATCGCATTCTATTCCCTAGTACTACTTGAGTTACTTGAACAACTTTCATGCTGGAGAAGTTAGGAGTGCCTTGTTTGATTTGCATCGATATTTTGATTACAAAAAGTGGGATGAAGACCAAATGGCTGGTAACGGGGAGAACGCTCTTGAAAAGCACCAAATGAAGTTCAAGAGGTTTCGCTACTGTGCACTGAATTTAGGCATATTCCATTTTTACCATGGGCATTACAAAGTGTCTCTTGCTGCTCTTGAAGAGGCCGTTAAAATGGCACAAGAGACTAACGATAATCATTGCCTCCTTCATGCCTTGGTTAGTAGAAGATTTCATTTGTTTTTTTTGTGCCATTTCGTTTCTCCGATCTTGATATTTACCTAGCTCTTCCTTTTTTTCTATTGCCAGGGCTAAAGCCTAAGGCCAGGGTAGGCTGGATCTTTTTGTTTTAAGACAGTTTTAAGTATCTCTATCTTTCGAATTGAATTTTATCGTCAAATGCTGTAAAAATATCGGTCATTGAAAGGGTGCTCAGTCTTTTGTAATGCCCTTGAATCTGATTTTTTAAACATTAAACATTTTGAACACTGTTTCTAACAAGAATTGTTATTCAGAAGTTTAGAGGCTTTTCCTTCAATCGGTCGAGTTGCTGTTGCTACAAACAGACTTACATATTTCTATTTTATTAATTTTCATGCTGCCAGCTCTTTTAAGAGCTACTTTTTATTCTCATTTGCCAAGAAGTCAATATATTCCGTAGGCCATATTCAGAGACATTTGTGCTTAAGGGCGACGGCTAGTTGATACTAATGTATGTTTATGATGATCTTAGACATAATCTTACATTTATTATTTATTTCCAAACATTCAATTTTTTCTGATACTTAGAGCTTCTTGAATTGTTTCTACAATTCGTTCGTCTCGAAGAAAGTGGCTTGAGATATATTTAGAGAGAAAAGGTTCCCCACCATATGTATTCAACAGAAAGTTAACACTTGTAATTTTCTTGTCTGTTGTTTTCCTTTCAGTTTTGGCTTTATCAGCTGAAGTTGGAATCGGAACCGGGCATTGCTAGCACAATGCTTGCTCAGTTCAATAGAAGAGCTGTTGAGCTTTCTTCTGCGGTAATTATGTGTTCTTTGCATTTCCCCAAAATATTGATGATTTTCCAAAGCACAAGGAAGTGAGGATGTTCTTAGTTATCATTTGCTTTGCTATTGAAACGATTTTATTGATCAGTTGCTACTTTGGCCAACACGAACTTATGGTAGGATCAGGCTGTTTGCAATGACGACGCCAGCCTCTAGACTCTGAGCGGAGGGGGGGGGGAGAGGATGGGCTGGCACGCCTTTTATTTTAGTAGAATTTAGTTTATGTTTCATTAGGTATTCGTGTAAGCTTCTAAAAGAACTTTTTCATTAGGTATTCTCCAAGCCTACGGTCTTCATTTGATCATTAGGTCTCGAGGAAATTTTTTGACGGATGTTTCTTTTAAAAGCTTACACGTGGTCGTCGTTTCTCCTAGGGAATGCGAGCTCTTGGAATACTCCTCGAGTGCAAAAGTGATGTATTTGGCGGCAAATGTAGTTGTGACCAGTAAGTACATGATATATTGCTATTAAAGAACTAGCCCTATTCTCATCCTAATCAATGGAGTAGAGAGGTAATCTTTGCAAAGATTTTTGGGAGACTTGTGCTGTCCCTTTTTTGGGCTATGGCCCTATTTACATCCGAACTGAGTAGATCCGATCTGAGTACGGTTAGGTCTTGCGTTTACATGGTGGATCCGTATATTTTTGGACCCGCTATCCGATCGTGTTTGTCCGCCTTCAGAGGATGCGATCGTATCGGGGGCCCGTGTAAATGTTTGATCTGGTCCAGGTCGTATTCGTTCACGTTGCTCCCTAAGTGGTTTTCTTTTGACAACACCTGTGCAGCTGAAGCGTGTAAACCTCATCTAGGCCCTATTCTGTGTAGAAACCTTAGATCAGGCGAGAAAGTACCCAGGAACTGTTGGGGCTAAGCTAGTCTAGATCTCTTGCAAGCAGGGTTAACATCCCACATGGTCGTATTAATTATATATTTGTTTGTTTATTAATTTCAAAGGATAATAGGAAGCCAATATAATCTGTTTTTTTTGTGTTCTTAACGTCTTCCCCCTTTTGTTTCCTTTCAGGATTCTTAAGAAGCTCAAGGTTGTGCAAGCAGCACTTACGGCTAAACATGCCGTTTCTACAAGAAATATTGAAGTGGCGAGATCCGCATTTTTGGACTTTTTTGGCTACAGGTGTGAGACTCCTTCTGTTACAAAGTTACAAACATGTTAACAAACTGTGTAAATAATTAAAGTGTTCTGTAATGCTTATTGCAAGGAAAGAGAAAATATTCTGTATCAGGATCTTTCTTATGGTTTTGTCATTAGATTTGACAATACAGGACTTTTATACGTTCTCAGAAAATTTCTAGTCATTCACCACTTTCGTACCAAAAATGTTGTACCATGCATACTTTATCCTGTTCTCATAACAGAAGCAAAATCCAAAATGTTTGTACAGGACATTTTGTATTATACACTGTCTGTACCATTTAGTAAAGTAAACCAAGCTCTCTCACTGCTGGTTTCCCTCTCATTTTATTTAAGTAGGAAATTATCCACAGAAATTCAATATGATAATTTCTTATCAGTGTTCGCCGTACTGTGCTACGTTATATTTCTAAGGCTGCTTACAGTTTCTGAAGTTGATGTTCAATTCTTTGCAGAACATGATTTTCTAAGTTGTGTTTATTTGTTTTTTACTGCGGCAGTCCTTAATTTTGTAGGCCCGTCGCCTCCACGTATGCACAAATGGTTCTTCACAACATAAAACAGCCTGATCAAGCGACGCTGAATACCGCGTTTCTGTATGGGCCGTTGGACCCAGAGTCCTCGATTCTTGCGCTTTGTCAGTTTGCTAGATTCCTTGCAGATGAGGTACTTTTATGAATGCTTTGCTCTATTCAGGTCCTTGAATTGATAAAAATCTCCTGTTTCCATTGTTTGTTGCGGAATACCTTAATTTTAATGACAAATCTAATAACAAGAATTTTCATGTCAAGGGTACCTGGCCTGCAATTGCTGCACAAATGCTGCCATATTTATGGACTGTGCAATATTGATAAAAATTCAGTCCAGGCAGAGGACTGGGTCTAGTTAATGAAAATAATTTATGCAATTAAACTATTGAAATATTGCATAAAAAATCCTCGAAGAAATATGCTCTGAAACCAAACAGAACAGATAAGATGGCGAGTTTAAAGTCTTGCTAGGCTGGAACCGTTGACAATTTCAACTAATTGCTTAATTTTGGAGGGTTGCATAAACTACCACCAGATTCTGATGAAAACTGCGGACAGGATATTTATCAATATTTCACAGTCCACAAATGTGGCAGCAGAGACGAATCAAAGTCCAGGGAATCCCCTCAAAGAGCAACTATATTTTTCAAGAGCCAGACTGTTCTTGATTCCAATGAGATAACTCCAGGTATTCTAGGTTTCAATAAGGGTCTTGATTACAAATTGCTCAATCAAAGAAAACCGTATGTAGGATTTTTATTTCTTGGGTTCTTCTTTCGGGGGGATTTACTGCACAGCAAAGTAAAATCATTAGAATTAATCCAAGTAAGATCTAGCAGTTTTATAAAACATTTTGACACTAAATTTGTGCCATCTTCAGCAAAGAGAAATCACGTGCTTTCTTTTTAGCACTGATGTTAAAAACCGATAAAGCTAGTGAATATTACTTATACTAGTTTGTGATAAATGAGGATTAGCATCCGAGAGATGAAGAAACCGCTATTGTGTAGACAGAAGGAGTTCATTTTCACCTTTGTCTCCATTGGTTATATTTTCTATAGGCAAGCAGCCCTGATTGGGCAAACTTAACAGTCACTTGCTCGCTTTTTTGATTGTTCTAATTCGATCCACAATTGGGTATATATATTTCCTAGCTTAAAATTTTTGATTGTTTTTCTGACGTTTTAAATCATAAAGAATGTCAGCCGAAAAGCTTCAGTATGTCTTAAAATTTTTGTTTTTCAAAGCCATTTTGAACCTTATTGTATGGTTCTATATAACCTCTGGGTAAATATAGCCAGTGGCTACCTCATGCTACGCAGGTTCGACCAAAGATCTCGATTTCTTATACTCATAACACAACATTCATGACACACATCAACACATCTCGAGAATTAGCTGCCTGTCAGAATCTAAACATAATAGCTAAATAACTTTAACATCATTCAATTATAATACCTTAAGCCTTTATCGACGTATAGTATGACACTAAGTCAAAATTGTCATTCTTTGAACATAACCAACGTCAGAGTGTCAGACGATAAAGCTTTTAGGATGTTGTGAAATTTTTGCCATTTTCAAAATATTTCATTTTGCCACAGAAGTTTATTTGTTTATCCACGTATTTTTTATAATAGAGGGCTGATGGCCTTAATAACAGAACCCCCTACTGCAATTATTACATTTTCAGACAATTACACATCTAATTAAAATGATATTCGTTTTCAACAGGGTTACTATCTGGATGCGCAAAGGGTGTTAGCTTTTGGTAATACATTGATAGCTGAGCATAGTATCCTTCACAAGGTAGCTATCTACATTCAGTTCCTACGCGGGGACCCCTTAGTTATCATAAACTATACTCTTATCTCAGGAAAAACATTTTGGGCTTTTGGTGCATCAGCCCTTGTCTTGCCTGCGCAATAACGCAACTTTATGGTCGGTGTTTGATCCAAGGGAAAAAACTGCCTTAGTTTTTTACCCTGCCAATCAGACTGATACACCTGTCACACAATCGAACGTTTGTGTGAGAAGAAGTGAGGCAAGAGAAGGCAGGAGGAAGTATGTAACGGGATATAGGCAGAAATAGAAATGATTACAAGGGGACAGGGATGGGAGTGGAAAAACGCATACAACGTAGCGTGACTCGTGCTGCATAACTGTGCTAAAGCAAATATGCTAGGGCAAGGCCTCGTAGAAGACACCACAAGATAATTGCAAATAGCAGAAGTAATTTAATATTGACAGCCTACTACGGGTATACGTGTGGGACGACCCGATTCTAGAAAAGGGGAAACTGCGCACTTTTCCCGCGGGTATTAACTTGAATTAAGCGATTAATTCCGATTACATGCGCTTTCTGGATGTATGAGCTCTTGTCGTTAACGGTAGGGAAATCCAGCCATCTAATACGTTGAAACCTTTTTTTATTTCTCAAGTTATCAGTATGATTTCTCGTCCCCAAAAGGCTAGCTAACTACATGATTGAGCATGATATTGCCTGTAGTGCTCATTGCGTTGTGTTAAGTGGTCAAGACCGGTAGCGATATGGTAGAAATATGATAGTCAGCTTTAAAAAGTCTGTATTTACCTGTGCCCCACTTTTGATATTCATTATTCCCCGAGAAACGGCCTGGGGAATCCACACAATGGTCTATGCAAGATTCGAAAAACTGAGAACCTTCGAATTCCCCTACAGTTTATTTCGAGAATTACAGGGATTTCTTTATGTTTGATGCTTGGAAAGAGATCATGTCATAAGAACTTTTTTGTAAGGTTCACATATAGCTTCAAGTGTTTTTAAACGTTATTGAAGTTTATCTATACTATAAACCTCCAACTCACCCCCCCCCCTGCAACCCTGTAGCTGCATTGTTTAATAAACGGCTGAGTTTATCAAATGAGTTCATCAGCAAAATGACATTGGTTTTACTTTGTTTCAGTGGATTATCCTGTGCAAGTGGCAGCTTATTTTCGATAGATGCGTACTGAGGCGAGATTTAAATTCAATTGATGACGTCATTCAACCTATAAGTGTCCTGGATAAATACGATGCAAAATTCAAGTATGAACCTCACTGCCTTCCAGTAACACTTTCGCTCTTTGTCCTATTTTATTTGTCCTATTTCATTAATTTTTGCTTTGTATTGTGTAAATGCTGTTGTTTGGATAAGCACATTTTGCCATCCATAGATAGGAAAGTAAATCTATACTCTGAAGAGTGTAAGACAAAGACTGCTTTTGTATTCTATGTTTCCGGTATTTCGTGCAATCTTTAATATTAAATAACAAGTGTAATAATTGTTCGATCAACTTTTTTGTGAAATTGAGATGAAGTTGACGAAAATGGGGATCAGATTCTTCGACAACATTCATTGTTCGGTTAAAAAGGGGCTGTTTTTCTTGTACGTACGTGTGAAGGAGGGGTTCAGTGACGTAACGGATCAAAGTTACCTTTAGTAAAAAAATGCCTCCGCCCTTTAGGGGCTCCCAGCAACAATGTTTTCTATCATGTTTTTACTGTGAAGCTAGTATTTTGGATGTGATAAACGAATTCGAGGGGCCCCAACCCTGTGTGATATCGCAGTCTAGATGGATTGTATATTGATTAGCATTTGGTGCTTTGTCTGATGTTTATAATTCAGGGGCCCGAACTGAAAATTCCTAGGTGTCCCGGCTGCTTCCGTTACACCACTGAAGGTGTTGAGGGGTATTGCATTTCTATGTACCTTCATTTACTGTCTTCTTCATAATTCCTTTGTTACACGACAAATGGCTGCTACATGGCACTAGATTGGCACCTCAGTTTAAATGAAAGAGTCCCGAAAAAACATTTTACATTGCATTTGGTAAGGAACCCTTCTTTTCTTGATCCGCAATCAACCAATGTGCCAATCATATATATCCGTAAAGCACTGTTTATGCATTCTGCATGTGTGCTGCAAGTGTTTATTTTAGAATTATGGTTCAGTATCGTTGTCATCATATGAGAGAGCATGCAATGCTAAGTGACAACAAAAGAATATGTGAATGTGTTTCGTGAAACAATTCTATGTTGTGGCACAATTATGTTTTTGTGTGCATAATAATTCCAGGGTTGATCATGTATTGCAGTTTTGAACGTTAGGGCTGAAGCGTTTTGAAGGAATGAAGGGTGAAGGAAACTTTAGAAAATATATTTTTCGTTCTCAAAAATATGGCAAATGACTCGCTGAACTGAAAATTGTAGCAACATATACCTTTTGTTGAAGCCAATTTTTGGCCTAACGTCTCAAATTAAAGACCAAAGAGCGGTACTAGTGTTAATCTAGTCTTCGCAGGGACCGTAAAAAGAGAAATCAACTTTTCTTATTTTTCTTTTAGTTTGAAAAGAAAGCAGATAAAGTAGTGTCTTGGATATTCTTAGCCAGAATGTCATATACTCATAAACAAAATTCGTTCATTTCTTCAGTGCCAGACAATAATTAAGAAAACCTTGTATTCTACAGGCCGTATTAAATGACAATGTCTTCTGAAAATACTTTGTGAATATTTTTATTGGAGCTTTCTAATCTTTTGCAGTTATAATTTATTCATTTTTTCTCCTTGTCGATTTAGGGAATGCGTGATTCATTATTTAAGGGGAAATATGACAACTGCTTCGTCCAGGATTGAAGAGCTTTTAAGTGAAGTCGAGTAAGTTGCATTTTTATATCAATCATAATTACAAATGGCTTCTTGGTAAAGTGCTTTAAAGGCCATTAGGCTAAAACGTAGCTGCTTTAATTGTTCTCACCGTAAGTTAAATCAATACAGATTAGCCGATATTTTATGTACATCGGCCTGCTCTACCTTCGAGGGTTGCACAGAATTTAGTATGATAAATTAAGATTTGTGTGTACTCTTGAACGTCCCCTTCTCTGGATCTAGGAATTAGCTGCTAAAGATTATAAGTTACCATGATTGTTGTTATCATCAACTTTTAGCTTATTCCAGGCAAGCCTTATTAGATCCACAGCAAATAAATCTTATCCAGTCCATTCTTTCTATGCTGTCCTTTCCAGTTACTGTCATTACAGCCCATGTCCTTTCTTACATTTTATCACTTTCTTTCTAACAAGGCCATCCTTCCTCTTTCTTCTCTAAACCTTCTGGAGATTTTTAGTAATTGGCATGTTATGTAGTGTTGTGTTCTTCATAAGTTGTTTCATTTCTGAAGATCCAAAACTAAAAATGGGTTTTTCATAGGAATCGTCAGCAGTTGACTGTTGGGAATACACCTGGAGCTGTTTATATGGTCCGGTAAGTGAGACTTGCACTGCGTGATTAGTATTCTTGATAAAATAGGACACTGAGCTCAAATAGCAGAACCGGGTTGAACTGGTTTTTAAGTAACCGCCTTGGGTGGGATTGATCCGGCTTCAAAACTGACTTTATGAGCCGGACAAGACTGGACGAAGCTAATGTATTTTGAACCAAACCGATTCAAGCCTCCATGAGCTGGACCGAAAAGCAACTCCTTGAAGAAGAAGGTAGTCAGCAGACATTGATCATACCAGCCCATACAAGGGATGAACCGAACCTAGTGGACGAGGACCAAGTTGAAGCAGTGTAACGATAGACTAAAATATTGAATTGCGTTTATATAATCTCATTTTGTTTTGAATACGGAATCTTTTTTAGGCTTCTTCAGCTCAAAGCTGAGTTGTTAGCCGCAAGCGATGACGTACCAAAGGCAGTCACATACCTGATAAAATGCGCAGATATTTGCCGACGGTTCAATATGAAAACTCTTGAAGGAGAAATAACCATATCCATAGCACAGTGCAAGGTGAATCTTTGAATTCTTCGTAACTTTTGTGTGATATATTCTACCATGGGTAATGCTAAAGTCTCTGATATGATAAATTGCAAAGTCAAGCCCTTATACCGAGTCTATGTTAAATATATGACCCGCAAAACAGCTCAACCCGTGTAAGTTGGAGTCCCATTAGTCGGATATTTCACACTTGGTCCTGCTCCATTTGGCAAAAATGATATCAATTGTTATTGCATAAGTCGAATTGTTAGAGTGTGGTATTTGTGTTTTTTCAGAACTTTCTAGAAGTCCCGTATTAAATGACATCATATTAATAGGACTTTTGCAACAAAGCCAAAATTTTGTTGAGTAATTTCATCACAATGGCCCTCCTAAAAAATCAATCTTTTGTGACTATTTTTGGATACTGTGCAGGCATTGACGATACGATCAACATTGCTCACATGATTTTGATGCTTATTCTATCTTTACTCAAGCTGCTAACATAAAGTTTTTACAACTTGGTACTTGAAGCGGTCTGCAATGTCATATTTCTGCTATTACTCTGGTGTGCCGTATCGGTTTTTTATTCACAAATCGTAGGTCGCATAAGTCAGACTATTTTGTCTGGTCCGAAGAGATCCGACGTATGTGACCTAACTATGATTTGTTGCGATTCAAAACAGACTTAATTTATCTGCTAAAAACCAAAGAGATCTACAGCTGTTTCATGCAGATAAGCTCTAAGATTATTACCCACTTTATATGTTCCATGCACTCTCTTATAGGCCTTACTCTTTTAAGTCCTTCTCCATCCTATTTCTTGCCTACCCGACCTTTTGCTTCAACAAGCTATTCCCATCAGTTCTCCTTGTCCTTATTTTACTGTTCTCTTTCAGTAGACATACTTAAAGACATGAAAGCCTTTCTTGTTCGGGAGATGAATGTCCAGACATGCACTAGCCCCCGTTGCAGGGTCATTGCACATGCGCATTATCGCTAGAAGCCCTGGCAAGAAGTTCAAGAGTTGTGTGGTCCCAGACTGAACAGCTGTGCGAATACTGTTATTAATACGCATGCGCTATGACCCTGCAACACTAATTGGTTTAAGACGGTATTGTTTTGAAAAAAGGACTGAAGGTTTCGTCTCCCGAACAATTTCCACTACAGCACTATCACAAATGGCTGTTTCCTTCTTTATGAGTGCCAACGTCAGTTACCAAACAGGGCTATAAACATAACGTGGTATTTGTTTCATTTTAGATACGCCTTGGTCTTCCTCATCATGCAAAACAGATTCTAAACCAGCAGATGCTGCATACACTTGCTTATGGTGAGCACCTTTCTTTCGTACTAAGAAGTCTTACCTTCACTTTTATCCCTTTTGCTTTTCGTAGTCTGTGAATGAAGGCCATTCCGACCTTGGTCATACATGATATAATGAAACATCGTCATGCATATGCTGGGCAATTTTCAATATCTACCCTACATCATCGTGCAAATATCTGCAGATGTTTAAAGAGCATACACACAAAAGTACTGAAAAACGCCCCAAATATCAAACCTTCCCAAAATACACGATCTTTTACGGAAGATCGACATCTTTTTATAGCAATGTCAACATTTGCTATAATTACTTGTAAGGTGAAGAAAAAAGATGCTTTCAAATTTGTTGATGAAGAAGTTGAAGAAGTTGGCGCAAATTATGATATATTCCACACCCTCTTGAGTGAATTGCAACAAGTCATTTTGCCGATTTAAGAAACGTCTTCCAAAAAGTTCTCCTTATTCTTCCATTAGTAATCTTTAATCAACTGTGCTGTAAATCCATAGTTAATCCACAGGCATCTGTCGTCTTTGTTAAATACAAGATGAAGTGGCTTGAATACATCTGACAATTGAATGAATATGAAATTATCGATATCTTAATTATCGTCATCGCCATATGACATTGTCGAAATCGTCTATGTTTGATCGTGCAGACTAAAATTTGATATGTTACTTCTAAAGTCTGACAATTGAAGCTCACTCGTAAACTTCCTGCAATCTTTTTTTAAGATGAAGTTTGAAATTTCACAGAAAAACTACATTACAAAATTAATCTAAACTGTGGGGCTGAGAAACAAAGATCCTTAGTTATCGAGTTGTCATATTATGAGAGTTGCTACAAACTTGCTCTCTAACTTACTAATTCTTATTCTTAGGAACATCATACGCGAGGTCGTTCATCTTTGTTGTCCTTGCTAAAGCGTCATTGTTTGGTATGAAAGGAGAGTTGAAGGCTTCCAAAGCAGGTAATGATCTATTGTTGCGATCATAAAACATCATCTCCACAAAATGCATTGTGGGTGTTTAAACTGCTTAGGAAGTACCATTGAGTAATGGACTGAAAACAGGGTCTTGCGAAACTAGGTTGAACTTTAGACTTGAACTTGGGGGGTAGAAGGGGGGGGGGTAAATATTGATAAAAATAATACTAATCTATTGATTAAAGTTGGTAAAAGAGTAGTTAAAATACATAAATAATTATGCAAGAATAGGAGAAAAGTAGAGTATCAATAGACCTATTTTGATGTTGCAATTAGACCTAGACCTTAGGCTAGACTTACACTTTTGGGCTGCCATGGCTTTGGGTTAGACCTGTTATTTGGGTCATCCTTTTAAAATTACAGATCTGTGATCGTCAAAGACCATTTTAAACCAGAGCTAACCATCATAAAGTTCATCAGAATATTTAATCACACAAAACTCAGCTTAATTTTTCTTCGCTATTAGTAGGCACAAACCAAACTTTTTGTCACTGAACTAACAACTATCTTTAGCAAAGGATGAAACTTCAGGGATCGGCTAGGTATTGATAACAAATTATGTATGACCCCTTAGTTTCTGTTTGGTGCATGTTTGATTGGCATCCAATAAGCAAGCAGCAATCTCGTTTGTCCTTTGAAACTTTAAATGTAACAATCAATTGAATTGTAGAAATACTCCAACAAATACCGTCATTAGAGAAGTCACTGGAACGTTTTCAAATCCTCGAAGCTGTTGCTGCTCAATCGGAAGTCCTGTTTCTCTTGGTAAGTCCTTCTTACAGTAAATTCATTCGTTTTTATATATTTAATGTGTTGGCCAGAAAACAGTACTTGAACGGCCCGTGTAACAGCTAACACAACCCATAATAGGGGGGGGGGCACTTGATTTAAAGGTAAATGGGGTTATTGCATCAGTTTTTCGTAGATAAACCTCTACCTTGCAAGGAGACAAAGATCTATCTTGCGTTGTAAAACTAATACGAAAAAGATTACCTTCTCAGTTGATTGATGTACTTCTCCTTCCACTTAGATATTTGCTCCTGTTCTAATCCCAGTTGTGAAAGCAATTTACCTTATGAATTTTACACTGCGTCTAAAATTGCCTACATTGATTGCATGAATAGTTTATACATTGTAACGCTCTACGCAGACTATTAAAGTGTGGCTTTCAACTAATATTCATTGCATTAATGGAATGCTTATTGCAAACTACAAATCAACAGTTCAATGATCGCGTGTATAGTGTGATAAACAGAGTGGAACATGAGCGAGGAACGAAGGCAGGATGGAAAAGTGTGTTTTTAAAAAACGTAGCTTGAAGTGTTAATTATTTGTTTGCATTAGAATAATTCTTTATTTCCTCCTCAAGGCCCAGATCTATAACCTACTGGACTATACAAAGAAACGGAATCACTATGCCAAGGAGTATAGACTTATACACGAAAGCTACACAGTTCGTCATGAAGTGAAATTGTTCGTTTGATTTGGAACATTTTCTAGTGAAGTGCTGTGGCAGTGTTGTACAGAGGTTGCAGAAAAATGAAGAGATACAGCGTTTGCTGGTGTACACAGTAATTAGGTTTGATTAATGTTTCTCACTTTTCCATGCTTGAAGTTTTAAGAGTGGTATAGAGAATCAGCACTCAAAAACTTTTATTCTATCCTTTTTTGAATTAATTTTTGGAGAATACTATGATTCGTTTAACGTCTATCTGCTTAATGGAAAAGGTTCATAAAAATGAAAAAAAATTTACCAAAAAACTTTTAATTTGATCGATAAAGTTACTACTTAAATGACTAATTCTGATCTGTTTTTTTCTAATATTTGGTTTTAAGCTTCTCTGTACTAATCTTTTTCTGACAAAATTTGATTTCTTCACATATAAGACACGGAAAAGTGGAACCAAAAGACCCATTTTGTCCCAATTATTTTACTCCAAACCTGGTTCTCACTGCTCTCTACTAGCCAGAAAAAAGTTTGAATTTTTGTCACACGTAGCTTCAAGAAGTAATTTTTGTAAATGTGCCATTACAAGGTTAAGATTCATGTTCTGATTACGTAGGTTAAAAATGGTAATTTTGATAAGCCTATAAACTTCCTTTTTCAAGAGAAATCAATTATCCAAAAAATCTGATTTTTCTCAAAAGAAGGCCTCTAAGATTCGCAAGCCATGTCTCTTACTCATTAATATGAATTAAAATAGGAAGGTTTTCACCAAAAAATAATCGTTAAAATATGGTAATGTTGGTCAGCTTATTGCCTTTCATTTTTCCCAAAAAATGGATCCTCCAAAAAACCTAATTTTTATCATAAAAATGGCATATATTAAACCCCAGATGTGGTGTATGTCTCGTACTGGTTAATAGGAAGTGCAAAAGTAAGGTCCTGAGCTACAAAAATTGTTTGTCGAAAAACGGTAATTTTGGTAAGCCTATAGCCTTGCTTTTTTCACAAAAAATGATTCCTCTAAAAGACCTGATTTTTTTATTAGAAAGGAATGTAGCAAGAGCAAGGCGTGGTGTATGTCTCTTACCTGTTAATATAAAGTATAATATTAAGGTCTTTGCCATAAAAAATGTTTGTCAAAAAATGATAATTTTGGTAAGCCTATAGCCTTGCTTTTTTCACGAAAAATGGATCCTCAAAAAACCTGATTTTTTTCATCAGAAAGGCATGTAGCAAGCACAAGGCGTGGTGTATGTCTCTTAATTCTTAATATAAAGTATAATATTAAGATCTTTAGCAACAAAAAATGTTGGTCAAAAAATTGTATTTTGGTAAGGCTATAGCCTTGCTTTTTTCACGAAAAATGGATCCTCAAAAATCCTGATTTTTTTCATCAGAAAGGCATGAAGCAAGCACAAGGGGTGGTGTATGTCTCTTAATTCTTAATATAAAGTATAATATTAAGGTCTTTAGCAACAAAAAATGTTGGTCAAAAAATTGTATTTTGGTAAGCCTATAGCCTTGCTTTTTTCACGAAAAATGGATCCTCAAAAAACCTGATTTTTTTCATCAGAAAGGCATGTAGCAAGCACAAGGCGTGGTGTATGTCTCTTAATTCTTAATATAAAGTATAATATTAAGGTCTTTAGCAACAAAAAATGTTGGTCAAAAAATTGTATTTTGGTAAGCCTATAGCCTTGCTTTTTCACGAAAAATGGATCCTCAAAAAACCTGATTTTTTTCATCAGAAAGGCATGTAGCAAGCACAAGGCGTGGTGTATGTCTCTTAATTCTTAATATAAAGTATAATATTAAGGTCTTTAGCAACAAAAAATGTTGGTCAAAAAATTGTATTTTGGTAAGCCTATAGCCTTGCTTTTTTCACGAAAAATGGATCCTTTAAAAAACCTGATTTTTTTCTTAAGAAAGGCATGTAGCAACACAAGGCGTGGTGTGTCTCCTACTTGTTAATATAAAGTATAATATTAAGGTCTTTGCCATAAAAAATGTTGGTCAAAAAATTGTATTTTGGTAAGCCTATAGCCTTGCTTTTTTCACGAAAAATGGATCCTCAAAAAACCTGATTTTATTCATCAAAAAGGCATGTAGCAAGCACAAGGCGTGGTGTATGTCTCTTAATTCTTAATATAAAGTATAATATTAAGGTCTTTAGCAACAAAAAATGTTGGTCAAAAAATTGTATTTTGGTAACCCTATAGCCTTGCTTTTTTCACGAAAAATGGATCCTCAAAAAACCTGATTTTTTTCATCAAAAAGGCATGAAGCAAGCACAAGGCGTGGTGTATGTCTCTTAATTCTTAATATAAAGTATAATATAAAGGTCTTTAGCAACAAAAAATGTTGGTCAAAAAATTGTATTTTGGTAAGGCTATAGCCTTGCTTTTTTCACGAAAAATGGATCCTCAAAAAACCTGATTTTATTCATTAAAAAGGCATGTAGCACGCACAAGGCGTGGTGTATGTCTCTTAATTCTTAATATAAAGTATAATATAAAGGTCTTCAGCAACAAAAAATGTTGGTCAAAAAATTGTATTTTGGTAAGCCTATAGCCTTGCTTTTTTCACGAAAAATGGATCCTCAAAAAACCTGATTTTATTCATCAGAAAGGCATGTAGCAAGCACAAGGCGTGGTGTATGTCTCTTATTTCTTAATATAAAGTATAATATTAAGGTCTTTAGCAACAAAAAATGTTGGTCAAAAAATTGTATTTTGGTAAGCCTATAGCCTTGCTTTTTTTACGAAAAATGGATCCTCAAAAAACCTGATTTTATTCATCAAAAAGGCATGTAGCAAGCAGAAGGCATGGTGTATGTCTCTTAATTCTTAATATAAAGTATAATATAAAGGTCTTTAGCAACAAAAAATGTTGGTCAAAAAATTGTATTTTGGTAAGCCTATAGCCTTGCTTTTTTCACGAAAAATGGATCCTCAAAAAACCTGATTTTTTTCATCAGAAAGGCATGAAGCAAGAACAAGGCGTGGTGTATGTCTCTTAATTCTTAATATAAAGTATAATATTAAGGTCTTTAGCAACAAAAAATGTTGGTCAAAAAATTGTATTTTGGTAAGCCTATAGCCTTGCTTTTTTCACAAAAAATGGATCCTCTAAAAAACCTGATTTTTCTCTTAAGAAAGGCATGTAGAAAACACAAGGCGTGGTGTATGTCTCCTACTTGTTAATATAAAGTATAATATTGAGGTCTTTGCCATAAAAAATGTTTGTCAAAAAATGATAATTTTGGTAAGCCTATAACCTTGCTTTTTTCACAAAAAAATGGATCCTCTAAAAAACCTGATTTTTTTCATAAGAAAGGCATTTAGCGAGGACAAGGCGTGGTGTATGTCTCTTAATTATTAATAAAAAGTATAATATTAAGGTCTTTAGCAAAAAAATGTTTGTCAAAAAACGTTAATTTTGGTAAGCCTATAGCCTTGCTTTTTTTCACAAAGAATGGATCCTCTAAAACACCTGATTTGTTTTATTAGAAATGCATGTAGCAAGAGCAAGGCGTGGTGTATGTCTCTTAATTATTAATAAAAAGTATAATATTAAGGTCTTTAGCTAAAAAAATGTTTGTCAAAAAATGGTAATTTTGGTAAGCCTATAGCCTTGCTTTTTTCACAAAAAATGGATCCTCTAAAAAACCTGATTTTTCTCTTAAGAAAGGCATGTAGAAAACACAAGGCGTGGTGTGTCTCCTACTTGTTAATATAAAGTATAATATTAAGGTCTTTGCCATAAAAAATGTTGGTCAAAAAATTGTATTTTGGTAAGCCTATAGCCTTGCTTTTTTCACGAAAAATGGATCCTCAAAAAACCTGATTTTATTCATCAAAAAGGCATGTAGCAAGCACAAGGCGTGGTGTATGTCTCTTAATTCTTAATATAAAGTATAATATTAAGGTCTTTAGCAACAAAAAATGTTGGTCAAAAAATTGTATTTTGGTAAGCCTATAGCCTTGCTTTTTTCACGAAAAATGGATCCTCAAAAAACCTGATTTTTTTCATCAGAAAGGCATGAAGCAAGCACAAGGCGTGGTGTATGTCTCTTATTTCTTAATATAAAGTATAATATAAAGGTCTTTAGCAACAAAAAATGTTGGTCAAAAAATTGTATTTTGGTAAGGCTATAGCCTTGCTTTTTTCACGAAAAATGGATCCTCAAAAAACCTGATTTTATTCATTAAAAAGGCATGTAGCAAGCACAAGGCGTGGTGTATGTCTCTTAATTCTTAATATAAAGTATAATATAAAGGTCTTTAGCAACAAAAAATGTTGGTCAAAAAATTGTATTTTGGTAAGCCTATAGCCTTGCTTTTTTCACGAAAAATGGATCCTCAAAAAACCTGATTTTATTCATCAGAAAGGCATGTAGCAAGCACAAGGCGTGGTGTATGTCTCTTATTTCTTAATATAAAGTATAATATTAAGGTCTTTAGCAACAAAAAATGTTGGTCAAAAAATTGTATTTTGGTAAGCCTATAGCCTTGCTTTTTTCACGAAAAATGGATCCTCAAAAAACCTGATTTTATTCATCAAAAAGGCATGTAGCAAGCACAAGGCGTGGTGTATGTCTCTTAATTCTTAATATAAAGTATAATATTAAGGTCTTTAGCAACAAAAAATGTTGGTCAAAAAATTGTATTTTGGTAAGCCTATAGCCTTGCTTTTTTCACGAAAAATGGATCCTCAAAAAACCTGATTTTTTTCATCAGAAAGGCATGAAGCAAGCACAAGGCGTGGTGTATGTCTCTTAATTCTTAATATAAAGTATAATATTAAGGTCTTTAGCAACAAAAAATGTTGGTCAA
Source organism: Rhopilema esculentum (assembly GCF_013076305.1). The sequence continues at coordinate 8,037,171 of NW_027020025.1, forward strand.
AAAATTGTATTTTGGTAAGCCTATAGCCTTGCTTTTTTCACAAAAAATGGATCCTCTAAAAAACCTGATTTTTCTCTTAAGAAAGGCATGTAGAAAACACAAGGCGTGGTGTATGTCTCCTACTTGTTAATATAAAGTATAATATTGAGGTCTTTGCCATAAAAAATGTTTGTCAAAAAATGATAATTTTGGTAAGCCTATAACCTTGCTTTTTTCACAAAAAAATGGATCCTCTAAAAAACCTGATTTTTTTCATAAGAAAGGCATTTAGCGAGGACAAGGCGTGGTGTATGTCTCTTAATTATTAATAAAAAGTATAATATTAAGGTCTTTAGCAAAAAAATGTTTGTCAAAAAACGTTAATTTTGGTAAGCCTATAGCCTTGCTTTTTTCACAAAGAATGGATCCTCTAAAACACCTGATTTGTTTTATTAGAAATGCATGTAGCAAGAGCAAGGCGTGGTGTATGTCTCTTAATTATTAATAAAAAGTATAATATTAAGGTCTTTAGCTAAAAAAATGTTTGTCAAAAAATGGTAATTTTGGTAAGCCTATAGCCTTGCTTTTTTCACAAAAAATGGATCCTCTAAAAAACCTGATTTTTCTCTTAAGAAAGGCATGTAGAAAACACAAGGCGTGGTGTGTCTCCTACTTGTTAATATAAAGTATAATATTAAGGTCTTTGCCATAAAAAATGTTGGTCAAAAAATTGTATTTTGGTAAGCCTATAGCCTTGCTTTTTTCACGAAAAATGGATCCTCAAAAAACCTGATTTTATTCATCAAAAAGGCATGTAGCAAGCAGCAAGGTCGTGGTGTAATGTCTCTTAATTTTAAATATAAAGATAAATATAAAGGTCTTTAGCAACAAAAAATGTTGGTCACAAAAAATTGTATTTTGGTAAGCCTATAGCCTTGCTTTTTTCACGAAAAATGGATCCTCAAAAAACCTGATTTTTTCATCAGAAAGGCATGAAGCAAGCACAAGGCGTGGTGTATGTCTCTTATTTCTTAATATAAAGTATAATATTAAGGTCTTTAGCAACAAAAAATGTTGTCAAAAAATTGTATTTTGGTAAGCCTATAGCCTTGCTTTTTTCACGAAAAATGGATCCTCAAAAAACCTGATTTTTTTCATCAGAAAGGCATGTAGCAAGCACAAGGCGTGGTGTATGTCTCTTATTTCTTAATATAAAGTATAAATATAAGGTCTTTAGCAACAAAAAATGTTGGTCAAAAAATTGTATTTTGGTAAGCCTATAGCCTTGCTTTTTTCACCGAAAAATGGATCCTCAAAAAACCTGATTTTTCATCAAAAAGGCATGTAGAAAAGCAAAGGCGTGGTGTATGTCTTTATTTCTTAAAATAAAGTAATAATATTAGGTCTTTAGCAACAAAAAATGTTGTCAAAAAATTGTATTTTGGTAAGCTATAGCCTTGCTTTTTTCACGAAAAATGGATCCTCAAAAAACCTGATTTTTTTCATCAGAAAAGGCATGTAGCAAGCACAAGCGTGGTGTATGTCTCTTAATTTTCTTAATATAAAAGTATAATATAAAGGTCTTAGCAACAAAAAATGTTGGTCAAAAAATTGTATTTTGGTAAGCCTATAGCCTTGCTTTTTTTCACGAAAAATGGATCCTCAAAAACCTGATTTTTTTCATCAGAAAGGCATGTAGCAAGCACAAGGCGTGTGTATGTCTCTTATATTCTTATATAAAGTATAATATAAAGGTCTTTAGCAACAAAATGTTGGTCAAAAAATTGTATTTGGTAAGCCTATAGCTTGCTTTTTTACGAAAAATGGATTCTCAAAAAACCTGATTTTTTCATCAAAAGGCATGTAAGCAAGCACAAGACGTGGTGTATGTCTCTTAATTCTTAATATAAAAGTATAATATAAGGTCCTTTAGCAACAAAAAATGTTGGTCAAAAAATTGTATTTTGGTAAGCCTATAGCCTTGCTTTTTTCACGAAAAATGGATCCTCAAAAAACCTGATTTTTTTCATCAGAAAGGCATGAGCAAGCACAAGGCGTGTTGTATGTCTCTTTTTTCTTAATATAAAGTATAATATAAGGTCTTAGCAACAAAAAATGTTGGTCAAAAAATTGTATTTTGGTAAGCCTATAGCCTTGCTTTTTTCACGAAAAATGGATCCTCAAAAACCTGATTTTTATCATCAAAAAGGCATGTAGCAAGCACAAGGCGTGGTGTATGTCTCTTAATTCTTAATATAAAAGTATAATATAAAGGTCCTTTAGCAACAAAAAATGTTGGTCAAAAAATTGTATTTGGTAAGCTATAGCCTTGCTTTTTTCACGAAAAAATGGATCCTCAAAAAACCTGATTTTATTCATCAAAAAGGCATGTAAGCAAGCACAAGGCGTGGTGTATGTCTCTTAATTCTTAATATAAAGTAATAATATTAGGTCTTTAGCAACAAAAAATGTTGTCAAAAAATTGTATTTTGGTAAGCCTATAGCCTTGTTTTTTTCCGAGAAAAATGGATCCTCAAAAAACCTGATTTTTTTCATCAGAAAGGCATGTAGCAAGCACAAGGCGTGTGTATGTCTCTTATTTCTTAATATAAAGTATAATATAAAGGTCTTTAGCAACAAAAAATGTTGGTTCAAAAAATTGTATTTTGGTAACCTATAGCCTTGCTTTTTTCACGAAAAATGGATCCTCAAAAAACCTGATTTTATTCACAAAAGGCATGTAGCAAGCACAAGGCGTGGTGTATGTCTCTTAATTCTTAATATAAAGTATAATATAAGGTCTTTAGCAACAAAAAATGTTGGTCAAAAAATTGTATTTTGGTAAGCCTATAGCCTTGCTTTTTTCACGAAAATGGATCCTCAAAAAAACCTGATTTTATCATCAAAAAGGCATGTAGCAAGCACAAGGCGTGGTGTATGTCCTCTTAATTCTTAATATAAAGTAATAATATAAAAGGTCTTTAGCAACAAAAATGTTGGTCAAAAATTGTATTTTGGTAAGCCTATAGCCTTGCTTTTTCCACGAAAATTGGATCCTCAAAAAACCTGATTTTTTTCATCAGAAAGGCATGAAGCAAGCAAGCGTGGTGTAATGTCTCTTATTTCTTAATATAAAGTATAATATTAAAGGTCTTTAGCAACAAAAAATGTTGGTCAAAAATTGTATTTGTAAGCCTATAGCCTTGCTTTTTTCACGAAAATGGATCCTCAAAAACCTGATTTTTTTCATCAGAAAGGCATGTAGCAAGCAAAGGCGTGGTGTATGTCTCTTAATTCTTTAATATAAAGTATATATATAAAGGTCTTTAGCAACAAAAAATGTTGGTCAAAAAATTGTATTTTGGTAAGCCTATAGCCTTGCTTTTTTCACGAAAAATGGATCCTCAAAAACCTGATTTTATTCATCAAAAAAGGCATGTAGCAAAAAGCAAGGCATGGTGTATGTCTCTTATTTCTAAATATAAAGTAAATATATTATGGTCTTTAGCAACAAAAATGTTTCAAAAAAATTGTATTTTGGTAAGCCTATAGCCTTGCTTTTTTCACGAAAAATGGATCCTCAAAAACCTGATTTTATTCATCAAAAAGGCATGTAAGCAAGCACAAGGCGTGGTGTATGTCTCTTAATTCTTAATATAAGTATAATATATAAAGGTCTTAGCAACAAAAATGTTGGTCAAAAAATTGTATTTTGGTAAGCCTATAGCCTTGCTTTTTTCATCCGAAAATGGATCCTCAAAAAACCTGATTTTTTTCATCAGAAAGGCATGAAGCAAGCACAGCGTGGTGTATGTCTCTTATTTCTTATATAAAGTATAATATTTAAGGTCTTTAGCAACAAAAAATGTTGGTCAAAAAATTGTATTTTGGTAAGCCTATAGCCTTGCTTTTTCACGAAAAATGGATCCTCAAAAAACCTGATTTTTATTCATCAAAAAGGCATGTAAGCAAGCACAAGGCGTGGTGTATGTCTCTTAATTCTTAATATAAAGTATAATATAAAGGTCTTTAGCAACAAAAAATGTTGGTCAAAAATTGTATTTTGGTAAGCCTATAGCCTTGCTTTTTTCACACGAAAAATGGATCCTCAAAAAACCTGATTTTATTCATCAAAAAGGCATGTAGCAAGCACAAGGCGTGGTGTATGTCTCTAAATTCTTAATATAAAGTATAATATAGGTCTTTAGCAACAAAAAATGTTGTCAAAAAATTGTATTTTGGTAAGCCTATAGCCTTGCTTTTTCACGAAAAATGGATCCTCAAAAAACCTGATTTTTTTCATCAGAAAGGCATGTGCAAGCACAAGGCGTGTTGTATGTCTCTTATTTCTTAATATAAAGTATAATAATAAAGGTCTTTAGCAACAAAAATGTTGGTCAAAAAATTGTATTTTGGTAAGCCTATAGCCTTTGCTTTTTCACGAAAATGGATCCTCAAAAAACCTGATTTTATTCAACAAAAAGGCAATGTAGCAAGCACAAGGCGTGGTGTATGTCTCTTAATTCTTAATATAAAGTATAATATAAAGGTCTTTAGCAACAAAAAATGTTGGTCAAAAATTGTATTTTCGGTAAGCCTAATAGCCTTTGCCTTTTGATGAAAAAAATCAGGTTTTTTGAGGATCCATTTTTCGTGAAAAAAGCAAGCCTATAGGCTTACCAAAATACAATTTTTTGACCAACATTTTTTGTTGCTAAAGACCTTTATATTATACTTATATTAAGAATTAAGAGACATACACACGCCTTGTGCTTGCTACATGCCTTTTGTTGAATAAAATCAGGTTTTTTGGGATCCATTTTTCGTGAAAAAAGCAAGGCTATAGGCTTACCAAAATACAATTTTTTGACCAACATTTTTTGTTGCTAAAGACCTTATATTATACTTTTATATTAAGAAATAAGAGACATACAACACGCCTTGTGCTTGCTACATGCCTTTCTGATGAAAAAATCAGGTTTTTTGAGGATCCATTTTTCGTGAAAAAAGCAAGGCTATAGGCTTACCAAAATACAATTTTTTGACAACATTTTTGTTGCTAAAGACCTAATATTATACTTTATATTAAGAATTAAGAGACATACACCAGCCTTGTGCTTGCTACATGCCTTTTGATGAATAAAATCAGGTTTTTTGAGGATCCATTTTTCGTGAAAAAAGCAAGGCTATAGGCTTACCAAAATACAATTTTTTGACCAACATTTTTTGTTGCTAAAGACCTTTATATTTACTTTATATTAAGAATTAAGAGACATACACCACGCCTTGTGCTTGCTACATGCCTTTTTGATGAATAAAATCAGGTTTTTTGAGGATCCATTTTTCGTGAAAAAAGCAAGGCTATAGGCTTACCAAAATACAATTTTTTGACCAACATTTTTTGTTGCTAAAGACCTTTAATATTATACTTTATATTAAGAAATAAGAGACATACACCACGCTGTGCTTGCTCATGCCTTTCTGATGAAAAAAATCAGGTTTTTTTGAGGATCCATTTTTCGTGAAAAAAGCAAGGCTATAGGCTTACCAAAATACAATTTTTTGACCAACATTTTTTGTTGCTAAAGACCTTAATATTATATTTATATTAAGAATAAGAGACATACACCACCCTTGTGCTTGCTCATGCCTTTTTGATGAAAAAATCAGGTTTTTTGAGGATCCATTTTTTCGTGAAAAAAGCAAGGCTATAGGCTTACCAAAATACAATTTTTTGAAAACATTTTTTGTTGCTAAAGACCTATATTTTACTTTATATTAAGAATAAGAGACATACACCAGCCTTGCTTTTTCTACATGCCTTTTTGATGAATAAAATCAGTTTTTTGAGGATCCATTTTTCGTGAAAAAAGCAAGGCTATAGGCTTACCAAAATACAATTTTTTGACCAACATTTTTGTTGCTAAAGACCTTATATTATACTTTATATTAAGAATTAAGAGACATACACCACGCCTTTGCTTGCTACATGCCTTTCTGATGAAAAAAATCAGGTTTTTTGAGGATCCATTTTTCGTGAAAAAAGCAAGGCTATAGGCTTACCAAAATACAATTTTTTGACCAACATTTTTTGTTGCTAAAGACCTTATATTATACTTTATATTAAGAAAATAAGAGACATACACCACGCTGTGCTTGCTTCATGCCTTTCTGATGAAAAAAATCAGGTTTTTTGAGGATCCATTTTTCGTGAAAAAAGCAAGGCTATAGGCTTACCAAAATACAATTTTTTGACCAACATTTTTTGTTGCTAAAGACCTTTATATTATATCTTTATATTAAGAATTAAGAGACATACACCACGCCTTGTGCTTGCTACATGCCTTTTTGATGAAATAAAATCAGGTTTTTTGAGGATCCATTTTTCGTGAAAAAAGCAAGGCTATAGGCTTACCAAAATACAATTTTTTGACCAACATTTTTTGTTGCTAAAGACCTTTATATTATACTTTATATTAAGAATTAAGAGACATACACCACGCCTTGTGCTTGCTACATGCCTTTTTGTTGAATAAAATCAGGTTTTTTGAGGATCCATTTTTCGTGAAAAAAGCAAGGCTATAGGCTTACCAAAATACAATTTTTTGACCAACATTTTTTGTTGCTAAAGACCTTTATATTATACTTTATATTAAGAAATAAGAGACATACACACGCCTTGTGCTTGCTACATGCCTTTCTGATGAAAAAATCAGGTTTTTGAGGATCCATTTTTCGTGAAAAAAGCAAGGCTATAGGCTTACCAAAATACAATTTTTTGACAACATTTTTTGTTGCTAAAGACCTATAATATTATACTTTATATTAAGAATTAAGAGACATACACCACGCCTTGTGCTTGCTACATGCCTTTTTGATGAATAAAATCAGGTTTTTTGAGGATCCATTTTTTCGTGAAAAAGCAAGGCTATAGGCTTACCAAAATACAATTTTTTGACCAACATTTTTTGTTGCTAAAGACCTTTATATTATACTTTATATTAAGAATTAAGAGACATACACCACGCCTTGTGCTTGCTACATGCCTTTTTGATGAATAAAATCAGGTTTTTTGAGGATCCATTTTTCGTGAAAAAAGCAAGGCTATAGGCTTACCAAAATACAATTTTTTGACCAACATTTTTTGTTGCTAAAGACCTTATATTATACTTTATATTAAGAAAAAAGAGACATACACACGCCTTGTGCTTGCTACATGCCTTTCTGATGAAAAAAATCAGGTTTTTTGAGGATCCATTTTTCGTGAAAAAAGCAAGGCTATAGGCTTACCAAAATACAATTTTTTGACCAACATTTTTTGTTGCTAAAGACCTTTATATTATACTTTATATTAAGAATTAAGAGACATACACCACGCTTGTGCTTGCTCATGCCTTTTGATGAAAAAAATCAGGTTTTTGAGGATCCATTTTTTCGTGAAAAAAGCAAGGCTATAGGCTTACCAAAATACAATTTTTTGACCAACATTTTTTGTTGCTAAAGACCTTAATATTATACTTTATATTAAGAATTAAGAGACATACACCAGCCTTGTGCTTGCTACATGCCTTTCTGATGAAAAAAATCAGGTTTTTTGAGGATCCATTTTTCGTGAAAAAAGCAAGGCTATAGGCTTACCAAAATACAATTTTTTGACCAACATTTTTTGTTGCTAAAGACCTTATATATTTACTTTATATTAAGAAATAAGAGACATACACCACGCTTGTGCTTGCTACATGCCTTTTCTGATGAAAAAATCAGGTTTTTTTGAGGATCCATTTTTCGTGAAAAAAGCAAGGCTATAGGCTTACCAAAATACAATTTTTTGACACATTTTTTGTTGCTAAAGACCTTATATTATACTTTATATTAAGAAATAAGAGACATACACCACGCCTTGCTTTTCTACATGCCTTTTTGATGAAAAAAATCAGGTTTTTTGAGGATCCATTTTTCGTGAAAAAAGCAAGGCTATAGGCTTACCAAAATACAATTTTTTGACCAAATTTTTTGTTGCTAAAGACCTTTATATTATACTTTATATTAAGAAATAAAGAGACTACACCACGCCTTGTGCTTGCTACATGCCTTTCTGATGAAAAAAATCAGGTTTTTGAGGATCCATTTTTCGTGAAAAAAGCAAGGCTATAGGCTTACCAAAATACAATTTTTTGACCAACATTTTTTGTTGCTAAAGACCTTAATATTATACTTTTATATTAAGAAATAAGAGACATACACCACGCCTTGTGCTTGCTTACATGCCTTTCTGATGAAAAAATCAGGTTTTTTGAGGATCCATTTTTCGTGAAAAAAGCAAGGCTATAGGCTTACCAAAATACAATTTTTTTGACCAACATTTTTTGTTGCTAAAGACCTTTATATTATACTTTATATTAAGAATTAAGAGACACACACCACGCTTGTGCTTGCTACATGCCTTTTTGATTGAAAAATTCAGGTTTTTTGAGGATCCATTTTTCGTGAAAAAGCAAGGCTATAGGCTTACCAAAATACAATTTTTTGACCAACATTTTTTGTTGCTAAAGACCTTTATTATACTTAATATTAAGAAATAAGAGACATACACACGCCTTGTGCTTGCTTACATGCCTTTCTGATGAAAAAAATCAGGTTTTTTGAGGATCCATTTTTCGTGAAAAAAGCAAGGCTATAGGCTTACCAAAATACAATTTTTTGACCAACATTTTTGTGCTAAAGACCTTATATTATACTTTATATTAGAAATAAGAGACATACACCACGCTGTGCTTGCTCATGCCTTTTGATGAAAAAATCAGGTTTTTTGAGGATCCATTTTTCGTGAAAAAAGCAAGGCTATAGGCTTACCAAAATACAATTTTTTGACCAACATTTTTTGTTGCTAAAGACCTTTATATTATACTTTATATTAAGAATAGAGACATACACCACGCCTTGTGCTTGCTACATGCCTTTTGATGAAAAAATCAGGTTTTTTGAGGATCCATTTTTCGTGAAAAAAGCAAGGCTATAGGCTTACCAAAATACAATTTTTTGACAACATTTTTTGTTGCTAAAGACCTTAATATTATACTTTATATTAAGAAATAAGAGACATACACCAGCCTTGCTTTTCACATGCCTTTTGATGAATAAAATCAGGTTTTTTTGAGGATCCATTTTTCGTGAAAAAAGCAAGCTATAGGCTTACCAAAATACAATTTTTTGACCAACATTTTTTGTTGCTAAAGACCTTTATATTATACTTTATATTAAGAATTAAGAGACATCACCACGCCTTGTGCTTGCTACATGCCTTTCTGATGAAAAATCAGGTTTTTTGAGGATCCATTTTTCGTGAAAAAAGCAAGGCTATAGGCTTACCAAAATACAATTTTTTGACCAACATTTTTTGTTGCTAAAGACCTTATATTATACTTTATATTAAGAATAAGAGACATCACCCACGCTGCTGCTTGCTTCTTGCCTTTCTGATGAAAAAAATCAGGTTTTTTGAGGATCCATTTTCGTGAAAAAAGCAAGGCTATAGGCTTACCAAAATACAATTTTTTGACCAACATTTTTTGTTGCTAAAGACCTTTATATTATACTTTATATTAAGAATTAAGAGACATACACCACGCCTTGTGCTTGCTACATGCCTTTTTGATGAAATAAAATCAGGTTTTTGAGGATCCATTTTTCGTGAAAAAAGCAAGGCTATAGGCTTACCAAAATACAATTTTTTGACCAACATTTTTTGTTGCTAAAGACCTTATATTATACTTTATATTAAGAATTAAGAGACATACACACGCCTTGTGCTTGCTACATGCCTTTCTGATGAAAAAACAGGTTTTTTGAGGATCCATTTTTCGTGAAAAAAGCAAGGCTATAGGCTTACCATACAATTTTTTGACCAACATTTTTTGTTGCTAAAGACCTTAATATTATACTTTATATTAAGAAATAAGAGACATACACCACGCCTTGTGCTTGCTTCATGCCTTTCTGATGAAAAATCAGGTTTTTTGAGGATCCATTTTTCGTGAAAAAAGCAAGGCTATAGGCTTACCAAAATACAATTTTTGACCAACATTTTTTTTGTGCTAAAGACCTTTATATTATTCTTTATATTAAGAATAAGAGACATACACCACGCCTTGTGCTTGCTACATGCCTTTTTGATGAATAAAATCAGGTTTTTTGAGGATCCATTTTTCGTGAAAAAAGCAAGGCTATAGGCTTACCAAAATACAATTTTTTGACCAACATTTTTTGTTGCTAAAGACCTTTATATTATACTTTATATTAAGAATTAAGAGACATACACCACGCCTTGTGCTTGCTACATGCCTTTTTGATGAAAAATCAGGTTTTTTGAGGATCCATTTTTCGTGAAAAAAGCAAGGCTATAGGCTTACCAAAATACAATTTTTTGACCAACATTTTTTGTTGCTAAAGACCTTAATATTATACTTTATATTAAGAAATAAGAGACATACACCACGCCTGTGCTTGCTTCATGCCTTTCTGATGAAAAAAATCAGGTTTTTTGAGGATCCATTTTCGTGAAAAAAGCAAGGCTATAGGCTTACCAAAATACAATTTTTTGACCAACATTTTTTGTTGCTAAAGACCTTTATTATACTTTATATTAAGAATTAAGAGACATACACCACGCCTTGTGCTTGCTACATGCCTTTCTGATGAAAAAATCAGGTTTTTTGAGGATCCATTTTTCGTGAAAAAAGCAAGGCATAGGCTTACCAAAATACAATTTTTGACCAACATTTTTTGTTGCTAAAGACCTTTATATTAT
>NW_027020025.1:8048056-8316839 GCF_013076305.1 Rhopilema esculentum
CTTAATATAAAGATATCAATATTTGAGTTTTAGCAACAAAAAAATGTTCGTCAAAAATTGTTTTGGTAAGCCTATAGCCTTGCTTATTTTCACGAAAAATGGATCTCAAAAAACCTGATTTTTTATCATCGAAAGGCATGAAGCAAGCACAAGACGTGGTGTATGTCTCTATAATTCTTAATATAAAGTATAATTTAAAGGTCTTTTAGCAAAAAAAAAAGATTACGTCAAAAAATTGTTATTTTGGTAAGCCTATAGCCTTGCTTTTTTCACGAAAATGGATCCTCAAAAAACTGATTTTATCATCAAAAGGCATGTACAAGCACAAGGCGTTGTGATATGTCTCTTGGTTATTCTTAATGATAAAGTGATAATATAAAGGTCTTTAGCAACGAAAAAATGGTTGGTATCAAAAAATTGAGTTTTGGTAAAGCTATAGGCCATTTGCTTTTTTCACAAAATGAGATCTCAAAAAACCTGATTTTATTCATCAGAAAAAGGCATGTCAGCAAGCACAAGGCTGTGGTGTATGTCTCTTAATTCTTAATATAAAGTATAATATAAAGGTCTTTAGCAAGCAAAAATGTTGGTCAAAAATTGTATTTGGTAAGCCATATAGCCTTGCTTTTTTTCACGGAAAAATGGATCCTCAAAAAAACCTGATTTTATTCATCAGAAAAGGCATGGAGAAGCACAAGGCGTGCTGTGTATTCTTCTTAATTCTTAATATAAAGTATAAATTATGCGTCTTTAGCACAAAAAAATGTTGTCAAAAATTGTATTTTGGTAAGCCTAATAGCCTTTTCTTCACGAAAAATGGATCCTCAAAAAACCTGATTTTATTCATTCAAAAGGCATGTAGCAAGCACAAGGCTGTGTATGTCTTCATTAAATTCTTAATATATAAGTAAGTATAATTATAAAAGGTCCTTAGCAACAAAAAATGTGTGTTCAAAAGAAATTGATATTTTTGGTAAGGCCTTAATGTAGCCTTGCTTTTTTACACGAAAAATGAATCCAAAACCTGAATTTTTCATCAGAAAGCATGTAGACAAGCACAAGCGTGGGTATGTATGTCTCTTAATTTCTTAATATAAAGTATATATTAAGGTCTTTAGCAACAAAAAATGTTGCGTCAAAAAATTGAATATTTTGATAAGACTAAGCCTTGCTTTTTTACACGAAACTGGATAAACCTCAAAAACCCTATGTCTTTCATCAGAAAGGCATGAAGCAAGCACACAGGCGTGGTGTATGTTCTTCATTCTTAATATAAGTAATAATATTAAGGTCTTTCAGCAACAAAAAATGTTCGGTTCAAAAAATTGTATTTTGGCATAGCCATATAGCCTTGCTTTTTTCACGAAGAAAATGGATCCTCAAAAAACCTATTTTGTATTTCATCAAAGGAATGTAGCAAGCACAAGGGTATGTTGTATGTCTCTTATTTCTTAATATAAAGTATAATATAAGTCTTTAGCAACAAAAATTTGGTCAAAAAATTGATATTTTGGTAGACCTATAGGCCTGCTTTTTTCAGACGAAAAATGGATCCTCGAAAAAACACTGATCTGATTATCAAAAAAGGCACTGTAAAGCACAAGCGTGCGTGTAATGTCTCTTAATTCTATAATATAAAGAATCATATAAAGGTCTTTAGCAACAAAAAATGTTGGTCAAAAAATTGTATTTTGGTAAGCCTATAGCCTTGCTTTTTTCACGAAAATTGGATCCTCAAAAAACCTGATTTTTTTCATCAGAAAGGCATGAAGCAAGCACATTGCGTGGTGTATGTCTCTTATTTCTTAATATAAAGTATAATATTAAGGTCTTTAGCAACAAAAAATGTTGGTCAAAAAATTGTATTTTGGTAAGCCTATAGCCTTGCTTTTTTCACGAAAAATGGATCCTCAAAAAACCTGATTTTATTCATCAAAAAGGCATGTAGCAAGCACAAGGCGTGGTGTATGTCTCTTAATTCTTAATATAAAGTATAATATAAAGGTCTTTAGCAACAAAAAATGTTGGTCAAAAAATTGTAATTTGGTAAGCCTATAGCCTTGCTTTTTTCACGAAAAATGGATCCTCAAAAAACCTGATTTTATTCATCAGAAAGGCATGTAGCAAGCACAAGGCGTGGTGTATGTCTCTTAATTCTTAATATAAAGTATAATATTAAGGTCTTTAGCAACAAAAAATGTTGGTCAAAAAATTGAATTTTGGTAAGCCTATAGCCTTGCTTTTTTCACGAAAAATGGATCCTCTAAAAAACCTGATTTTTTTCTTAAGAAAGGCATGTAGAAAGAGCAAGGCGTGGTGTATATCTCTTACCTGTTAATATAAAGTATAACATTAAGGTCTTTGCCATAAAAAATGTTTGTCAAAAAATGATAATTTTGGTAAGCCTATAACCTTGCTTTTTTCACGAAAAATGGATCCTCAAAAAACCTGATTTTTTTCATCAGAAAGGCATGTAGCAAGCACAAGGCGTGGTGTATGTCTCTTAATTCTTAATATAAAGTATAATATTAAGGTCTTTAGCAACAAAAAATGTTGGTCAAAAAATTGTATTTTGGTAAGCCTATAGCCTTGCTTTTTTCACGAAAAATGGATCCTCTAAAAAACCTGATTTTTTCTTAAGAAAGGCATGTAGCAAGCACAAGGCGTGGTGTATGTCTCTTAATTCTTAATATAAAGTATAATATTAAGGTCTTTAGCAACAAAAAATGTTGGTCAAAAATTGTATTTTGGTAAGCCTATAGCCTTGCTTTTTTCACGAAAAATGGATCCTCTAAAAAACCTGATTTTTTCTTAAGAAAGGCATGTAGCAAGCACAAGGCGTGGTGTATGTCTCTTATTTCTTAATATAAAGTTTAATATTAAGGTCTTTAGCAACAAAAAATGTTGGTCAAAAATTGTATTTTGGTAAGCCTATAGCCTTGCTTTTTTCACGAAAAATGGATCCTCAAAAAACCTGATTTTATTCATCAAAAAGGCATGTAGCAAGCACAAGGCGTGGTGTATGTCTCTTAATTCTTAATATAAAGTATAATATTAAGTAAGGTCTTTAGCAACAAAAAATGTTTGTCAAAAACGGTAATTTGGTAAGCCTATAGACTTGCTTTTTTACCGAAAAAAAAGATCCTCTAAAAAACCTGATTTTTCTCATAAAAAAGGCATGTAATTAGAACAAGGCATAGTTTGTGTCTCCTTATGGTTAATATAAAGTATAATAGAAAGGTTTATATGCAAGAAAATGTTTGTGAAAAATTTGTCATTTTGCGAAGCATATAGCCTCTTTTCTATGAAAAACAAATAAAAAAATACTAAGTACGCCCGTAATTATGTTTTAAAATGTTTGACTGCCAGTTTTAGGTTTTATTTCTTTCTTTAAGAGTTTTTTGGCTTAACCTTTTGCAGTGAAAAAAGAAATAGGCGTTTTTATGGAGTTTAAAAATCAATGTAAGTGGAAAACCTTGCTTGGCAAATCTATACGAACAACTTAAAAACGTTTGGCCTATGTAGAAAAGGGAGGAAGCATGTCAAGGGAAAATTGATCGTAAAGATAAGGTTTATTAAACTTACCAATGAAGTTTCCCTTTCTGTCATTCTCTGAACCATACTTCCACTAAAGCACTTCTTTGAATCAAACTTGCTAATGTTGTTACAAGCAGTTAAAACATAAACATCATGGCGCGAAATTCATGAAAGCCTCGTAAATGAAACAAACTGCCTAACCAATTTACGCTACACTGATTCTACAATCTACTGTGAACAATGCATTCTGGACGTGCACACTTTTCGCACTCCCCTTGTCTTGGGATTTCAATGAATGTGTACAATTATCCCACAAGGAACGAGCGTTAGATAGGAGTTTCGGTGGGTTTTCTGAATGTTTAGATTAGCAAACGACGAAAAACAGCAGTAAGCAGGAAAAACAAATTGCCCAGAAAAGACAAGATGTATAGAATATTAATTCATGGCACGAAAATGTTTAGAATTCAAGCTGACCAGAGACTCCATTGTATTGCAGAGTGGCAAAGTGACGTCATTAAAAAAAAAAAATTTTTAGAGTTTTAGACTTCACTCCATATTCTGAAAGAACGCCATGAAATACTTTAAAATGTGCAAAATCAGTTGAATATGTTTCAAGCGGACCGAGTTATGGTAACATGAGCACAGGCCCTTTTCCCATCCAATCACTGTAAATCGGCACTGGTTCCAAAATTTATGAACCAGGCCAAAAGAACATTAATCCATTATTAAAACTGATGTCTTTAACTAATATCTCAGTCAATTTTAAACACTTTCAACTCGATTTTGCATATTTTAGAATAGGTAGAGTCCTGTTTGCTTCCAGGTCATTGGGTCAGAAATCTATAATTATGAAACAGATTTTCTTGATGACGCCACTTTGCCACACTAGGGAAATGGGATACGCTTAGGCAAGTGGACCTTAGAAATCATTTGAGACTGGATAATCATTGCATTGAGGGTCTGAAATTTTGATGTTTAAACAGCGGCTACTAGGAAATAGATTTTATCTAAAAAATGGGCTGTAGCTGACCAATTGTTACAAAATTCAAACCTTAAAACTTGCATTCAATAGGCTTGTATGACATTTGCTAAATCATTGGAGTCATACGCCTGGAGGAACATGCGTGGAGCCCTGGAGTAAAATGTTATTTTCATCAATTTTGTTAGCAAGGGGACAACAAACAAAATACATTTCTGCGAATTCGAGTGAGTTATTTCTAATACGTTTCTATTCTTTATTATTCTTTTAAAAAATCCGAAAGATATGAAAACTAGAATAGATGGTGACCGAAAAGCAACCGAATGCTTTAGGCCATATTTAGTGAATCTTGGAAGAGGATCAACAGTCTTTTAAAAAATTCGATTCAACTCAAAGCATACATAAAAAACTGCAGCTCCTTTGCTACTTCTTTTCTGTGAAAAGTATCTCAAACTGGGCACATCAATGCTACTACTGCCGGTGGCTTCGATCTTTAAACATTAGTCGTAAGTCGTAAGAGCTCTACTCGTAAATAGTCGTAAATCGTAATACCTTAGTCGTAAGAGTAAAGAAAAATGATAACCTTCACCAAACACATACCCAACATCAGATAGTGAAAGCAGAGAGTTATTCCTTGCATTAAAACCAGCTTTGAAAATTGGTCTCTTTTCTAATTAAAGACAATGACTTTTCTAAACCCAAATTTGCTCTATTTTTAAACTCAAACGTTTCAAAATACGGATTTATCCATTCAAGATATTTGGAGAGTTCCTAAGAGCTATTTTAAATTGAGCTCTGGTCAGTTGACAAGTCTTGCAAAGATGGACGGACAACGATATACATATCACACAAGATAATCAGCTGCCCAAAGTTTGAAGGTTCGATCAAATGAAGTAGTGGCCAAATATTTGCCATCTGAATAAAAAGAAAAACGATACAGTTACTAGAGACTAAATGATAGGATAATCAAGATTGTGCTATAAAGAGAAATTCGTATGGTTATATGAAGTCTTGATGCTCGTTGATAAAGAACAAGGTTAGCCAGGGGTTACCAGGCACAGATGGATCAAGACAAATAAATAAAAACCCATAAACAAAAAATTCACAAAAAATAATCACATGGTCAAATATTGAAAACTCTGTATTCAAATGGGAACTTTCTTGAAAACGGATGAAATAGAGAAGTTTTTTAAAGAAGGTTTTTTGCATGACTGCGAAAAGAAGAAAACAAGCAAATTACCTGGCGAGGCATCAACCGAAGTTACTTTTTGCTCGTGCCCTAACAGCGTCCGAAGTGGTGTCCACCCGGGGTGAGACCAGATCTGAAAAAAGTAATAGATTCATTAGATAAACGTAAAGGCAGAGCGAAAAAATCGCCAAGGTTTGGATAGCAGGTACAAAAAGGGGTTTACCTTTAGCACACCCTTAAAAAAATGTAATTATATGAATTAGGCCCGTACAAGTCCAAATACCAAAGCGTGTAAATAGAAAACATCGGGCACTGATAAACAGATCGGAAAAAGTAACCTGCATTATCAGAAAATTTAAATAGATATATGTTAACAAAGAGAATAAAAGAAGTTCCGCTTGGGAACAGCAAAAAGTCATGACAGCACCAATCATCGCAGCATTACAGCACATTTACTAAAATGAGCGTGAACAGAAGGAAACTTGTGGACTAAAAATTATCATCTTATGCTTTAAAATCTTTTCAACTCTTGATGAAAATCATGCAACCAAACTCAAAAGAACTTACAATATGCAATTAAGTAAAACAAAGTATACACAATGAAATCGTAGCTGCTCAACAGAAATATTCGACAATTAGATTTATAATCCAGAGGGAATCAGCAGTATTTCCAAAGAAGCTACTAGAGCAAAATTATCCGAAAAGTTTCGATTACAAGAGTTTCTGCAATGTAACTGATTTTTGCTCTTCGTTCTCTAACAGGATGGAAAAAGTATCCACAATTTTTCTACTGGAATACACAAAAAGGCGGCTGGCAAAGCAACGACTTGTTAGTAACAATCGATAAAAGGAAAGCTTACAGGGAAAAGAGAATCCTGTGTTGGAAATGTACTCTGTTCAGAACGCTGATACTTAGCTTTCTGTTTTTGCTCTATATTCTTTACATGATCAAAATAGTACTTTAGATGCAATAAATCTTTATACAAAGGCTATTTGATAAAAAAGAATCCCCGATAAAACTCCATCCCCCGATACATCGAGCCCCTAAAAATTCGAGCCCCTAAAAATTCGAGCCCCTAAAAACTCGAGCCCCCGATAGCAGGAGCCTCTAATAACTTGAGGCCCCGATGACTCGAGCCTCCGACAACTCGAGCCATGGTTATCGCTCCTTTAAAGAACAATTTTTTAGCTACGAGAGACGCATACCTTTGCACTATTGTCGTAGGAACACGTAGCTATGAACGTATCTAAGAGACAAACGTTTTAATCATTAAAATAGGCAAATCAATTTAATGGTTTCTATCTATAACGGGATTTTCAAGGATGTAGCCGGATTGAAAACTGAATACTTTTACCTAGCAAATAGCATCATTTGTTTAAGCAAAGTTTATACATTCAAAAGATATGAAGACGTCCTATTAATGTGCAAATTTGCAGGATACCTTAGCAAAACTGCATACAAGGCAGATGTAAATAACAATTGATTATATTATTGATACCATACTTAGAGTTGGATCATTACAAGGCCTAACTTACCGTTGAACAGGACATGCGATACCAAATTAGTATGGGCCGGAATAGTGTAGATTGTCTTTTGCTGTCGTAAGTCCCATACCATTGCTTTTTGGTCTTCACTCCCGCTAACTAGCTGGTACCTGAAAAAAAAGCAACAGTCTGTATCAGCTATTACAATCTCACTGAAAAATTTGTAGTGACTCTGCTTAGGCCTGTTTATGTTAATTTTTCCTTCTCGTTTATTCCGTCACATTCTCACATCGCAGCACTGGCATCCTCTACGTCATTCTCATTTCACGCATTCACTAATCCCCATTATTCGCCCTTCCTATCATTTTTTTCTCACATTATTCGTGTTAATTTTAGATTTTCATTTCTGTATAAACATACGTATGTTATTTTATAAGCAATTTTAGTTCAGCTAGAATCAAGACACGCAAAATGCACATCGTCTCTTCTCTGGCTCTGTGTTCTCCACACATTAAATAGGACTAGCTGGGTCGGAAACAACACGTTAGTCATGGGTGGATTTATTTCGCGAACGAAAGGCATCACAACAATGCGAATTCTCGTTACATTAAACATTTACTTAATGCCTATAACGTAAATATTAACAATAAACGTACCCATTGGGAGAGAAATCAATGGAAAGCACCTTTTTCAGATGGCCATCTAAACCAAGGATACATCGACCAGTCCTGAGGTCCCATAGCATACCACGTGCATCGAATCCACTGAGAAGAGAAAAAGTCGTTTTTCATTAAGGCCGAAAATAGCAACAGCTAGCATACTGATGAGCTGAGCTACATTTCTTATAGCATTCATATGATTCGCTTAATTCACTAGAGATTCTAACTTTGGCTGAACTATTGTTTGGAAACATATAAAGTAAGTTAAAATTCCTTTCCTAACTGCACTAAAAATCAAGTAAGCAGAAATTCAATTCCTACTATTCTTTGCATTATTATTTTTCCACAAACATTGAAAAATGAGTCTGTTTGGTTAGACAATTTGGCTTCTTTAATCTGTGCTTTCCATATTGTGAAAATGTTTCATTCGATAAATGCCAAGTCTTAATGTTGATCAATAGTTGTAGGTACTGTTAAAAGATTTGCCAACAACCTTTTGGTGGTACAAAAAATAAAAATGGCTTTGAAAAAAGCATCAGTATACTCAGATTTGTTTCCTTTTTCAAAGCCATTGTTAAAAAAATTTTTCAATAAAAATCAACTGTTCGTGAAAAATGTTACCATGATGCAGCCAAGGAACCATCGACTTGAAATTTAATATCGAAGCATTCTCTTGAATGTCCTTCCTGAAAGAAAAACAAGATTCCCAAGAATATTCTATAAAACCTAAAAAACTTAATTATTTCATTTGACAAGTTTGTTATCACTTTATCCATATGTGGCGGTCTTGTGGACAACTAGACCCAAACCGAAATGTCTTGTACATTTTCTTGGTACAACATTCAAACTACACCTTGGTATATAGAACAGGCTGTTTCCAAGTTGCAACCCTGAGTTTCACACTTAATGCGATCATCATGAGTGTACAGCTCTGCATATACGGTATCAAGCACTATAAGACAGGTCGGCAGCTCAGTAATTTTCAAAATACAAGCCAAAAAGTCAATTGTAAGCAACTACAAAAATCCTTTAGACAACGTTTCGATGTAAAAAACATTCCACGACAAACCTGGTGAAGTATTTCTTTTTGTTGTTCTAAGTCCCAAAGTCGCCAAGATCTATCAAAACTTTAGGTAAAATAACAAACATTCAAATACTATCAATCAAAATTAACACTTAATACTTTATACTAGCCAACCGCAGCCAACCATACGTTAATAGCCATTACTGTTATGGCCAACATACCAGAAAATTGTATTATATATTTCTGATTTATATCATCAGTTGCTAACGATTGAAAAATAATCTGGGAAATACTTCTACTGAGTGAGCATAAATGCCAAAAATTGCTTATGTTGTTAACCTTACATAGGTACTGCATACACAAAAAGTAACTCATTGAGAAATAAACAAATTTGCGGGTAAAAAGACACCAAAATCAAGTGCACTACAAGTCTAGCCCCTTCTCAAACAATAGTTCTGCAAGAAAGCTCCGCAAGGTTTGAAAAACTTTAGTCCTGGTTTCATCTTTGGAAGTTTATTGAGACGAAAAGAAGTTATTCAATTAAAGGTGGGTGACGATATTCCATTGACATGACGAATAACACAGAGGAGTAAAAACTCTTGACTTACCAAGCGGTACCGAGGAAACGGCCACTTGGATGAAACGCAACTCGAGATACCCTTTCCTCGTGTCCTTCAATGTTTGCTATTGGCGTATCACTGGGGAATAGAAGATTGTTACTTTAAAAGATGTACAATAAATTATAGCATAAAAAAATGGATCGGGCGAATTTTTATGTACAAAATTAATGGTGGGACACAACCGATAGATGTCTCGTACAAGAGCCTCAGAAGGGAGTTGGCATATTGAATAAGCATAAAATTGAATATATCAATACTAATATTTGACGGTAAAGTAAGGTAAAATTGTTTGATATTAATTATTTCCTGGCCAAGAGAAAAATGAGTTAGATCGACCAGTTTTTCTGCTTGCTATCTTCAGCCTTGCCAGTGTTAAATGTGAGTACACATTTGGCCTTGCCAGTCACTGGCCTAATCAAGGTTCGAGCCTCGATTTGAGCCAAATATCGTCAGCACTGCAATCAAACATTCTACACAAAGGTAATATAAAAATATTGCCTTTATCAACTACCTGTCCGAAATTATATGCAGAATTTGGGGGATTTAGATAGTGAGTAAACAGCATCCACAACTGGGAATACATATTATATTTCTTAGCGTCACATTTTCGACCCCTGGTCTGACGTTTTACACTCTAAGGAGTGTCCCAAAACAACATGTACCAAAACAGAAACAGGAAAAGTGATGCAACGTCAATCTGACCATAGTAACCTAATGGCAACAGAAACACAGGCACTAGGGATAGAAAATGAGAAAATATGCTTTACCTTTCAAGATTCCAAAGCAAAACACTGCCGTCACTACCGCAAGAGACCATACAGGGTGCTGATGTATCAAGATCCAGCGTGGCTCTTGGGTGGAATATAATAGCACCCACTCTCTCGTTGTGGCCTAAAGTTGAAAAGGGGTGAAATGAAGATAAAATGCAATGTGAATTAAATCGAAGCTTGCAAAATTATAATTTGAAGGCCAAAAGCGGGGCTACTTTCCGCCTATTCCAATAAATGATACCAAAGTACCGCTTAGCGGTTTAAAGTTTTTTGCAACATATTATGTCCTCTGATCAGACATTTTGTGATCTTCAATTCTGATGCTTTTCCATTTCCGCTTCTACTGTAATCCTACTCTCTAGATATATCAGCTTCCAAAGATATCTTCGAATAGAACAGACATTGAGAGAGCCGAAATACAAAAGTTATGTACGAATTTTCAAATTGCAATTAGGATTTTCTAATGTGCTAAATATTACATGTATTGGAATTTCTAAACTTCAAAGTACAGTATTACCCCGCCACTTAGAAACCGACTTATAAGAATCTGCAGCCTGACAAACGGCACCACATCTTTCCTGATATAAGGAACCAATCAGCTTGGAATTTAGTCCGCATGGCATGGAATTTAGTACTTAGGATAGTTATATTATCTGTTTTTTTGTTTTCACATAGGAGAGCATTATCAAAAAGCTGTATTAGATTTGAATAATCTGTTCAAAATTTGGTTCAACATAACCCACATAAAAGCATATTTTATGGTTTCTTTTCAAACATACATGCACTTTTGGTGACTTTCTTGTTCAAGTAATTAGAAGAAATTGTTCAGCGTTTTCTATTTTTCATGTCTATTCATAAGAAACCAAGCACGCTGTTATCACAAAATGAGTTTCTCAGTGGCGGTGTAGTACTGTCTTGCTGAGTACAAGCCGGTCATATTTTCAGCAGCAAAAATTGCACCAACCTCTCAGAGTTCTAATGAGTTTTCCATCCGGTACTGACCACAGTTTACATAAGCCACTCCTGTTTTAAGAAATCCTTTTGGTACAAATTTGTTTAACACCAGCAAAATATTGCGATTATTTACTAGTAAATATAAAGGTCATTGAAAGAAAAATGTCTTTTTTTATGTAAAACAAAACTTTGGAACAATCAAGGGACTCCAGAGAGTCTGGGTCCAGCAGCTAGAGTTGCCCTAAATAAAATATTTCTAAACAAACGCCTCCATCCAATAACGCCTTCTGTCAATAGAATCAGCCATTTAATAAACATCGCAGATACGTGCAAACTATAACGTGGAGACGCACTCGCTTATAAAGTGAGTCAACGGAAACGCTCGTTTGCTTTAAACACGTTTTAATCCGTTTTTGATCGTTTCCACTGAGCTTGGTTAAAACGTACTCAGGCTTCAAATGTGTCCTTAGCCCGCTACACTTCAGGTAAATCAGGTTTAGATTATTATAAACAGAAACCAAAGCATGCAGAACTGTGAGAAAAATCAATGTTTGAAACAACTGTCCTTGAATTTTTTTGTAAAACGCTGTTTTCGTTTTAAGTGGATCAAGTTATCCGGGTTTGGCGTTCCCACTAAACCATTAAAAGATACCCGAGCAAAAACTGATCCACACGGAGACATGTTTTAAAACTTATATGTTTTTCAAGTGGGTAAGTGGGAATGCAATGCACAAACGGATAACTTTTAACCCGTTTTGTTTCAAGCCAGGTTAGTTGAAAGGCTGTCTTAGGGAACTTTATTTATATTATTTCTCTGTATTCTGCTGGTTGCTGTCCTCCGACAACAGCCTTAAGTGGAACTTCAAATTATGATTCGAACAGACTATCAGCTCCACGTGTTGACGAAATTAGGCTACATGGCTTTGAAAAAAGCAAACATTTAGTAAACTAAAGCTTTTCGTCTGACACTCTTCAGAGTTTAAAACGTCAGAACATAGATCGAAAACTCTACGCTAAGAACTATATATACCCAGTTGTGGATCGAAATAGGCCAATCAGAAACACGAGCACATGACTGTATAGGTTGACCAATCAGTGCCGCTTGCCTATTAGAATGTTACCAGTGGAGTCCTAAGGTGAAAACGAACTTCTTTTGTCTACACAGTAGCGGGTTTTTCGTGCTGATGTAGATGTAAAATGCTTATGTAAATTAGGCTAGATACAATTAAACAACGCATTGAAAAAATTTGAACTGTAAAAACACTTACCACGATGAGGTAGCTAGCATTTCTCCATTTGGGGAAAACTTGCCAAACGAAAGTGGTCTGTCGTCTCCAATTTGACTGCAGAAGTTTGTCAACGCCTGTGAAACCCCAAAATCCTTTAGTTTACATTTGGTATTCATGGGAAATTTGATTAGAAAACAAACAAATTTCTTGCATAAAAATTTGCATTGCCTTATTTCTAGCCTCAAAGATGGTGGCATATCCCAACACTTCGTTTTTTTTATCAGAAAGCAAAGCCCTTTAGCAATAAAACTTTCCATTTCAAGCTTTAAAGTCACTTAAGCTGCATACTTAGACTTCGACCTAACTTTTTTCATGCATGATTCCTACTGCAAATCGGTCTTTTGATAATTCTCAGTGTCTTAAAGTCATGCTATCTGGACCGACAATTGCTTTTGTCTTAAATCACAACTTAAAACAAACTCATTCTTCAAGTAGCATATTGCGACTAATTACAAGCATTTTGCAACGGTCAATCCTCTTTTGAAATAACCAATGAGGTATCACAAAAACTTGGATCCTACACAAAAATGCATGCCTAAAATAATTGCGAAATGATTTTTATCTTTAATTTTATTCTTGCCAGTCAATAAAACATATTTATATATTATATACCCACCCAAATAGTTATGTTGATGTCTGCATATGAAAGAGGCATACTAAAACCTAACCGATCATGGTAAAGTTTAAGTAAACTTTTCTAGTGTTATTCAAAAATGCAAATTCATGATATGCAACCAAAGGCACTCTATCAGAATATCGATGTATCAAACTGTGATGCCTTGTACTATGCTTTTATTTACGCTATATTGACAAAAGTTATAGAGATATCCTTACCGAAGTTTTTTTCCTTATTTCCTGTTCCTTTGCTGCTTTCTCAGATTCTGTCTTTGTAGTCTGCATTTTGGCTTTTCTCAGACGCTCTTTTGCTCTTGAAAGGAGAAATGGAAAAACAAATTTATGAATACCTTTCATTTAAAACAAATAATCTTTAGGATATAGAACATCGAGATGTGATACTTAAAAGCAAAATAATTTTCCTGCAGTGTTTACAATTCCAAGGCACTCTTAACATCACAAGATTATCTCTGGGTATCCTTTTCAATAGAGGAAATAAAATTCCAGATTGTTTGAATCTTGGAATGAGTGATAAAAAAGAAATGGCAGGAACAAACCAAAATGACAATAAGAATAGGCCAATTTAACATGTCATATAGTTTATGCATGTTGAGTCCTACATTTACTTCCATCCCTCAATTCAAAGTTGGTGCATGTTCTTTAATGGTAGAGATAATGACATTGAGTCGGAGAATGGGGATGTAAGATATTGAAACTGTCTGCCCCAGATTGTAGTTCCTATAGTGCTTAAAGGTAATGCTATTAATGAAATCCTGTGATATCAATACCTTGGAAGTGAGTATTCAGCTATCCATTGCCTTGCCTTTTTCAGAGCATCAGATCCTTCATGATACCAAACCTCTTGGGCACTCTCAGCCTTTGATGAGAGAAAAAAACCAACAATGCAAAAACAGACTTCTGCATCAAATGAACAATTAACGTTTATATGAAGACACTGTAGTAACAAGGTAACAGTTAATAAAAAAGGAAAAATTCAGTTATACCCACAAACTTCTTTTAAAAAAACTATAATCTTGTTGTTTGTTTAAGCTTGACTTGGAATCATAGTCACAATCAGTTTTAATTAATCATTTGCTGAATCTGAAATTGATAGCGTTGAAAGAATAATTTAAAATGATAAAATATATTTAATATCACAGCATGGCAGTGGAAAACATAACATTGTGTTAAAAAGAAAAAACAGACACTTTAAAGATCTACAAACCACTTTTTCTTTCTCTTCAAGTTCATCTGTGATACCCGAAAGTAAGTCCTCTGTAATGATCAGAAATAAAAAGGGTCAATAAAAGAGCAATGTCCAATAGAAGAGGAAAAATATAACCTGGAAAGGGAAAGCTAGAACAGACAACTTACCTATTCCGACAAGAAGCTCTCTCAGCCTATCTCTCCTTTCTGATGGTCCTTCACCAAACAAACCTACAACACAATGCCAGTCAATGAGCATTCATGTAGCCAAGATAACAATTCAAAAGCAAACTTTTTAATATATTTCTTATTTAGAGCCACTGAAGTATTATATCTGTAAAAATTGCAACCAGTGAACTACAACAAACAATAGCACTTACAAATAGGATGACCAAGCTCTCTAAGTCTTGCTTTTACCATAGCGTCATCAGTTGGAACAGCAATTGCTCGTGCCTAAAACAATAAAAAAATGGTCCTATTGTGGAAAGATATTGTATATTTCGGTTCCATAGCTTTTTTAGATGGAGATAAGCTGTGGGATGCCTAAAACAATAAAAAAAAATGGCCCCATTGTGTAAAGATATTGTATATTTCAGTTCTATAGCTTCTTTAGTTGGAGATAAGCTGTGGGGTATATTGGGGGGTGGGGGGGGGGCAGAGCTTTCATGTGCCCTGGACATCTTTCTTTCAGAAATGACTGTGTTTGGCCAACTGTTTTTATTAATATTGCATATTTTGAAGATTTTTGATTACACAAATTTCTATTTCAAATCCTATTTTCAGTTGCAGAAAATTTTGTCAAAAAATTGATAACCTCTTTTCACAACATCTTATAAATCATGCTGAAACTTGACTTGACAAAACTAAAGTCCTAAAACATCCCAAAAACCAGCCTCCTTTGTTTGTGTCAGGCAGGCCATTTTTACAATACTTAAACCAATTAATAAAAAAATGGGGCAGTAGAAAAATAAAATATTCAAGACAATGAGGTTTCAATACAAAAACAGTAAAATGACATAGAGCATTTTCAGCAAATCCATAAAATGAATAGCTAGTTCTATCTACTCTTCTTGGAAATCATGAAGTTCAACCTTGTTCAAATCTGATTCTAGTGCACTATATCTTCTAATTACCTCTATTTTCTCAACTCCACAGTAGATCCCTTTTAAAAGATGTACTCAGACATGAAAGTTTGACATTGAATGCGATATTTTAAAATAGAGAGAAAGATTTGCATTTCATTAACTGCCCAAATACGTGTAGAAGTGGTCTCGAAAAATATCAAAATGCAAACACCAATTATAAGAAGCAATCAATAAGTTATCCTATATAACCACAAAGGTGAAAAATGTGGGACAAGCCCTTACTTACTCGCTTTCGTTTTTCAAATTCTGCTAACAGTTCCATATGTCTTTCACTTTGTTCTTCAACATTCATCACCATAGTTTCCCCTAGCAAATTAAACTTGTTAGTAAATGCTACTAGGTTCAATAATAAATTCAGCCATTGCTGGAAGACAACTTATTGAGCATCAAATATACATATAAATACTTAAATGTAAAGATAGAAAAAATATCTTTGATCTACTGAAAAGCATTGCAAGAGGGGAGGGCAGAATTGACAATTAGTTTTGCGATATTTGCATTTCACCATGCGGCCAAGCAAATTTAATTCACTACCAATGATTTAGTTCCAATTTTTGTGATTTGGAATTATTCAAAATATCAAGACAAATCACTCTTTATATTGAAAGCTAAAAATATAATAATAATGTAGGTAAATTCTATTTTATAATTATTTTATCCCTCAAAATCTGTATATTTGCAACATTGAGCTTACACTCAACAGGATAATAACACTGTCAGAAACTGACACTCAGCCAGTGGCAGTAATTATGGGGGTTTGGGGGTGGCTCGGGCTGAGGGGTTTGCCGATCAACCTCGTCAGAAAATTCAGGCTTTCATCGGATAATTGACAACTGCTTAATGTGTCGAAATTACTCCAAGAAATCGCTCTGAAAAGGAATTTTAATCTAATCTAAGGGGCGTAATTGCCAAATTTTCTACTTGCTTCGCTCGCAGGTGATCCACGTTTCCTTTTTTACCCCAGGGGCCTTTATAACCTTTCTGTGCCCTTTTTGCAAAATTTGAACATAGCATAGCTGATAAAATATTGGCCATTACCAAATAATCAATCAAACAATATATGACCAAAATCAAAACTGCTTGTGAATTGTGTATTTAATTTCAATTCCGTAAAGATCAGCCAAAATTTCTATCGAATTCTTCTAAATAAAAGTTATTTACAAACGTACTCCCACTGGTGAAAACAAGATAAAATGCATAAAATGAACATACGACTTGTCAAAAGTGTTATCGGTCTACCTCTTGTATCATCAATTGTCTTAGATGAGATATCAATCTCCATATCAAAAATCATAAATGGATTGTTCTTCTTGCTACTTAATTATGGCATGGTCAGCATCGATTTCTGAAGAGTCCCGTCAAAAAATCAACTATTTTTATCAAAATGTGCAGTTTCTTTGAAATTATACCTGGTCCTTGATGTTTTCTTGTCGGAAAATTGTAGACCTGCCCCCCCCCCCCAAATGAAAGCCTGAATTTCTGCGACTGCATTCAGCAAAAGGGTTAAACTTTGGATTTATGAGCCAAAATCAAGTTCATAACCTATGAGCCAACAAAAGAGTAGCTAGTCTGATGGCAAACTTCAAATATTTCATTGGCCATACCTCAATTAATTTTCAACATATATGCCTGATTTTGCATCTCAAAAGATATTTCATTTCTTTCTTCTGTGTGATATAGTCAAAGGTAAAAAATTCTATAAACTTTTTTTGTGACTTTACCCTTATGTACTCTATGGCCATTCTTGAGAAGAGTTTCAAAAATAATATTTTGGCAAAAAATATACATAAGAAAATAAGAAAACCATTAAAATGTATTTGGTCGCACAGTAAACAAAAAAAATTGAATGTACCCTCAGAAATGTTGATGTTTCCCGCTTTGATGGCTCGTGTAATGGCATCATCCCCATCATCATCATTGTCATCGCTGATTCCTTTCTCGGAGCCACTTTCATCATTTTCGCCTTCAGTTCTCTCTATGGCCTTTGGTGCACTGTCACCTCCATCAACAATATTTTTCACTTTCTCTTCCAAGCTTCCATAATAAATTCTCTGCTTCTTCGGAAGCGGAAGATCATCATCGTCATCTGAAAGAGACATCTTTAAAAACAAATAATTTCGCACAGGAGACAACCAAAATTCGTTCTTTAGGCCTAACCACGAGCCAGTTTGCGAGGTCATAGGTACGAGGCTATTGCAAAAGGGTTCCGAGAGATGCAGTCAACATGGATGAGATAAAACCAGAATTCAGAGATAAGAATTCAGAGACAAACTAGCCCATTTATAATTGTCATGGCATTTGTAAAACCAAACATTTCGAATGATGATAAGACCATTTAATACCCACTTGCATGGAGAATTTTGTCAACAATATGCCTACGCGTAGAGCCTTTGATTGCAAAAAACTCAGCTGAATGGGTGGAACAGTCCATGTCATTACTTTATTTTGTACCTACCCCTCACTAGTACTCGATTATAGCAATGGAACAAATTTTACTATTTGCCCTCAGCATCAACACTGCCCCTCCTGCCTTAGGCATCTTGTGCAGGCGTCCCTGTTTGCATTGTTTTTTAAAGAGGAATGCTCTCATAAGCTGAGCTAATCAAAGAGAGTACCCAAGCCAGTAGCTAACCTTGAAATTCCAAACTTGGGGGAAGGGGTGGGGGTGAAGGATTATGAAAAGCGAAACCTACGAATGATGGCATAGATGAAAGCAATTTTTCTTACTTTACCTACCATCTTTTACCTACACTTATTTTACCTACCATCGTTTACCTACACTTATCCATTATACCAACAAGCTGAGGGGTTTGCCGATCAACTGAAGTTTTGGCCGTGGAAAAAGTCTGTGACAAACACCCCCTTCCACACACCCCACGTCAAATATGTCAGTCTTCGCAGTAGCTAAGAATTTCAAGTTTTGTTGTTAAAAGGCTAGGGTTGGTTTCTCATGTGATAAAAGATTTTTTAGCATATCTGTGGTCCTTCGAAAACAGTGTCGACTACTGCTGGGGGTTTGGGGAGGGGGGTTAGTAAAGATCTCGTCCGAATGATATTGCGTCATTGAGATAAACTGTCTGAATAAAGCCTGAAACGCAATGTTTTGCCTGGTTTGGGGGGCCGCATCCCTCCCAGCTAACGTGTCTCCTTCGCCTATGAAAGGATATCAGTTTTTACATGGGCATGTAGCTAGATTTCCGGACTAGAAACCCGCGAGCCAGAATCCGCCCCGGGAAGAGAGTTTTTATGGCCTACAAGATGAACAACATTTTATTTCAATCTTTTGGTTTGCAAAGGTAATTTTCCGAGGGGTCAGAAACATTGAATGAAACACATCGATTAGCTTATCTAATATTTTCATCAAACCTGGGAGTAATGGAAAGATTTGTTCACTATCCATTGTCGCGAATTAATCCGAATCTTTGAGGACAACAGAATCTTTGAGGTACTGAGGAACAATTAACAATTCAGGATGTTTTCACCAAACGCTGAATGACATCCTTTTTTAATCTTGATTGGTTTTTCCCCAGTTTTCCATTTGCACTTATGATTGTAACAGTTTTACCTATTGTTGCAAAATATCTTTGTAATCGAGAGGTTTGTAATTGTGGTGTAATTAAATTTAAATGAAAGTTTTTAATTATTATCATCATCATTTTATTACAACAATTTTATTGCGTTTTTCTTATTACCTTTGGCCTGCTTAAAGAAAATGTCTGAAGGATCTGGCCCAGTCTCCAAAAGGTTGCCCAGCCCTGTTTAGCTTATAGAAGGTACAGTACGAGGACATATCAACTGGATTTGTGCTTGGATTACGCAGTAGAAGGAAACCGTGGTTGATGCAACTTTACAGCGAACTTGAAAGACTGAACAATACTCAATGTTAAAGACACATTATTCTGTCAGTTATGATCACATTCCTTTGTTAAGCTTTATACATTACCAATAAATCATACTGTAATATCAGTATAATGAAGTTTATACATACATATTGAAATAACAAAATGATTAATTTAAATAATTTCAGTGCGAGATAATTTAGTTACTTTAACAGATAAACGAAAGAGAAATAAAGTGGTGATTTCCCGTGCTAGAAATCTTGGTTTAGTGAAGTATTCATATAGTTCTGTTTTGGTGGAATTTAACTTCAACCGAGGTTTCTAAAGACGATTAAATCAAAACGAAGAGAACTTTTTTTATGAAATTATGCATACAGTAAGTCTCTCTGCATTTTAACACTACATACACCTATAACTTAAGCTAGCTTTTGGATCCTGTTATTACGAACTTCTGTAATACAATCACTTAATGTACTTATCTTCAGCTAAGCTAGTAGCTACAAATAGCAAATATAAAAAATAAAAAAGCTTCTACACCTTCTAGGTATATCTTTTAAAGAAGATATGCATACTGAATTGAAGAAAATAAAGTTGTCATCCACTGTGTTGTTCTCTGACTAGTAAGGGATATTTCTTCGAAATAGTGGGTAGTCGAGCAGGTGAATGGTTATACTAAAACGGTGTACAAATGAAGAATCTTTCAAAATAAATAGCAGTATTCGAAATAGCGGGTAATTGAAACAGTTTTTCTATACTTTTCCTTATAATAACGAAAGGGAAATGAAAAATTGTTCGACAAAGCCAATGTTTAGTAAAGCATTAATA
This sequence comes from Rhopilema esculentum, assembly GCF_013076305.1. The sequence goes on from NW_027020025.1 coordinate 8,068,193, forward strand.
TCGTGCCAACTCTAGAAAAGGTGAACATCCACCTAAACATAAAGAAGGTCGTGATAATCAGAGCACTTCCATTCAAATAAATTTATATACAACTTTCTTTACCTATCTAGTATGGTAAATTACACGTGAAACTTGGAGTAGCAACTTAGAACTAAAGTGTGTACTGCTCTATCTACGCGGCATCGAACACTCTATGACCGACCGGTAAACTCCAATTTTCATATATAGTATCGTAAGGTAACTTCATATTGCCTGTTAAAAATAACGACGTATTCTCCGGGTTAGCGTAAATCGCTTTACAGTCTACAGCAGATGCTATAGAATGCTGAGAGCCGATAACACGGTCATTACAAATCTATGTATAATTGCATTATTTGGAGTCGGCCGAATCGGCAAAGAACCGGCCTTAATCACGATACCATTGGTCTCCCGGTGCTATTTATCGTGTCTATGATCATTCGAGCAAATCTCTTCATACTTTGACTTGCTGTTTCCGAATGTAAAACACTATCTAACAGCTCCTTGCCTCCTTCCTCCACCAATAATTCACAGTACTTTTGAGCTGTAAAAAACATAGTTCAACGACACAAAACGAAACAGCAAACATGATTGAATCACTGACAACGAACGAAAACGACACAATCATAACAAAATCTGGTTTTCCAATAAACAAAAATATACAAAACATTACACAACACTGATGTATCACTGGAGAAATACGTAGAAGAAATCCAAAACAATGGCCCTTCTGCTTGATGAAAATTTCTTTTTGATGCAGTTTGATATAAAGATAATGTCAACTACGCGAAAGTCAACTACGAAACTTTCCGATAAATCAAATGTTAAACAGCAAAAATGCGTGAAAAATTACAAAGAAATGTACTTTTCTTCTCAATTGTAGGATATTTGAGTAAGATCTATACATCAAATGCTTCTACAAAGTGCCGATGGGTTACTGCAACTAGGCAAATACGATTACGGGGCAAAGAGACAAAGAGGCAAAGAGATCTCGTCAAAATGACAACCAAATAATGAAACTTACGATACACTTTGGTGAGGTTGGCTAATGCCCAAATAGACCATTCCTGTCCACATCGATTGTTATCCAATGGAATAAGCCTCAACATGGGCTTCAGAGATCTAAACACAAGTGCAAATAATTGAATATCACTAAAGAGGCATTTGACAATAAAATGTTTTTTTTGGTACACGAAACAGAAGGTAATAGCACAAAAGGTGACAGTTGTTAAGCTTCTTTCAAACACACATTAATTTCCGAAGAGAATCTCATACCCTAGATTGATTAAACTAGTGTCTTTATGTACATATATATTTATATATAGTTTAGGGTTGAAGAGAATCAAACCACATGTTTAATCTCTACAAGCCTGTTTCGTGAATAACTCACTCTCCTGAAGAGTGTGTTATAAAGAGAGTTGACTATATCACGCTCTACGTGCAAACGTATTGAGTACTGCGCTACGGAAGCATTGACAGTCAAACTTCTTATATATTTATATACATAAACAGATACATATACATAAACATACACATATTCCAGATTGCGTTGTCTATCCTGACGTGACAGTGCTCGATGTGCAAAAGCACAGAGCAATAGATATAATAAAATAGAATATAGACTAGAAATGAGACATGTTCTCTGTTACTCCGAGTTTCGTGCTTGCGCACTCATCAGACAGACTCATAAGACAGACAGATATTATAGTCTGTCTGATGAGTGCGCAAGCACGAAACTCGGAGTAACAGAGAACATGTCTCATTTCTAGTCTATATTCTATTTTATTAAACATATACATGTACATATACATAAACATATACATATACATTTATACAACAATGAGGAGTGGCTTGGTTTCTATGTAGTATGTGAAGCTTTTACATTGATTACAGTCTAATACAATAGAGTGCAAAGCAACGGTAAACAATACAATAAAGAATAAGTTTTCAAGTGATGAAAATCGTTCAAGAAGAAGATTCCATGCCTGTCATAAAAGCAAAAGTTTGAAGCATTAAACATGTTTTGTTAAATATTTCTAAAGCTTCAAAAAATATGATCAAACCTATAATTGATGTTTCTGGAAGACTCGACATCCCATTCCTGGACTGATCTCACCTGCAAACAGCAAAGTTGAGACAGCAAACCAATAAGCAAAGAAGATTTTAAGAAAACTTAACAAGCATGAAAGTACAACTTAAGGAGCCTGATTTAATTTAACATATCTTGCTGAACAGACGCTTATGTGGGTAGAGCAAGCTACAGGCATGTAGATCGGTGCTTATTATAAGCTTCAATGCCTGCCAAAAGTCTTGGAACACTGACATCAATTTCCAATGTCAAAATCAATCACCCCCCTCTCCCCTACAGAGCAATGTTGGTTTACTATCAAACGGGTTAGGATTTTAGGAAGCACTTTCTTTTTGCACTTCTTGTATGATATTTCTCTTAATCATCAACATTGTTTTAGGGGGAAGGGGGCGGAGCTAGCAATTTTTTTATGAAAGGAATGAAAGATATCAAATTCAGCGTAAACTGCTGGGTGTTCCAAGTACTTTTGGCAGGCATTGTTGCTTGGATTCTGAGAATATAAATATTTCTCCTTATTTACCACTGCATCCATGCATTCTTGTCTTGATATTGTTTTAGATTGCCATTCTTCATCGCCATCTGAGCACACGTGGGACAAGACACCACCTGCGTTGTAGCTCACTTCAAAATCGTACGATGATGTGTCTAATAACTTCCTATAAGGTATAACGGAGTCTCACTGCATAAGGAGAAAAGCTGGATTGGATGAAAGCTTACGCTAAGTTAAGAGGCTTCTCTTGCCGCTAAACAAACTTTTGATTGTCTTGTCGCAAACAATTGGTATTGATTGGTTTCTGAGGCTGCGGTTGGCTCAAGAGTGAGAGAAGCCACATAAATTAGCGTCAGCTCGCAGCCAATAGAGAATGGAGCCCTATGCTGGCTTTCATCAACTGAATAATTCGCTTTGAAGAACTATTACAATCTGCAAGCTTATGAACAGTTTGTGAGTTTTAACAATTCACAGTTGACTCACATCTGTACCAGTTCCATACATTTCATACTAGTATCTGTACCATCCAATTTCATCGTTGAATTAGAAAGATGACACGGTATATCTTATAATCGGGGACTCCGGAAACTATTCAAAACTCAGCGTTTTGACACGTTCAAGCATACAAAATCTGACTGGTTGAATTAACTTGTCAAACAATCAAACGTTGCAATTAACAAAGATGCATTGGACCTTCAGCAATTTTTTGGTAAAGCGCAAAAATTCTATAGCTTTCATTGCGGCAGCTGGTACGTGGACTAGAAAACAGCATACTAGATAATCAAGACTTTGTTTTCAGTCCAACGATGAAAGTTGCTGAAAAATCTTTATGATACTCACATAAATATTAATAGCATGCTATCAACTCTGAAATGGCAGCGGAGGCTTTCGACTTCGGCAAGGTTTCCCTGTGACCATAAAAGAGAATCAATAAAGAATACAGAAAAACTTTGCAAAAATCAAAGAAGCAATTTTTGGTGCACAACAAATTTCAAATTTCAAAGAAGCATTGTACAAGGCAGATAAGATATATTGGTTTTAGAATTTACCAAACAAATACCTTAAGAAATAAGAAAAAACTCGATAATGATTTTTTTCGAAAACTCAAAGTTCCTAAAAAGAAAAAATTGCTTCGAAAGCTTCGAAAAAAAATACAAAAAAGCTTCGAAAAAAATTGACAACGTTTTCGGTTGATGACTAACTTAAAGTGGAACTGACATGAAAATAAAAAGTTTCATAAAATCCATTCATTACATTTTAGTATAGAGCTGGCAATGCTGAATCGAATGGTGTTATTGCTTCCTGCATATCTTTCCGTTAACATAATTTTTTCAAGCTCCAAATTATGTTATGTAAAAAACGAGGCCAAAGAGGAATTTCAGGAATTTGTGACGTATTCTGGTGTGTTCGTGCACCGGCAAGGTCAGTTATTGCGTACTTTAGAAGGATGGCAGAGATCGGGCATAGCAAAAAACAACCTAAATATGGCAAATATCGTTGTGCTTGTGCACTAAACAATCTAGCTGTTTGGGTAACAGTCAAATTCGCGGAAATCAATCGCAGAAGTTTCCGAAAGATGGAAAAAATAGCTTCGATTGTGGGTACAATTCATGAGAAAAAAGACACAGGGCCGGTTTCAATCCCTTCGACCCAAAACACACGTTACGTACAAGAAATATAGCCACCCTACCAAGTTTCAGTCGATTTCGAATAGTTTTACGGAAGCAGAATATGGGAAACGAAACAGGCATACGAGATCGCTGTTATAAGGCTTCAGTATGGAGCTTGAACGAGGGACGTTTCAGATATTTGCACAAAAAAGGAAAACACAACGAGACCCAAAAAACATTTTTAGTACATTAGTTCTAGGGTTCTAGCTACTCTACGAAGTTTCAATCGATTTTGAATAGTTTTAAGGAAGTAAAATATGGGGAAACGAAACAGACATACGAGATCGCTGTTATATACTATAAGGCTTCAGTATGGAGCTCGAAATAGGGGCGTTCGAGATATTCTCACAAAACCAGGAAAAAACAAGGGGTAACTAAACATATTTTATGCACGTTAATTTTAGCAACTCTACAAAGTTTCAATCGGTTCGGAACATTTTTGCAAGTGCATTTTGGGGTTTTCTTTGTGTTCAGACAGGGGTTTCCTTGGAGCTTGTTGTTGTACAGGGAATTCGATAGTTGTAGTTTCTCGCTTTAAATCAGTATACACTCAAAAAAGGTGGCTTCTATGTTGTTTTGAGTCGATTTAGTTGTCTTGCTTTGGCTCTAGTGTTGGAGATCAGTTCAAACAGGTTGTAATGTTTCATATCGAATGTCACTTCACGGGGACACTTAGGCCGCATCAAAAAAAATTCTGCTTACTTTAGATGTAAAGTGCTTCTTGTTAAGAAAAGAATAACTAAATCAACAGAAAATGGATCCAGATTTTTCGCTGTGAAATATTTTTTTGTTATCTCTATCCGAATATAAAATCTGAATGATTAGCGAAGGGTCGGCTTCGCCATCTTATATTCACCTATCATCAGAGGAAGGTGGTAATCGATCATTCTCATCGGGTTGTAACATCATTTCAACGTTACCGTTTTCAAAACTTGTTCTCTCATTTCCGACATTACTTCTTTATCGTTAGATGAAACGTTTGAATCTAAAGATTCCCATCTGACCTTGGGTTGCTGGACATTTTCTAGGCTCTGTTGAGGTTTCGTGACCGTCAACCATAGAAAAAACACCAGAATGCGTCACTCTTCCCAGACTCTTTACGAAAAACCTCCTATGAATCAAACCCCTCCCAAAATGTACTTATGGCCCTCCTTTTGAAAAAATATTTGCAGATATAGAATCAGCGATGTTTACGGCCTAAGATAAAGTCTTTTGCAAAATTTTGATTTTTCAGGTCAGTAGCACTTTAAAGAAATTTAGGGCGTAGTTGTGATTAAAAATCAAGGACAAAAACTACGTGGAATGGGTAGGGCCAGTTGAGTAAACAGTAAACTACCCTTCGGTGAGTCAAGCAGGATGGTTCAAAGTGCAACGTCAGCCTGAACATCGCATGTAGCGTGGAACTCAGAGTTGCAACTTTGAAGTTTTCTATTTCACACACCAATGTGTGAAAGCTAAACCAACACGGAATCGAATGATTTAAATCGAGTGACTTGAACCGAGTCGCTTGAATCGAATGACTTGAATCGAGTGACTTGAATCGAGTGACTTGAATCGAGTGACTTTAAGTCAGAAATCAATAGGACTATTCGCTACGATATGGCACAGAAAAGTTCAAAATAGCTCAGACCACCAGAAATAAATAATAACTCTAGTAACAGCTGCAGCAGAGAGTTTTGATACTAGCATTTTATTGTTGACTGTAAAAAGTAACTGCACAAATCTGAGAGTTTTTGTTTTGAATTAAAGAATCTCTTTATTATTTTTTGTCACGTTGGCAACCAAGACTGATAAGAATACGGAAAAATATTCTGATGCTTAAAAATCATTATTTGTTATAGGAACAAGTCTTTGAACAAATAGAAAGTACAGGCGAAGAGATACTGGCCAGTTTCTCAGAAAGTTGACAAAACTTCACGTGGCCAAATGTTATCATCCGAGCAACCCAAAATTTTAGGCTTACCATCAGGCCGAGCATACTTCTTTGAAGCTCTGTATCATCCTCAAATTCCTGGAAGACAAATACGCAAATATTTTATGCTAATTAAAAATCATTAAAAATTTTATACATTAAAAATCATTTTAGTAACCAGGCAGAATATATTCGATATGCCGTCTACACAGAAAAGCTACCTACTAGACTGGCAATCAAAGGCTGGTGATTGGGAAGATCCAAAAAGACAAGCTATTTTTTGGATGAATAAGTCACGTGTACAAGATAAAATAAAGGGTTCAAACTGATCCAAGCTCTTTTCTGGAACATCGATCATAACTTGATCACATTTCCACTTCTACCAAAAATGCACTGACAAAGTTTTTTCAGCCATTAAACTCAAGTAAAAAATATTGAGACCCTGTACAGCATATACTGGGTCGATTGCAAGATAAATGGACTTAGCTAGCAAAAGAAAACCTAAAATTGTATTCTAGCCGATGTCTTGGAAAGATTTAAATTTCTTGCACGCGCTTCCTTCGCAAGTTTGCAATAGAAAAACACACACAAACTTACATCAAGACATTGTCGGAAAAGCGCCAGCCCACCAGAATATATAAAAATTTCGCAGTTTTCAGGTGTTTCATCTAGACACAGAAACAGAATGATTCTTTATAATAAATTAAACGGTGCATTGTCGAATTACATTCTTCTACATCGAGACAAAATGTATTTGCATAGGCTTGCAACACAGCTAGCATGGGAATATAAGACTACTTTCAAAAAACTCTCTAGAAATAGTAAGTTAGGCAGATGTCCAGCGTCCCGTTTCAGTGGATTAACTAAAAAAAAATTCTCACCTAGAGGTAACGCTAAACATGTAACCCAGTTTATTGAAGTAAATAAGAAAAATTAGAGTGGAACAAAACTGAAATTTAAAAAATAAAACTCGTTTGGTTATAGACTATCTTATAAGTCAGAAAGACATAGATCTATTTAAATAAACGCTTACCATGAGCAACCTGAAATCAAATAGTACATGATGAATATGTAGAAATCTCATAGGGATGTCCATGCTAAGGATGGCAAATATGATGACAAACATGCAAAAACAATAAAACATAATACGACAGAACGTAGACTACTTTTGTACTGCATTTTTAGCAATGTAATTGATCTGAAATAAAGAAACAGTTATATCATTGTAAGTGAAAGCAAACACTAGTATATAAATATATATGCAAACAATAATTTTAAAAAAATATCAAAACACGAGAGAGACGTTGAAATATGATACCTGTTACATTCCATAAGCAGCACCAACAAGTTTTTAAGATCCTATCAATCTGCAAAATAGTTATTTCATTTATGCATTTGATACAAAGTTTCGCAAGCAAATTGGTCCTTTCACGGCAGACTTAGCAGTATTTCTAATATCATCATGGTTTACATTGTGACGTCATTCTTGTCACAACACCCTTTTGTGAATGAGCATAGGGAGATAGCGCTGCATTAGATATTAAAAATGTTATCTGATATGATCAAAAAATGCCTACAACACATAGAATTCAGAATATAGTCAAGAGCTGGAGGGAAAATACTTTCAGTTGCAACATAAGCAGATGATGTGTACTTATTCATGTTAGATATATTAATTCATGTTTATATTAGATGTATAATTTATTTGTATAATAAAATTTTGGTATTCATTATTTTTCTTGCAAAATAATACTTTAACCAACTGTAAACAAATAAATTATCATTGCTACATTACTATTATTTGCCCAGGGCATTATCCATTTCGATACAATCACATAGAAAGGTAGCTTAGAAGACAGTAGGTGTACATAGAAAACACCGAAAGGATTCCAATCTTATATAGTTTGACTAAGACTTGTCTATTTCACAATTAAACAAACTATTCGCTACATTAAGTCTAGTTGGAAATCAGTTTTTTACCTCTGAGTTTCCAACTTTTTCTCTTATAACATCAAGAATAATCTATAAAACAATTGCAGATAATGATTAAAAAAGGATAAATATAAACCTTTCATACAAACTTAAAAATAAAAAGCGTTACAAGACATTTTCAGTTATTTCAAACTCAGAATTTGCTATATTTTAGAGACAGTTTGTCAAACGAAAAATGAATAAAAATTATAAATCTTAGCATGATACTTCGTCCACTCTAAAAAAACATGTGAACAATTTCAAGGATTCTTCAAAGTTTTCGTCTGCAACTTTGAATTTCTCGAATTATTAAACAAATATGAGCCAAAGAAGGTGATATTACATTAGGAATAGAAAAATACCAGACAAATAAATCTCAGAATTCATTTCAAAATTATATTTTACAACATCGGATTCTCACCGTCGTTTTGCTATGCTTCTGACAAATACATTGTAACGCGTTACTCACGGAAAGATTCACAGAATCCAGCAGACAGCCTATCCTGCATGAATCTCATATGCATAATTATAATGATATGCCTAATAATTTGCATAATTTGCATGAAACTTTTATACATGGGCTAAATACTTACAATAATAGCTCCGAGCCTTCCAACTGTCAGCTTGAATGTAGATGACTGTAATAAAAAACTTTTCGTTATAAAGAAAAATATATTATAAATGTATATAAAGAAAAACGGATATGGTTAGGTTAACAATCTTATTGTCATGAAAATAGAGAGGCAGTACTAGTGAAGAGGAAAAAGCTCTGGTACCAAGTGCTTCCCTAATAATGCTAGTAACATGGTAACGAAATGCTAATCTGGTTGCAAAAAGAGGAAGACCATTCCCATTTTATATAAGTATATGCCCGTGTACATAGAGGATATGCAAGGACCGAAGGGCATATTACAGATTGAGGGGGCTAATAGGTGTCCTCTCCCCTCTCCCAAATTAGCCCTCCCCCCAAGGGGGATAGTAAAAAGCTAAAAGCCAAGAGCAAGGCGATTTTTGGTATGGTTTTAGGAACATTTGGGAAACTTTTGGGGAGGTCTAAGGCCCCTGAGCCCCTGATCCCGTGGTCCCTTGAAAATATGTAGAACAAAATGTAGACTTTGCTGAAAAAATTGTCAAAATAATCATCAGTTATAATAGTGACAGTAACACAACAAAAAGCACATACATGGCATATAATGGCATTGAAAAGTGTAATTGCCAAACGGCACAAACGTTTGTCGGTGTACTTCTTCAGTATGCGCAGAAGCTGCCTGCTTAATCGACCAAAAGCGAATTCCTTTTAACGAGAATAATAATTCAAATTCAAAGTAGATAGTATGGTGTTGGTTGTTGCACTGCTGCGGCCTATCCACTGTATAGTCTGTACGCAGAGTAGTTACAGCAGTGCAAACGGAAAATTTACGTTTAGAGAAGGGTAAAAATGTAAAGTGACGATAGCAGAATTGTTCGACGAACTACAAAGGAATAAGTGCAGCGAAGTAAATTAAGAATAAGAAAATCAGCATAACAAAGCGCCAACATGATAAGAGCAATGGCAATAAAAATGCCAATTCGTATGTTGGTATTCCTCTTGTATGCAGGGCTTTCTCAGAACTACTTTGCGAACAAGTTTTTTGCAAACAGAATCATCGTAGTTATTTTGAAGTTCTTAACAAAATGCTTATAATTCTGATGCAGTACATCTGTTTTTGTCTGTTTTTGTCAAGAACTTTCAATAAGAAAAAACACGATAGCATCGATCAAAACTGTGCAAGAAAACAGAAAAAACGAAAAAAGACGAAAATGTAGACTGCTTCTGAACTGGACATACAATAGAGTTAAGTAAAATTAAGTACCCTGGATGTAAAATTAAAAAGTAGTTTGATATTATAGAGAATCTGGTAAATGTTTTAAACATACCATCTCAGCTGGAAAATTGAAATTGTATAAGCACTGCAAACAGTTTTTCAAAACGCTGTTCAATTTGTGAGCTTCTATTACATCAATCAAAGCACCTATCGTCGATCTGATAGATAAAAGTAATTTGCAAAATGATAGCAAACCTACTGTGAATAATACTTTTTGGGAAAAATTGATATTTAAATAGTACGATGCCTGCCAAGTTACAAGGAACACTGAGCAAATCGTAATTCTGGAGGACGTTACCAAGTTATAGTTTACACCAAAGAAACGTCAAAGTACACACAATACTAAACATTTGTTATATAGTAATTTACAAGGAAAAATCAATTATTCTGTTCTGACTCTGATCATGACTACAACAAGAATCGAAAAATGGAAAGTTCGTTCCCAGAATTTTCAGGGTTGACACTGCTTTTAGCAAAGTCTAAAAACCAGCTTGAGCAAAAAATATTATCATTTTTTGGAACGTTTGTCTTTTTAAAGTGATTATTGTGATATTTGGGAAAGACTGCCAGCTATAATATATTCTATTTTGAGGGATTACATAAAGAGCTAAAGCAATTAAACTATTATTTTGACAAATCTTTGGGCAGAAATGAGAGCAACTGTTTTAAAACTCAAGTGAAGATCAAATTTTTGATTTTAAAAGGTTAAAACTTGTTTGGGGGAGATGAATGATTCCCGTCTTTCAGACCATGAACTATCCCCCGTTTCAGGGTCATTGCACATACGCATTATCACAGTTCAACAGTTGTTTGGTAACTGACAAAACAGCTGTACAAATACTGCTATTAATGCGCATGTGACATGACCCAGAAACACTGATTGGTTAAGACGAAATTGTTTCGAAACAAAAGACTAAAGGTTTCGTCTCCCGAAAAAAAACAGAGTTAAGCTTTGATTTGATTCCAAATGTACACTAAAATGTATAAAAAGCTTGACATGCAAAGGGTAAAGGATATATAAATTTGATTCGGAATAAATTAACTTTCGTTCATATCTAGGGATAGTAACAACGACAAGGTTTAAAATTCCCTTACAATCATGAATACGCCAAGATGTTTCAAGTCAGAGTGTTGTTCTAGCTTCAAACGCAGGGAGGAAATCTAGTGAATAACAAACACTGGGCCGAGGAAAAAAAATAATTACCTTCGAATTGCAGGACTGAAACTGGCTGCTTGAGGTGAACCTAACAAATGACAGATACAAGCACTGGAAAGGAAAATTTGAATTGAATAAGAAGAATGACAACGGCTTTGATTTACACTTTGATTTACAATTTGTTTTGAAGAAACTAATCTAAGGATTAGAATTTAGTTTCTAACTTTTTGCTCACTCTAGTGCTAAAAGTTTGCTTTGATTTAATTCAAATTCTACTACATTTCTAGAAAAAAGCTAGTTAGTTACATAAATTATAAACAAATCAATTAAAGAACGCAACAACAACGATGACATTATTTTAAAGACAAATCGAAACAGAATTCTTAAGGAGGGCCTTTAACTCGTTAAAGGGTTCTTAAGATCGATGAGGAAAAGGTAAAGTGTTCATTAAAGTTTCTAAAAGGGTTCTTAAATAATATATGCAAACGAGCTATGTTTTAGAAACATATAAAATGTAACATTAGAGAGCACTGAGATGGAAAACTTCATGAGATACAACGAGGTCTTCTTTCTTTTTATCTAATATGTCAATTAAAAAGAAAAAGGTGCCTAATCGTCGAAAAGAATAATTGCCACCCTGTCTTTAAAGGATTATTTTTGAGCAGTTTCTTAAAATTATGATCAGTATTATGTTTTCTCGATTTTTTGGTCCTTTAAAGACATGGTTTCTTATAAACGGTTTCTTATAAAAAAGTTAGAGCACTTCAAATTTTTCATAAGGCTTAAACCAATGCTCAAGCAGTCGATAGTATTTCTATTGATACTAAACTGTGGAACAATTCAGATTGAATAATAATGAACAATAATTCAGGTTGAATCTACATGCTTTACAGAAAATATTTTACTAAAAAAGAAGAACATAAATAAACTATAGAAATTCATGACAGAAATCTGACATTTCATTGATTTAGAAATCAAACAACATACCTGGCACCAATCTGTATGTTTTCTGAAGACAAATGCTGCTTTGATACAGCAACAAAAAGCTAAAGATTCAAGAAAAAAGAGTTTCTTAATCGAAGTAAATCAATAACAGTTATTAATCCTAAATCAAGTTAGATCAATGGAGGAAAACAAAGACAATTTCACAAATGCAAAGAAGTGCAGGACTCCCGTGTGTGACTATTTTCCTGACCTGCTTTCTTAAGCTCAACGAAAAAAAGAAGCAAAACAGACCCTTTAACATATTCTAACATATTCAAAATGAACAAAATTAACATATTCTAAAATAAAAAATTAAGAAGCAAAGTGATTTTGAAACTGTCACTACTTGGAAGAAAAATAAGCAACATCTTTGCTACATGATGACACTGACTTTGTACCGAAATATTCTTTGACATAAGATACCAGCACCTTATATGTCATTTCACAACTAATAGTGACAATGTTAAAGGCAATCTGTCATGATGTTGATTGGTTATAATGACAAAGGGATTTTTATTGTTTCCATTCCCTCTTTAAGTTATTGCATTGTAAAAAATATGGCAGAGCGCTGGAAGCGTGTTTAGGCTATTGTTCCAGCTATTGTTCTCGTTAACCAATCCACAATGAGACAGATTGCCTTTAATGGTCATGGACAAAGATTAACACCCTTTATGATGGTTGATTGCGATTAGACAAAAATTTGATACCATGCATAATCTGCCTTATCAATGAGCAATGGATATTTAAATCTAAACACTGAATCTTTAAACATCTAAAACCCTGTTAAATTTGCAATCCGTATATAACTGTATATGCTGTATATAACAACAATGAACCTATAGTATGCTATGATTATGAATTAGCAGCATCTTCTTAATAATGATGATTAGTGGATTCAAATGCCAAAGTATCTGTCTCTTTACTTGCACTTAGTATTCTAATGTTCTAAATAGTAAAACCATAAACAAGAAACAAAAGCCATTTGAAATACAAATGTTAACAGGACAAAAACAACTATTTGAATTCGAGCTCAACATATCTAGCAATACTTAAAACATATACTAATTTTGAATCTGACACATCAATACCTTCAAAGCTTCTTCAGTGCAGTCAAAATTCCTTTGAGATATGAAATCATAGCCTACTCCTAAGGCTTTCAGGATGTAAGAGGATCTTTTTGTATGAAATCGCAAAGCAGCAAGAATTTGAGCCCCATTGGCAATACCAGCAACCTATAAAGGAATGAAAGTATCTATATACATTTATGTTTCAACAGAAAATCAGAAAGAAAACTTTAACTAATCAAGAATTTTATCTAGAAAAACTAGCTTTTTGTGTATGAAGAATGCTCGCTGTCAGAATTCTGACAGTAACATTTCTTCTCTGACACCATTTCTGTTAGCTAGTGACACAAATAGGAAAGGTCTCAAATTTGCAAACAGGGTAGGTTATTGCTATCTCAACTAAGCTACCCATACACTTGATAATCTATGAATCACATAATGGGTTTCCAATATCATTGGTCGCAAAATGGTCCACCAGGCCACCAAGCCTTGTGGCTTAGTAGTTTGGGGAATTAATAAAAGCATCATAGTGAATCAGTTTAGTAGGCTGGGAGAAAAACATATGGCCCACTATATATCAATGCCAGCCTGACCTTAAATTGACAGTTTTGTCTCATAAAAAATCTCTTCTATCAACATAGGAAGAAACAACTATAATGGTCCATTGTTAATTTGATTTTTGGGTGGCAAAGTTTTGGGACAGAAAATCAATAAATTGCCTTTATTCTCAAAGATACTTGTCTTCTTTTTTTTCTTACTTATCAAATAACAGCTTGAAAAGTATTGCAGGGGTAATTAAATGACAAGCTAAAACTAGATTAGAAAGTAATGCTTTGGAATTTTTAACACTAAAAAAAAGAATATGATACCTATGTCATTGATGTCAAGAATATACCAGGAGAAGTCCATATACTTATATACTTACAGATTTAGCAGGAAGATCTCCATGGAACTCCAGGTATGTCCCAAATAAACCAAGAAACTCCAGATTTTTGGCTAAGCTTTTTCTCAAAGCAGCAAGATCAGTCTCTTTCATACCAGAAAAACCTAATGTTTTGAAAAAGCATCAGATAAGATTATCAAACATAAATGCCTGTATATAATTACTCACAGAAATAGGTACAGTGAGTAAGCTATGAGATGTACTTCTAAACAGAACCCTCCTAGTAAGGTTATGTTACCAAATATTTTTTATAACATTCATCACACAAAATTAGGTCATTTGACTCAATAGCAAGGGAGAGAGACACTAGAGACAAGAAGGCAGGATCCAGGAGAAGGACATTTTAAAAATGATTGGGTATATTGAGTCTGCAAAATCTACAAATGTTGTAGGTATGCCTGTAATGACTGAAAATCAGCCTCATAGATTGTTACACAGCAATTAATGCAATTTTTTTCAAACATGATGATAAACTTGGGGTAAAACCACATGATCTTCGGAGGTTTACATTGCTAGGTATTTCAAACCTTGCTGGCCAAATTTTCCTATGTTGGTGTCAAGTTTAAAAATAGATTCCATTTTTCAAAAAAAACTTTAAAAGAAAACAAGTCTAATCACCAACAAACAGAATACTAGTAAACACAGCAGGATCAGGGCCTGAACCACTGGTCCTTGAGCTTGAGGGGCAAGCAATGTAAAGAAAGTTTCCTCTTACGTTCTCTGGTCCAAACTGTGGCAAACATTTTGCTGAATCAGTTTTACTTGTGGATTCTGGTTCAATGTATTTGTTGTAATCTACAGGCTCATCTATATGAATAATTTAAGCTGACTTTATTATTTGGTTTAGCAAAAAGGTGCCATGTTTTGCTGCGAGCCCTGAGGATATTATAATAGCATAAAAGGAATGGGAAGATTCAAGCCATGGTAACAGGAAAGTAAATAGTAATGAAATATCTTCCAATTACCTGAAAGATCCAAGTAGGTAAGTTCTTTCAAAGATCCAAATAAATTCATAAGCTGAGATTGGCTTACAGAATCTAAAAATTTTTGACCTCTTTCAGCTTCTATGACAGAGATGTCTCTTGAAATATCAAGATGGGTGAGGGACTTAAGCTCCGGAATAACTTGTAGTACTTCATTTGCAAATTTCATGTTAACATCATACATGAAGAGGTGTTCCAAAGTTCTGTTAAGAAATCAAAAATTTGATATAAGGATAAGTTCTTGGTGTTGTCAAAAAGGGAAGGTGTCTTTGGTACTGCAATATTTGAATATAGCATGGAAAAGTGGAAACATGATAGTTAGCTTGTTAATGCTAGTATTTTTGTGTACTTTTCCCCCTCATTCCCCACACAAGAATTCTGTTCCAAAGTTTTCTATTTAAAAAATTATGATTAAAAACAAAATAAAAATTTAGATGTAATGATAAGTACTTTGTGTAGTAAAAAAGTTGGAGGCCTTTGATACTGCAAATTTTTTACATAAAATGGAAAAGAAAAAACATGTCTGTTAGCTTGTTCTGCTGATGTTATCCAGTTGTTGTGTACTTTTTGACCCTCACTTCACAGACCATAAAATCTCACAATGAACAAAGGTAAGCAGATAATTTTTATCTAGCTGGGATTGAGAGATCTTAGTGAGGGGGAGGCAAGAGGGGGGGCAGATGCCCCCCAACCAATGGTAAAAATTTACACTCACTTTTTTATAAGAAACAGGTTATAAGAAACTAAGCTAAGAAAAAAACTAAGAAACAACCCTACCCAAATTGCAAAAATCTAAGAAACTTTTTTCATTTGCAGTTTTAATTTCTGAGTTGACACTCGAAACAGTCTTGACATTGAACGTCACTGTATATTGCAACACTACACTTGACATGCAGTTTGAATTCATTCTCAGTAAATTTCACACTCAAGAAGCTTCCATTTAAAAATTTGTTTTGACTTCAACTTGACACTGATGAAGTTCAATGAGCTTAACAGTTTACAGATCTCAATAGTCATTTTAGGAAAACAAAATTCTTTGATCACTTGTTAGCCAGGGTGCATTCCATATACTTAGGCCAGAAGATCTTCAGTGTACAACCAGATTTTTTTCGGCATTCAGCGTGCAAACCAATAAAAAAATTTTTGGCGTATTTAAAATTTTCATTAGTTGGCATGCTAAACATAAAGCCATGTACATAGTTAGCATAAAATAAAGACTCATACACCACATTTTTCTCTAATAATCAGTTTTCTTTGCCTGGCGCAAAAATGTTTACAGTTTTACTAACTCAACTGCTTTTATATTTTTGGTGTACATAAAAAAATGCCCTGATGGACCTTCAGGGTACAGTTGACATGGAATGCACCCTGGTTTGTTAGTTTATCTCTGAATGTGAGTGAACTATTCACTTTACCTTGGAGGCAAATTTACAAAATTCATTACCTAAGAAATTTACGTAACATGTTAGAAACTTTTGACAGCAAAATGGCCACTTTTACATCCATACTGAGCAGAATCGAATATTGGTATATTCGACCAGAAAATTTAAGGAACTGCCTGCCAGCACCGTACCTTCGTTTCATATAAAAAGTATGTGTCTTTGGAAAGAGGCATTTACTGGCATTTTTAAGGGCGTGGACCAGGCCTGGCTGTAAGACTTTTAAAAGGGGACCAGTAAACAGCTCTCCTAGTAGTATTCAGGTGAGCTATAAGAATAGAAACAAAGGAAAAATTGATTTCAAGGAGAGCAAGTTTGCTTTTTAGAACAATTTAGGAGAGCAATCTGTAGCTCCTCTCCAGCGTTTGAGGAGAGCCTGGAGGGGAGCAAGAGCTATGGCTCTCCTCAAATCGCCAGGCCTGGCGTGGACCCCAGTCTTCCCTCCCTCAAATGGTTTTATCCCCCCCCCAGTACTACCATTTTGCCTACCCTATTATTTGCTTTATAGCGAATAACATCATAGTGTTCTAAATTGCCTTGTCCAAAATTTTCTTGGCTAATTTACCCAATTTGCATTTAAATATTGTTAAACATTTTTAGGCTTGCAACCAATAACGAAAATTGTAAAAGTCAAATAAGATTAACAGAAAAAGACCTTTTCTTTCAGAAGACCACGTAATTACTTACCCTTTTAAACTCCGAAGAGGAACTATGCTGGTGACGTCACAACCCGATATGTTCAAATATGTCAATGTGTTTACGTTTGAAATTGAGTTCATACAGTGAAATGAAAGAAGAGTAAAACTTATATCCAGAACTCTGAGTTTTTCCAATTGTCCGAAGAATTTTGCACCGTCGGATGACCAACTGCCTTTGGTTCCTGACAAGTACAGAATCTCCAAACATCCCGAGAGTTTCTCAAATTTTGCGGCAGTGTTTTTGTTTAGGAAGCAGTTCGACAGGTCGATCTCCCTTACACGATGATTAAATAGCTCGCACAACAGATTCTGATATTTAATTGTTTTCTTTTTCTTGAGATCAAGTTTTGTTAGCTTGCAACGTGTGCTATCGCGGAAAACTGCCAGGTAATCCAGAGGTCTGGTTTCCAAAAGCGTCTCGAGCAGAGGCTCGCTAATGTCCTGCGGGAGATAAACATCATCTTTGAGACAGAGCTTGTTTTCTTCTAGGCCTTCTTGAATGTATGTTATCTCAGGGAAATCTGAACAGACCCGAAGAGCTAATGTTTTCAACGTATCGACCATTTTGTTGTTATTTTGAGAAGAGAAATCTCCTATGTTAATTCTGCCTCGAGATCAGCAGAATTCTGGGCAGTAATGAGGCTTTGGGAAAGTTAGGGTCCATGAGCCCAAATAACGAATTTTAGCGTCGGGGGGGGGGGGAGCGGGTGGGGCAAAATTAAAAGGGGGCTCTTGCACAAAACTTGGCGAAAAACAAAAGCAGAGGTAAAAATTTGCAAATTTTGCGGCATTAACAAAAGGAGTGGGGGAGGGGTCATTGTAAGAAAAATGTACACAAATTCAAGTGGTAGATTAGGACTTGTAATACCTTTAATGCATCAAGCACGGGGACACGAAAAGGCTATACAGTGGCTAGAAAAAGCTATCAACAAGCTAAATTTGAAAGTTGATGACCTCGCCAGAAAATCTGAAAAAGCAATGATTTTTAAATAACATGCATATTTTCTAAATAGAAACAATTTATTTTGGTAATTTTGTTTCATTTATCTGCAAAGACCTACTTGACAGTTAATGAAGGTAAAATTAGGCATTGGGGGACTCTCAAGTAGCCGTTTGACTGTTGACTGGAGGTGGTCGGTGTACGGAGGCTCCTTATAAGAGTTTTATAATAAATTCCGCGGGTACTTTCTCCATCGACCGCATATCTTGAGGTGACCGTTGCACAGAGGGGACCGTTATTAGAGGTTCAACTGTACTGGTCATTTTTTGTAAAGGGATATTATTCTACTGTTGAAAAAACAAACCCAAACAACGGTAGAATGAGAACCACCGATTCCAGAAAATAGTTTGACTTTACCGTTGTCATTGGCATAGGAGACCCGACAGAGATGTTACAAGTAACCCAATAAAGATGCAAAAACTATATAGCAGTAAAATTGGCTCGAAATAGCTAAAAAGCACAAGAAATATGCTCGGATCTGGACATCACAGAACTGACATTAGAGCATTTAACATCATTAAAAGTACATATCCAAATTTTGTGCAAGGCTACTACAATCATTGTTAACAGTACTTGAAACATCCAACAATTTGCGTTATGTTTTAATATTTTTCAACGCTTTTCCCTAATTCTCCTTTTTCTCTACTACTTCAGCACCTCCACCCCCAAGCAATGTTGAAAATTTGGAAAAATATCTTACAAGATGCTGGAAAAAGTGCACTCTCTAATCCCCTATATCAGTGACATCGCCTCGAAGTGGACTTGTCTACCCCAATTTTCCCAGAGTTCCATTTCCCAATTTCTCTCAATCCGTTGAAAACCCTTGGGGGGGGGGGGGAGGTGATCTTCATCGAGTTAGGAAATTTGACTGTGCAGCTGTGGTTGCTGATAAGGAGAATTGATGTTATTGAAGTATTTAGGTCCCTTACTTAATTTTAGTTTCATTCATTCTTTTATTGTTTTCATGTAACTTTTCCTTTGATGCATATAATTATCTTGTTGTACGTCGACCCCAGATTTTCAGGGATGGCGACGCCACTGCCCTATATCGTTTTGTAGTAAACCAACATTGTTCAAAAAGGAAACCCTGGGGGGGGGGGAGTGAGGTGATCTTCATCGAGTTAGGAAATTTGACTGTGCAGCTGTGGTTGCTGATAAGGAGAATTGATGTTATTGAAGTATTTAGGTCCCTTACTTAATTTTAGTTTCATTCATTCTTTTATTGTTTTCATGTAACTTTTCCTTTGATGCATATAATTATCTTGTTGTACGTCGACCCCAGATTTTCAGGGATGGCGACGCCACTGCCCTATATCGTTTTGTAGTAAACCAACATTGTTCAAAAAGGAAACCCTGGGGGGGGGGGAGTGAGGTGATCTTCATCGAGTTAGGAAATTTGACTGTGCAGCTGTGGTTGCTGATAAGGAGAATTGATGTTATTGAAGTATTTAGGTCCCTTACTTAATTTTAGTTTCATTCATTCTTTTATTGTTTTCATGTAACTTTTCCTTTGATGCATATAATTATCTTGTTGTACGTCGACCCCAGATTTTCAGGGATGGCGACGCCACTGCCCTATATCGTTTTGTAGTAAACCAACATTGTTCAAAAAGGAAACCCTGGGGGGGGGGGAGTGAGGTGATCTTCATCGAGTTAGGAAATTTGACTGTGCAGCTGTGGTTGCTGATAAGGAGAATTGATGTTATTGAAGTATTTAGGTCCCTTACTTAATTTTAGTTTCATTCATTCTTTTATTGTTTTCATGTAACTTTTCCTTTGATGCATATAATTATCTTGTTGTACGTCGACCCCAGATTTTCAGGGATGGCGACGCCACTGCCCTATATCGTTTTGTAGTAAACCAACATTGTTCAAAAAGGGAAGGGGAAATCAATAAATGCATTTCAATCTCTTGAAAACATCCATGTGAAGTAGTTTTGCGACAAAAATGGGTACCTTTATGTGCATTTCAATATTGGCAAAAACAAAGAAAGAAAAGGAAAAATCAGTGTTGATTTAAGGGGTGACACAAAAAGTTCTACCTAATTTTGTGTACTAGTGAAGAAGATAAACAGCCAAAATCAAAAGCTGAAGTGTTTTGAATTAAGGACTGACTATTTGCCATAATTCTTATGTAATAATTTTGTTCTGAACTTTTGTTTAAATGTGACCATCTTTTGTTACTCAACCAGTTTTACATGCTCCAAAAAATCATTCAAGATGGTCGATTTTTTGCAACACCACAAAATTGAAATCACAACACCACAAATCGGATTAACAGTTCCACAAAATGGCAACAAAACCACATTAGAATAACCCCTTGGGGGCCTTGCCCCTAAGCCCCTTGCACTACACCCATGGGGCCAAGGCTAACAAAAGTTGGCGTTCAAGGCTTCTTTCACCTTTTATTGCAGCTTTAAAATCATTTGCTTCGGAAAAAAATGGGAAGGCCGTGGCCAAAATAATGTGAATGAAATATTTGAACTTTAATTTGAGATTAAATTGTTTTCTCCACTTAATCAGACAAACCTTGCCTCCCGAAAAAGCTTTTAGATACAATATACAAAAACAGAAATATTTGAGTGAAAAATAAGAATCTTCTTTTTCTTTATTACTTGGTGGAGAAGTTACAGTGTGGAATAAAAAAGGTGTCTCAATATGTAAATTGATATATTTATTGGTGCAATACTCAATTTACAAAAGTGGTAAAAAAGTATCCGTTTTAAAAATTAACAAATTTAATGATGTGATACTTAGTATTTTTGGAAACAGATTTTTTCAGGATCTATTTCTTAAACCAATTTTCACCATATTATTTACCTAAAGCGATTAGACAAAAGTGACACACGGGAAGGACTCGTGGTTACATTGCTCCTTCTTTGGAACCTGTTAGTCCCCTCTGGAAAGCAAAAAGCAAACTCATTGCTATGATCCTGGAAAGAGGAAGACATTTTAGCCTTCCTATCGGAAGGTAGGGCTCCTCCATCCAGGAATTTCTGTTGCTGCCATTGCTCCTATGTAGCTATGTCTTTGTTATTAAAAGCTAAAACGTGATTTCAACTGCCAGAATGGAGTTCACATGTAGTGCAGTACGTCTGCCTGTGGAGACCTAATTTTGCTTATCAGAGCTGCTAACTTTCAAAATACCAATAATAATAATAATGCTAATAATTTCAGTTCTTTAATGACGGTAGTCCTTCAACAGAGTGTTTTCAAGGCACCGTCAAATACTAAAAATGCTCAACTTACCAGAATACTATAATAAAGTATGAATTACAAATGAAGGAAAATATATATAAAATCAAATGCCTATTACAATATAAAACCTATTGCAGTACTGATAAAATTAAAACCCTTTACAAAAGATATTTTATTAATGTAATGATTTATTGAAACAATTTTAGAAGATAAAAGCTGGACTGCTTGGCTGTTTCTATTCCAAGAACTTGCTTCCCTAAGCTGTTCCAAGAACTTGCTTCCCTGAAGGGAAAGCTTTTTTGGCAGTGTTTGTTCGTTTCCGGGGTGATTTAAATTCTCTTGTGAGTTTCTTAGGACCCTTGCGGCACTTCGGCGTCTTCTAGTAATTTTTTTTGGAAATATTCAGAGAGAAGGCCATTTGGGATTTGTAGTCTGTTTCTATCATTCCCTTGATAGTTTTTAAACCAAGAATTTCAAATAAAGGTTCACTATGAGCATCACAGCCGCTACCTTATTTTTTTCTCACTGCTCTGTTTTGAAACCTCTGCAATCTTTTGATTTCAGTGTTGCCACATCACCCCCAAACAGAACAGGAGTCGGTTTTATAGGCATTCATATGCGTGTTTATAGGCTTTTTAAAGCTTTTGGAGGAAAAATGTTCTTCATTCACTTTACATTCCTATTGCCCGCGTGACTTTCTTTGAAGTCTCGTTAATGTATTTCTTCAAATTTAGATTCTGGTCAATGTAAATGCCAAGATACTTGGTATCATTCACAACTTGGTTTATAACTGCGAATCTTTAAATCTAAATGGATGGGCAGAGACTTGTTTTTTTTATAGTTAGCAATTACCATGTACTGTGTCTGTTTCCCAACCGACCAGGGAACGAGGTTTTGAAAATCCTTGTTCACAGCCTCGATTAGATGAGCCAAGCTTTAAGTGTGCATTTAGAGACTTATCATCAATCTCTCATGGCAACATTAGCATTCATGGCAACAGAACTGTTTAAGAGAGCTCAAAGTATAGGACGAATTACTGTGCACTTTAGAAAGCGATGAATTAGGGTGTAAATAAGTGTCGATGTTAGATTCATATAGAGTCTGGTTACCATGATAAGGTCAGCTGATCATTTCAAATGATAAAGATTTGAATAGTGCTAATTATCCAAATTCACATTTAACTACAGTGATTCTTGGCTCTATATTAGTTGTCCGACAAGTAAATATCAAATACCAAAATACTTGGAAATTACATTAATTCTAGATTGGCAATGATATCAAGCCACCTTAAAGGCTTACCATGCTTGAAGGGTTTGTAAGCTATGTGTCCTCGTTTTTCTTTTAAAGTTTAGCCTTTAATGTATATTCACTTCGCTGAGACTAGAATTGAGGCTTGCGGAGTGATACGAGGCTGCATCACGATCTACTAGACGAAGAAGATCCTTTCGATCTCTCAGCAAGACCTGTTGAAAGCAAAAATGATTCATTTTAGTGTAGCAGCAGCAGTATAGTGTATTAGCTACCTAGCATATCAAGGTAGCTTCTGGAAACTGAAAAGCCGTGCTTCTTGAGCAGCGTACTGATCCTTCCTCTCGATATCCTAACTACTTCGCTATCAATGTTATGAGAACAAGCGAATTTTGTATTGTAAAATGGCCTAGACAGAAAACATATTTTCGGCCAAAAAACAAACAGCACGAGTGGATTAAGAACTTAATAACTGAGGTTTGAGCAGATCTTATCAAATATGGCCAATTGATATAACTATATTAAGAAAATTGTTAGAAAAAGGAAAAAGCAAAGCAATTATGAGAGAAATGGCAAAAAACATCACTGACTAAGAAGAAATAATTCAAACTTCGATTGATTCTTTCCTATAAAATAATACTTTTTAGGAAGTTTTATCAACAAAGGATTTTGTAAATCTCTCACCGTAAACAATTTCAATAAGGTGCAGTTTGTATTTATGAAGTAATCTAACACTCGTGTAGCAATTTATTGCAAGGTTGACAGTGGCGTACCTAAGGGGGAGAATGGGGGGGGGGGGGTCCGGACCCCCCCACTTTTCTAAAATATGGCCCTCGAGATTTGTCCAAAAACGATGTAAAACTCATTGGGGGGGGTAGTATACTGTATGCTTGTGTCAATAACAATTGTAAAATGCTTTGCTATTTGCCATAGCTAACATGAATCAAATAATGGGGGGGGAAATTTCGCAAAAAGGGCCTTTCCCCGCATTTGCGAGTGTTTGTAGGGCGTGGTCCAAAAAAATTCTGGGGGCTGCGCCCCAGACCCCCCCACTGCTACAGCCCTGGGTACGCCACTGAAGGTTGAAACATTCAACGGAAAATACGTTTATTAAGTATTACAGCTTTTGATATCAGAAGATTCCTAGTAATTAGATAAATGTAGGTTTCATGTAAAAGCAGTCCCATCCTAAAAACTAGAATATTTTGTCGATATGTGAACTCATCAAACAGAGCAAGCCTTCATAAACCCACGTAGGAAATCTCTCATACAACCAATGTTCCTTTGATGGAAAAGACCTTTTTGTAAACTTACCTGTTGAAAGTATAAACTGGGGAAGGATATGTTTGAACAGCATTCGTCCGTAGTGTCCATATAAGACGTATTTTCACTGATTTCAGAAAGTCTTCTGCAAAATCTTGTTCTGTCTTCATTTGGGTCTGAATCTTTCCACCAATGTGGCTATGGACAAACAATATTAATTTTAAACATTTTCCCCTGTCGATAGCTACTGCTATGCTAAAAATTTATAAAATGAAATTAATTGTTTGTTGAAATAAGAAAAATTAACTTAACCCAAATGGAGTAACACTTCCAAGAATAAAATATTTTTTATTAAAGCAAACGGTACTTCCATTTAACTAAGACAAAAATCCCATAACTCAGCAGTAATAAGCATTTTGACATTTTGCTCTTAATCATAACATTCCTGGGATTACCATGATAGTCCTTCCAAGATTTTGTTGCTGCTGTAAGGAATTTAACTGTTCCACAAAACTAACTTTTACTATTGCCAGTTACTTTTGTTTAGATGCAAAAAACATTATAAATGGTTTTGAAAAAAGCAAACATTTGAGTATATATACCTAAGCTTTTCGCCTGAAACTCTTCAGAGTATAGAACGTTGTCAGACGAAAAGCTTTAGTATACTCGAATGTTTATATTCAAAGCAATTTTTAAGTCTTGTACCACCAAAATTGTTTAAAAAACATTATATTGTACTCTGAATCCTTTCTTCGAAATTGGCCATATTGTGTTTCTATGAACCGATTAATTATTAATAGAAACTATGGGCCAATGTTCTGCTTTAAACTTGTGTCCCACTAAGATGGTCTTAAATGGGCAGTGAAATAAAATGTGGATGACGATAGCTTTAAGAGACATCTCAAGTGACAAATGTTTTTGAGAATGCAGCAACGTGAATTGTCAATCTTTTTCGCGTTAATTACAGCAAGAATCGAGGGGCAAATCACTCTAAGAAAATATCGTACACCGTTTGTGAAAATCTTGTTGTTTTATCTGAAAATCCCCAGAAATCCTTTTGATTCAGGCAAATTTCGTACGCTATTTGCAAGAGTGAATCGCCCCTCGGCAAAAATAATTGAAGAACGATGAAAATTGGCAGGTGCCTTCGAAAGAGGGTCAGTTTGAAGGACAAGTTATACTCAATTCCAGAGCAAAAAATTTGTTCATTTTGGACTAATTTTTCGAGAAAAATAATGGATAAAAATATCGTCGAGAATGATGAAAGACAGCCTGAAAGTAGACACAATTGAGTCTTAAGAATCACAGTTTCTTTGTCTGTAAAATGCTGGCCATTCCCGATCAATTTCTTTTTTAAACAATAGAGAGCAATAATGGGGCGAATGCTTGCAATATTAAGAATGCAAACATTACTTACCAAGTTGAATTTAAAATGCCTAAGAGCTAAAGGATTATCAGGCATTCCACTTCTTTGCAATCTAACCAGAAGAAAGATATATCAAAGATTTATACAGATATTTCTATTATAACAAAACATATCAAAGTTGCTGGTCAATCATTTGATTTTGCAGTTAAAACAGATTAGCTGTGAAAATTCACACATCGCTCTGAAGATTCGCAACTGTGAATTGAAATACAAGACTTGTACAAAATAAGTCATTAAAGTAGGAAAAAACAAAGATAGCGAAAGACAAAATTCAATAATCTCAACTCGACAATATCAGACGCAGTATATCTCTTGTTATTTTCAATTATAACGATTGATCATGAAGCTGCAAATTCCAAACTTTTACTTTACAGCAATGTAGTTAAAAAGTGCTTTTAACAAAGTTTGTCAAGGTAAAGTGCTTACTCAAGCAAAAAAATGAATAAGAAGTTAAGCAATCAAATCAGATTCTTCAACTGTTTTAATGACTTGTTATTTTTCTACCATTGTATTTTATAATTGAAGACCTTAAAACATTCTAAATATACATATAATGACAAACCTTGCATTTTCAAAAGTAGGCCACGCACTGAACTTCAGTTCACATTCCATTAGATTCAGTAGACACATCTTTAAAATCACCATCGCAATATCCTATTTAAACATCAAGAAAGAAAAATGACACATTTATCTAATCTATTCAAAAAGTTTTGGCAGGATAGGACTTAAGTAGGATAAACTTTCATCTCAAAGAAGTCAATTCATATATATTGCTCGACAAGGACCGAGATACCGGGAGGGGCGGGGGGTTGCTTGGCAAAGCAAAAACACTTTATAAGTATAAGTACACTTATTAACACTTTTTTTTCAGGGTTGGCCCCCAACTTTGTTGTTCAAAAAAGGGTTGTATTTCGGTCTCTGTTGCTCGAAAAAGGACAAAAAGTAGAAAAAGAGGTAGAAAAGGAAGAATAAGATACAGGAAAAGATTGAAGAAAAAAAACAAACAATTGGGAAGATGAACAAAAAAAGGAGAAGTAGAGAAAAAAGTAAGAGAAAATGTTAAATAACTGGCTCAGCGAAAAGGGCCGCGGACTGCAGATCTAATGAACTGGGGTTCGAGTCAATGGCATGACGAAATTTTCACTTAGAGTGAGAAGAGTCGCAAACTCTATGTCATTCCAGGTGTAAGAATGACGAGGTGCTGTCACATTAAGAGGAAGGACCAGGATAATGCTCGACTAAGCCCAGCTTTTCGATGTCCTTAGCTGGGGTTTAAGCAGTAGAAGAAGAAAAGAAACGAAGATGAAAAATTAAGAAGAGAACAGATAGTAGGAGATGATGAATGAAATAAAAATGTTTTGATAAAAACATGAAAAGAAAGAGAATGAACCAAAATCAGATTCCTTTTCTCTTTGCGTTGGACAAAATATTAATCTTTGGAATGGCAATCAATCATGGTGCTTAGATAGACACGTGAATGATTCTTCAAGTACAAGTTACATGCATACAGTTAAGATACAAATATAAGTCAGTTTCTATGCTAGCAGAAAACCCTTATACCCTTGCCTAGCATGTGCAAGCATATAGTTTTATTGTAGAATGTTGTATTACCTGACCAGGACATTTGCGATTGCTTGACTTTGGTTCATCAGTATGTCTCCCACCAAATGATAGAAGACTGTCTTTCAAGCACTAAACGTTATGAAGAATCTTTGATACAAAATGCAAGCAAATCAATTGTGTTAAAAAAGGTGAGAGGGGAGGTTGTCTAGGTAATGATGCTGATATATGAAACAGATATGAAGTGCTGAATAAGGGATACAAGCCCAGGCCTTGAAAAAATTTTTTTCTTCCTGGCAGCAAAATAAAAAATTCAAGATTTCCTGCGAAGCTTCGAGAAAGTTTCCAGCAACTGAAATTGATATTTCAAGTTGCTTGATTTGTTTAAAAATTTGTCCTAGAAACAAGCTGTCACACTAAAAAGAACTATTCGAAACAGGAATCATTTTGTTTATACTGTATTAGGAGAACATGATCAAGCACGATACTCATAGTTTTTTCAAGGTTAAAGAAAGTAGATCTGAAAATCTATAATAACTTTGAACAAATTTCATATCAGTACTATCAGAACTAGATACTTTATAAGTATTGATATATCTATACATCTTGCTCTGGGTGGGTTTATCATCAAAACTAGTAGTTCATACAACATGTAAGAATACTATTTTATTTTTTAATGGTTAAAATAAATTTTTTAAATCAGGGGTGGTGCTAGAGGCACATCCACACAGGTTTTGGGGCATGTTCACCTTCAAAACAATTGACGTAACAAGATTGGCTGTCTTCAAGTGTTTTTACATAGATAGAATGGCTAGTGTAAAAAAAGGAATGAACTTTGTTTTAGCTTGCTGGAACTAAATTGATAGCTGAAAATCATGCACGGAAATTTGGCATAACAGATGCTTATAATACCAGATGATTGAAAGCTAATCTTCGTTTTTTGTTGGTAGTGCAGAACAAAAATTATACAGTATGTATATCACAAGAAAACAGTATTCCGTAGAAATATTGTAACATTAAATCAAGCAATGGAGATTTCACGTTAAAAATTTCCTGGCAAACAACAACAATTTCCTGCAGTTAATTTGTTCCAAAAATCTTGGCAGCGCCGCTTTTTCCTGCCCTGTACAAGCCCCTGGTTTTGATCAAGATTGGACCATGTAACTGGAAAAAGTTAAAATGAATTTGGCGGTGTGATAGTGCTAGAGCTCTACTTAGAGCAAAGATGATGCTAGGAGGAGGGCTTAGGCCTAAGTGGGCTATAGCCCTCTCTAAGAGCCCTGTTTGGTAACGTTATTCGAATTAT
Organism: Rhopilema esculentum; assembly: GCF_013076305.1. Next base: position 8,096,476 of record NW_027020025.1, read on the forward strand.
TCCTTAATTAAAATGACCTCCTTAAAATTTTTAAAATCCCTTGAAATTTCTTGGAACCCTTTCATTTCTAATTCCCTCTCTATTACGCTAACATAAAAAAACATTTGAAAAAGATCTTCAGTCAAATTGGCTTACATCATTTGTAAATCGTGATGGTTCAAACTGACATGGATCCGTGAATATTTCTGGATCTCGATGGGCGCCGAAAATGTTTCCAACTACGCAATCCCCTTCATTCATCGTGAAGTTGCCGGAGGAAGAAAACAGAACATACGTTGACCTATAAATTTGAATAACAAAGATTACAGATTAAGAAGAAAGATCTACTCTTGATAAAATGTTTAAACAACGTAACAAGCGAATATTTTCAAAGAAGTGATTCATTGTGGGTCTTATTTTCAAGTTTTTCTTTGAAATCTTTGTATATTTTTAATTAAGCATATTTCAAATCCAGGTTTCAAAGTTTAGATATTGATTTCGGAACGAATCTAGAATTTCGTCGCGTTAACCATGAAGCAACGCCATTTCATTTAAGTCAGTTTTTATCGATCCGGAGGCGCGCGGCTGATACCACTCTTACCAGAAGGCATTGCGGTAACCGCGAACAGAGGGATAGGTGGATTCAATAGGCGCTTGTCTATGCCTTCAGCCTACGTTGAATATGGCTGAGCCCAACATTGTTGTCCTGTAAATCGAGCCTGGGTGAACCCAAGTTGACATTAACTTATGCAAGACATTCATCGTATGCAAGAGCACATTTCATTGCAGAACATTTACAATTTTGGCTTCTGCATTCATACAAAACCTTTGATTTTCAAGGATTAAACAAAACAAAAAATAGCACGATAGTAAATTCTGTTCACAATAACTTAATAATAGTAAATTCTGTTCACAAGATATTGCTTTACGTGATAAACAAGTATGGACGCTTATTTGCTCAATAACAATTTTGCATGGACGTTTGGTCTTTTATTTGAGAAAAACAACTTTGTTATTAAAAAATGATTGAAATACCGATCATGTAAACAAGATTTTGGAGAAACGATCATTTTAAGTTGAAAACTTTCATTAATTAAATGTTTAATCTTTATGAATATTCACCTTTCGCATTGCAAAACCTTTAGACTCCATGTAAATTTAAAACCAGAAGCATTAATGACTACAAGCAATCTTTTCCTTAGAATATTTCAGTAATTCGATAATTACATGTTTTTCACGAGGTTTTGACAAATATATACCTGTATTCTTTTAATTCTAAGAGGAAACATGAATAAAACTCGGCCCCATAAGTACCTCACAACACCAAAAATTAGTGGAGCAGGTGGGTTAAGCCGTAGTACCTGAAATGAGAAAATCTCGAATTTTAGTATCATTCACTTTGAGATGAATGTCTTCTGTTTGAAAAATTAAACAGTGCTGTAAATTATATAATGTTAAGTATGTTAATTATGAAAAATCATCCAGGTAGATTAACGAATGCATCACGAGTTTCTTGAATATTTTAATGGCCTATTTACATTAGCCTAGCAAGGAGGACGAAGATTCCGGTTATGAGCCAAGAGCTTTGGGCGAACGTAAGCTGGTAAAGGCTAGTTGAAAATTCATTCATCCTTTAATTATATTGATAAAATCAGATCAAAGCATACAGTAGAACACGCAATTAAAAGAAGAAGCAAAATTGCACAGAAAAATAACGAGACAGGACAACAGATAGTTTAAAGTCCAATCAAACTCCAACGTCATTTTAAAGTCGATATAACGAATTCTTTAAGAGGGTTTCACTGTAACACATCTGTACCCAACTCATACTAAAATCTTCAGCAATCTTACAATTTTCTATCGACATTTGGCTCTAAGATGAAAAGAAATGCTAGAAAGAATGCAAATTAAAACTGACAAATCTGCATCATTGTGACAATACGCACTAGCTAAATTTTATACAAACCACGACCAAGTTTTCGCAGCATAAACTGCCTAATCTTTAGCAGTGACAAACAGTCTAGTACAGAATCAAACGAGCATCTGCCATCGAGAAATACGTCATATATCCTGTAATAAGTTACCTCCAAAATGAAGTTCTCTAGATGAAACAGCTTAGCAATAGCCTTCAGATCAATACCAGACTGCATATGCTGCTCTCCTTCAACCTTGATTTGTTCCTTCATGGCGCCTGTAATCGTTACCAGACGTGCAATCGCTGATATCAAAGCGTGAGACGTCAAAGGTATGGCGTTAAAGCTGCAGAAAAAATTATTCATTGGATGTACATATGTATATATTTCATAAACAGATAGGCTAATCCACGGAAAACTCTCAGAAAATTGATTTCAAAGTTCTTACAATCAGTCACAAAATAAAAGGACCAAATGTTTTCTATTTTTATGCATTTGGAAGCCTGAAAAGGTACAACGACATGTTTCCTAAATTCACTTGACAAGAGTATGAATTAAGTTTTTATGTAATATCGAAGCAAGTTAATAAAGCTAGTTTCGCTGTTTCCTTTTGCCTCCAACCATCCTTAGATATCTTACCAGGTTGGCCACCAAAAACTGGTATTTTAGAAAAGACAAATAACTGTAAACTTGATAGCCTGCGAATAAACTTTACAAATAGGAGAAACCTTTTTGCTAAGTATGCATACAGGTTATAAACCCGAAGGATACTGTAGATATCGTGTTAGCATTCCAGGACGACTTTCATTTCAAACATTACTCAATGCATAAACTGACTGCAGCTTCATAGTAGTGCAGTAAAACTGACTGCGAATCACAAAAACAAAAATAACAACAAAGATCAAATTAAAAACTCACAGTAATGCAAATATTACTTCATTGATCATATCATTCTCCTTAATTTTAAACTTTGATGCGATGAGCAGCATTTCTTCATATCTTGGACAATCTTCGATTATTCTGTATATGGCCTGGTACGCTTCTTTGCAGCGTTTGGAACTTCTGTTAAAAGAATGAGAAACAAACTTTTGGGTATTGGAATATTATCATAAGCAAGGACACTGAGCTCTGGAATCCCCTTTTAGGGCAAAAGTTTTTATAATTTTCATCAATATTTACCAACATAGACAGAAATTCGACTGCAAACTACATATTTAACTCTGGAGCATTTTTACTATTTTTTCAATGAAATACTTTGTACAAAAACTGCTCCTTTTTTCAAACGATTGTAGCTTTGTAACACCTTAAGTAAACGATTTCAAAACACTTCACGATTTCACAGAATTCAAAATTAAGCTTCTCTTTACAAAGGTTTTCTAGATTGTATTGAAATTATTTGAATTGCTAGGGTGTATCAAAGCCACTAAGGGAAAACCAAGGTTTTAGACATCTTTAAACAAAGAATAGTTTAGACATCTTTAATTCAATATAAAAATCTTTTTTCTGCATTAATAAAAACAGGGGGCCTATAGCTCCTCCCTCCAAAGTCAAAATTCAGAAGACAGCAAGGACAATACTTTTTTCTAAGTGCTATCTTAAGAAATTATACTCAAGCTTTTTGACATAACTCTGATTACAAATGAAGCCCCATATGCAGGACAAAATGATAGTTAACTTTAAAATTATTTCAAAATTTGATTCTCGAATCTGTTATTTTATATTGTATTGCATCTTGTCGTTTTGCGTCATTCCTGCCGATCGTTTTCTCTTATCACATTATCATCTCAACAGAATCCGGTAGACGGCCTATCCAGTTTCTCTTGCATATTTTTCCAGTTCACTTGAAATTACATTGTAATATGCATATCCAAGAAATCTGTACCTTTGAGGCTTAAATATTTCTTTATTCCACAATTTAACGAATTCGTATTTAAGTTCAATTCCAAGAAAAGACCTTGAGTAGATTGTAGCAACCAACTTTGTTACTTTTTCCTCAAACAAATCGCCAATTGGGCCTAAAATCAACAAAATTTGAGGTTAAAAAATGGCAATCGCCATTATCAATTCAGTATCACTGAAGATATGACTGAAAGCCAATTTATTTGAAGGGCTGGTATTTGTCGATAGAGCTCATTTGATAGCAATGATTTGTCAAATTAAATGTGCCATTCCCAAATCTCAATTTATCTTGATTCGCAAATTTTTATGATATTTCATTCACTTTGCGCCTATTATTGCTTAGGAAATTTATGAAATTTATGAAATTCTTTAAGACAATAATAGGAAAAAGGAAGAGTATTCAAGATTTATTCGGTGGGAAAGTTAGGCAAAAAAGAGATATTTAAGGAAATATATGAAAAAAAGTAATAATAAACATTACAATGATAATAAACAAACGATTGAGGACGGCAAACAATCTTACGAGAGATTTCTGAAGACCGTGGTAGAAAGAGAAAAGAAGGAAGAATAGGACTGTGGTTTATCTAGCGGCAAAAGAGAGTTGTTGTTCAATACAAAGATTGAAGCTCAACACAGGCTGAAAGGGTGGCTGAAAGCGGTATCTAGAGGAATATGCAAAGGAGCGCAATTCATGGTTAATTTCTGCAAATCAAATTTTTCTTAAAATTCCCATTTTGGAGATGCTTTATTTTAGAAATTCTGATATTAGTTAAACAAAATGTATATGATTTACCTTCCATTTCCCAACTCTCCAGCACGAATGGAACCATCTCGACAAGTGTAGGCAACAGATAGTATTTTGCTACTACACTTACAAAGCCAATTATGAATGCCTTGCTTTTAGAATGCATGAAGTCATTTGTAAATATACACGGTACGTGTTTACCGATGAGGTCCAAATTCACTTCCTTGTGTCCCATAATAGGTTCTTTGTATACCTGAAACAGAATTGTAGAACAATTAGTGACCGGATCGGAGTTGGCGAGGAAATATGAAAACTGGTTGTAACAATGGCTCAGCTAATCGCTTTTAGAAGTAGTATAGACTCACCGGCAGGTTGACAAGCTGGATCTGGTGAATGCAATACCAAAGCTTTTTACTTAAGAGACAGTGACATGGTGTGCAGGCAGAGTTGCAAAAAATTGTTGACCTTCCTCTAAACCTGCAATCTATGGTCTCGACCTTCCTTATCTTAACACAATGTAAAGTAAATGAATCCCTGAGTCTATTCTCTCCTTTTTAAAAAACAAATCACATCTTTCTAAAGAGCAAGAGCTTCATCCCCAGTCAAAGTATTTTAGAACATCATAAAGTTACAGCCTCTTAGATAATAGAAAATCACTATCACTACTAGTTTAATAAAGCCAATTCTGAGGAAAGAAAATAATGTTCTACCTGCGATTAAACTCTACGCTTAAATTTGCTCGTAATAACACTCTACGATTAAATACGTTCGCAATGACAGAGCAATAGGATTATTTCAAATATTGTTGTCGATATGAACGTTCCAAAATATCGATTTTTAACTTAACTCTCTGTGAGATAAATGACTTACTTGTGATGCATTGCAGCTGCTTTCACAAATAGCTTCAGCCTCGCATACAATCGTGGATGGTCGTCCAAATGGATACCTGAACACTCTACTGTGATACTGCTCCACCATACCATTGAGCATTGCAAGCCCTTGCTACGATTAAACACACGATAGAATCAGTCATAAGTCTGTCAACAACGAAAAGAAAACCAAAGCAAGCTTATATGAAACCCTTACACATTATAGGTAGCATAACATGGCGAATCAAAACATAGTGGCGACAAATGCCACTGTAGTAACGCCAAACAACACTTGTTGGACACACAGAAAAAACGCAAAAAGGCATGTAAACTGGCCTGTTCTTATAGATTTTAGCATATTATGAAGTTAAACAAAGGAGCAGAAGTTATATAGGCTATCTTATGCGGCCTACTGCCATGTTTAGAAGAAAAACAAGTAGACCTATAGTTTTTTAGATATAACAATTCAACAGTTGAATAGTTTTGAGAAAGTGTGAATTTAGTATATTTTGCTTTTCTGAGCCATACCAAAACTCTGGCATATAAAGATGAAAGGGTTCATGAGGAGGAGAGGGGCTTAGGCTCAAATCTATCCAACAGGAATACACAGAAAACATTATTTTGTTGTTGGGTTGGGATTAACAAATACTGCAAGGGCCTTATCACACGAGAAGACTCAGCCCGCTTTACCGGGAAATAATAGAATTGCGCTCATTTCCAACAGCATATTGATCCACCATTGCTCTGTGCGACTAGGATGAAACCAAATAGTTCTTTTCTTCCTCTCCATTTTTCGTTGGTTCAAGGGTTTTTCTCGTTTCAAAAGGGCCTTCTTTTTGACAGAAAAATTCACGCTAAATGCTGCCTGATATTTGACCTGTTGTAGCCTCCATAAAAGCAATAGACTATGAATGTCATGGCATACTGCTTGTAGAGATTATAAAGATGAAGCTAAAAGAGCCGCAGATGTGTTCTCTTTGTTCTCAGCCATTTTTGAAATCTTGGCGGGCAACGTAAAGAACGTAACCAGGCAAATGTCACGTGACTTTCTTCAGCCCGTCAAACCAGGCTGGGAAAACCTCATATGATAGCGAGCTGATTCTAGCCAGGTTAACCGAGCCAGCCCGGTCAGCCGGGCTCATATGATAAGGCCCTAAGGAGTATTGGAGTGAAGCGGAAACAGCTGGATCCCCTAATAATGTCTTTCGCTGTATGTACTGCTACGTTTCTCATTTATCTGTTATTTGTTATTGTCTTATATGGCTTGAAACATTGAATTTCGGAAGGCCGCAAGGATGCACACGTCAGTATTGCGGCAACTGACATCAGGCTCTTGTGCCTTTTAAAACGAATCCTGTTGAAAATTCAGGAATACAGCAGCTAAATTATTATGAATTCTCTTAAACTGACCTTTTTCAGTGAAAAATTACCAAAAAGACTCATCCTGCAGTTGCCTGGCATCTGTTTTAACTTCACGTTGTCATATTTTGGTGTCTCTAATTTGAACGACGTAACCATTTTTGAAACTCTTCGACCAATGCTTGCAAAGAGACCTTTATTGTCAGTGCTCTCGTTTGACAGACTCTTATCGTCATTTTTAGGAACATTCAAAAATGATTTAGACTCCGCCATATATCTTAGTTAAAATATCACGATTTCGTTATCTGACTAAAGTGTCTTTGACGCGATGACTCTCAAACCAGTTTGTAGTAGGGCACATTAGCTTATGTAACTTCAAAAGGATTTACACGTCATATTCCTTTTGGGACTCTTTCAAGCAAAGACGAGTTTCAGAAAATTAGCGTCTCGGGGAACTAAAATCAAACAATTATTTATTATCTCCACGGATACAGCCCAGCCATCATAATAGAATGGTCATTACACGCTAAATTTGTTTGTAGATCCTTTTTATAAATCACAAGGAATCTGCAGGGGTTATTCTAAGCAAAATTTACAAAACCACAAAACTTTTGGTCAAATTTTTTAAGTCTACACTTGAGAAAAAAACCAAAAACAAAGGTAGTAATAAAACTCAAAAAGTAAGTTCTTATCTTGACTTTAAAGTTGGAGTTGACGTTGTACACAGCAAATGTAGCTGCAAAGCCGCATGTGGCGCGGTAGAAGGCCAATCAGTGCATGCAATCTTTTGAAAACATCTATGCGAAGTAGAACCATCATTGCTACCCAAAATCTGTATCTATATATGCATTCAAATTTGCCGGTGATCGAAATGTAGGACCCACTCTCTGAAAATCTCGTACACCTTTGGTGGAAACCCCATGTTTTATCTTATAATTCCTGGAAATCCTTTTATTTTGGTAAAAATCTCGTACCCTTCTGCAAGCGAGAATTACACCTCGATTACCGGGGGGTTTTCCTTGAAAAAAATTACGGGGATGTGTCTTTGTCATTAAATTTTTTACCCTGCCCTTGAAAAATTCTTAAAACATGAAACCTGTCCAGGGAATAAGAGCTTTCATTTCAAATTTGAGCTTTAAGAGAAAAATGCTAAAGAGTGGACAAAATTTTCATTTTCATGACAAATATATTTGATTATATGTTTATATTTTAACTTGGTGCTGGAATTTGAATTACTTATAGCTTTACCAAAAGATTCCTATATTTTGCGAAAAATTGATTCAGAGGGTCGCCTTTTTCATGACACCACAAAATTTAAATCACAACGCCACAAATCAAATATACAACACCACAAAACGGTAACAAAACCACGTTAGAACAACCCCTGCTATTCAATCTCTGATCCTGATAGTTAAAAAACTTTTTGAAATTGGATGCAGACACCATTGCTTTGTGAAATAAATTTCCATAATTTTGAAGAATTTTTTAATTAGAGAAAGACATTTCCCAATTTTAAGTAAGTATGGCAGAGGAAAAGTAGATATTTATACATAATGTAGATATTTTGATTTCAAAAAATTTTCGTCCGAGATTGGCATGAATCAAACAGGTCCCTGAGGGAAAATGAGGTTCTCATGCGGGTCTTGAAGTGGGAACACCTTGGCAATAGAGAAGCAACTAGGCGGGTAGAAAGGCATCTTGGGGATACAGAACCCGTTTACACTGTGCCGGATAAATTCTATCCGCATAAAACATGTTCTGATCGAGTTGCGTTTACACTTTGCATCACAGATTTTGTTCACTTTGCCTTCCCGTTGACCCGTTTACACTGTGCCGGATAACTGCAGTCACGTGACAGAACGCCATTTTCAATTTTTGTACCACCAAAAGATTGTTTTCATAATTATTTGTTGTCTCCTTTTTGTCAATTTTTGTTTCTTGAATCAAAAGCTTTATGCTTTAATATCAATGCTACAAATTTCAAACTAAGCCTCAAATGAACAAACAGCTCATATAATTAATCACACAGTCTTGAAACTTCTACTTGAAATTTGTTTATTTTGTTTATTATACTTGAATGCATCTTCCGAATTGAAATGATCCATTTTTCTTAGACTACGCTACCAAATGAAGCTGAGGGGGAAGGTCAAGATGCTAAGGTTCTTCATAAGTAAGGTGACCACAAAAATGGCTGCCGCCAAGCAACGTTTTACATCCGGAAACTACATCAAACAAATTTTGTATGTCCTTTGCCCAAAAATCTCAATATTACATATATTTCATACTTTCATTTCTAATGCTAAACTCCCCTTTCTAAAAGTTTTGCAATATTTCCCAAAATGGTACCCATAATCCTGCATATTTCTTCAAATGGTACTGATAATTCAATTATAATTCACATATTTCAAACCTTATACCCATAATTTCACACTTTTCAGAAATAGGTTCCCCTCAATGCTGGCACGTCTCCGTACCTCAAACCTATTAGGCCAGACCTTAAAGAAAAGTATTCTTCCAAAAACAAGAAGAATAAGAATATCTACATTTTGAACATGTTTAAAAATCTGAGATGAAAAAATTAAGTCATCGTAGTCTTGAGCCCTTTCGGAAGTGAAGGAAGAAGGTAATAATATGTTGGGTGGAAAAACGCAAAAAAGCGAGAAAACAGCAACAGCCCAAATAGCGCTTGAAAATATTGTAGAAGAAGTAAAAGAAAGCGGCTATTTTGCTCTCATAATTGTTGAAACATCGGCCTTTCGTCAGCACCAACAAATGTCAGTTTGTGTCAGTTTTGCACTGAATGGTCCGAAGGGAAGTTTTTGCTAAATTTTACAAAACTCAGTCTTCAGCAATTGTACAAATTGGGCTTAAAAGCGTATGTAGATATCTGTTGTCAAATGCTTTCACAGTCTAAAATGAGCGGCAAAGCCAAGTGCTTGTCAAAGCGAATGGAGGACTGTTCTCTGCTGAGTATTTATGTCCATTGCCAATGACATTAGTTTAATCTTGCAGAAAGTGAGTCAATTAGAAATGGGCTTGATGTTGTTCAAGGTCTCTACAATTTTCATTGAGGCCAGCGCCAAAAGGCATGAAATTTCAAGAGAAAAGTGGAACATGAACTGTCATATAAGTAACAAGGACAAAGCGCAACGCACTGGGCTTGCCAGAGGGAGCCAGTGAAGGCAGTGGACAGGACACTTATTTTCTTTGCAAGGCTAAAGACCCCAAAACCTATCTAGAAAGCAAAAATCTGTTCAATTGATTCTACAATGTAATGGATAAAGCTTTGGAAGAAATCTATGCTCGATTTAGTGATCGAGACTCAACAAGTTTTTGGCGTAACAGAGGCATCTAGTGCCCTAAGCAAAAAACTGCTACGGGACATTTATTCACGGACAGCAAGAAGATCCCTTTCAATTGTGTGAGCATGTCAAACATAATAGAAAAGGATGAAAATGAGAGTTATTTTCTCGTTAGCTAGGTGGAACTGAGTTTTAGAGACTTTCAAAAGTTAAAGAGCTTTCAAAGCTTTAAAGATATGGATGTAAAAGCACCTTGGGCCCCCTTCTGTTGGGGGCCCTTGGTTATCAAACTAAGGCAACGTTTTAAACCTCTGTGTTACCACACACAGGATTGCCTTCAGGTTTTGCCTAGTGTGTCGGGGAAAATCTCCAATTTTACTTAATTAGTCTAAAAAATTTAAAAAAAAATTTATCCGCAAACAATGTGCCCTAGAAAAAAAGGCTGAAAAACGCCGAATCAATGTGCCCTAAACTGTGTTACGCTGTGATGTGGGAATGCAAGCGTGAATGCTTAGAATTCGACAGAAATCGTCATAAAGCTCCTTCTATCAAATAGATTATGAGTTTCTAAACTCCAAGAAATGAAACACAAACTGTTCAATAATCACAAGAATAGGCAGGTAAGCAAAAAAGTGTGTGAATTGCTGAAAATGATGCAAATCATGTTAACAAAAAGATATCGATAAAATAGTAGATATGTTTATTTGATGTCGTGGAAGAGATTAGCTTTTTTAATGAAAATTTGTGAAATGCTTAAATGCTTACTCTGAAAATGCTTACTATTTAACATTATTTCAATGACGTTACATTTTAATCATTTTCTGACTGATTTTAGAGGCTCACGTGTTAGAGCATACTCCGTATTTGGGCGTTATTATTTTTCGGGCAAAAAAATTTCAGCCCCCCCCCTACCTTAACTCACCCTGTACGCCTATGCTTGTAGAATAATTATTTTTTACTTAATCTGGTAAATGTTCACCCAATCATTAACGTTGTAGCTTTTTTATTAATCGTTTTAGTTTTACCTCATTTTGTTTTGTTTGTTACGCTTCCACTGAAGTCTCTTTTTGGGTTTGTTCCACTGCTCGTTCCCAGACCCTAACCCTAGTAACATAATAAGAGTAATGGCGGATGACAAGAGCAAAGAGGTGAAAGGCCTTAGCGAAATTCGAACATTAAATGCTGGCCACGAGGGCCCTGTCAGAGGAGTACGTTTTAACTGTGATGGAAACTATTGCATTACGTGTGGAAGTGACAAGACACTAAGGCTGTGCAATCCACACAAAGGAACTTTGTTGAAGACGTACATGGGACATGGGTACGAAGTCTTAGATGCGGTTGCAGCCTACGAAAACGACAAGATTGCATCATGTGGGGCTGACAAGATGGTTATTTTATGGGATGTTTCTACTGGAAAAAGTATTAGAAAGTTTAGAGGTCACCAAAGTGTATGTTGAAAATGGAAATGATGGTTTCGTTAAACATGTTTTCAAATGTTAATCAACATGTAATCATAGACATAGTACCCAGTGGAAGGATTTTTAAGATTCAATAAAAGTGCCTTTTTGCAAAAAATAGCATTATTTCAAGAAAAGGTGCTATTTATGCATTGTGAAATTGAGTTTTTCTAAGATGAGAAGCCTGGTTTTGCTGAATAATCTAATTCAACGAAATCAAGATACAGTACAAGAATACTATCAGCTGATTCCTAAAGATATGCATGCATTTGTTGTTTTGCTTTTTAGAGAGTTAATTGTGTCAAGGCAAATCAACCAGATTTTTCAGTACTTATATCTGGTTCATATGATGCAACAATTAGATGCTGGGACACAAGATCAAGAAGTCAAGACCCCTTGCAGACATTAGATGAAGCAAAAGATAGTGTTTCTTCTGTTCAAGTATTTGAACATTCACTTCTTTCTGGGTTTGTTTGGTTTTCATTGCTTTAAATCATTCTTAATTAATAAAAAGTTAATGTGAAATATTTGATAGGATTCTTTTTAGAAAGAATACAAATGATACAACTATTCTCAGAGACCTATGTGTTTGAATCTTAGAGATCTGCATATTTATGTGCTGAGAGGGAGTGATAACTATTCATAAGATAACTGAGTATGAACTACTAGTCTTGTTACACCACATTGTTATTAATGCCAAAGCTAGATACCTTGATTTATCTTAAGCTTAGTATATTTTTCAAATTCAACTGAATAAAATAACTTAAGTGGAAAGTATTTATGTTGTTTTATTTGTTTCTTGGTCTTGAAAAGAAACAAGCAAATATCTGATAAAAAAGATGAAGGTTAATTAAACTCAATGGGAAAGGAATCATTGTACATCAATGTTTGTGGGTGCAGTTAAATGTGTATCCCAGTCAAGAAACCTACTGAAAGTGTTCCAAGCTACATCTAAGAAGCATGTCTTGAAACAGCTTCTTGTTTTATAAAAAAATATACATCATCTGTGATGGTATTTATTTTGACAGTATATAATACTGTATAGCCTTTGAAGAAGATATTTGGTGCCACTTTGTATAATATTTTCTCTTTATTCAACAGATCTGTAGATGGTTTTGTGAGGGAATATGATATGCGTCTTGGTAAAATGACAGAGGATTGTATGGGGGATCCTGTTACAAATGTTTCCTTTACCAATGATGGCCAGTGTATTCTCTCTGCTTCATTGAATAGTACAGTGCATCTTATAGACCGCTTCTCAGGAGAACTATTAAACAGGTAATTCTACCTTCACCCACATGTATAGGGTAAAGGTTTTGTCAAGGATTTGTACCCTTTGGCAAGTTCTCCTTTTTGAGGAAAATAATTTTGTGGTCTCTTATAAACTAGCAAACAGTCTTTGATTGTATGCTTCAAAATTAATTTTTTTAAAATTGCAAGACTATTGAAGCCTGCTGATACCAGATTGTTACATAGTACTCAATGCCAAAAAGTTAGAGCGGGCCTTGCTTGTGTGTGCAAAACAGGATGGCTCTACAATGAAACCCCAATTTCACCAATTAGAATTGAGCAGTGCTTGGGTTGGGAGAAACTCAAAGAACTCTGCAATTTTTTTCCACACCAAAGCAATCATAAAATCAAGACAAGGCATGAAATTATTCATTTCAAGTTAGATGAAATAATGTCAATATGCAGCCGGCTGTAACTGGTCTAAGTTTAAGCATGCAAAGCATGTTATACAGGCCCGTCAGAACTGGGGGGCTGTAGCCCCCTCCCCCCCAATGATAGCCAAACTGTAGTATGTTTCCTTTATAACAGTGGAATGAATGGGAAGGAAAACAATGGGCAGCCCCCCAATATGAATTTTGTTCCATATGAATATGAATTATGAATTCTGTAGCTAGACCAATTTTTCGGAAAACATGCAATTTGACTGATGATTGAAATTGAAAATTTCCGTTTAATGTTAATCCACTAGATTTCATAATGAATATATGGGCCCCATATTAACTTATGATTTTTTCATTTCAGTTTTAAAGGGCATCAAAATTCAAAATACAAAATTGACTGTTGTCTTTCACATGATGACAAGTATGTTATATGTGGTTCTGAGGAAGGATCAATTTACATATGGGACTTAATTGAGGCTAATGTTGTTCAGAAAATAGAAAATGGACACAGTAGTGTTGTATATTCACTGTCAGTACATCCTAACAAAATGTGTGTATTATCAGCTGGAAGTGAAGCTGTGAAGCTATGGGATAACAAAGATGAATACAAAGACCTGCTTCAGACTAGTAATTTACAATAATGCCTTTGAGATTCATAATCAGATAAAAGAAAAATGTTATATTATAATGTAAATACTAAATAAACGATGATAGCTCATTTTAATATTTTATATAATCAGAACATTGAGTATCAACGAATACTTATTTATTATACTTTGTTAAGAACTTGAAACTTGATGTTTTTATCAGCTTTTCTGCATTGTTAGTAATAGGAAAAAATTCAGCCGCAAAATAAAAGAATCCTATTTTTATGTGTTGCTTATTGCAGAATGTATAGTACTGTTCAAAAAAACTTTGTGAAAATAATATGAAACTCATTACATAAGCCCAGTTAATAGTTGATGCGTAATTTCATACCTGGTCACAAGAATTTTGGCAGGCCAGTTGTAAATTGCTCTCCTTACTTGTGTCTTACATCATTTGTGAAAAAGCTTTGAAATCATATGTAAACAGCACACAAGTTAGAAAGAAAACATTCAAGACAATCGAGGGTTTGGTAACAAAACAAGGATTGTGTATTAAAGTAGTTTCTGTAGCCAAATACAATGAATAAAAAATGAATAACCTGTTCTTCATTACAATAGATCCCATTCTGAAGATAAATGATATTGTGTTTGTTGTATCCTTGGTATTCTTCTTTATTTTAATTGTGTGCTTTGAGATACATTCTTGCATTTTCATCTGCAAGTTATTTTTAGGTGTGAAGATATGATATGTTCACTGGTTTTAATAAAGAAACTAAATTACACCACCCTAATGAGAGACAGGAAACATTGAGCCAGTGCTGGGTGGTGCAATTGTGAATTGGTTTATGGTCTTTAAAAGAAGTCAATGAGTGGGGAAGTTTCTTGATGAAAATATATGGGTCTCAAAAACAATTACGCCTTGAAAAGCCAGTTTAGCAATGTTGCAAGAAACATGTTACTCATCATAACACTTCATAGTTGAGAATGGCACATGAAAAACCAAGGCAGATGGCTAACTTGGAAATAAATGGAGAGACAGGTGCTTAATTACATATCAGGAATGCCGGGGCTGAGGCATATGCAGGTAATTGACTGTTTCCAACAGACAGGTATGTTTCCTACAGGAGGATGAATTTGTTAACGCACAAAAAATTGTGTATTCTTAAAAGCCTAAAAATTTGAAATTCAGGAGAAGATTTGAATACGCAATTAAAAAAGTTGATTCTAATGTCCAGCTCACACAAAATTAAGGATTCTTTTTTTACAAAATAGAGACTTTAGCAAGCAAAATTATACTGTGGTATAGTACTTGTATTCTTATTAAGAATCTGAAATATATTGGAGTATTACTGTATGGATAAGTATTTCGGAAAGACTCTGATACATGAAAAACCTAGTTGTGATATCTTACTACTTGTTCAGCTGTAATTAAGGATAGTGGAATATGGAAGACTTAAACAAACTTAATATACTACTTAATCATGTTTAACTGAATTTGGTAGTGGCCTCATATTTACATATTCCTGTTTATAATCCTCCATCATCTGTGCATATTCTTTTAACATAAGATCTCTGCAGCTATTTGTCAGTTTTGTAACATCATCTTTTGTCATTCCAGTGGTCTCAATTGGTTGTAATACTTTAACCCGCAGTATTCCTTTAAAAAACAATGCTACCTTAAAATGACAAGAGTAAACAATTCTTAGAAGAAGTAACTAGGTTTCCTGTTCTAAGGGACAAGATCATTGTTCCAGACCACACAGATAGCCAATAAAAGCTCATAACCAGTCAAGCTAGACTGTGGATTTCATTACAGAATGATTGTCTGGTTTGCCATAGATACTTCTCTGCATAAATTGTGTACAGAAATGTACTTATTTGCAACATACCTGAGTTAAAAATTTTGTTTGGTATATCTATGAAATTACGGCAGTTTCCAACAACAACTGGTACAACTGGAATCTAAAATGAGAAATTGCCTAATCACTGAATAAACCACAACATAATAGATTAAAAGGGAAAGCTTTTTTGGCTGTTGAGCAATCAGTATGCTTCATGCAGTATAATATGAGGCTGGTTTTGAAAATACAGTTGCAAACACTGTTGGTTGCACAAGAACCTTTAAAACAGTGACAAAAGAAGCCTTATAGATTTTTCAAATAAAAACAATACACATTTAGAGGACAAATCTAAAATGCAAAATAGAAATTGATGGAATTTAAATCAAACAAAGTAGACAAATTTGAGTATCTAGGGAGCTTAATAACATGAAAACAAATCAGATCAAGAAAAAACTGAAGAAGTGGGATCGCGAAAAAGCATTTAAATCTATGTCCAATGTTCTCACTGCCAGACATATTAACAATCAAACTAAACTTAGACTTATATATTGCTATATATGGAGTACAATAAAATATTGATGTGAGACATGGACAATAAGATAAGTGATGAGAAAAGCAACTTGCGGTGACAGAAATGTGGTTTTAATGGAAGACAGTGAAGATATCCTTGACAAAGAAAATGACAAATGAAGATGCATTGAGAAGGGCCCAGACTGAAAGACAATTAATGAAGCAAAAACTCCAGGGACAATGTAGTTTATTAAGTCATGTATAAAGGAAAAAAGCATAGAATATGATATGGTAACTAGGGAAGAAGAATAAAAAAGAGATAGAGAGATAAAGACATATCTCTTGGCTGAATAAGCAAATGTTTAGACAGCAAAGGCAGGACGTTATCCAACTGGTAAAAAACAATGCTGTGACATGCCAATGTCAAATCTGACAAGCTCAGGGGAGTCACATAAACTATTATTCTCCGGGGAGGTCCATCTGCAGTTATCACCTAGAATTCACCTAAAAGTAAGATTTAAAGATATGAGGAATGATGTTAATAAAAGGTCGTGCAACTTAGGAAAACGCACCTGTGCTTCTATTGCAAGATGGAATCCACCTTTTTTAAATGGAAGCATGCTATCATTCTGACATCTAGTCCCTTCTGGAAAAATCCATACATTTGCCTGTATTTAATTAAAATAACTGGTTAAAATTTTTGAGAAAAGAGAAGCACAAGGTTAAAGCCAAAATGTTGCAAAAAACAAAAGCAAATGTAGGAATTGACTACTTTTTTGCATTAACAAAAAAGAGCTCAGCACTCTGAGCTCCCTAGCACTACAACCTTTGAGAAGTGCATTGAATATTTCAAAGGCAATTTTTGTGACAAAAAGTTTATATTTCTTCTATTTCCAGTGCAAAATCTCAACATTGCATCTAAATATTTCTGCCACAAACTTCTAAAAAGTTGCAAAGATTTAGCTATTAACAGAAGCTCAATAAGTGATAAAATTTTTTTACTAGCCCTGAATTACAAAACCTGAAATAAACTCCAAAATCAACCAGGAAGCCTACATGGTATCATTCTTTGCAGGGCTTTCACCTTCAGAAATTAATGTGCGCTGCCAAAAACTCGCGTGATAAGAGTGGGGTGTGGGAATCAAATTTATTTTTTAACACAAAGCAAAAAAATTTTTCTATTGAATCATTGAATGTGACAAAACTTTCAATAGATGAATTGAATGCTACAGATTGTGTAGTTGTGTTCATGTTTCCCTCGGGAGTAATTGTTAAGGGTACTGTTCAGCATAGAGATGTTTCATCTTCAAATGTTATCAACTGAAAACAGGGTTGTTTGAAGATGAAGATGGAACAGCGAAAACGAAGTCATTGGAGAATGGAGTCATTTAAAAACGAATTGTTTGAATGAGAGAATCGAAAACAGAGTCATTTAAAAATGAATTCATTCATCTTCAGTTTCAAGATGAGCTCGAACAAAGGATATGAAAAAAGAAAAAAACAGAGTAATAGGAAAACTTTTGTTTTGGCCAAAACGGTGTGGGCCAAAGCAAATATTTATTATTATTATTATTAACTCTTTATTTACAATGTTGGCATAAAAAAGGTATCAAATAGTGTTTCTTAAGTGGATTGACCTATCAGCATCCAGTAATTGTGCTCTTCAAGAGAAATATTTATCACTGGGTGCCCGAATAATGGCTTTCGAAGATAGCCTCGGGCGCATGCCTGCACGCTAGCGTGCTAATGCGCGTCCCCCATGGAAAGCCCTGCTTTGGCAAGTTTCTTGCAGATGCTGATTTCTTGCAAATGGCAAGTTTCTTTAATCAGAAATACTGATTAAAAACATTGTACCTAACAAGCTTACATAATCAACATTTTAGTTAATCTGGAAAACAAAATGAAAACCTTTTTCTTCTTTAAATCTGCAACCAGCTTTTTCATGACATTAATTGCACTAGATGAGCTTCTTTCAATGAAGATAGTCCCAGCGAGCCAAGCAGCCCATCCAAAAAGTGGAACATACAAAAGAGATTTCTTTGCAAGTGTTGCAGTTGGTCTTGGTGCATCCTGTCAGATTAAATTGGTGAGTAAATGTTTTATATTACATAACATTTACATGTACATATAAAACACAAATGTAACATCATACCAAATAAATGATCTCCTTTCTAACAAATGACACAATAATCTGTAGGTAGCCTAACAGCACTTTGTTGTATAGTATGGTCAGATCTCTGATGCAACACAGAGGTCTTTGAACTGGTAGCAAATTGATATTGTCAGGCACAGATTACAATCAAATAATTTACTTGCATTGTCATCACTACCTTATCAATGTTCAACTCTACCTAAAGACTTGTGCACAACCTGGTCTTCTAGAGTTCTGATGCTTAAGCAATAAAAGTATTTTCCTCTACATAACATCACCTGTTGGGGGAAAGGAATTTTTGTTCTCATAAAAGAGAGAGGAACAGCCTTCAATACTGCTAATCTTTCGAAATCATGGAAAAGGGAAATGATATGCCCCCTCCTCGTGCCATTGTAAAAAGGCTATGATTTAGTGGTAAATTTCAGGCACACAAGGTCCATGAAGCTGTAGCTTTTTGCTGAAGTATGAAATATTCAGATTGTGGCATCAGAGATAATAGTGGAAAAACCAACATTAAAATTTTGTCAATTTGTCTAGAGCACTGGTCCACCCCTACCCCAAAATTTGCTCTGGTGTCCCTGTATTTTGATAGATTGAAACAAAAAAGAATCTGGAACATAAAATAAAAACCTTTGCTATAACAAGACAATCCAAAGATGACTGGTGATTGCACATCATAACAGCTGGCGCATCAAAAGAACACAAGTTCTCTTGCCCTCTGTCACAATTGTTATCCCTAAGAGCCACCAAACCATCCGAGATATGTGATAAAGAAACTTCCCAACTACCAGATTGTCAGCATTTCCTGGTCTCAGCAGGCAAGGGAATAACGAAACACTAAATATAAACACAATATACAAATGGAATAGCGCATACTTGATCACGAATTTACAAGAAGGAATCAGCCGGCATAAAGCAAAGAGGGTGACAACTGCAATCAAAATGTACTGCATGGCCGCTAGTAGCTGTGCGATTCGACAAAGCACAATGGAAATTTACTAACAACAAGTTTGGGCAGTTGGCAGAAAATATTTCTTCCACTTTGTTATCCGTTGAATATCAAATTGTTACATTTTTCTTCGTCGTCCGATTGAGCCACTCACTTGTCTTCTCCAATCGTTTGATGGTTCATTTTAAACTGAGGCTTGTCTTAACGAGAACGAGGCTATATCAAAAGCGCTCCAAGGCATGTGCAAAAAATAGCCTGGAAAACCATCTACTGTTATTAATTAACAAAGTAATGGACAAGAGCTTGCAGAATTTTCTTGACAGCCATACTGGATTTCGACTGAAAAATGACAAGACAAGAGTAAGCTAAAAATTTTCTCAAAAATGCCGTGAAATTTCAGGGTTTCTTAATTCGATATGTGTGTCTTCCATAATATCGAGAGGGGGCAATCATGCCAAGCTTCTTTAAATGTAGTTTAAGCAGGGGCGGATCCAGAAGGGTTTGAAGGGTGCTCGAGCATTGATTTGATTTTTTATTCAGGGTAAAGGGGTGTGAAGGGTGCTCAAGCATTGATTTATATTCAGGGTAAAGCTTGCTGCCTGAGCCCTTGTTGTTCCTTTTTTATTCATTTCAAAAATTACATACAAAACATCTTTAAAACTTACCTTTCTATTCTTGACAGAGATGTTCCTTTTGGTTTCCTTTTTATTCCTATGCCAAAGTGATTTACACTATATATTAAATTGAATTTGATTGAACAAATCATCAAAAAATGGACAGTATAAACCCCAAAATTGGATGTATTAATAGCTGTTTGGACGTGTTCAGATCTTGTCTAACCTTTCTCTATTGTATTCTTTAATTCTCCTTTGAACCTATTTTCTTTAACGATGCGTACTCCACTTCAAGGGCTTCACTCCACCTGCCACGTTTTTTTTTATCAAGCTGCTTTCTGAAATTTATATAAATGAAATTCAAAGAGTCAAAAAAATAAATTTTGTTTTGGAAATTTCTGGGCTTGGGCCTTTGGCCACTGCAAGCCACCATATCATATTTGACTACAGTTTCCAAACGTTTGTACCTCAAGTGTATATAAGAGAGGGAGAGCTGCAAATTGCATTCAATTGGTATAAAATGCTGAAGCCACAGTTCCAAGTTCTCATCAAAGTGTAGCAAAAAATTACTAAATTAAATTAAGGCATCCAGGCTTTTTAGTTCATAGAAGACTTTCATTTTATTATGGCCTATGAGCAGGGGTACAGAGTTTGTGCATAGCAACATCCTTAGTTATGAAGCCTTCTATTAGAGCACTCCTCAGAATAATTTCTAGATCCGCCCCTGTTAAGCCTAAGTACCTTTCAGCTTTAACTTGTTTAAACTCAGTTTTCTACAATTTAAACATGTTGGATCCATGCAAAAATTTTTCTGACAGTTAGATTATTGGAGGGGTTCAGAATTTAATGATATGAAGTGACCTCCTGCCCTACAGTTTTCTAATATTTTCATTGCTTACCCACTCTCACTGCAACCTCTAGCAAAAAGAGCATGATAGTATTAGTGTGGTGTTATTCTAGGTCCAGGAGCAAAGCAAGGAACTGCAAAGAATAACATAAATGTTCAACATTAGCTTTTCTAGTAGAAAGTGCAACAATAAAAAACCATATATTGTTTAAAAATGTATTTTACTTTCAGAAAATCCTTAGAAGGCAGAGAAATAGCCAAATTGATGTTCCCAGGCAAATAACTGATGAAACAATTTGAAACAATTAATCCACATTGAAACAATTTACTTTGAAAGTTTTGTGCATATTAAAATGTCCATAATTTCTTTGCTAAAGCCGAATAGCAGGTACCAACCCCCCCCTCTCAGTCCAGTGCATTAGTAGGTTAATAAGTAGGCTTTAAAGAATTTAACTTGGAAGCGTCTAATGTCAAGCTTCAAACATCACCTGAAAATCTCTAGCGATCTTTTTCTCATCAATTACCAGATTGAACAAATTAATTCTACTTGGACCCCCTTGACTCTATAGCAACAAATTTCATTTCTCCAATGAAAACCTTTTCTTCAAGACAAGTTTTCAAGCTCAAAACACTTTGTACAAAGCAAAACACTACACACAAAATGGATTAAACTATGCCCAATGGTGCTAAGTTTTGGAGAAAGGTGATGTTAAAAAGAAGTTTTGAGTCCCGATACTTGTTTTTTTAAAGTTGACTGTGGCATGTGCAATTAATGCTACAATCTAGATCTGCTCCTGATCTGTCCCCATGGTTTCAATCTATGATTCCAGATCAAAGCACCTTGCTAGTATCTTTCACGTTTTCTTGAGTATCATCATCATCAAATTTTCCCTCCAATCCAATTTTTACCTTGTAGAAAAGCATAGATGTAGATTTTTCAATAAAGTAACAGTTCACTTCATATCATTAAGTAATATATAATTTGACAATGAAGCTATAAAAAACAACTGAAAAACAGAGAATCCCATAATGGGTCTTTTTCCATTTCCATTTAATTTTGTTGACCACTTTTTAACATCCTGGGTTCCCCTGATACGGAAACATTTTAACTCCCTCTGTTCCTTTCTGTGAAAATGTCTATTGATATTTCTCCTTGTAGTGATAGTGACACATGGGTTAAAGTTTGTTATAACTTTTTTGGCATATTGCTATCGCCAAATTTAAACTCATAAGAAAGTAGTTGTTTATAAATTAAAATGCTTCATTTTCAGGTTGTTTGTAGCATCACTGGTCATGAACTGCCATGCAATTTGAATGCCTTGGAATGCTATGTCAACAGTAAGAAGTACAAACAATTCACAAAAAATGGTACTTGTGACCTGTCAAAAGTTGAAGAATTCAAAGAGTACTTGATACCTAGTAAAAAAGGACAGTAAGTGAATAATTCAGATATTTTGTCAGGATACTGAAATTCGAAGTGATTGAATAAAGAGTTTTATTCAGTTTTGCATTTATTCAGTTTTTATTTAGAAATTGTTGAGAGAGGTCTTCATTTTAGTTAGTATATCCCATCCTGTACAAGCACCATGGAGCAGGTATATCCCATCCCATACAGGCACCTTTATTTGCAAAAAATCTATAATATTAGGAAGCAAGCCACCTGTAAAGCCTCTTTTTTCGGTTTTAGCCCTCCCCCTCCTGCCCCCTTTTTTCTAGACCCCTTACTTTTCTCAAAGCTCCACAGTGCCTGCCATATGGATTTCCCCTTTTGCTAGATAAATATTTCTTTTGGTTGTGGTTTCTATTAAAGTGAATTGACAAAGTTTTAAGATTAGATTTTGTTGTCAATTGTTTTGGCTTTTGAGTGATCCTGTTATTTAGGATCAGAACCAACCTGCGGTAACTAAAATGGAATTTGAAATTTAACTGGTATTGTATTTTTCAAAGAAACAAGCTGTTCTGCTTGATTACCAAGAAGGAGATAAACAACATACCATCCCATATAGAGAATCATGTAACTGGACGAAAGTTTCAAAGAGATCTGAAAATATGTAAGTTGCTAAGTTTTATTTCATTTTTTCTGCTTTTCTAATTTCTTTGTATAATCAGCCAGAGTAGTACAAGCAATTTTCAGTTAAAGATTAACAAAATGCTCTTGTCACATAACAGTCAGCTTAAATCACTTCTATAGTTTTATCAATTTTAGAAATTCTAATTTTCCCATCAAAAAATCAAATTTTGTGTCCTTTCTATGCAAAAAATCTAGCTTGATAGTTCTTTTGGCGTATTATGGTGATATCATTTTCTTTGACTAGTAGAATGACTGTTTTTCTACCTGATGGACGTTTGCAGTGGACTGAAAATTTTATTGAAAAAAAAGTAATGCAAATTTTTCTAACATTTTAATGAAAGTGTAGGAAATACTCAGGTTGTTGGTAATTGGTTTTGGAATTAGCAGGTGGCTGCAACAACAGCAGGGTTTGGATTCAGGTCACTTTAATATACTCTTTATTCCTTTACTTTTCCTGGGGTTGTTTATAGAATTCAACCTTTTTAATCCAGCTTCTGTTAGGCTGTGACATTTATGAAAGGGTTTGTTCATTTTAATCTTCCTTTTTCTTTTTAGATAAGAAAAAACTTGAAGGTGTAGAGGAGTCCAGTGATCAGGGACAAAGTCGATCAAAATTTTATAATGAAGAAAAACCGCCTACTGTCGCCGAAGAAGAAGAAGAGTCAGATGATGCAATGATGATGGAAGAAAGAATCGAGAAGCAAGATGAAGAATTCCTTGGGGGTATTTGGGTCCCAAAGGGTAAGATCACGGAAGACCAAGTTGCTAGTTGTGAAGAATCAATGGATATGGATATGAAAGAAGAGTGCACAAAAGATGATAAGCAAAATAAAAAAGTAGCAAAAACAGAAAAAAATAAACTAAAAAGAAAATTCAAGCAGACAAAGAGAGAAAAACTAGTCAAGACAATGAATCAAAAGAAGAAGAAATAGTCCCTCAATTGTCTCTAGATTTTTTCTATGTTCACAATGGTATTTGAGCTGTTAAACATATTTTTTCAATTATCATGGTATTGATAAAGATATAGTATGGCTACTAATATATGTCAGCTAGAATGCAGCTTATCTTAGTTTTCTCAACATGTTGGGCTTTTTCTAGGACATGGGGTTCATCCAAATTTGACCCTTGATTGCCAATCATTGCCCAATTAATATACAAGTTCTGTTTTGTGCAAGATTAAGGGATTATATTTGCGTCTTTAAGGTGAAAAGAGAAACATGATTCTGGGAAAGATAGTATTACTGTGAAGTTACAAGATTTTGCAAAATGTTTTAACAAAGATGTAACAGTTTTTCCTAAACATTCTTATATTGCCTCACTGTTGTTTACTGGTTAATCCTAATCTAATAAAAAGAAGAAAAAGAAATGCGGAAGACTTGTTAGGCCATATATTGTGAGTTAAGGGTTGAGCGAAAACTTCCAGTAAGCGAGAGTGAAGGGTTTGCCGCCGAGGTAGGGCTACCTCAAGCAGCTCTGCTGAGCCCAATCTTTTTTGATATCGTCATTATAGATCAGCTCACCAAGCAAGGAAGGGAAGTACCTTGGTGGGCGGCGATTCGTGAGATTGGTGCAAGAGCTCAAGTGAAGTGTCTGAAGAACTTCCGGAGAAGTAGAGGAGCGCCATTGAAGACGTGGTTAAATTTCAGTCTGCGGAAGACTAGAGGACTTATCTGTGGTTTGGAGGCTGTAGCTCTTGATGTAACAAAGAGGCCAGAGAGAAAGCTTGAGATAGTAGAAATAATAATAATTAAGTGGGTGACGGGGATAACGAAATTGGACAGAAAAAGGAATGAGATGGTGAGGAAGACATTTAAGTAGGAAATATCTAAAAGAAGCTCGAAGTGTGAAGACTTTGATTGTTTGGCCACGTAAAAAGGAAAGATGAGGAACTGGGAGAAAATTGAAGAGTGGAGCGTTTTAATTGAAATCAAGGAAGACCAAAGAGGGAATGTATGGATTGCGTATGGAAAGAAATATTGAACTGGAGACACATGTCTTGAATGATGAATTGCCTTTGTCATTGTCATTTAGCAAAAAATATCGTTATGCAGCACAAGATACTTGACATCGTATGCAGCTGTATTTTATGTGCTAATAAGAATTGCAAATGCTCGATACAAAATTAATAGGAGAATAAAACTCGTAACAATTAGGAAAATTGTTACACAAATGTATATCCAGTGGGCCGTACAACTTAACATATATTTGATACATCTATCTTAGCTTTGGATTATCCTTAATTTTTTAAAATACGTCCAACTACAGTGGAATCCCAATCTAACGAACTCTGAATGAAGGGAACCAAGTTCGTTGTATCAAGAGTTCGTTAAACCCGGAGAAAACTTTTCCGTTCTTTTCTCAGTTCATGCTTTAAAACCTTCAATTAGCTTGTTTAGGCTATCTCCAACTACCCATCATATTTTACTCCAAAAAACCAAGCTGAATTCAAATATTTCTAATATTTCTAATTGCACATTAATATCTCTATGTTCCTCTTATGATTTAGGACCAAGTGGTTGGCAAAAATGTTATCACTTCACTTTAAGTAGGCGGCTGAATGATGTCTTCGATTACTTCACATTGTTAGTTGTCCTTTTCTTTTCGCATTCAATTTTGGTCTCCCAATAGAATTTTATCGTTGCTCATAAAGGTATTCGTTAATTTCAATGTACTCATTCGCAGTAATTTCTGACGCAATCAAACTTTCATCTCGTGCACTAAGTCTATTGGAGCTGTCTAGTTTCCATACTGCTCGACCTGATGACGTAATGATTTTACCCTAAACCTAACCCTAAACCTAAACCTAACCCTAAAACTAACCCTTACCCTTTTCTTGAAATAATAAATCGTGCTAATTTATGACTATTAATCATACTTATTTATAACTATCAGGTCGAGCAGTATGGAAACTAGACAATTCCGAGTCTATCAGCCAGTGGTTGAAATGTATCACCGGTATGTTTTGCCGATTACAAAAATGATTCCCCCCGCCAAAATGATAAATTAACACCGAAAACAAAAAAACAACAATAAAAGATAAAAATTTATGAAAAGTTCCTTATATCGAGGGTAATTATGATGAAGGGACCTAAAAATTGGTTCATAATAACGAGAGTTCGTGATATCCGGGGCTCGTTATACCGAAAAAATTTGTAAGGAAATTGTTAGTCAGAATCCAAGGGACTAGACATTTAGTTCGTTATACCGAGATTTCGCTGCATTAGTATTCACGTTTGCCACCAACCGTATTTACTAGATTATAAGCCTACCTCGTTTATAAGCCGACCTCGTTTATAAGCCGCCCTCGTCTATAAGCCGCCCTTGACTGTAATCCGCAGCAAAACTTGCCCAAATATAATTAAAAGCGGAGAATTGTATTCGAGAAAAACATAGTACTTGAAAGTTTATTCAAAGAATTTCATGTTAATAATTCATAAAGAAGTAGCCAGTAGAGAATAATTAGTACAAAAACTAACATAAAACTTGTTTTTACCTTGCGAAAGGATATTCCAGATCATATTAAATACCCAAGCTATAGAACTTTCCTTAAGGAGTAGGTTGTTTCGAGCTGAAAGAGTGAAAAGAGAAACCCCAATCCCTATCAGATTATATAATAGTATTTTTATGACACTAAATACCTAAGCTATTTTCAAAGAAAGTTAAAACACATTGGACTATAAAATTTTAGCTACAGTCCGTATGTGTTCAATAGAAACACACGATGTGTTTGTCTTCAAGTTTCCCCTGATGTCTTTTTGCACCTTTTTTGCTGTTTTAAAAAGCAGCTACACAATTTGCATGTTGAAAATGTTCTAATCATCAGCAAATATTTCGTTCTTACAGACGTATATAAATTTCATTAATCATTTGATTCTTCATAATATGCTCCTCAATAACATCAGTACTGTCGTTATCTGTATCGAGAGCTTTATGTTTGAGCAAATAGAGAATCCGATACATTTTTCATTTATCTGTTTTTGAAGGGAGTGTGTCCAAAAATTTATAGTACGATCGCTAAAACTAATGATGAAATGCAGGCATGAACTCAACTGTTCTGTGATTTGATTGTTTTAAACCAAGGTTCTTGTATGTCATGGCTTGGACTGGGTTACACCCCTTTGATCGTTACCAAAGAATATCTGTATTGTTACATCAAAGAATGCTTCCTGTACAGAAAAGACTGCTGTTTCCAACACGGACACGACGTCAACATACATAGAAAATGTGTCTGTTCAAAACAGACCTGGAACCAACAACAATATACATATTTTCTTATTAGGTAAGTGGAGCGTTTAGTTTTGTCACCGTTGCTATCGTTGGTCCTCTCATACCCTGGGTAACAGAGCCACAAAATCTCTATCGCAGAAATTGAATATAAAAGCGGAGGGGCGTCTAGCAGAGCAAAACTTATCCTTCTTCTCAGGTAGACGCTCCTCCTCGTCGTCCCATTTTTCTATTACCGTGCTCGGATTTATGTAGCTCTGGTACCCTGGGTAGCGTTCTAGTAGCGTACCCTGGGTAACTGAATAGAGAAGCGGAGGGGCGTCTAGCAGAGCAAAACTTATCCTTCTTCTCAGGTAGAGGCTCCTCCTCGTCGTTCCTTTTTTCTATTACCGTGCTCGGATTTATGTAGCTCTGGTACCCTGGGTAGCGTTCTAGTAGAATACCCTGGGTAACTGAATAGAGAAGCGGAGGGGCGTCTGGCAGAGCAAAACTTATCCTTCTTCTCAGGTAGACGCTCCTCCTCGTCGTCCCTTTTTCTATTACCGTGCTCGGATTTATGTAGCTCTGGTACCCTGGGTAGCGTTCTAGTAGCGTACCCTGGGTAACTGAATAGAGAAGCGGAGGGGCGTCTAGCAAAGCAAAACTTATCCTTCTTCTCAGGTAGACGCTCCTCCTCGTCGTCCCATTTTTCTATTACCATGCTCGGATTTATGTAGCTCTGGTACCCTGGGTAGTGTTCTTATTATCACCTTTAACATTGCATGGTTTTTATAGGATATACGATTATTGATTGTCTTTTCCATCCCTTTATCTTAAGTCGGTGTGTACAAAGTAGGTACAAAAGGCTTAATTAAACCAAATTACTAAAGTAACAGTATAACAAGCTCCAATGATTAACTTACAGTAAAATCTTGCATATAAGAACCTGGTTTTTTTCAATTAGCCTAAACAGGTTTTAATATGAATTGTACTCAAACTGAATTTAGCTATCAAGGTTCTTAAGACAGGTTCTTATATTTTTGTAGCAAAATCATGATTTTACTCAAACTAGCTCATAGCAAAATCTCTGAAATGTCATTTAAAAGACAAGGTCTTTATGTGGAAAACTTGAAATAAATAAAAAATTAAAATGTTGTACTTTGCAAATGCTGAATATTAAGAAAATTTATTTTAATGATGGAAACAATAGATACAGTATTGTACTTTGGCTTAAAAAAATTGTTTTGCCAAGTTGATTTTAGATATAAGCAAATAATGATACTTTATTCAACAGTTTTCACCTGGAAACTGTTACAGCAGCTCCACTGGTAAGCACCCAGGAGGCCTAATTTTGAAATTTTAGCCTAGGTCCTTATACGTGGGTTTTTCTATACTATATTATAATTATCCAACGAATCATATATTACTAATAACCTGTCTGCACAGGTCGCAGAAGCATTTAAATGCAATAAAGCATTAATATAACGCTTATTCTTTATTTATTTTATCATTATTATATTGATATCAACCAAAACATTATGTCGTAATTCTTGCTTAGATAGTAGGTTTTTCGTAGATTGGGTATTGATTTTATAGAAGTACAGTGGGGTATGAATACTACAAACTGTCAGGGATGCACAGTGGTTCCATCTGACGCTGTCCCCTTTCTTGCTTAAGTAACCATCCATCTTTCCCCATTCAATAACCAAATACGGCGTAATCAATATCCTTGTAGACATTTTCTATAAATTTG
The DNA here is from genome assembly GCF_013076305.1 of Rhopilema esculentum. The sequence continues at coordinate 8,125,196 of NW_027020025.1, forward strand.
CTCTTTGGATTGAAGTTTTTATAAATCTTTGTGGTTTGTGGTTTGTGCTTCGGTGAAAATGAAAAAAAACTGAACATATGCTGATTGTGTACATCTTACATCTTTATAAAACTGAAATGAAATTGCATTTTTTGGCAAAATTGTCAAAAATTGTGTGGGATGGGAAACGGAATTGGAATCAAAAACATGTGTAGTTTTTTATTTAGCTGTGAACAAATAAATACGACAATTTTTGACGATTAGCTAACTCTTCTCGTTACGAAGACGATGAGTTAACTCAGATAGGTATTTTGAGGGACCCGTTTCTCATCATGTAAGCAATATCGTTATTCGTCATTACACCTCATGTAAAACTACTTTTAAATCCCTGTGACTTGTGACAAGAAAATTCCATCATACTTTTTATCCTATTCTGTGATGCAGCAATAGTTTTACTGATTCTCTCTTGGAGAAGCATTGTGAAACAAGAATATTAAAGAACAGAGCCTTAGAATGGAAGCTTGCTTACAACTAGAAGTCGGAAAGAAAATGTTTCTGTCGAAAATCAATTTTCAGTCAGATAAAGCCATCCAAAAAAGCATACATCGCCGTTGTTCAACAGACTGTTTGGTTTTCCTTTTAGCTTTTAGCTGGACACTTGTTGGGGAGACGAGCAAGAGAAAGTTTTTTAAAAAGTGAGGCAACCCTCCGTCATGGAGTCAAAGAGCATGCGCACAGAACGAAGTTATTATTACGCATGCTCTCTGAATCCAGGACGGAGGGCTGCCTCACTCATTTGAAAATTTTCGCTCGCTCGTCTCCCCAACAAACACGTCAACAACCTAAAGTGGCTGCCTGAGCCATTCATCATTAAACTTAAAATCAGGTGTTTAAAAATTTACTCTCTTACATCACGTTTGACAAAAGCAAAGGGTACATAATGTTATCAATAGATACTTATTTTACATATAAAACCGTCTTTAAGAACGAACCCTAAGATGTCCAAAATATTAAGAGACCATAGTACGCTCAATAAACGGCTAGAATATGATTCTAAAGACAGGGTGGCAATGATTCTTCTCGATCATTAAGCACCTATTGTTTAATTTAATTGTCTAAATTTAATTGATGTAAGGAAAGAAGAGCTTCTTGTGTCTTATTAGATCTCAAATTTAACGTGTCGAATAAAATAAAGTAGCCTTTTTGAAAGGTGCGAGAATCGAGGCTAGTGAGTAACCATAGAATTTAACCATGCGCAAAAGGCGCCCAATTTGCACAGTACAGAACTTATACAGCAACTAGCATCGTTACATCTTCCCTCAGATAGTTTCAAACACTTCTGATCCGTTGTCTGTCATTTAGAAAACAGTTTCTCAAAAACTTTCATTAGTGTTTAGCTCTCCCAGAAAACGGACATCGTGTTCCGACTGAATTTGTGTTTATCTTGTTGGAGTTCGTGGCAAAATGGCGCCAATAAATAATGTACGCAAGGTCATGTTGTTGCATATGATCAAAAGATAGACGGAAATGAAAAAAAAACATTATATTGCGATTGTAAGAAGAAGTACTTTATTAAAAATTTGTATCTTGATCCCTTTATCACTCCAGCGCAAGAACACAGCACGGGTTTGTTGACAATCTTGCAAAAGACTTTCAAGGGCAAATACAGGGTGTTTGAAGATGGTGTGGGAAGAGTACAGTGAAAAGAGATTCAAACAGACATTTAGAATAAACATTTAAAATATATCTTTCAAAGAACATTCAGTAGGTAACGCATTTCGAAACGATCCAACCCACGGCGTCGTCATTTTCGTCGGAGTGTATTTTGTGCACTTTGGGCATGAATTGCAAATATCGGCCAGCGTGAAAGTTCTCAAAATCTCAATAGGCAAGGACAATCAACTTTGGAGTATTGTTTATTCTAATGATGTACTTAATTATGCATTGTATTCGACACGTAAAATGCGACATTTGAATTAAAGTCGCACCAATGTCGCACCAAAGGCCTAAGAAACATTAAGCACTGAAATCTACGAAAGTATTGTGTTCTAATCCTGATTTTAGTATCTTACAAAAAGCTAGCGTAAAAATTGCTCTGCATTTCTCTGCTTGTATGGTAGTAGTTCGAGGGGTTGCACAACTCTTCAAGTCACCAGTAATTAACAGGTTTACTACCTGTCGAGGATTACAATAAAATAGCCATTGATGCGCTCAAGGAAAAATAGCAGGTGGTCGATTTCAGTGTTCCTGGGCATTTTATTGTTGAAAACAACAGAAAAGAAAACTTTGCAGGCAGTTGTAATCTTCTGAATACAAACACCTTCAATATCACATAAAAGAAGCCTCGTGGTAGCATATCAAGCCGAATTCCTAGAATTCTATGCACCTGAATCTGTGCTGGTTTATTACGATGTGTCACGCAAAGGTTGTTCTCTTCAGGTACCAGGCAAACTGAAATAACGCTCACGCACAGTACGACATGTGCCGTTACTTTAGGTTACCTGCTTGCTGCTTAATGGAATCCTTAAGCTATGACTTCACAAAAGTTTTGGGATTTGGGTCACATAAAATTGGAAGAGCATCATGGAAAATATCTCAATATAAGAAATTAGTTATAATAGTACAAATGGGTTGAAATATAGCCACATAAGAAAAGGTTCTTTGCCTATCAATCTATTGTCACTGTTCAAGCCTTTGTGAACAAAGCCAAAATAACAGCTATCCATTATGAAGCTTCAAATCTTTTATTGGCCGTATCCCATCCAGCTTTCAACATATTCACAGATCTGTACTTTAAGAGGTGTTTCGTGGTGTTCCTTCAGATTATGAGTCAAAAGTCAGAATTTTTTATCTTACAAATCTTAAAAATCTTAAAAAATGTTAATGACGACACACCTAAAAACCTTATTGCCTCAGTACTAAAGGTTAGCAACTTAAAAATAATGGTGGGCTTCACTTGTTTCTATAAATTTCCTCCTTCCTTTTTATCAATACTATTAACCCCTTTAAGAATATCTTGCATGGCATCAATAGAGAAACTTCATAAAGCTTTACTTACACAAATGGGCCGAAATCAGTGAAACAAGAAATGACGATGGCTTTTTTCTACAAAACAAAACATTCAGAATTCAGACAGTTGGCAAATATTGAAAAATCCAACCATGGCAATTCAAAAACTTAAATTTTTTCCCGGCTAGTCTCAACTTGCAAACTAGACTCATTTAAAGAGCGATGAAAGATACTTCTGGACAATAATGTTTTTTGGCTTTTCATGTTGTGCTTTATCTTGCTTATGAAAATGTATGTATGTACAAAGACTGGCCTAAAGTTGAGATATGGAAACGTTGTATTTTTGGCAAGTTCAATGAGCTTATGTGGTGCCAAGAATCTTTAAATTCGAATGTTTTTGCAGGCATTTTGTTTTATTAAAAGTTTATATATTTATTTGGGCAAATTTAGCCCCATAAGTTCCCATCTTCTTCTCATTAACAATTTGCTTTGAATAAAATTGTTAGAAGTTTTAAAATTAGATTGTTGTGGTAGTGCTCCTTATATTTGAAGTCAATCCAAAAATATCAGCTCGCGGTAATACATGAACTAGATTTTTCCCAATTTGGTAAAAGTATGACTCTTTTCAAAGCTCTCAGTATCAAAAACACGATTTTGAGGTTTTTAAAGACGACCTCACTTCGATGTGGGTGGAGCTGGGTTCAGTTTCATTCATACTAATCTCGTAACGTCGTCTTTTATGTTGGTTGTTGCCTCATCAGATGTCTCTGCCGTCAATTTCCTTTCCAGTCAATGAAAGTTTGTTAGGAATTGCAGCAGCAGTGTTTCATTCATGGATCAAACAGACAGGTGCCTAAGACACAGCGAGCAGTTCCTTTTCGCATAGACTCAGAAAGTTTTTTTGAAAAGTTGTTACACGGAGGAATAGAAAATAAGGCGCAATCATATCCCATACACATTTTGTATATAAGATAAGAATAATTTAGCATCTCAGTGCCGAGTTATGAGGGCTCAGTTTTTTTATTCTAACCTTAATACAACCAATACCACGTCTGCCAGTCATGGCATGGCTCAATGGAACAAATTGTGCGTTAAACAAAGGAAAATGCAGATAATATGACAATCTAAATATGCCCCTGTCAGGGCAAGATGACCCTTCATGTTCGCGGTGTGTCTAGAATGTTTCCGTTCCTAGGATAATCATGGCAACTCCTTTTCTGCACGAAAATAATCTCAATTTAATCTGAAGTCATTCAGAAAGCCATACAGACCACACAACTTTACTACTCCGAAGACTCACTAATCTTGCGGTGTATAAAACTACACCTTACCATCCAGTGGTTGTTTCTTTAGATGAATAAAAGTCGAACGCTAATCTACCACAAAAGTTAAATTTTGCTTGCAGCTTCAGAGAGCAAATACCCTGGGCGCCTCGCCTGCTCAGGAGAGCGTTTCTTTCGCTGAAGCAATCGTGAATCAAGCAAACGAATTAAAACTGCTTGAATTTTTCATGAGCAATCGACGAAAGATAGAATAGAATTGCGTTTTGCTGAGATTCAGTTTCATGAAAAACCCTAACCAAGTTCTTATCTCTTTTGACTATGTATTTCAAGTTAATCTTAAAGTTTACAAAGACTCAAAGCTCTGTATTGCAAAATGTAACCAGCGATCTCGAATAGTAAGATTAGATTCAATCAAGACCAGACTGCTGAGATATTTGGATTTTATATTAGGTATGATAGCAACAGATATTATATTCAACACCAATGGATATAAAATGGATTCCTGCATCGCAACTATATGCAGGTAGATAATTCTTGCGTGCTCAATTGAAATTCGACCCTGTTTTGGCACAACAGCATATACTAGAAACGAGGCTGTTTAAAATTTTGCCTCCTGCGCAAAGTCCGTAGCATAGGCATTAAACGTCACTACTTGCTCGATATAGCTTATAAATTAAAACACGTGTGTACTTTTGTTAAATATGCTATATACATTTTCTTTTGCAACAATATAAATATGATTAAGGAAGAAAAGTTACATGACATAAAGGGCACTGCTGCTTTTCAATATTTGTTATTTATCAACATTTGTTCCGCGATTTGAGAAAGTAAATTATTCCCTCCGCAACAATTTCATTTGCATTGACATCAAAATTAGAACTTCCCAAAAGGAGGAAACTAAAAAAGGATTGGAGTCGATGTTCAGACATTCGAATCAGGAATCGCTTTGGGATGACAAAAAAACCTTGCCGTAAGTTGTCATCCAAACGGCAGAGTAGGACCAAATGTTAATTTTCTTCGTTCACCTCTCTGCAATTACAAATGGGTTAAAACAACTGAAACTGTGATGGAAATTGGGCTCTTTAAATCAATAATGAACTTTTTTTAATCGAAGAATGTCAGTGATATCGTGTCATATATCTAAAAGTAATTTCAAAAGCTCTTAAACTCTAAAAGTAATCTCAAAAGCTCTCAAAGTAGTTGCACAACATTCTACCTGACAGTTCCAATTGCTCTTTCCATTTCGATTTCTAAATTTACACTCAAACCAATCGTTTTGCTGGAATAAATATGCACGGGACTGCCAAGATACAGGCAAAAACAAAAAATTGATAGAAAATTGTAACACTCACTAAGTGCCTCATCAATAAACTTTCATCTATTTATCTTAGGTTTCTTTAGTTTTGGGTTTATTTGAATAGATTTGTCGAGTGACAGCTATTTCAGTGAAGAAAGCTAATAAAATATGTCTAACATTTTTCATAACATTTTGCTATGAGAACAATGATTAGGAGTTTAAGGATACTTGACAAATTAATCTTATCTACTTTTAAGGCATAGCATTAGGTTTGTTGTCAAAAGTTGAGCAGTTAATGATGTTAACTGCTGCAAATTCTTCAGACTCCAAGCAAAAGATTATCCTTAGTTGTGACAATGCATGTTAAGGTTTGTATATCTTTCTCAGGCAAAAAACGTAAGGTAGGGTTTGGGTGTGGAACTTTGTTTTTTTGTGAATAATTAGAACACATGTGCTTCATTTCATTTAAAAGTATTGAATAGTAAGCAGTTTTTTGGCGGTACAAAAAATTAAATTCGCTTTGAAAAATGCAAAAATTTTGAAACATGTCAAAGCTTTTTGTCTGACACACATCAGAGCATATGCCGCTATTGTGTGAACAGAAGGAGTTCATTTTCACCTAAGAAAACCTTAATAGGCAAACGGCACTGATCGGGCAACTTTTACAGTCGTGTGCTCGCATTTCTGATTGGCCTATCCCAATCCACAACGGTGTACACATAGTTCCCAGTTTAGAGTTTCGATCTATTTTCTGGTGTTTTATACTTTGAAAAGTGTCAGACGAAGAGCCTTAGTATTTTTTCTAAAGTATGAAATTTTGGTCTTTATCTTTGCAAAGCACTTAGCTGTTTGTTATAATATAGATTCGCCTTTCTCTGTAGTTTCTGATTATTTTTTAGTCTTGTTTTGTTCCATTAAAATCGCTTAATTTCAATTGCCTGATAATAACTTCTATACTGTGGTTTTTGAATTGCTAACATTCTACTCTAGCGTATATAGATTCAAAGATAAGAAATTGAAGGTCCCAAAGGGTTAGTGGAGACCTACATGATTGGAGCCTATGGTTGGCTCACAACAGGTCTTACAAATTCTGTGACAATACCTTTTGGTTTGTGTGACACAATTTTATCCTTGTGAGCAGGGGTCGATAGTTGAAAGTTAAGCTTTCCCAAAAGGATCTTGGGTCGACAGACTTTGAAAGGCTCTACGATTAACATTTATTCCTTACGTTTCTTGACATAGTATATTACAATTTTCATACAAACACAAACGACCATGAAGATCAAGACTATAAATAGTGCTTATATTTTGGAAGGCTCGGCTAAATTTTTTTTCAGAACGTGCATTTTTTAAAAGTCATTGTTTAGCTTTTCAGTGAATCAAAAATAAAAGCAAAAAGTCTAGCATGATTTGTATTCACACGTTTACTGTTCTGCTTACTGTAAAACGATTCTCTGGGCACAAGGAGACTCTTTACTTTCAAAAGTTCTCTTAAACGGCCCACGTCTAGCTTACTGTGAAGCCAATGTTGGTTATAAAGCAGTTTCACAATGAAATTAAGTACATTTAAGCCAAAAATGAAAATTTTGACAGTCATTTCAGTGTTTTGCTGCTTTGTTTAATTTCATATCTAACTTGCCAAGAAATTCGCGAATCATCCTTAGTAATGAAAAGTGATTTCTAAAAACGCTAAACTTGGATTCTTTAGAGTTACCTTGATGGTATTCAAGTAAACGGAATTATGATTTATCTTTTATCAATTTTGCTTTCTCCTAAACCTATTTTGTTCATAAGCTACAATTCAAATTTTCCTTAAAATTTCATGGCTTCAAAATTGTGTTTAGTTTCATTCAATCCCCTCTTATTCGAACTACTCTCTACAAACAAACTGCACCCATGAATTATGGCGACGATCTCTGAACTTTAGACCTGGGGTTCATATTACCCCCAGATTCTAAATTTCAAAAGAAATCGATCATTGACTTTAAATTTGGATCAGCTACCAAGCAGGAAATTCGTATCATAGACCAATCTCTTACGACAGGGGAAAGACAACTACTGTGGCATTCTCTAAAAATAGACTCTCAAATATAATCAGATCAACTGTGAACGGTCAGACAGTCATTTAATAAATACCCTTAATAGCCAAAGGCTTTCTAAACCCTAATAACTAAAACTTTGACAAGATAAGATAAAAACTGAACACGAAAAATAACACAGAAGACGCAAAACCAAATCAAATTTAAGAAATAACTTACTCCCATTGAGAAATGGAGATTACATGGTGATCTTTCCTCAGTTGACGTTAAGCCTTCGCTGAATTGCCGTCAAGCAAAGTCAAGATAACCAACCACAAATCCCCAGATAACTCTGTTGTAAAACTTTAAAGGTGCAGAAAAGAGACAAGAACCATCGCGGAATATAATTGACTGGTGCCCTTTAGTTATGTTGCTTATTTCTGAGCTATCTTCGTTTCTTAAATCAATGATTGTTGGATTGTGGCCCCATTTAGAATTCTATTCGTCGGATTTTCTGGTGTATAAATATTCTTGAACGTAGAGGAAAAAATGAAAGGTTAAATAAGGAATTCCATTTGCGAGATGTTATAATCATAAACTGCTTGGAATTTGCATTTAATAGTTTGGTTACGCTACCAGACACAAATCCTCGAAAGAAATTACGCTATGCAGACAAAAATGTATGCTTCTTCTGCCTGATGTTAGGGAGTCATCATTAAAATCAGCCAAAATCATAATAAAAAGGCACAAGTAGTAGAGTTAAAACTCTTCGAATCTATTTGAAGGTATAAAGGAAGATTTGCCTCAAATACAGGACTAATAATTCGCATATTATGAAGATGAAAGAATTATCATGATAGTTCCGTACCATTCACTATGATTTCAGGATACATTTTCCTTCTTAGAAATTAATATATATTCTTAAAAAGTTTTTTTGGTAGAAATTGAAGTATAACCTTTAAAGGTTTTTCAAGAGCATAGAGAAGTCCTGCATGATGAATTGATTTGACGAATGGATTTGCTTCATCTGATAAAGCTTCTTTTGAAAAGCTATTCTGCTTTGGAAAGCCATATGGAGAGATATTTTATATTGCCTAGCATATAACCTATCGTTTTTGTGATGTAAACAAACGTTTATTACCCAGTGATTAGAATTAAAATCTTCAAAATATCATATCATCAACATAAAGAGTCATTCTAGCAGATCGTATTCCTTTGTATAGCGTGATATATGTTTTCATGAAAATAGACCCAGACAGGATCCTTGTGGTGCAATCATGATTTCTTCTCCCTTTCAAAGAAAAGTTATTTTTGCAATACTGTGCTTCTTGCCCTGATATGAGTTAAATAGTTGAACATCATGTATATAATGTATCAAGGAAAAAGCTTGCTTAAAAATTTACCATTTATATTCAAAATTGATAAACTTTTTTCATGAATGCGTTTTCCTGAGTGCAAGGCATTTAAGGAGCCATAGAAAAAATGACAGCAGAAAGTGTTAGTAGTTGCTGGTAGTTAGTCAAATATTAGCCACCTGTTGGCTAATAAGAAAATTTATCATAGAGTTCTTGCTATCAAGTTCTTTTAAATCAAAATCCAACATTAGAGGTTGTTTGCTTTACCAAAAAGGTTTTAGATGTACGATGCCTGCAAAACACTGACGTCAGTTTTTAAGATCAAATTCAGCCATCTCTCCTCTTCCCTCAGGAACAATGTTGCTTTTCTATAGAAAGCCCTAGGAGATCTGGAAGTGTCTTCTTTTAGGCTACTTGTATGATATTGGTCTAATCCATCAACATTGTTCTAGGGGGAAGGGGGTTGTAAGTAGTGAATTTTTTTCGGAAAAGAAATGAAAGATATTAATTCAATGCAAATTGCTGGATGTTCCAAGTACATTTGTCAGAAATCGTATCTTATAAGACCTGTTATGAAGAAATCTGTGTTGCCTTGCCTGAGCATCAAACATGGAGCTGCATGAGGCAACCGTCAACAATAAAGAAGCCTCGAGATTCCTTTTATTAACTGCGCAAGAATATCATCAAGATTAATGTTCAGAAAAGCAAACAGAAACCAACATAAGCAAGCAATAGCAGCCCTGATCAAACTATGCAGCAAATGAACTATACTTCAATTTCATATAGAACTCCAAAGTGGAAAATGTCATCCTTCAGGCTTTGACCGATGTACTGCACTCTGTCTAAAGCCCTGCTATGTTTCGTGCGATCAGATTCGCATTTAATCACTAACCTCCCTAAATCTAGATTTTCTTTGTTAGTACAAAGCCTGGTGTATTTAAAAAAAACGAGAAAATTTAGCTTGCAATAATCTACTTTTACTCAAAATTTCTGTATTTTCCAACCATTCACTTTTGATGCTCCTTATCTCTTAACAGAAATATATGAAGCTGACTTTATCACATTATATTACCGTATCACTTCATATTAAAGGTTGTATTCTTGTGCATCAAAAACCGCATAACGTTTAGTCTCAGAGAAATGATAAAGTAAAATATTAGAATTAGCTATGTTAACAATCCAATCAGCTGCAAAGACATGAGAATGAAAACTCAAAATTCAAAAAAGTGCAAGAGCCTAAAGGCATAAACACCCTCCAAAGCGAATGAAAGAGGCAACGACCAGCAGAATTCAATTCAACGAGCCTTGAATATAGCAATGCTCCTTTAACAAGCAACGACTTGGATTCTTTATACAGAATCGAAAATTCTTAAATTAATTAATTAAAGACGGTTTCCAAGAGAGAGTAACCATAACCCAAAAAATACAAAAACTTGGCTTCACGAGTAATGTTTGCTAAATTTATCTCCGATTGGAATTTGAAAGAGTTATTTCAACGATAGAATAAATAACCACAGAGAATTAAAATATATATATATTGGATGCATTAAAAGATCTGTAGATAACAACTGTTATAGGATCTTTATTGATTTATTGTCAAAAAGTAAATTTCCCTAGGTTTTTGAGATTACCAATGGATCCGATACATTAAAACTTGCGTAGGTTATATATACAACCAATGCGGCTTGTAATATGTCTAATGCTGTGTATTAGACCGGAACTGTATTAAAGAAGTTGGTGGGAAGTTGATGTATCATGCTAACCATAGTATTTCGCTATCTTTTACCAGGTATTGATCAAGAAGTATACATGTCTGAGACGTTGCCCGATGGGGAGACGGGGAATCAAGGCTTCCCTGTTTGGCAATGGAAATATCCAACCGTTACTGTTTAGTGTACTGTTTATAGAGCAGCTCTACATCTAAACACATCTAAAGACAGTCGAACCTAATTATTAAACAGCCGAACCTTTCATAAATACCTTTTCAGAGCTCAACCCTATTGAAAATCATGGCTACTACATGAAGTTAAACAATTCTAAACGTTTAATACTCGGGCAAAAATAATTTCAGGCATAATTTTGGCATTTCGGACAAACACATTTTCGGCCAAATGTTGACTTGTCATTACCACATCAGGTTATCAATTCAAACCTACTTTGAAGAATGTGATTGAACCCTTGAGGAACTTGTAAGAAACTCCGAGTACCAAAAATCAGGGGCGTAGTGTGGGGGGTGTCACACCCCCAACTTTCAGAGAATTCGCCGGTAGATTTACATTATTAACAAAATAATTTTATGCAAAAGGAAATGAAAAAATTTCTATCGCTAAAATTTGGTTTTGTATCTCTCACACCCCGCAGCAAGAAGGGTCACGCTACGCCACTGCCGAAAATGTGATAATTCTAAGCAACTTTCTGTACCGAGCTTAAGGGCGGTGATTTTTTTATAGATGAAGAGAACGATGATGCCATTTGGTTTGAATGTTATTTCTATTAGCTCAGACGTACACCTTTTTTTGGAAAAAATATTTGCAGGCCTATTCATTTTTATTCTTCGTTTGCTTTTTGTAATGCGAATACATATTCAGCGATCACTTGATTTCTGTTGCTTAAGTCGACTTACATTGCACGCGCAGTTTATACGATAATTTTTGGTGTGACAAACTTTTAGAGAAACATTTCATTTCATACAAATGAATTTACGCCAAAAATTTTGGCACTATATGTGCGCCTCTTGAACAACCATTGCATAAAGACTTCTCGTGATTCATGATGCGCTATTCAAAAAAGTTGGATGAACAAGATTTCTTTTCTTGCTGAACATTTTTTGTCATTGCTTTTCTTCTATTTTGTGAACTAATTAACTGCAATTAAGGGTACTTTATTGTTGGTAATTGAACTGACATTGCCTTTTATATGAGCTTTTCTCTGAATATGCCTCCATAACAAAATTTTAGCATCGGCAAAACGAGTAATTATTTTAGCAAAAATCTTATGAGTAATACTGTCATGCCATTAAGTTGGTAGTCATACCACTTAGAAACTGAAGCAGCATGCTGCTAACTCATGCTCTGGGGCCTAGTTTTTGGGCTAAATAGTCAAGGAAAGCCGGCAAGGCAGAGAAGACCATAGTGTGGTTGTTCTTCTGTTCTTTCGTTGGCGTTCACATATGATTTCATCACTTTCGATAACAAGCATCATGTTGCAGGTTCTGGACTCATCGATGGAAATTAGTGATATAAGCACGTATAGACTCTTTGATGATTGTTGGAGTTAACATATGCCAGAAGAAGAAGAAAAGGAAGAAAAGGGGATGTTGATGAAGAAGAAAAAATAGCGAATAAGATGGAGAAAGAGGTAAGGGTGAAGAAGAAAACGAAGAAGAAAAATGAGGAGAAAAAGAAGGAGAAAAAGAAGGAGAAAAAGAAGGAGAAAAAGAAGGAGAAGAAGAAGATGTTGATAAAGAGGAAATAGTTAGCAGAAGACGATGAAGAAGGCGATAAAGGAGACGAAGAGAAAGAAAAAGAAGAACAACAAATGAAGATGGCACAAAATGTCGGAAACAAAGCATTTTGACGTACTTTTCGTCCGACGCTCTTCAGAGTTCAAACGGCGGATAATGACCGAAGCTGAAATTTTATATCCAGGTGTGGATCGATGGCAACGTGAGAGGAAGAAAGATCCGTTTGATTGGTTTTTTTGTTTCTTACCAATCAACAATTCTAACTGTCGATACCCGTGATTTCAAACCACACCTGGATATAAGTTTTCTGCTCACTTTCGGTCATTATCCAATGTTTATAATCTGAACAAATGTGCTTCAGTATGCAATGTTTTCTCTATCTCATGCTATCTTCAAACTTTGCGGTAACAAAATTAAAAAGGAAAAGAATATGTTGATGAAAAAGAATTAGTAGAAGAAGAAGAAAAAAGAAAGAAAAGGAAGAAGAAAAGAGGAATATGGCTCTCCTCAGACCTGAAAGATGTTGGAATACCTAGCCAAATGGCAGACAACGTCTAACAACTGCCAGCGTTTTTGCATTAGGAGATCCAGCAATTGAGGCATCTTTAAAAAGCATTATGGCTGGCATGTTTATCAAGATATTTGACCATTTTATATCAGAAAGCTGAGGGAGGATATCTTTTTGCCCCAAGCTAAGACTGTGTCGTGGAAAAGATATGGCATTACTCGGAATATAACTGGAGAGATTCGTGCTATCAAGGGCTTAGCAGGAAATAAGCTTCTAGGGTTGGTTACTGACTTTCAATCAAACGCTTTAAAAACACCGAGACTCGATTTGGCAAAATTGTAAGAGCATCATAACAACATGTCCAGTCTCAGATGAAAAATGTGAAGAAAAAACAATGTTGTTTTTAAAGTATTCTCTTGTTTCAGCAAAACAGAGTATGTTTTGTAAACTAATAAACGAAAATGTCTTGCAAAACTGCTTTTTGTAGTCTAAGAGACGATACATAGTATGTAGTTGTAGAATAATCAATATGAAAATGGCTTTGAAAAAAGCAAACATTTTACGACATACTAAAAGCTTTTTCGTCTGACATTCCTCAGAGCATAAAACGTCAGAATAAGGGTCCGAAATAACACGATGAAAAATATATACCCAGTGGTGGATCGAAATAGGCCAATCAGAAAAACACAAGCACAAGACCGGTGTAGTTGACCAATCAGTGCTGCGAGCCTAAAGAAAAAAATAATCAATTAGAATAACTTTAAGAACGCCCGCACTTCGAATCATTCAAGAGGTAAGAAAATCGAGCCTCTCCAAAAATTAGCTGGTTCTCAGAAAAAGTGTTAAAGGCAATCTTTTTTTTCCCATTAAATGGATGTATTGTAAATTCACCAGTATTTGACGAGAAATTTTTTTGAGAGCTAAATTCAGAGTAATCCTTGTCCTGTCCCTAATTTTGTTTTAAGATTTTGAACTGAATAAAATCTTTATAGCTTCCTTGAAAATTATTGTCACTGAACCATCTCATCTCGATCTATTGCAAACATCTGCGTTGAGCCCCAATCCGGTTCTCTGCGCCATGATATGCAGATGATTCCAGCCATGCAATATAAACTGTATGATTGTTTGTTGGCGCATACGTGAGTAGCTATCTAAGAAATTGTTGTAGCATAGAATATTATGCTTGCTTCTTCGTCGCACACAAATATAATCCATTTCTAGTTTGTCATTCACCGATGCTATATTCACCGATTATAATCACACATAAAATTATATTGATTTTCTATTATATTGATTGCTGAACTATATTGATTATCATACATTATCATAGTATGTCATACATTGAATAATATCCAGGATGGAAGGCTGCTCCACAACGAAGATCGCATAGTTTTCGACAGGCTCAATGTTCTCATAATTTTGAATGATTTAAAGTAAATGCGTTTTTAGTACTTTTTTGTTTCAACGTTAATTTCTCTACAATTAAATAGAACAATTTTTCTTCTCTGGGTATCTTTACCCGAAAAATTGGGAAAAGATTTAGGAGTAAAGAACCCAATGTCTTCGGCTCTTGTGTCCAGTTTTGCGTGAAATTTTTAGTAAAAGCTCTGTTTTGTTGCCATAAGACAAGATTTTCGCTCTTATTTATTTCAATCCGAGGCTTGGCATGTTCTACCGCTGTTCTTATATTTTTGTCAAATCGAGGCCAGGAATTCATAAAAGATGTGCTCTTTTAAAAAAGAGTACATATTGTTTGTCCACTCCTTTTGATACACGAAAAGAATTACAGTATGCCTCTTTGACAGCTTTCCAGCTTTACCCCTTGCTATTTTGCCTTACAGCCAATAAACACGGCCACTTTCTCCTCGGCCACCACATTAGCTGCTTTGTGGAAATTCTGTCCCACCTTGAAATGCTTATCTGTGAAGCCACAATTTGTAATAGGAAATTGTGGATAAAACATCTATCTTCCTTTTAAGCTTGGTTTTTTCCAATGTCATTCGCCTTGGCTTTTGTTATGACATTCAGTAGGAAAACAGTACACAAAAAGTAGTATTTTCTAGGCATATGAGATAGGTAGGACTTACCAAGTTTATTCCTTTTGGGGTTAAGCATGGCCCCTGACACCTGGTCACATTCTACCAAGCCTTGTTGGGGGATGTGGACTACAAATTTACCTGAATGAAAACTTTTTGCCTGAAATTCTTTAGTTGCTGTTACAAACCACTGCAATGCATTTTGTCAATTTAACTCTGTTCATAATTCGCAACTTTAAAATCTCTATATCGAAACGGACAAAGGATATAGTTACTACCCGAGGCGGCACTATGGTCTTCGCCGAAGCAGCAAGAAATTTTTCGAATTTTCATGCTTCTAGTTCCCTGGAAAACGCACTCTTTTAAGTACATTTCACTAAAGCAATCCTCCTAGCCCTATTGAAAATAATTTTTTTGCAAACTTATTGAACAACAGATAAAAACATCTGGCACAATTTCGCCGTGGTCTTGAGAAATACCATGTTGTCAGTTACTTCTAAAGCTAGGTAACAACTTGTTGTCAATTTAGATCCCTCTTTCCATCTTAGCATGCCTTTTGAATGTTAAAAAAAATCTAGAGCTCATAGTGAATTGCAGTTGACGCTTCTATCGAGAAACTTTAAGGGAAATGGACAGAAGACACAATTTTACCTGAAGAGGGCCTGGGTTCTTCGATTTAGTGCCAACAAGAGATCTTCAAATCATCAAATCATTAGTTTGTTTACCTTCATTCATATCAAGAAATATCATATTTAACCAACGGAGCAACTACCTTTGCTTGATCCTTTATTGATTTTATGACATGAAGGTCTCTGAAATACCTAAAGCGTTTCTTCCACCAAGCGGATTGCACCTGACATTTCCTATTGAGATACTATACGTGTGACACCCCCCCACACCCCCCGGTCGCGACGCCCCTACTATCTCTAAAAGAAAATTGGTGCCACAAGATTACTAGTTGTTGGATATTTTTAATTTAACTACTTTGCCATAGAAGAAAATACAAATGATCACATATAAATCCATTCTGTCGCAACCAAGTTATTGAAGCAACAAAGAGAAGTTGGATGCCCGAGTTGGGATGGGGGGCTAATAAAAATTTTCGCGAGGGCTAGAGTCGCTCTTCAGGGCCTCCGACGATGAGGGGCTGGGTGCCAAGTCCCACACTTTTTTGCAAAACGATAGAGCATTTTTTTAAAATATTTTGTTATGGCCCTTTCCCCCTTCACTTTCGAACATGCGTCGGAGCCCCCGTCTAGAGCCCCCATGCCCCTCCCCTGTCAGAAGCCCGTTATTGGAAAATTCAACCTCAGCCCTCTCAAATTAATAGTTGCAAAATTTGCATGCAATTTTGTATCGAGTTTGTACTCATTATTGCTTGCTTTTGTCGTGTCGTGTTCTACAGCACTGCACACGCAGCACAGTCGTTCCCTGTGCACCGCGTCTTACACCAATTTTCACTGTTGCCCAAGGCTTGAAGCGGGAACTTTACAAACCAAGTTTTTCTTGAGAAGTGATTTCCTGCAACGGCTGTCAACACTTGAAAGCAGAAGTGAGATTGTCCGGTAATAATTCCAGGTGTTGTACGGTCGGAGGCAAACATCCGACCAATCGTCAACAGTTGGCTTTATTTAGCAAGGAATTCTATTGCGTGCGCTAAATGACACTTGGCATGTTTCTATTCAAGATCGGCGCCAATCGTTGTAAACACAACCAGTCGTACAAATTTGCACATGAGTGCAGAAGTAGAGATGCGTGATCTAGAGCGTTATCCGATGCTCTTAAATCGTTCATTTTTTAGTTGAGTTATGACCGAAGATTCTGAGGAAAGAGACACTGAGTTATTAGAGGTTGGTTTTTCTCGATTTTCGATTTTTTTATTAAGTTCATGCAAGCTAGGCCCGTTTTTCATTCAGGCTGCTATGGGAACAAAAGAAATTAATGTATGAACAGCTTCGGTAACTATGTTGAAGTAACACGAAACTTGTGATTTTAAAGTAAGGAGTGAAAATTACTCGGGAATGCGTTAAACTGGTGTGAACTGCCGTTTTGTGTCAAATCGTTGCAGATTACGCCAGTTGTATCCTGCTTTTCTTCTTCTATAGCATCAAAGCCCAAAATGTGCATAACGTTCAAGATCTTGGCAGTAGTCATAGCTTCAAAAGAAGCTTATTGTTTAAGGATTCTGTATAGCCGTTTAAACTTAGTGGCATAATAACTTACAGTGTCGAATTTCAAGTAGATTTGTAGGATGGCGAGTGTGGTGGAGACGGATGAAAACCCCGCTGTGTTGGGTTTTCGTAAATGTAGGCCATCTTCCAAAGTTGCCTGTTTGATTAACTGAAATAACCCTCAATTACACCATAATTTGCTCTGGTTCAAGTGATCAGTGAAATTGTTTAACGATATGTTTGTTTTTGTAAGAATGGTCATTTTATTTATGATCAGTGATGTTATATAAAGCCAGTGTTTATAAGACATAATCACATTGTATCCCCAACGTTTAAAATTGATTGGTTGGTGATATATTTTATTAAAAGGGCAAAAGCACCGTAATGTGTGTTTTCGTCTAACGAGAGGAGAAAACAGTCAAATAACAGTTAGATAAGGATGCATAATGAATGGCAGGATAAAGCTCTGAAAAGAAGGGGAATTAACACGCAGTTGAGTAAATCTTTTCATCGTAAATTCAACGGCGATGGAGCATCAATTGAAGCAAAGTTAGACTGTGTATAGAAGACGATAGTGTGGAGTAGAAAGGAAATGATACTTGTAAAGTAGGTTAAATCCATCAAGAAGCGGGTAGCTAATAGGTTTGATTATGATTTGTGTTCTCGTTTCATTGCGATCAAACGTTTTGTGATTTACAGAAAAGTACATGTACACAAACATTTTTATTATGGTACCTAACGCCTTAGCTCACAGTTCCATTGTTTGCCCAGATTCAAATTTGTGATATCTTTGTATTGAATTTTGAATATGCAGGTAGCATGGCTGATATCAAAGGAATTTAAAATTTGTTCAGATCAGTTATCACATAACTTTGCACCAAAAATGCTTTATTTTAGAATGCAATTACAGATCATTTGTATATGGTGTTGGTTTAATTTTTAAAAAACAAACTTTTATGATAATGCAATTTTCTCTTAATTTTTTGAAGAACAATTTGTTTTAATTTAGAAAATAATATGCAATGATAATTTTAACAATTAACTGCCATCAACTTTTCATATATATATATAATATAAATATATATATATATCATAAACTTATATAAATATATAAATGATATATATTTATATGCGTGTATATACCTTATATAAATCTGTATGTTTGTATATGTACTCTTGTTTGCTTCTAAGTGAAATCACGGCTGTTACTAGAGGGGTTTCAGAAATCTTTCGAGAGTGTTTTCTTATCTAGAAGAAAAAGATCTGTAATTGATGGTGATAACTCCAAGAAAATAGCTTTCAGTAAGCATGGTTTATTTACCTATTCAGTTTTTAGAATTTTTTTGGCTGACATTCCTAAAACAGATATATATATATATAAGGGTTGCTTTTAGGGGAGGGGGTAGTTTGCAGTCAGTTTTTTTATTTTACTTCAGTGTTCAGAGCTTATTACTAGGCTATGCTATATCTTCTATTAAGTAAAACTAAAGTATATTTATATAAGTTTTCATTTTAAGATTATAAGGTCAGTAATTTTACCTTTTTACACTTTTTAGAAATCTGAAAAGACTGTCAAATGTGTAGAATGTTCAGAGTTGATATCAGACAAATATGTTCTCAGAATTAAAGATGACTTTTGGCATCCAACATGCCTGAAATGTGCAGTATGTCAACAGGAATTAGGTACAAAGACATCATGCTATATGAAAGCTGGTAAAATATTTTGTAAAGATGACTATACAAGGTATGTTTTATTTCGTTATCTACTTATTAAATATATACCTTCCACATGATTCTAAGGTTACTGTTAGACCCACTTTTTTGCTGGTGGCTGAAGGGGACAATCTCTAACTGAAGGGGACAATTTTCTTGTACATTTATGTAAGATAGAAATATGCAAATAACCCAAAGACACCTGTTAGAGAGAAATGTAGACAATAGCCATAGAATTTTACTCTGCAGTTTTGAAGAATGATCTAGTTGGTTGTGGTTATATTTCAAGATGGAGCTTATAAAGAATTCCCTGTTAAAGACTTCCCTTCCTCAACTTTAAAATGTTAAAGAACTTCTAAATCACTTCTATTTATAGCTTTTGTAACTCAATAGTTTTCTGAGAATGAGAGATCAAGAAAGGATTGGAGGCATACCTAAGTTTTGGTGCAGTTTTAATTTTGTTTACCAGTTTTTTATGCCTTGCTATTTTATTTGTAACAAGTCTTTTAATTGCCTCTCATCGATCTCAAGTGATGTTGATATTAGTTTTAGTAACATGTAATTTCGCTGCAGTATCGTTGGTATATATGAATTGAAACTGTGGATCACGGAATATTTGCGTGAATTGTGCATGGCTAGAAAACACAATAGAATCAACAACACTTTCTGATGACATCGCAAATCGCGCATTTTGAAACGAAATTCATGCAGAACCGACAATTTAATAAGCATCAACAATTTTCGTGTTGAAATGCTGTGTTTTAATCACATAATTATCTCTTATGTCGAAAGCGCTAGTCGTGCTCGATGCATCGTCGGTATTCAAAGTTTCTTGCATGCCTTTCTCCGACGTGACTTTATTATAATTCTTTAAGTTCCACGAATTTCTGATTCTAAACCTGCGCCACCATGTCCATTTAGCTCTTGTGCAAAGTCAAAAATCCAATCGATGCTTATTCAACATTTTGGTACAGAAATGTCCTGAAACAATTAATGTTACAGCATTTAAACTTCATCTTAAAGCTGTCATATGCATTTCATTTTGATTTATTTCGATATACACCATTTCGAGAGGAGCTAAGCGGCGGGTGAACGTTTTCACAGGTATTCCTGTTCTTAGGCTACGGGTGGTTATCAAAACAAAGCAACTCGACAGCCCTGAAAGACCAGGTTAAATTCAATATCCAAAAATTCTTAACCTTATTTTCCTTTAACAACAGTTTGCACAACATTAAATGTATAAATGAATTGAAAAACGAATTTGAACAGCAAAAGCAAACAACCAACTACAGCTGCAGCTCATGACCACTACAGGCAGACAAACATAATCGTTTCTTCTAAGAAACCGTACTTCAAAATGATCCCGAGAGTTTTCCACATACCTGTTCGAAGGCTCCGAGACTCTGCCCCCTTCTCCCTCTATTACACCCCCTTATCCATCTATCATTCCCCTTTCTACATATCACTACTTAAATGTTACTGATGTCTCAATACACTCTTTTTTTATAAGAACCAGTAAATTTAATTTCAGGTTGACTGTTCTTAATTTTTTCGAAAATCTGAGGCTGGGTTGTTCTTAATGTTTTCTTAAATTAAGAGGGTGTAAGCAGTGCTATTGCTAGCTTTTTCGCTCCAAGGAGGTGTTAAGGCCTCATTTGCCAACAAAGTTTGTGAGACAGCCTTAATTTGCTGACAAATTTGAATATTCACCGAAAAAGCAACCACACATCGCTAAAAATCCTCGATTTTGAGAAAAAACGTTGTTCAAAATTGCAATTTGCAGAAGCTCAGCCTCAGCTTGTTCTTTATTTGTTCTTAACTTTTGACCAGTTTTGAGGCTCGTGTTCTCATAAGATTGTTCTTATAAAAAAAAGAGTGTACATATATCACAACATTGAATAGGGGGAGGGAGGTGATAGTATGCTGAATAGCATTTTCTTATGTTAATCAGCTGTGTTCAAAGGATAAAGTATAAACTGCTGCCTCGTGAAAAATGTCTTTTCTGTACACTGCTGTTAACTCAAGCAGTAGCATTTAATTGAAAATCACTAAGAAGGCCAAATTAAGTTTCTGATTTCCTTTTGCTGTAAACACAACTAAAAAAGGGGAAATTTTTATCCATTTTTGATATTTTGCACTGCTGTTACCACAAGTGTTTCCAATGATCAATTCATAGTTTTCCAGGTGTAACTATTAGTGAATAATGCATTCCGTTTTCAGAATCATTCAGGTTCATACATTCAGATTCCACTCAGTCAGATATTGTTCTGTTCAACTGAAGGTGTCCCGCATGTTTTTAAGCATGTAGAAGCATTGTTAGGAGAGAGGCATCAATTTTCACCCTTACTCGTGGTTGTCGCTACCCTCAGACAATTGTTATGGTCAAAAACTATTTTCACCCTTACTCATGGTTGTCGCTACCCTCAGACAATTGTTATGGTCAAAAACTTTTTGACTAAGCAGCTTGACGGTCTGAAAACTGTAAGTGATCGTCCTTCTTTCAACAATGTATTGGGGCTCACTCACTGCAGAGGGAATTTTAAATCAGGTGTGACGAATGGCAACAGATTTTACTTTACTTGGAAGATTTTGTATTAAAAAAAGAAATGTCTTCGAAAACGGCTGAACAGGGAGAATCAATTCTATAGCTTTTCAGTGGAAAGAGGGAGTGTTGTGTTATGAAGTTTTCAAAATTTACATTTATGTTTATGTCAGCGGTAACAATCAGGTTAGGTCTTTGAAATTTGTAAAGCAATCTTGAGTTTGGCGAGTTCATTTTACGAAAATTTGTGGTGCATGCCTTGCTTGAGTTGATGCTTTGTTGTGCTCATTTCCTTCTGGGTTGAATAAATGAAGGGAACCTTTCGTCATGCATGCTTATACAAGTTCATGCATACACTGATGGATTTCCCCCAATATCCCGCGGCAGTCAGTTTGACGTTGATGTACCTATAATGTACTAATAAGGCAAATAAACCTTAAGCGAAGAAAACCAGGCTGCCTCAGGCTCTAAAAGACGAGCTATTATGGTACGTACGGGCAACCTGTAGCCCGCAGGTCAAATCAGGCCCGTCAGCGAATATTTAGTTGCTGTTGGACCTTTGAATTTTGGTTCATTAAAAAGGGCTCATTAAAAATAGCTAGAAAGTCTCATAAAAAATGATAACTTTATGGAAAACGTTTAAGAGTTGTACCAAGTATCTCTAGCTGTAAAATCAGATTTTAACTGCAGTTTTGTGGGAAAGAACTCCCAAATCACTGCAGTCAATACTCCCAAATTATTTTATACTGGGGAGCTTTCACGAAGATGAAGTTTATCAACAAGAAACGTCCCAAAAATTGAAGCAATGGGGATGAAGAACCACTCTACACGCTTCTTCTTAAATGTATTATTTTTTTATATGAAAGATCCCGCGAATTTAAAGGAAAGGGTTCCACTCCACCTCTAAGACAGGACAGATCTTATTTGTTTCACATGTGGCAAAATGTATGCCCTTCTGAATTTCTATTCTTAGTATCTTTGAAATGAGTCATTACAACATATACTATTTAGAAGAATTACAGGTTCTTAACTAAAGCTTGTTTGTTTTTCATTCCTTTGTCACAGCTATGTTAAAGTTGGTTTAATGATCTCTTATCCCTACAATAACCGAATTTACACTATTTTAGAAAGCATAACACTAAGCTATAGTTTGTCTTAGGTCCCTTTTCTCTAATGGGTTCTTAAATGACCGCTTTATTTTATATAAGTATCCCCTGTAAGCTTACATTAGATTGTACTTTCTACTTCCAATTGCTTTTCATTTTTCCTAGTTTTGGGTGTTCTCATTCAGGCATAACCTTAAGCTTTATAGTTTTGCTCACAAGAGTATTTTGTACAGTATTTTCCTCTTTACCCTGCCCCCTCAACTATATTATCCAATATGTAACTGATTTCTTTTTTCGTGAATAGGCAGGTCTTCCTTTACCAGAAACTAAACTCGACTGAGAGCATTGGTTGAATCTTTATATTCTGTTCGGCCTTTCACTTTGGGTTTTTTGTTAGGAATATATCGATAACCGTAGCAAGATTTGTTATGAAAGAGAAAATGGAAATTCAGCATCAGGGTATGCGAAAATTGATAGATCTTGTGGATAAAACTCAATGAGAAGCATGATGTGAATGTCATGAGTCATTTTTTAAGTAAATTGGTAAGAAAGTAAGTTTCGATGGTTTGTTCCAAATTTACAAAACATTACAAAAGTGAAAAGAATATTTATCCTGACTATGTTTTTAAAATTTTGTCTAACTTTCCACTGACCTTTCTGTGTTGTGAGTTCCAAGTATGGGCGTCACGTCCTGTTTTGTTTAATCGTCCAAACCTGGTTATGTAAAATATAAAGAAATATAATAATTCTGGATAGACATTTCTTGAGCCAGGCTAATTTAGTGTATTTCAATATACATCACAAAGAGTTTTAAAGTAACATATAGCTTATTGCACCACTCAAAAAATTACTGTTCTACAGGGAGGCCGGAGTTCAAGAGGAGTTGGCAAATTGTTATGATAGTTTGCCATCATTATCTTTGATGCCAGAACCTCTGCATCATACGTAGCACAACTTTGGGGGCTAAGCCCCTTGACCCCCAGGCTCTAGCGTCCTAGTACTTTACTGCTAAAACGGTTTCACTTGGATGAAAAGGTTATGTCCAATCTACAGCCATTACAAAGGAAAACCAGCAGAAGTCTTCCTCTAATAGCCTGTCGCCTGGAGGAGCCCGAAGGCGTTCTGCATAGGCACCAATTCATTTACTTCAACAAAACCATTAGAAAATCGTTGTTTTAAGTTAACCTGAAAAATAGGAAACTTTGCCACAGATGGTTCGGGCGCCATATTTTCGCTCACAAATATCCAATCTTTTGCCAAATTGATTCCAAATTCTAGAGAGCATCGAAATTTTCCCTAGTTCTCATTTCGTTCCTTTTTAGTTTGATTAGTTGTATAAGACTTAATTCGTTGAAGGCCTTGTTCAAATATTTTTCGTTAAATATTTGTATGATTTAATCCCATATATACCAAAAGAGTACCATCTAGACTTGAAATAAATCTTCTACGGGTAATTGCAATTTGTATGCGATTATTATATTTGATGGCAATGTATGTTGTTCTTCCCAAGAAAATATTTTCATAAGAGTTTTTAAGTTGTGTACAGAGAAGTTATTCTACTTCAAGAATGCATCTGTTCTAAACATTCTATTTTCTTTCTATTATTTTCTCGCCAAAGATTTCCTCTGTAATAAATAGTTTTTTGGAAAACTTTTTTGTCTACAGAGACCGCGATTATTTTATCGCTGCTTGACACTTGCTGTTAAATTTATCCGTGAACCTCAAAGCTATTATATATGCCGATAATCGTCATGAAGAAATGTAGTGTATATCAAGATTGGCGGTAGCAGCTGAAAAACATAAGATTTTCAAGAAAGACATAAGCTGAAAATATCTAGAAAAAAGGGGCGTATAGCAATCACTCCCACTTCGTTGCAGCCTCAAAACCAGTCAGAATATTTATGAATTA
The DNA here is from genome assembly GCF_013076305.1 of Rhopilema esculentum. The sequence continues at coordinate 8,149,585 of NW_027020025.1, forward strand.
TTTCATAGCGTTTATGTTGAAATTGCTTTAGTGACAAAGCAACGTAAATGATATTTGATGAATTCAAGTGTGTTGATGCATTCTAGTGCTTAATTTCCTAAAAGTTGTTTTATCAACGTATTCCGGACCAAGGGTTTTGTTGCGTTTAGTTTTACCATTTAGTCATGAAAATGGGTAGAGCGCAGTATGGTTGATGTAATAGTGGACATTACGACAAACAAAATGTGAATTTGTAGTGGACAAACAAATAAACATAGGGCATAAGACAAGGCGATTGCATAGCATTCATACTCGACAGAAGCTACCTGTTGTGTAAGGTTTTTGCTAGGTGATTAGATCACAATAATTTTTTTCAAAAATTCATGTTTTTTTTCTTGTCTTAAAGTTTAAAAAAAGCCGAATCTGCTTTCAGGGAGGGGAGGATGTCTAGAAACTGGGCTGAGCTGCTATCATCATAACTTTGTGAAATTTGTCACAAATAGAAAATTATAATTCTTGTTCTCTGGTTCTAACTGATAGAGCGTATTATATTCAATATTGCTGTTTCTAAAAATTTCAGGCAGGTTTCTAAGATGCGAACAGTTGCTTGAGAATCGCGATAAAACTCAAATGTGCAACTTTAAGCCGCAAACATGAACAGTTCTGTCTATTTCGCGTCGGTCACTTTGCAACAGTGTTGTTCATTAGGGAGGGTTTTTTGTTATGTGCTATGGATTCAACCACGTGGATTCAACCTAGTTGTTTAGGGCATTTTGAAATTTAGTTTGAAAATGTTGTTTACATCATCATGCTCGTTATCAAGGTCTTTCTAGTATTGTTATTTTGCCAAAAATAATTTAAGCACCTAACTGGATTTTATTTGCTGAATAAGCGTATTATTAATTTTCCTTTTTATTTTAGCATCGTTGCGATTTTCAAACCCTCTTTAGAATTTAGGAAGTAGAATAAAGCAAAATTAAATTAAAAGAATATGAGGATACAAGTAAGTCATGTGGAAAGGGCCGAATTTATAAAAAGCCTTAACTAAACTATGCGAGAAGCAGTGGCGTACGGGAGGCACCTGGGACCCTTTAGAATAAAACTGAAATGAGGCCTCTGTTTGCAAATTGATACATGTAAAGATAATTGTACTTGTTAGCTAGGAGGAGCTGAGAAACATGCTTCAGCTTAAAAATATAAAAAGTTTTTGAAAAGAAGGTGAACTTGAACGAAGTCGTAGATACATGGATACTGAAATATATTGGGGGCCCCTTTTTGGCATAGGGGCTTACTGAAATCAACATCCTTTTATGACATATACGAGTTGCATAGACAAAGAATACTATGAAATGGGCTAAAACGCAAACGTTTCCATTGCCTATGTTTTTCTTGCATTTGTGTCCTGAAAATTACTAGTGAATTCTGTAGCGCTTATCAAGAGTTTCTCATTGTACCGACATGAAATTTAAATATTAACAATTTTAAGATGGGTGTTACATACAATAGCCCGATAAAATAACGTAAGTTTGTACTGATGTTTTATTTGCTTCACAAAAACAGGGGCGGATAAAAAATTGTTGATTCAACGGGCCTTTATTTTTACAGTGTGTCAGCGCTTTCTAACACGCCTGGTTGCGTTCCCTTGGTGTGTCGATGCTCGAGGATTTACGGTAAACGTTTTGAAAGGGTTGAATTGAATTGTGTTGCGTTTTGCGGTTTCGATTTGGTAGCTGGAAGGTGATCTGTCTGGTTTTGGATGCAAAATGTAAGTCTTTTACCACGAACATGGGTTTGTGCTTAACTTTCCAGAATTCAGAAATGGACCGCAGTTATTTATGGACATTAGGCCGTTTGCAGTGGCCCGGTTTAGTGGATATCATCATTTTGTTTGTCTTATTTAGGCAACTACCAAAAGAAAGGGCCTAAAATTGCACGAACAATTACCGGCGTGTGTTCAAGCTTCAAAGTAGCGATGGCCTTTTGACGCACAGTGTATAAACAGTTTGGTTATTCAAAAAGATTTCCTTAAGCTGCGATCATGGGAGAGCTAGATTTCCTCACTCATCCCTGAAGACGGAAAGTTGTTTGCCGAAGGTGCTTTTGAATTTATGAAGGGCATCTGCCGAATGTTTTTTTATTTATCCTTATATCAGAAATGAAAAACAAGGATTTCAAAAGTTATTGTGTTACAACCTCTTGGAATCATTTTTCGCCCTCAAGTTTTTGAGATTTTCGGAGTGATTTTTATAAGAAATCTCGAAAAGTTCGAGCTTTGTTTCTTGAAAACAATATCTAGCTTTGTGGCTCGTCAACGTCGCATCGAAAGGGTTGCTTTTTATTATGTAAGATTATATTATCAAAGTCATTCCTTGCAGCTTTGCTAAGCAGGTCGAAATCTGAATTTCCTCAATTTGCCAAAACTTATTTAAAAGTGGTGATTGTACCATTTCAAGTTGCCAGATTCAAAGAATGAACATTTCCGTAATGAATCATGTTTATTTTCCTCAATTGACGGGTTTTGGAGGATTATTTACAAACATTTCAAAACAACACATCTGATGCTAGAGTGCTGAAGTGAGAAATAAAGTCATCTTTAGCTTCAGTTGACAGTTTTAAGGCTATGGAGAAGGTAAATCAGAGTGAAAGGTGCATAAATTTGAAATCATCTACAGTTCAGACCCCCCAAAGTAAGATATTTTTTTGAAAATTTCGTTGGTAGGGCTGTTCATTGCCTCCCAGTGGTAAATAGAGTACAAGATACCCACAGAATTCAAAACTTCAAGTAGAATTTTTTTTTACATTTTGCACCATAAATGAGTAGCTGGTTGTTAGGTGATAAGTTTTGCAAAGTTCTGCAAAGTTTGGGTAGGGTTCCCCATGTAATAATATTTCCTGTTTGCACATTTTTGCAAATTTAGATTAATCCACACAGTTGCAATACAGTCTTTCATGTGAACCCTGTGCACAGCCTCATCACAAGGCTCCCAAGTGCTATTTAGAAATAAAATCCTGCAGCTGTTAACCTGCTCTTTTGCAACATGATTTGGTCCTGTGCAAGTATAAGTGACAGAGTTGAGCAAGATTTGTTAGGGAGATGAGTCTAAATTCATATTGATTTTAGCCATTATTCTATGCATTTGTCTAAGCCAATAAGAAAGTGCATCATATGGGCATGCACATTAAAATTTGAAGACAAAATTAACATCCAATGGCGCTTCACAGCATTTCAAAACTATTATACATATATATATCATAGTTGCATATGTAAACCAGTTTGGTTCTCACTCTTCTCATGACAGCCTTTTCTCTAAATTTCCTTCGTCTTTTGATCCAAGACAGACTAATTCCCACAAATGCCACAAATTTTCCACTACCTCAGAGTATCTTATGCAATATAAAAATAACATCAATGACTGTAACTGCTCATGTGCATATGATGTAAAATTTTGCAAAGCCAATGGTCCTTAAGACAAATGCTGGTTCGTTTCCCCTAAAAAAATCTTATTCAGTCTGATCTTTTTGGACCTTCCAACATACCTATCACTGCAAAGTCCAACTTACACATATAAAATTCCCAAATAAAGTGCCACAAAACCAAAACCCTTTGTAGCAAGGAACTTAATCTTAATGTTATCAACCAAACTATAGATAATTCAGTCTTTTGGGGGAAAGCAAATAATGAATTTGATCTTATAAAATTTGTTACAAGATGCTAACTTCTCTTTCAGTTATATTCTCAGACAAATGATTTGGTAATATAAAAAAGGATTAATCCAGTTGAATATTTTGGCATTTATTATCTAAAATCCAATCCTGATAAGTTGTTAAGCCTTTTTGAAGTGCCATGTGATCTTTTGGTCCCCTTGAAAATAGTAGAGGTGCTCCAGGGGAGTGGATATGCGATTGGACGCCTTTCCAACAAAAGCCTGGTAACTTTTGACAACATCATATGCTTTTGTGTCATATCATGAATGCCTGTATCTTGAAATAGTCACAAATGTTTATATTTATTAAGAAGGCTGTCCTCCAGCAAATATGTTGTAATGACTAGGTTTGCTGCTAAAGTCTGACTTTTTATGTATATCCATTAAAATCTTCAAGGAATGGCAACACAATTTTAACCAGGTTCCAAAAAATTTGACTTATAGAAGTCAGACTTATGCAAGTTTGACTGTAAGATGCAATGCTTGTGAGAAATAACGCAGGATTAATGTTAAAAGGATAGGTGCTCTTAGCCCAAGTGGCAACTTTACAATAGTGCTCTCAAGTAAAGACCATGCAGAAAGAAAATATGTGGCCATGTTTCAACTCTTTTTCAATCTTTTGCCCATCAGCTATCAATTATCACAGCCACAAAATCCTTTCCCTAGCATCCTATTGCAGACAAACTTTTCCCAAAACTGCATACCAGGTTTATTCTTCCTTTTCTTTTGAATTGCTGAATATTCACATAAATTTATCCCTCATTTTGTTCATAAATTTTTGTGTTCATTGTTAGTGAATTTGAATCAGTTAATTTTTTCTAAAGTGGCATCATAGTTTTTGATGCCTGTTTATTTAGTATTCCTTTTGCAATATCTTTGGTCAGAAACCCTTTTTTAAAGATTTTTAACATTTAAATTTTAGAAAAAAATCGAAAAAAATTCTAGATAATAAACAACAAGATGAAATTTTATGGTAGCATTTTTGTTACATATTAAATTATAGAAAAATTAAAGGAGTATGTTTTGCATCTAATAGTTTAATGAAACAGTTTTTGGGGATGGAAATAAAATTGCACTTGATAGGAGTGCCAATAAAAAAACAACACCTCATTGCAATTTTTGAGTAAAATATAAAAGTGTGGGATAATGACTGATAGTCCTGTTTGTTGCATCTATGTTGTGGTAGGTTTACTGAAGTTATTGACACTTCATACTAAGAATGTATCAATTTTATGTTTGAATGTAATTGATTTGAAAGGTTTTTAAGAAAATGAAGGAAGCTGTCCTGTAAGTTTTTCTCATATTTTGCACTTACTGCAATCATTGATTTATTTTTGCTTATACAATAACCTTTAATCAATGTTATGCCTTTTTCAGGCAGTTTCGTGTCAAATATTCTGTTAAATGCTCTTGCTGTCAGCGGGCTATTCAGGAGACAGATTGGGTAAGGAAAGCCAAGCAACATGTTTATCATTTGGCATGCTTTGCATGTGAAGTTTGTAAAAGACAGCTATCAACTGGAGAAGAATTTGCACTGATTGACCATAAACTTTTATGCAAATTGCATTACATAGAAAAACTAGAATCCCCACTAACACCTGGATCTAATAACATTGGGTCTATGGTTTTGAATTCATCCGGCAATGAAAGTGATATTAGCTCACACAGCTCCACAGTTAGAGAGTCTATCATTGCAGAAGGTAAGTCTTTTATTTCATTATTTCATTTTTAGTTAATTCCACTTTCTAGTATCATATTAGCCATGGAGTTTTTAGCCATACTTCAAGTTAGTTTTGATTTGATGATAGTTTTACAATTGAATTTGAAACATTTTCAAAATTATGGTTATTGTCACTTTATGTAGATACATCAATGATTTTCAATTGTATGCCTAGACCAGTAACGTAAAATGCATATTCTGATATTTTGTGTACCTTAACTTTGAGCTATATGCTTAGACATCTTGTATTTTTAATTAGTTTAAGATAATACCCATATTCTTCAATAAAAGGATATCTAATCTGTATCCTAACATTAAATATTGATTTGGTTCAGAGGTTGTAATATAAATACCACATGTCCCGTATAAATCCCTACAAAATGATTGTTCCTATTTCAAAATAGCACCTGTTTGAATCAAAATATGTTATTGTTTTGTAGTTTTTAGTGAAAAAAGATCTTTAGAATTCTGAATGTTGCATCAATATTGAATTTAATTCTTTTTAGTCAGGATATTGTGTTCACTCAGCAAACAACAGTGTGTAACTTTTGAATTTGGGTAAATGTGTGATATTTACCCAGACTGTTAAATTTAGTTTTGGGAAAGGAGAAGTTGAAATAGCAGGCTTTTAGTGTGAGTTAAAACATTTTGAAATACAAAGAAATCTCAAGAAAGAAAATTGTCTTTGAAGATTTATCATATCTCAAATCTGTCAAATGTGTTTTTCCTTATAGATTCAACTTATCAAGATAAGATTTCCTTTTTTTCTTTGTTATGAGTATTAGAGAATTTTCAATGTTTGGTATACATTTAACACGAAGAGGGAATCTATCAGTTACTCATGTAATTATTTTGGGAATTATTTTGATATTCTTTAGTCTGTCATGCTACTCAATCTGATTTGATGTTTGTCTTTAATACAGGCATTCAAGTAAGCTATAATTTGTAATGAAAAGTATTACACATCTTTTTCTTTTTAAAGAACATGGAAATAAAAATCACGATGCTCAAATACCATAAAAACTAAGAAATATCTAGGAAACATTGCCACGCTCAGATAGAGGGATCGGGGAGAAAAATTAAATCAAGCTACGGTTTTCGAATTTGTTACAGTGTGACACACAATACTGTGTCTTCATTGTATGCTGATGATATGCATTCTAAGAATGTTAATCTGGAAGTTACAGAGTCCGTTCTTAAAAAGCATTTAAAAAACATTTGTGGCTCAAATCAACAGAATGTTAAGAAGCTTTGAGCCTAACTGGATTTACGTGTTTCTTAAAAAGAAGACGTGTATGTAGATTAAAATACAAAGTAGTAAGTTGGTAAGAACATTTGTTGTAAATTGGAAAAAGTTACTATCTCCCTAGTTTTCTGAGAGCATTGATCAACAAAGCAAACCAAGGCGCTTTTTGCTTCTAAGAATTTCATTCACCTTAAAGTGAAACTTCCCAAAATTCTTTTTGTTTTAAAAAACCTGTCCACCTTTCAATATTGGTTAATATCTTGCATTTGAATTCATTGCGGATCACAAGATTGCTTCAAAATAGACAGTTTCACGAATAATCCATGACATTTTACAAATGTTGAAATTCAAATAAAGTAATATTTGTAGGCTGTCTTTGACAGGACCATGGTATTCCATAGAAACCTCAGATCTTTTTCAAGGGAAAGCTTCTTTCATCACAAATGTTTAATTAAGATTTCAGAAAAAAGGAAACATTATATCGCGAACTTTCGGCTCCGAATAATATTTACAAAGAGATGACACAACTTGATTTTTTAAAAATTCTTTTCCTCATACAAGCAATGTAATCCTATTTTGTTAGGTGTAAAGTTTTCTTCTCTCCGCAATCCTTGTCGGATTACTTAAAACATAGAAAGAGTGTGCCTGTGTTTGTTGAGGGAGGAAACTTTTGTATTTCCTGTATCAAGGGATTATTAAGGCTTTATGAGATATGAACTATTTATGTCGTGAAGTGTGCAGTTTCATCTCCTCGGTCAACATTGAATCGTGTATTTCCTGACATTGATCCATTCTACTGTTTTAAACAAATTCGAAGGCAAACTGAAGTTTTCAACCATAGGATTGCAATGCCTGTTATTTTAAGCTCCTTCTCTCATTAACTATAAATATGGCCTTTTCTATAGGACTTTTCCTTCTTATCTTTTTGTGACCTTCTTTTTTTTAACCCGAGGCTATCTTCTAACCCGTAAAGCCAGTATAACTGTACTTTGACTGGAATTTAAGTGACTGATCCAGCCGTATCATATCAATTAGCTCCAGTCTTGTAGGACGAGAAGCATACATAAAATAATACATTTCCAGGCGATTTGCGTATTTGTATTCTGTCGAAACCAGAACTATTGGGCCGGCAGCTGCATAAAATCCTGTTCCAGCTATCTAAAATGACTATCTAATACAAGAGAGAAACTCAAATGTAATAAAACTACATGTGTATTTATTAACCGTAGTGATTCATTTTGAAATATTTGATATTAATGTTTCTGTATAGATCGACAATGTAGTTATTGTAGTGAATTCAGTCTAGTAATCTATGCAGCTTTGTAAAAAGCAATCGATGTAAATTTCCAAGGAGTTGTAGCAGCTACAAGGCTTCTATTTGAACTAATGATGCACTTCTATTAAGTATTTTTTTCATTTCTCAGTTTTATAAACTTTTCAAATATTGAATATGATAAACTTATGTTGCTCTATAATGGCCTTGAATTTAGGGCCGATCCGATATCTGTAATATTAACCTCAAGAGCAACGATAAAATTGCTTCGTGCGTTTCAGATTTAGGGAAATGGTTTCTTTTGGAAAACAATTGAAAAGTATAGAAAAACACTCTTAGCGTTTGCTCTAAGTAATAGTGATATGCTACAAAGTATTGTTTGTAGTTTTTGCATCATTAGCATTCCTACTGGATGTTTATTAATAATATTTTCCGTTGAGAAGTAAAGCTTTCTGGAAAGTATTACAATAGTATTATACCGAAATGTCATGATGCTCGAGCAATGCCATAGTTATTTGCAAATTCTAGTTTCGAGAAACAGTTGATATTCTTGGTAGTAATACTTTCATTCTTTGATTAGATGAGGAAGAGAAAGCCAAGAGAAAGGCAAACGAGAAGTTTGGTCTAGGAAGATCAAAACGAGTAAGGACTTCTTTCACTGACGAACAGGTGCAAATTTTACAAGCGAACTTTGAAATTGATCCGAACCCGGATGCAGCTGAGTTGGAACGAGTTTCGCAGCTCACCGGCCTATCAAAAAGAGTGACGCAGGTTTGGTTCCAGAATTCCAGGGCTCGGCAAAAGAAACAAGGTAATTACGGAAGACTGGTTGCTTCCAGTCCATCTGGTGAGTAAACCTGGATTGTGTCTTCACATGTTGTTTTAGGACGACAGCACCAACTGATGAATGCAATAGATAGAACTCTCGCTATGGCAATGCTTCATGAAGTTTGAGTCTTCCTCCCTATGTGAAACCATAGTTACGATTTTGGTATTTGGAACAGAGTGGTTCAAAGTTGGTACTCCGAGTTGCTCCTCTAAGTTGCTATTCATGCTCAATGAGACCATCATGCAACAGAGAAGTGTCTGTGCACAGCTCCAACTATATCGAGCACAGCTCCTTCTATACGACATCAACAAATTGGTTCACAGTAATCTTCATTTTAACCAGAAACATAATAATCTTCCAAGTCACAACGACAAACATCATTTGTCACAAATTGCATTGACCTGCCAACTGTTCAATTCAACTCTTGCCACTCTCTATAACATCAGAAATAATCCCTCACCCGTTCACCGACCATTATGCTGATCCGACACTTCTTCTTCAATTGCACCACTTCGCTATTTGTCTTTGTGAAGCTCTCAGACGGTCGATATATTCTAATAGCAGGGGCTCCAACGCAAGTTGGAAAGTGGGCATGAACAAATTAGGAAGTAGTAAATAGATAAGTTTTTTTCCTTTGCAAGAAAATAATGGGGCATGGCTCCTGCCCCCCTCGTCAGTGGCCCTCACTTGATCGCTAAAACGTTTCTGGGTCATTCATTTTGAATATGAATGGATTCTGGTAGCGGTGAAAAGAGATGATGACTATCAATTGCTTAAGTATCAAGAAGTTATATCTCCTGAAGCGTTTGGCTACTTTTTACGTAAGCACCCAGTAAAATGTTGCCCTTATTTGTTTGAGGTCCTGATTTCAATTGCCCTCTTATAATAAGCGTTTATGAAAAGACCTTTCTAACGCTGTACACCTTTTCGTGTCGGCCATAAAATGTGAGTACGGTGCTCGAACTATATGAGGTTAAAAGCAGATTGAACTCTGCCAGTCACCTGTTTTGTTTAAAAAAAGCAATGTCCAGGCCAGTTGGTTCTAATTTTATTGTGCTTCATGCTTTTTTTGAATGGAGATTGACCGAAGGTGTTTAGATATTTGCTTTGAATACATTATCATGCATATTTGATATCTCTGCATTAATTATGCAATGTCACATGTTTTTGTAATATGTAATAGGTTTCAGTTTCAGAAAGGCCATTTCATTGTCTAACTCAAATTAAGTGAACTCATCGCTATTGTCGTATCTCAATAGTCCCTATTTCCTGCATTAAGGTTGTTTTCCATTCGAGTTTTATCAACATACGCTAAGAAAATGAATTTTGCCAACTGACACTTTAGATGCCAAGGTGTTATGAACAAAATGTGACTTTTCCAAATATTTATACCTAGTCATCTTGTTATACTATCAACTCTAAAAGTGTAAAAAAGTTCAGAAAATTGCGTCACAGTTGACATTTTAGAGTATTGTCTGCTAAAGATAACGAAACAACCTCTCGCATACTGCCGAATTATAGCCTTAGAACTCAATTGTTAATGGCATCAGCTTGTCAGAGATATTTTCCATTCAGAGAGGCATGTCTCCGGGATGGATTGAGCGATAAAATAAAGGGAGCATCTACAATTGAGAAATTCCAACAAGGGCTGAAGAAATTCCGTTGCGGTGCGGAAATTGCGATGCTTTTTACATTAACTCACTTAATTTTGTTTCTTTTTATTAATCTTATTGTATCATATTATAGTAACTTTGGTTTATATTGTATTTATTACATGGTCCACCTGTGAATTTATTTTTTCTCTAAATGAGGTACGCCCTTCCTAAAGAACTTGAAATGAAAATGAAAAATTGTTTTTTTGCTTGCGTGAGCGTGTTAATTAAATTACAAAACGCTATTCACGTGGACCAACATACGAAGTTCCAAGAAAAGCACGTATAATATAAGGGACAATTTTACATTCAGTTAAATTGATTTTTTGACACTTCTCTGTTTTGAAATAATGGTCAAAGTGCTCTTTAATTAGTGATATTGAGGTGGCTTTCTTAAATTTGCAGGGAACACTTGAAGAATGGGTCGATATATGGGGACGGGACAGTTGACGGTTTTATTTGGATCTAGACAAGTGCATGGTATAAAATACGATATTTGCCTGTGCAGGACAGTTTAAGTTGCAATTGCAGCATGAGCAATTCATTCGATGAAGGTAATTTCATCCATTTCTGACTGTACAAAGACATGATTTTGCTAAGAACGTGTTGTGTATTCCCACGTAGATGGGTTGAAAACCCTTAGCTTGAATTAACCGACTTGATTTGTAATTCGCGTTCCAAGAAGCGCTCGATTATTTAGACCATGGAATGTGCATGTTTTTTCTAATTGACGTTTTGTCATACAAAGATATGCTATGATGGGTTTCTGCTTTGGATCCGCTGGAAATCAGTAGACTAGGTATGGACATTTACAGAGTCAAAACTCACACAATGTTTAGATGTCTAAGTACAATAAATTTTATGTCATAACTCTTTTCTTAGAATAAAGCATACATTGTAATTAAGTTTGATCAAATGCAGGCGCTGCTTCAAGAAAATTACTAGCTTATTCTTGCTGCATATGATACATGAGATGAACCCTAACACACCCCCCCCCCTAATCCATCCCCCAACCGACTCCTGCAAACGGCAAAGCATTTGTCTTCAGGCAATATTTTCATCGAATTGCTGCCATATTTGCAGTGATTACAAACCACTAATTTTTATGACTATTTGTATGTGAATAAAGTCACCGTATCCGAAATCCAGTTTCCTTATCATTTACAAAACCTCAGTTTCCTGATATATTCCCGTACAATTTCATGTTTTCTTCATGTTTAATCCCAGATGTGTGAACTCTAATTTTTGAAACAAAGTTTATACACCTCATATTTTAAGCTAGGATAAAAATTGTGTGCCGCAGACTCCGTGTCTGATTTTGAGATAATTTAAGACGCCCCTTTATCGATCGCGAAAGATCGTTATCTGCATATGAAGCAACCTTCTGCAACGACTTTGAGGAACGCTTGATATGGATTGCAGCTCATCGTTGTAATTTATGAACCGCAATTGTTAAAAAAGCAGATAAAATAACTATCATTAAATGAGACATTTATTGAGAGAGAAAGTATTCTCTTGTTACGATTTTTTGCCTCTTTACCTTGAAATCCGCTATTGGTTTGGAATTCATTTACACTGAATTCCTTGTTATGAAAACATTGTCGTCAAAGGCAAAAATTTTGGTAAATGTAGCCCTGCCTATCCATTATGCTACTTCTGGAAATGTCTACGCTACTGCAAAATCTAAAGAAGGTTAAAAAGCGATAGCATTTCAATGCAAGGCAGCTACCTCTCCGAGGCCATTGAATCATGTTCAATCTTGGCTGTTCAATCAATCTCCCCTCCCGCGTTTATTTTCTTACTCCCCCCTGTGTGCAAAACAGGTGTATCAACTGAAGTATGTTGAAAACATTATCCCTTTTACATAGACTACATAAAGGATGGGACTGAATGCACGCTCGTCAAAGAAAAGAAGGGAATGGTACCCATTATAATAAGCCGAAGCTGTTTTCCCAGTCTTTGGTGTACTCTTTCCTGATTTGAATATTTTCAACGTTAAGCAAATTTCCCTATGAAGGACCAGCAAATACATATGACACTTAAGGTTTTGACCAAATAGATGAATAGAATTTAATTACAGCTCTGAACATTCTCTAGCCCTGCGCATGAATGTTCTGGAAAGCATTTGTTTATTTTGTCCATAATCTGAAGGTTGCCTCAAATTTTAAGATAAAAATATGGCTAAATTCCAATGATGAAAACATTTGGCAAGGCATGCATTTTATGGGGAGCCAGTGACCGCACCTTCAGAGATGCTGTTGAAAGCAAGACTTTAGGACCAAAGAGATTATACACAAACCTAATAGGCTTTGAAAATGCTAATTAGCTCCAGAAAACTCTCAACATACACACTTTTTATATAAGAATAAGGTCTACAGGAATATTAAGGCTCAAAATCGCTGATATTTAAGAATGATTTGTAAAAAATGCAAGGATCAAGCTTCATCAAAAATTAAATATTTTGTTTATGTGAGTTTTTTTGGAAGGCAAATCAAATGCGAGTTCACGCTATATGTTAAGAATGATTTAAGAAAAATTTAAGACTATTGAGGTCTAGCAAAAAAATTAGATATTTTAATAAAAAAGTGTGTACTGTTTATAGACCGTGCAGAAAGCCTGTACGGTTTGTATTTATAGAACAACGGATAGTAACATGCAAACATAATCTAGGGGTACGGTATTGTACTGAAATGCAAGCCATAAAGTTTGTTACCCTTCGAGATAGTGAACTTTCATACGAGAAACGTGCTTATAGTTTCCCTTATTTTTAAGTAACTGTTCTTTTGTGAGAAAAACGCATGGTTGCCAGAAGTGTTAGGCCCCACGATTTACAGCCTTGTAAAGTAAATTCAAGCATTGGTGAAAGTGAAAGCAAATGATTGTTGAATTGCAGGGGGGAGGGAGGGGGTAATGAAAGATATTATCTTGGGAAATAGCTTGAATGCTACAGTAAATCTCATGGATTGATCCATTTGTATTGAAGATATGTTTATAATACCTCGTTAATGGCTTCGTCTCAAGATAAATGGTTTTTGACATGAAGTTTCTAGCTGAACTTCAAGAAAATTGGTTTGAACAAATTTTCAATTACAATTTTTCACACATGAATATCCGGAATTCGAGTATTAATTTTACATTAATCACAGAAGAATAAAAGGAAAACTTACATTTTCTCACTTCAATATACGTCTAACTGCGAATTCAGGTTGCATTTTTGTTCATGTCAATGTCCTGTGTCTTGGTGGGAAAGTTCAGATTATTTGTATTTGAAGTCTTTTATCTTACATCGTTGTGATCAACTGACTTCAGCAATCTTTAATAGACAGAATACAATATTTTAAAGCTACAATCCACACAGGAAAGTTGAAGTTAGCAGACAAATTACAATATAACCTCGAATGTAAAGAGCACAGTTTTGAAAATAAGTACTTTGGAGTGGAATTCAGCCTATCCTGAAAACCCCTCAACCTGTCTACGGATTGAATTTTGCCCAATTTTCTTTCCTCAAAATTTTCCTTGTTACTTTTGAATTAGAGTTTTTTAGAAATGACATTTATGTAAAGTCATCTATGGTTTAGTCTTAACATTTTGCCAAGTTCAAGCACAACGGGAAAACCCTCTAACTTTTGTACTCTTGTAAAGTATGCATTGGCCTTCCTCGAAACTACTCCACCATTGAATAACCTTCCTCCGGCTCACAGTCGTGAAACCGTAATGTGTTCTGGACAAGGCTTTGGAGAATAATTATCCAAAATTCTTAGCTGCTATGTTTTAGTTGCTATAGGTAAAGGTATTTTTTTCATTTTTTTCATTTTATAATATTTGTACAGGTTAAAGGTTCATAAATATGTTTTTCAACCTGACCTGTTTAAAAGAATAAAATAAGAGCTAATAACTATGTTAAAATACTAGTAACAAAAGAAATTTACCAATCAAACCTAATTTACAATATTTAATAATACTAAGGCTATAAAAAGTGAACGTAAAGATGAAATAAAAGTTGTCCCCGACTATAGTTGTTCTTTGAAGGTTTTCAGGGAGGGGCCAATTTGGTAGCCCTTTCTAGACTGTTCCACAGTTTTGGACCGCGATAAGAAAAAGCCTTTTGGCCATTTATTGTTTTTAGCAGCGGTATCTTAAGATCAGTTTCTGATGAACGCAGAAACCGTTCTCTATCATCCGAACATTTTTCGAATAATTTTCTCAAATAGTCTGGTGCAAGCATATTTAGAGATTTGTAAGTTAGCGTGGCTGTCTCCTTTCTTACAAGATTTCTGATGGTTAACCAGCCAAGATTCTGAATTATCGGAGCAGCAGACGCATCGTATGGGCTGCTAGTTACAATTCTGGCAGCTCTATTTTGGATTTTTTGCAACACGTCAAGCTTTGATTCATTACAGCAGCCCCAAACGGAACAACAGTAGCTCAAATGGGGCTCAACAATTCCTCTATACATTTTGTTGAGGATGTCAGATGGAAGATATTTCTTAGAATACTTAATAATCCAAGGGCTCGATTAGCCTTGGTCTTGATAGTATCGATATGCTTGTCCCAGTTGAGCCTACTGTCTATCTGAACACCTAAGTATCTTGTGTTGGTGATCATTTCAATGTTCTGATCACCTATTGAAAAAGAAAAGGATGGTCGAGTATCAGGCTGGCTTTCGATCTTACGGATGTTTGGACCAGAGCCTATAACAAGTGACTGCGTTTTCACTACGTTCAAGGAAAGTTTATTTGCATGCAGCCAATACTGTAGTTTCAAAATATCTAAGTTTAGGTCATTTTGAAGGTCACCA
Organism: Rhopilema esculentum; assembly: GCF_013076305.1. Next base: position 8,164,786 of record NW_027020025.1, read on the forward strand.
ATACTTTTTGAAGAGAGGGAAATGGCCGTGTCATCAGCATACATGCTGACATGAGATTTTTGCAAGGAAAAAGGCAAATCATTGATGTAAATCAGGAACAAGAGTGGACCAAGACAAGAGCCTTGGGGAACTCCACAATTTATTCCCCTCACATCAGAGGTTGTTTATGGTGCTAGCGTCAGAAAGTAACATTTCTTTTGGTCATACCGTCGTGAAAGCAATCCCCATTGCATTGTTAAAAATCTTTCCAAAATCTCCAAAACAAAAATTTTATATGATATCCTATGCTGCAAATATAGCAATTTTCAATGCGCATATTTTGTTGTATGCGCATCTTTAGGGTAAAGCTTTTTTTCTTGCAATTTTATTGAATTATTTTATCTACTGAATATTTGCTTTCCAAAAAACTGTATTCTATGATTCAAAGTAGCTTTCTATCTGACATTGATGTCTCACAGGTTTTTGTTTGATATTAGAAACTAAAACGGAAAATATCAATGTTTTCAGCTGGTAAAAATGAATTTTGAGTGTACCAGCCAGCCATTCCTGTTGTTGGAAACGCGAAATTTTGGGGTTATACATTTTTACATAACCTCATTGTGTCTTAATATTTTGACTTCGTGTATTGCAAGTTTTCTCTTAATGGTCAGAGCGTTATCTTCGCATTGTCTTCGCGTTATCTTAAATTGACATATTACCACAGACTGTAAAATTTTCAATGATTTTTGGCCCGTCTTGGTTGTAAGCAATCTTTGTGTTTTAATATTTTTGTATCTTATATTCATTGAAAACTGATTGTACTCAACACATAATGAAATTCATAAAAATTTATTGTTAACTATTAACATTTCCAAATCACGATAATTTTACTAGATCTATGGTTTTACTCCACTTTGTTGTACACACTTTTCTCTTTATAATTATAAGCCATTCTATCTGGTTAAGTTTCATTATCAAGCTGGTGTGTTGAATCTCACTTGCAATCAAGCTTACCTACCACCCTCCAAGAATCCCAACAAATTCATTAATTTTACTGTGGAATTTACCTCTATTTGAAGTGGAATTTACCCACTTCAAATAGTTGAGATCATACAAAAAAGTATTTTTGCTTAGTGACAACAACACCTCATATGGAGAGTTTACCAAATGCAAAAACCTAGCTATACCTAGGCACATTTCTCGTAAGAGTGTCCTCCGTCTCGAATTCTTCAATGCACAGTAGCAAAAATCCTGGAGGTGTGGGGATTTGGCACTCCTCCCCCCCCCTCCAATCTCAAATATAGTGAATTTCGCAGGGCAACAGAAAAAAATTTCAGGGCCCAAGAAGACTTTTATTTCAGCGTATAAACGCCGCCACTGAAATATATATTTTGGAAAATATTTCGATGTGTAAAGAAATATTTCTATTAAGTTATTTCAGCATAAAATTGTCTGGAACACAGTAAATAGAACGGAAAAGCAGGCAAGAATTTCATAAACTATTGTCTAACCGGAAGAGGGCTTTTTATTTCATTTCTTGTAACCCATGGGAATAAATTAATTGGAAGCGTTTACATCTAGCAATATTTTTGATCGCCAATCATAACGAGGGGATTATAAATTCTGATCAATTTTGAGTTAAAGATAAAGGCGTAGATATAGAGCAGCATTTTTCAATTTTGACCATTTATCCTATTTTACGAACCAGGCCAGAATAACAGCAATCCGTTAGCAAAGTTTAATTCTTTCATCGGTCATATCTCGCCCAATTTTGAACATATCTAACTGATTTTGCATTCAGAGGTATTTCATGCCGTTCTTTGTGATGATGTGGTCGAAATCAAGAAATTCTAAAAATAGATTTTTGATGACGTCACACTTTGGTGCTCTATTGAAACCGCTAGAAAGAAGTAATTGGGGAAATTATAAAGAGCCAGTAGAAGCATCAGTTCAGCCCATAGAGAACTCAAATTTCTTGGATGTACTGGGTGTCTTATTTGTTGATTACGAAGGAGAACCAGAACTGAAAATTGAGATGTATTTGATGTATAATACTACTCAAACAATATCAAGGGAAACTTTTTTGCTATTCTGAAAGTCCGTCGGTGTAAAACGAGATTTTCTAGCCTATAAATCCCACCGAAATTTTTGGTTCTTAATGCATGAAATAAAAATAGAACAAACTATTCATATACCGATTGATTTTGTTTTATCTATTTACTAACCTTTTTACGAATACTTCTATCATTTGTCTATTATTCTGGCTGTGTAATGTCTGAATGTCCTTATTTTGGATGTGTAAGCATGGCATTCTCGAGACAAAAAGAAGGACATTTTTGTTCAGGAAAGAAAATTCTCCCTTTCAATGCAACAGTATTCTGTCATACACATCAATGTCAGTCTTTCTTCTTTCCCAAACATGACATCTCCCCTCTCCAATTTTTCTCAATAAACAATTATCACAGTTTTCTGAGAATCGTCAAAATTTTAAAAATTTTCTTTCGAGTCTGACTCAACCATAGGCGGGTCCTCCTACCTCACTAAACTTTATTCTTATTGGCCTAGTTACGCCAACTTAACCCTGTTAAACAATCACCGAACTGAGCCGCTCTTACATAAATTCACATGGTTTCTTAACTTATAGACTAAACCGAACTAATGCTGGTATGAATTGCTGAAGAAGCCTTTGGCCAATGAAAAAGGTTGCCACTCTATGTCTCCTTTAAAATACTTTTGAAATTGGCAAAGTTCTGTTTTGTTTTGTCAAAATCTAGAAGATATTTTGTCGAAAATATATAAGACGAGCATTAAAGAAAAAAAGAGCATTAAAGAAAAAAAGAGCATTGCATCCACCCCGAATCAAAGACCATCATATGAAAATAATTATTCTCGTTGTTCACTGCCATTGCCCATTATAAAAGAGAAAGGGGGCTTCATAGAGCCTAGACTTGGCTTAAGTCTATTTCGTGCCTAAAAGCCACCAGTTGATATTCATTTTGTCTCTTCTGGACTTCTGCGAAGGAGACGCTCGGAAATGTCTAAATGTCTATAAGTCTATATAAATTTTTTTTGAGCCAAGATTGAGGAAGACAAAGATATTTAGATTTATTTCGTTTACAAAGTTACAACATAAGCCGCATCAATTAACCAACGATAACAACGATTTTGCAACGTGCGGTAACTAAAGAAAGCTTTGCGAACTTGATGAGGCCATCGACTTTGAATTGATTGACAAGATAAATGCTCTTGAAAATGTTTCCATTTGGAATATTTCAGGAAGGATTTTCCAAAATAAAGTTTAATCTTGGAAAAGCAAATGTTGTTCAAAGCTGTTCTAGTTTGTGTACGAAAGAAAGAACTTCAATTGTAATCATGCCTTACCATGCTGCTTGTTATTTAGACCAGACTAGAAATTTCGCGAAAGATTAGGAGGGTAGCAACACAGGTATTATTTGAAAAGCAGATAATGAAAATGCTACATTACCTCTATGTTTTGTCCTGGCAGCCTTCTCTGTTTGGTGGAGGTAGGTAGGCCTTATGCCGTCTCGTGTATAAAATGTTCAACTCATCTCCATGGAAATCACTTTTTGGCATTAAAAATGTAGAAAAGCTTTCAGAAACATAGCAGCTACGATTTCTTTCACCACTCTTTGCAAGGTATTGGCCAAGAAACAAAATCAAGGCAGTTGTTAAAAGTCTTGTGTCAGAAACTAACAAAATGGCGGGCAGCTTGCCTGGTGGCTGAGTGTTAAATGCGCTTGGTTCGCAATATCATTAAGTGACGTTGTTTCGGGTCTCTCGAGAGTGAACCTGAAAGATGATTCGATGCATTCATAGCCCAGGGGAATGCAAGCTTCTTTGACTATGTTACCGAAAAAGGATGGCTTTCAAATGCAAATTTTGATGAGGGTCAGAGACGTAGGATGGATTTCAGCAATGGGTGCCACTTGTAGGCATAAAAGGCGCACCTCCGTAAGCTGTACATACCTCTGTTTTTGAAAAGTGGGTGGGCGGCGGCACGTACCTCATATCCTCTTGGTCCATACCTCTATGGTAAGGTTCTATATAACCCGTTGTTACTTATGATATTTGAAGGCGCTTTTAATCCTGATTTTCACTAGGCAAATTATTTCGCGCTAATCGAATAAATAGTCGTAGCGATAGAGTAGGACCGTCATCTACTTTCTGCGAATCGAATTTTTTCGCTGCGAAATTTGAGAACATGACACCACGCATGCTCACATTGGCAAAAATTTGATTCGCGCGAAAGAATTCGCCTAGTGGAAATCAGCCTTAAGGGCCCACAACAGGAGTTGGGTCAATATGTGTCTGTTTGCCTTCTTCCGCAATTTTTTGCGTATTAGGGGTCAAAGATTTGAAATAGCCAAATTAATGCGCAACTGCTATATCAACGATGTCTTTCTAACTGCTAACGAAAAATGTCCTAGCTTCTCTAAAGTAAGAGCTTTCTATGATTCAACTAGGATTCAAAACTATGGTGCCATATAGTCACATGCACAGCTTTTCAAGCTAAAATTTTCTATATTCATATATTTCAAGAATTAATAAAAAACTTTCAAAAATTGAGATACCCAAAAGGCTTGTGTGAGCTAAAAACCCAACCTCCCTGTGTAGCAGAAGATTTCTTTTGATAAGTGAAGCGTTTAAGGATTCAACAGACTCGCAAGAAGAGCAGTGCGGCTACAACATTATTGCAATTGACATGAAAATGTAGTTCTATGTTCACAAAATTAGCATACAATTCTATGTTATACTGAATCCATTATTTCGTGATAAAATGATTAATGCTAGCATAGAGGGTATTAATCAGCCAACAATAAGTAATAATACACTAAAATAGACAAAGCTATCATATCCTCATAGCAAATGATATTATGCTTGTTGGGAACCAGAAATCATTATGGTATTCAGGAGCCCAGAAATAGTGTTAAATCTAATTCTTATGAATTCTATTTGCGTAAATTTAAACGTAAGATTCCTGATATTCACCAGGGGTGCTTTGAACCCTCCTTTCTAGAGAAGAATCCCTTTCCGCTCAACATCATTATCATCTTCAATAAACTACATTCTAACTTTAATTTCATTTTGAAGAAACTACTAAAATATCATCAAAAATGTTAAATAGGTTCTCTCAGCCTCTAGCATTGAAACAGTGGGTTTATAGCAACAATTTTGTGGAGTAGTGCAAAGGCATCAACAATGGATATATGTGGGGCATGTTGTACAATAACAAATACATTTAACACAAAGTCTCATTTTATTCGCATAATGTAAACATTAACGAAGCTTGTTTCTACATATGATTTGCTGGTCTTCGACTATCATTATCATTTACTTATTAATAGTAGAAGTGGCATTATCCTGGAAAATAAACGAAAATATAGAAGAATCTCTGTCCGAAGTTTCTACGGTGAGATTCTACGGTGAGAATTTCTGTCCTCGTGTTCGTCTCTGCCTCGCCTTCGTCTCCGTCCTCGCATTCGTCTCCGTCCTCGCCTTCGTCTCCGTCCTCGCCTTCGTCTTCATCTACATCTTCTTCTACGTCCTCGTCCTCTTCCTCTTCCTCTTCCTCGTCTCCGTGCTAGCCTTCGTGCCCGTATTCGTCATCCTCATCGTCCTTTTCCACGCAGGAAAGCAATCCACACAAATAAGTTGCATTCGCAATTTCGATGCTCGGTTTTCTATTTTAGGTGAGCAAAGGGTAATGAATAGCAAAGGATCTTTCAGTGCATACTTCAAAGCAGTTGCAATCATCGATAACTTGTTATTGTACACGGCTAGGCACCACATTTCCAGGATATTTTACCTGAATACATCAAATGAAACATAGTAGGACACGCTATCACCAGAATTAAGGATAAAGCCGACGAGATGCGGTCGATCATTTTGCATGCCTTTCTGCACTCTTTTCCCTTACACGCATTGCTAGGATCGTCGGCTGCTCCTTTGTCTTCGGACCCGAAGTCACCAATGTTGTCATCGTTGCTTGCATTCTCTTGAATACCCGAAAAACTATTTATTCTAGATACCTTTCTAGCTTTATCAAATGTCACTGAAGGCATGTTTCCATCAGGAACATCACGTGATACTTGTCTTTGAACAGCCGGTGGAAATTTCCTCTCGATTTCGATTTCGTCGTCGACGAATGTGTTGAGCTCAAATGACTTTATACTACTCTTCTTCTTCTTTTCAAAGAAAATCTTCTTTATACACTTCCAAATTCTTTCGTAGGGGGTTATAAACCCTTTCCCTCTACTGGCACGTTCAGCATAATACGAAGCAAGGGCGGTAAATGTGATTTGCATTATCGTGAAGATCAGCACGAGAATAACAAAGAAAACGATGACAGGCACGTAATCCGATGTTTTCGGAACGCTTCCCAAAATCGTGTCCAGGTAGACAATCAAAGCCAGGAAACATGTTATGAGCAGTGAGGTCCTCTCTCCCGATTCCCATGGCAGCAGCACGGAACAGAATGTGACAATGCATATTAATACCATTGGGGATACAACCGTTAGCCAGTAATACCTAGGACAGAAACAGAAAATAAATGAAAAATATCTAGCCCTGTATAGAGACTGTAAGGTCAGGCGATTATCGTCACATTTTAGTATTTTTGTCATGTAAATCTAAGGATATTGTAATAAGCTAAAAATAAACACACAGTAGTTGCGATATTAGTTCTGCAAACTCGTTTTTCATAGGTTCTGTAGGCAAACATAAGAAATTCATATTATTTTCAGAATAACAATCTATATTTGGAACAAATCCTGTCGGTGAAAAATAAATTATAGGTGTAGGAAGACAAATTGCACCTTGTTTTACCTGCTGTTGTTGGGAATTTTTTTAAGAAAATGAAAACATTCAAGAATTTTGATTGTGATATTGCGTGAAAGAATTGCGTGTAAGACGGAAAATGAAAACGACCAAGCGTAAGCGAACCGCAAGATATAACAAAAGGGCGGGAAATCTACGAGGCATTCGCGTCGTTCCAAGCGAAACAAAATGCTCTCGTAGAAAAATGCATGGCACAACCTTCTTTAATTTGAGTGAAATTCTTGTATTTTTGTGATTTTGTCTGAGGCTTTTAATTTCAAAATCTTATAAAATATGTGGAATTTTTAAAATAAATACATTCAAGTTTAGTCTTTGGCAATTAATAGTATTTTGTTTGTTGACTTAAAGGCGATCTTATTTTCATTCGGACACAATTAGCTGCAACTAAAGTGTTATTAATTTAGCATATTGTAAATGAATAAATTTTTCATCATTTTTATTTCATTTCGTTTTGTTACCTTCGTTCTATTTCCTTTTGGATTTTTCAGTTTTCTTCCACTTCATTCTGTTGTCTACTTCTGTTTTGTCCTTTTCTTTCCGATCCTTTCCGTTTCGTTTACATTAACTACCAAAAAATCCGGTGCCAAAATTTTCGTTGGATTGATTTTAGATCGGTGAAAATTACGGTGAGAACTTGAACGATTTCGGTGGATTGAAAATATTTCGGTGAGTAAAGAAATATAACACTCTGTATAGACAGGGAATTTTGCATAATCATCTAGCAACCTGCCTAACCTAAGTTTTTAAAGTTTAAGTTATAAGAGTAAAAGCCAATGAACATTTTAAGCCTTGGGAACATTCTGGCAAATGACCGGAAGTTTCGTTTCCGGAAGCATGAAAAATTCCACGGTCAGCAAAATTTCGAATTTGAAGTTTTTCAAATCTGATGATACTTTCGGAAAAAGCTTGAAAACTGAGCGAAAGGTATACAAAGAGCAATGTGATCTGTCCTATAAGAAAAAGTTATGGCTGTTGAAACTTTTTGCTTTGTCAAACAATTTGCTTTCTTGAGTTTCCTGATAGTGCAGACGCAGAGCAGTAAAATTGTGCATGTTATAATAATAGCATGAAGTTTGGTACAAGTACACAGTCCGATATGCTGAGTAAGATGAAATACGTATCAAGCTTAAAAAATGCCCCCAAAAGCTATTTTTAGACTGGGGTACTGGTACCCACTCCTCTTTTAGGTATAGCACTACAACGTTTTAACTTTGCAAGCTATAACACTGAAACATTTTTTCTGGCGTTATTTGACGTGCTGAATAAAATGAAATGCAAAAACAGCTTTAAAAATTCCACAAAAGCTATTTTTAGACTATTGTACTTGTACCCAGTCCTACATTGGGTCTTGCACCATAACTTTGTAATTACACAAGTTATATGACTGAAGCTTTGTTTCCTGGCATAACTAGAAGTGCTAGATGAAAGGAAACGTAAAGCAAGGTTTAAAACTTCACCAAAGGCTTTATTTAGACTGAGGTTCTTATACCTAGTCCACTGTTGGCTATCGCACTAAAACTTAATGCCTACGCAGGCTGTACAACTGAAACTTTGATATCTGGCGAAATCTGACGTGCTTAGTTAGATAGAATATATGTACAGTCTATTCTGATCCATTGTGAGCTAAAAATTGAGTTAAAATAGATATAGAGTAGAATTTTGCACTTTTGACCACATATTCCAAAAGAGCATTATAAAATACTTCTAAATGTACAAAATCAGTTGAATGTATCACCACATGAACACAGGATCTTTTCCCATCAAACCTTTGTAATTTGGTCTTTATGAACCAGGCCAGAACAACAGTAATCTGTTAGCAAACTTTAAATCTTTCATCGGTCATATTTTGCCCAATGTTGAACATATCTAGCTGATTTTGCATTCAGAGGTATTTTATGCCGTTCTTTGTGATTATGTGGTCAAAATTAAGAAATTCTAAAAATAGATTTTTGATGACGTCACACTTCGGTGCTATATTGAAACCGCTAGAAAGAAGTAATTGGGGAAATTATAAAGAGCCAGTAGAAGCATCAGTTCAGCTCATAGAGAACTCAAATTTCTTGGATGTACTGGGTGTCTTATTTGTTGATTACAAAGGAGAACCAGAACTGAAAATTGAGATGTATTTGATAATTAATATTACTCAAACAATATCAAAGGAAACCTTTTTCTAGCGTTGGAAAATTTCGGTCAGAAAAAATTTCGGTTTCCAAAAATTTCGGTGGGATTAATTTTCGGTTGCCCTTTTTCACACCCACCAAAAGTTTTGGTACTTAATGTAGTTCCTCCTCGATCCGCCACGTCCCGTTTCGTTCCACCACGTTCCCTTTCGTTCCTTCTCGTTCCGTTCCGTGTCGTTCTGTTTCGTTCCAATTCGTTTAGTTTCGTTCTGTTTTGTACCATTTCATTCCGTTTTATTCCGACTCCAATTCGACCTAAGACTACATAACTGCCAAAGACAGAAAACTAAATGCCCAGATTTCATTACTAAATGCTTACCCAGGTTTGCGGACAAACTTCAGAATCATATACAGCGCTGAACTATTTGTTGGTTTCGATTCAGGGCCGACAGAGGCAGGGAAGTTTATTTCTGTCACATTGCTTCTTATGATCTTCCATAGGCCGGTTTCACTCTTTGTAAATTGTCCATATGCCTTATCAATTTCCGTATTGTACACCATCTTTATATCTCTGTTATCATAAGAAATTGAGTTAAAAATCAGCGGGCAGGCATGCTCGTCTGCAGGGAAGAGGCAAGCTGGCATATTGCACGTTAACTTTATCATAACTGCAAAGTCCAATGTGGTATGTCCGTCTGGATATACGATGGCAGTCCCCATACGATTTGATGGAATCAATGGCTGAGCAATGGCACTGAGGAGGAGAAAACATTAGAAGATGAAGAAGGCTTATCATAACATATTACTACTAGGAGCTGTTTTCATCGACAATCAGAGAATAGGACACTTGATGAATAATAATAATAGTAATAATAATATTAAAATATCAATAATTATAAAGGTTTGTTTGGTCAGCTAAGGACAGCTGCTAGAGATCAAGGACCTGTGTTCGACGAAAAGTAGCAAAAACTATTAATTACAATATGAGATTTCTTAAAAATCAAAGTTATTACATCTGTTCTTGAATCTCACAATATAGTCTTCATCTCTCAGATCAGGTGGCAGTCTGTTTTCAATGTTTACAGCTTGGTAAGTAAAATCGTTTGTTGGCAGTTCCTGATCTTATACGAGGCACCACAAGATTTGATTTGTTTCTTCGAGTGAACATTCGGTGGTCCATTCTTTTAAAGTGTTTCTCTGATATTCCACGTGCAAGACCGTCTGAATACTTTTGGCACATCGCTTATTTCTTTCACGATTGATGGACGGAAAGCTAGTTTTGGCATTTTGTCTATTAATAATCCTCATTGCTCTTATGAACATAAATTAATATTGTTTTATACCCGCATGAGGATTGCGATAAATAATTAACTAATCAATCAGGTCCCCAGCCTCATCAGGTGACTACATCACTATAAACGCACAAAATTGTGTTTCATTTCCAGCCATCAATTAGAGATAACAATTTCATTTAAGAATAGGTGTTTTCCAGCAACCTTTATTAGCAACAAATTAAATACATAAAAAAAATCGATCCAAAAATTTCTTCTAAACTGGTAGGAGATAGATCGATCGAGACCAAATGTGGATGGATTGAGAATAAAATTGGACCAAACAAAAACGTGAATCGATTTAGGACAATAACAGACCATTCTCGATTGCTTATTGACTCAATTGATTATTTGGGCTGGGTAGCATAGGCGTCAAATCTTGATTGGCTGCGAAAGGAATCGCCAAAGTGAGAGTTCCCATCTATTTTAACCAACCAAATCGCGAGAAATCAAATTTTCAATTGGCGAGAAAACAAATGGCGACTCCTTTCGCAGCCAATCAAGATTTAACGCCTATACTAGGCTGGGTTTATACGTCGGACTTTTGTTGCATCGAATTAAAATAAATCAAATGTGACCATCGGCCTATTTAAATGCGACCTCGCAGCGACTTTGTCGAAGAAGCAACAAAACGTCGATTGGAATTTAAATTTGGTTTCTATACGTCGCATCAAAGTGGCATTTAATTCACACCAAGTCTTTTTTCACCATATTTTGATTCGACGGGACAAAAAATGCGACACACAAACCAAACCTAAGACTAAAAATATATGCCCAAGGCTTGCTGCGTTAAAAGGCATAAAAGACGATTAATTGTCAAATGGGATGCCTTACTTCTGGACAAGAAAAATCTTCGGAATCCATAACTTATCAAGGTCAACCTCTAGCCTATTGACAGCATATTCCGATGTGTTCCACTGTACCAACTGGTTTTTCCATTGCTAAAATATGGGAAAATGAAAAGACATTTACAGAAACAAAAGGGCTAGGTATTTCATCTTTTGAAAAACACTTTAATGAATGTTGCTAGTGAAAGGAAAAAACTTCAGTAAATAACCTTTGTATAACACAACAAACGAAAAAAATTGCAGACTTCTGAAAATAGGATGGGACAATTTGATTGATTAAATTCACTTAGAAATTACAATCAGTATTTAGGAAGGGGATGAGATTGACTTTACTCAATGCCATTAAAGTTTAAATAGTGACAGAATCAGTGTATACTTTAAAATAAACCACTACAGTGTCCAAATTAACAAGGCAAATTGAAAATTTGCAGCAAATCTTCGATTCGTTCTTCAACGCAAACGACCACAGAAAATTTGCGTTCACTAATGCAAAAGATATCTTTTCTTACTTTTGAAGATTAACAACACAAATACGATTACAAAAACTAGCGCCAAAAGGGAATAAATTCATAACGAATGGCTTCCTTGAAAAAATATTGAAAAATAAACAGTTAATGCTTAAATTCACAAAAAACAGCTGTGTTTGGAGCGATGAGTAAACGTGATTCGAGAGAAAGGGAAATGTCAAATTCGTTCTTTCTGGAATTTCATTAGCTTCTACATCGGTACTATGCTTAGCGAGGGGATGAATGGGGCAAAAGGACAGCCGCAAAAAACTGTTGAACTATTGAAAAAAGTCGGTTTGTCTTCAAAAATGCAACTCACAAAGGATATCCAGATGCCAAGATCGATTTCTTCTTCGTTTGATTTCTACAATTAAAAAGGAACAAAGTTCTGTGATGACAAAAATATCGTATATCGAGGCTCACAGAAAAGTAGGGATTTCGTATCCTCAATCAACACTTTGATAAGTGATCGGACGGTCCCTTCTCAAACCTGAGCTATCCTCTGGCTAGGGTTTATTGACACGACATTAATAGGATCTCTAATTTCTCAGACAAACGGGTGTGTAATGAAATGGCAAAAGTGAAATTAGGGCTACGTTTTGATCTTGTTGTGGTTGCCCAGTCTGCTTTAACTTTGAGCGATGCAAGGAGGCAATATAACTATTGATGAATTCGAGTATGCGAACACAGTTTAAAACAAACGGGTTTTCGATATGAAGATAAGCGCTCTTTTAGTATACAGGTTTTGTTTAGTTGACTAGCACTGCAAGAGACGGGACATACTCTGTCATACGACTTACTCTGTCAAAACTTTCGCTCAAGATTCTTTGTCATAAGAGATATGAACTTTCAGGCGTAAGAACCACAAGGCCAGAAGACGTCATATAGAACAAAAACCATAGCGACAACAAGACGGGATTATGTCTAGAGCGAGGGTCAGCACAGCCAGGAATGAGGTCATATCGAGAGCACGAATAATGGCAAGCAGAATATGAGGTCTTTTCGACAGCGAGGATCAGGGCGACCAAAACATGAGGTCATATCGAGGGTGTGAGTCACGGCGACCACTTGATGAGGTCTAATCGACAGTGAAGATCGGGGCGATCAAAAGACGAGGCCATATGGAAAGAAAGGGTCACAGAGCGATCACAGAATAAGATCATATCCAAAGCGGAGTCAGAGCAACCAGGAAATATCGAGAGCAAAAACCATGGCGACCACAAAATGTGGTCACGACGCGGGCATGGGCCAAGGAGCAGGGCGACCGCAAGATTTGGTCACGTCTACAGCAAGGATCAGAACCTTGATATAGTATAAAAGTTTCGAAGTGTCCTTGCGATGCTAGTTAAAAAGTTTAAAAAATTCAAATAACTGCTCGGGTTATTTTTATTGAAGCGCGAAATAAAAAGAAGCCACAAGGTAGATGCTTTTCCAGAAGCGTTTGAATATAAAGACTGTAGTCTGGCCCTTATTGGAATCATTGCAAAAATTCTGCCTAGCCTTAAACTGTGGAAATACCACGTAAAATTGAGGTCATCAACAAAACCAAGCACTCAAAGACATTGCAATTTCTAAGGGGGCACAAATAATGGCTGAATAAAATAAGACATAATAGCTTACAAGGTAAAGTTTAAATGCTTACCGAAAATGAGGCGGTTTTATAAAGTCGTATGACAATCAAAACGGTATTTTATGAATTACAAGACTGTGTAATCATAAAAAATACAACAGGTAACTATTTAAAGCACAAGCTGCAATTGGTGCGCAATTCTCATATCAACTTTTACCTTTTCAATTTTTTAAACATTAAATTGGAAGAATGAGTAAAATAAGGAATTTAATGACTGCGATGAAAAAAGGAGCATACATCATATAACAATCTGTAAGAAAAATCGATGAGCAATTCCCATCAACCCATCAGCGTAATTTCCATCAACGCCTTTGTGAACGAAAGGTTGTTTTATCTGAATTTATTCATTTACGGCGATCGGAGTTTCCCTTTGGCGTGTAATCAAAGTTTAAATATATTGCGAACTAAAAGCTGATGTTTGGGAGCAAATTAGCAAAAACAAGAAAATTTATATAACTGATTAGTCGATTAGCATGTTTAGGCTTGTGATCTAAGCTAGTTTGATTGCTCATCAAGCTATTAAACAACAGCTGCTCTTGCTTTGGGCCTGTATGCAGGCATAAAGTCAAACTGATTACTTCAATTTCCCTCCCACTGTTAAGTAATGAGGATTGCTCGTTGCACGTTGAGGATTGTGTTTGATTGTCGTGAAAAACTGGTCGCCATTGTTGATTCATTTTGAGATGCATCAGGCTACAGCGCCACCACTGTTTTAAGGCTTTCAATTACTTGATTGGTAATCAGCTGATTCCATACATACGACTCAAATTGGCTGATGAAGGCCATATGTCTAACTTCACGCAGTTATCATTATGCTAAACTGAATATGTCGCTTACTGAACAACTGTCTGCAGCTGGATAACAGAAAAATTCTTAGAGTGTTATATTTAGATTCTCATTAGATCTTTGATCAAGGGATAGCAACACATCATTTTCTTCTGCTCATGCAGACAGCCTAGAGCTGCATTATCTTAATCTTCTTGCTGGTTTGCCCATGTATCGTCTTCCTTGCTTGTTTACTTGGCTATCTCTTGTTTAGTTACTCAATTGTATAGAAACCAAACCACTAGATTTTTCCTTCCTTTTCTGGTTATGGTAAAAACTGTCTCATGCATTATCATACAGCTTGAAATTTCTTATAACCTACAAGCTACTTTACTTGTTCTTTTTCCTAATTACTTTAAGACCTACTTTTCTTCTTAACTTCTTATTTACCCGCTTATTTACTGAATTACGAACTTACCGACTCAAGACACCTATCAAGTTATTTTCCTATATACTTTATAACGTTGCTAAATAGTCATATATCCATATACATACTTTTCTACTTACTTTTTGCTATACTGATCCACTTACTTGGTAATTTGCCCACCTATCCCCTTGTTTACTACTTTCCTACCCCCTTACATGTTTAATTAGGCAATCTTAGAGTTCTGTCGTAACATTAACTTCATCAAATGTTGCTTTATGTTTCTTGATCAAAATTATTATCTATTTTTGCAAATTATTATCTAGTTTAGCAATTTATGACAATAAATCTAATCTATCTAAAGCCATGGACGACCTTGTTAAATATCAGAATCAGGTTTTCGTGACTTTAGCTGTAATCAATCTGAAGCAGGGAGCTCGGCACTGTATTTATCAAAGTTTTCGGATGTAGTTGCAAGAATGCACATAAGATATCTATTCAGCACAATACATCTTTAAAAGGAGCATTTTAAACTTGTGTCATACACTTGCTGACACTTTGAGAATAAAAGATCTTTTTAAAGAAGAATCGCATTTTCAAAAAGCCTTAGAAAATTTGCTTCGGTCTTACGAGCATTGTCTTGCAAAATACTCAATGTCTTCTTACGGAAAATATTTTCATGTTTATTGACGTTTGGAACCATCTAAGTCAAAAAACGGCCAAAGAAATCTAAAGGCCAGAACAAATTAGGAATATTGAACAAAAGGTGGAATATTGAACAAAAGTAGCCTGTAAATCGCTTTTCCTCTGTACAATAAAGGAAGAGTAAGGGCACGATTGACCGAGCCAAGGAGCCAGACAACAAGGGAAAAGATGAGCAGTTTATCTCAATGCCAAGTCAGTGCCAATGTATCACCGACAGTGCATATCCCATTTTGTGCGCCGGCTCTTTCACTGTACAAAAGGGGTTGTTTTCTGCACTTGGGTGGGTATTCTAGGGAGAGATGTATCTTGTTATGAATAAGACCATGGAAAATATAATTTTATTTTTATAAAAACAAAAAGAACTTACAATGTCGTAAATATGGGAAATAATTATACCAGTATGCAGAGTGATCGGTTTATTATCTGTCTGGTTAATCTTAGGAATCACTTCACCCATTCGTCTGCTTTTGCCAAAAAATTTTTCAAGCAGCTTCTCCTGCGGTGATAATTCGACTACACTTGCTTGGCTTATTGCAAAGAGCATGGCTAAAAAATAAAACATGACAGGAAGATATCATAAAACAATCTACGTGGAAGTAGGATTGCCAATAATATAATCAACATATAATACTTTCGCAGTTTATCTAATAGCAATGTCACGATTCTCCAGACTCATTATTGACTAGAGATTGGTTGAATTGCAAAGAAACTCTGATATGATTCAACATTGCAGAGTTGGGAAGATAATCTAAGCAATTCTTGCGAGTATTCCAACTGCAAAGATCTGTTAATTTACGTTGTTCTATCTCCAGCATCTACTCTGGTAGTGGTAATGTAACGTATTTCTGTATGGCGATTTGTATAGTCGTGTTGAATGTCAGATAGTAAATGTAGAACATGTATCGAAACAAAAACTGGTTATAGAATAAATTGTATCTTCACCTAGGAAAGACAAAGCCTCTTGATAACATTATATCTCCGTTTATAAGCCATGGGAAGTTAAAATCAATCATGCCATAGAACTTAATATCAGTAGTAATTCTGACTTTTTTGAAAAAACGAGCAATCAGTATGAAAAATTCATAAAAGAAACTAAGGAGACGGAAAAAACGTTTCGAATACTTACAGAGAATAAAAGCTGCTTTTGGCAACGACATCTTGCAAAAATAGGCACTTAAAGCTCGCTCAAGGTGCGTTCAAAGCTAGCGCATAGCACAACTGAAGAAATGACTGACTGCTGGTCCAATCAGCATCAATTTATGTCTTTACCCAGTTTCAGCAGGTAGTAATGTCATTTGTTGATATGAACATCTGGCAATCAAAGTTTGTGTGCACGCGAGGTTCCTAAATAGCTTCAACAATATTGAAGGAATCACAATAAGAACAAAAACTCAAAGATGACTTCACTGTGACGCTGCATTTATCACAAACGAAAATCTGACTACCAACTTTAGCAAAAAGGAGAAAGATATTTTATCACCAGTTGTAATTGTGACAGAATATTTTTAGATAATAAAAAAATTTCTTCGACCAAAAACTTCCTTCAAAAATAGAACTGCTGGGCGGAACGAGATGCAACGTTTTATAAAATAGTGGAATTTTCAAATCGGTTTCGTAAGATTGAAATTACTACATAATGCGATAGTTATAGGCATTCTTTTTGAAAACGACATTGCTTGAGGAAGTTGACTTAAAAAGTCTTTGGCGAAGCTTTTCCTTCATGAATTTTGTTTCTTGAGTAAAATAAATATTTTTGGTGAAATGGCTTTATTCCACTCTTATTTAAGCAAAAAATACAAAGAAAACAGCTTTTTTTTCTTATTTCTAAATTGTCGTTGGACAACAACATTATGAAGAAAATGTATTGCAATGTCTTGAAATATAAAGAAAATTGAAAAACAATTATTGTAATTTGTATCCTGTTTCATTTATAATCATCACCAGATAGTAACCATAATGTTTTAGAGTAAAATAAACCCAAAATCTTGACTTTTTTCATGCCTGACAAAAAATTTGAGTAATAATTGGAGAAATTGGAGTCATTCTTCAAGAAAGTCATTGGAAATGTGATGAAAAGAGCATTTTCAGCATGCTACGGAAATGCAAAATATAATCTGAAACTGACAATCACACTCAATGCAACGATATATTTCTTTTCACAAGATCAGAAGGCAGTCTTTGGGTTTTAGTGGCGGTAAGTCAGTGATGGTAGTCCTAAAAACAGTTCTCATTTTTCACAAGGCAAAGCTTTACATTGCATTCGCAACATTTGATTCTTGAGAATCCACCGTTCTTACATCTTCCTTGTGTTTCTCCAAAAACTGGAAAATGACCAACATCATCTTCTCGTATCTCTGAAGGGGAGACAGGGTTTGACCTCTTGTACCTTTTTCTGGCAACTTCCATATTACCATCAGATCTGCAACTTTTAGGTCGACCTCGAGTAGGGGTGTATTTGCTTTGTTTACAAACAACAGGCCATTGGCAACTCTTGTCTCAAAGTGTAACAGGCTTAGAATTTCTTTCTTTGGGACCCTCTTTTGATCACAGTGACAGCGATAACACAGCCACGAATTCACAATGCTGAAGCCAATGCAGTGATAAACTATATGCATATACCACTTTTTGGTTCCAAGTGTTGTCCTATAAAGTGCCAACAACATGTCACAGAGATCTACACCTCCCATGTTTGCATTATAAACTCGGACAACATCTAGACACTGAATTTCAATATGCTTCTTTGCAGCTGCTGACGAACTTGCTGTCCCATATCAATGTCTAAATATGTTAAGACCAATTGAACAATGCCATTGTCGTACCATCTTACTATCACAGCATTACTATTGGCATCTACTTGATAGTCAGCTGCACCTTTACCTTCTTTCTTGAGTTCCTTGTCACTTTTTAGATTTTCCTGTGCTCCTTTCAAACGATTTGTACGTATTGTTCCTGCAGATCAAATGCTTCTTGACTTCAGCTCTATAACTAGCTCAATAGACGTGAAGATGTTGTCAAAAAAAACTTTATAGCCTTGGTCATGAGGTATTCCTTTACAAAGCCTCAAGACCAAGCTACCTGTGGCCCCAAAGTCCCTAGTCTTCCTATCATTCTCCTTTCCTGTGTAAATCTCAAAGTCACAAATGATACTACTTATGCCAGCTCTAGCCCACACTTTGAACCCCCGTTTATTTGGCTTTTTAGGCAGATATTGCTTGATGGATGACCTTGCTTTAGTTGGTATTATCTGTTCATCAATTTAATTCTTTTCTTCAAATGGAATCTTGTGACATTTCTCAAGAATAGACAATAGACAACAAGTTTTATGGCAATTCAGGTTTTCAAAACGATTAACACTCATACTGTCTGAGATTGCAGCAATCCTTGTCCCAGAAGCACAGTACATGCAATACTGAGGGAAATGGAGGAGTCCCTTCATAATAAGGATACTAATGAATTTTTCAATTTCATCTGAATCTGTCTTCACAGACTTTCCTGTTTGTTGGGCTGAGTATAAGTTTGTTTGTTCAACAATTCTTGATATCAGCTTTTTATCAAAAAATGATTGAAAATATTCTAAAGGGCTTGGAATGACCTCAGGTGGATCCGGAAAGCTTTCTCCGTAGGCTCACATCTACGCCATCTATATGATGTTTTCCTGGCTTTGATAACACTTCCTTGTTTGATGCTTGCGCATTACTGCTGCTTGTTTCCCAAGTTATATCATTTTTATCACCATCTTCACTGGAATCGTTAGCAAAGGTGCTCCAAAACTGCGCTCATCATCAAGATTAAACTTCTCTTCGTTGGTTGCAATTATTTCAAAATATTGCTCGCGTTAAAAACATGATGATTTTGGCAAGAATTTCTTAATCATCAACATACCCAAGAAGTTCTATTAGAATATTCAGAGGTTCTATACTCTTTATGAAGGGAATTATAAAGTATTTGCCAAGAATGATACTGTAAGCAATTTGATATCAACGCATTATAGCTACACCACGGAAACGATTTCACCCAGTGGCACCAAGGCAATCCCTGGTATCGCTTGAACCAAGCCAAGACTTTTCACATCTGACAATACGTTTAGCGAGGAAAGTACGAGGTCATCTACATAAATTTTCACTTTAACGCGATTTTCTGCATCTTTCGAAATCATTTTTCGCATTCATACTTTATCACGAATTTCTGCCTCAGTAACAGTCTAGTTTAATATTTATCTGCATGTAAAAAAGCCTTACATCTCGATACCTCCATGTGATAAAAAATTTCACTTGATTAACAGTCGCCTATGAAATTTGAAAATTAAGGAAGATTTGTTGAAAGAGGATTCATTGTTGCAAAATAAAAGTGAATGACGAACTTCGTAACTCGCGTTTAAAAGGTCAAGAAATCTATCATTCGTTATCCTGCATACAAACGACTGATAAGAATTTTCTTGTCTGTGCGGCTTGCAGATCACGTTGCGATGGCAATGCAGTATTCATAACGAGAAAATGAATCGTAGCTATTTTACTTCAAACTTTTTCTGTACTAAAATGAAAATTAGAATCTTATGAAAATCAGAAACTTTTTACTTTCAACGGCTACTTACGTTTGAAATTTTAAGTATTGTCAAATTCAAGTATTTCCCATTTATGAACATGACTCGATTTGGAGTTTACCTTTTGCAAACAATCTTTTTGTGGTACAAAACTTAAAAATAACCTTGAAAAAAGCAAACATTCTGAATCATGCTAAAGCTTTTGGTCTGACCCTCTTCGGAGTATAAAACGTCGGAACTCAGATCGAAAACCTCAAAAGTCATGTGCTTGCGTTTATGATTGGCCTATTTCGATCCACAACTTAGCGCAGTTTTCGATCTATGTTCCCACGTTTTAAACTCTGAAGAGTGCCAGAAAGCTAGGTTGCACTAGAAAGCTGATTTTTGAAAGCGAATTAGTTTTACCACATATACTTATAACCAATAGGAGCCTTCATCACTATCAGTCCTGCTACCTTTTCAAAACCAGCAAGAGAAAAGTTCTTCTGATGTCCTTAATTTTGTCTCAAACCACGTCAGTCAATCTAGTTCTAGCATTAGAAATTGTGGTTTATATGTGGTTTGCCCTGTGCCACGGATATGTTTCATTGTTCAATTATACTTATGACATCTGCAAACATGAATTGTATTGTTTGATCGTAATCTGCATTTGTTAGTTTTTATTAGCTTTAGTGTAGCTAGATATTGTACCAACTTTTAAAAAAGAAAGAAAAAAGCATACTGTATACGAGGCGCCGTTAGGTAGTGAGCGGGACAAATGCAGCTTAAATACACCAACGACAGGCGAAATGATGCACGCGAGCAATTAAGAAATAAAGCTGGCAAAACCAGCTAACGCACGAAAAGGATAGGACGAGAATCGAATTATTGACGACAAAATACGAAAGCAAAAACAGGCAGTCAAACAGCCAAGAATAAAGGCTGCTACAGTTTAGGAAACCAAGTGCGTTATCTAATGAAGGATCAATTAGCGCGATCGTGCCTCGAAACGAACATTTTCCAACAATATGACCAAAGGGTATGTAATATGATCAAATTCAAAAACCTCGTTTTGTCATTGCTTGCGAGGGGGTGGAGCAACACTCATTAGGTTTAAGCCTGGGCATGACATCATTAGAGAAATAATATACCCATGAAGATGAGGAGTACAGTTATCAAAACAAGGGTAGCTTGTATTCTTTATTCAAAGGAAAGCCTAGAGTAGCCTCTGAAAATCTATACATAAACCACAGCACCTTTAGGGGACAGTGGAAAGTCCGAGTCAATTAAAAAATGACGAAACAGTATTAAACATGTCCATGACTGGAATTATGCCTAGGGAACTCTTTTCACGTTGACGCAAGTATGCCTGACCATTCCATTGATTGATTAAATTGCTTTTTATCACTATCAACAATCGCGATTAAATGCTAAATAAACAAAACGCCAGGTGCTACAGCAGAATGACAGCCCTTCCATTACTGGCCATTTTAGTGCAAAGAAAGCTAAAGTTAATGCCGAATTTTCTCGATCAGGGAAAACAAAACATCAGTACATCCTCCTTAGTTTGTCTTTTGTACAAAATAAATTAGGCCCGATCCGTTCTACAAACCGTCTATTTATAAAAAGGGCAAACTATGTAATTTGAACCCAAACAATATCTGTTTAATTCATTTTCAACAGAGCCGTAGCGCACAGAAATATTTTGACAGCAGATTATTAATTTCCTAAGAAACACGCTTGCCGTCTTGAAACCAATGGCAAATAACGGTGTTCGCATACACGCATTTCACGTGCGATAATTTGTTCCACAATTCAAAGTTTTCTTGTAAATGCACATTTAGTGCCATGAAGCTTTTCTACACAAATTTTCTTCAGTAACTTCATAGAAATGCTTAGTCAAACAAGCAACGAAGCAATTCGAACAGTGGATGGTTTGCGTTATCTGGCACAAAGACCGCTAACTAATCTCTTAAGATCTGCGTACTAGGAGAAATATTTGAGAATAATTCGTGTTTATAGAATAGTTTCTAAAGTGATGACGTCACAAGAATAAACTTTGTCTAATTTTCAATTTGCATCACATAGCCTGAAATAGCATCATGAAATACCTCTAAATGTGCGAATCGTTAAAGTGTTGCAAATTTGCTGGGATATGGTCGCATTAGGTCGCATTAGGACCAGGCTGTTTCCTCATCAAATCACTGTAATTTGGCCTCTGTTAATAGCTTCATGAAACAAGCCAAAATAACAGTCATCTTTCATTGACCATATCTCACCCAATTATTAATATATTTGAGCGATTTTCAACATCTAGAGGCATTTCATGACGTTCTTTCAGGTTATGTCGTAAAAGTAAGAAAATTTAAAAATATGCTTTTGATACACTTCGGAACTCTATTTTGTGTTCATTGTACCGTGATGCACCATCGAATTACATCAAAGCTAAACCAGTTCTTGCAAATTTAAAAAAGCAGACGAAAGTTAGTTTAATCTTCAAAGAAAGTTTCGCAAATATGTAAAAAAATTCTACAACCTTTTGAAGCAAGCTACACTTCAAATTTTAGGGTACGTGCTTCCCATTACGGATGCACCTGATTACGGATGCAGTTTTCAATATCCGGTCGGAACCAGATTTTCCGGTCATGGTTTGGAAAATCCGACAGGGTTTCGCCGGATGCTTGACACTTTTTGCTATTGTTTCCTTGTTTCTTGTTATATTATCTTCAATATCACCTTATGATTTTATAACTATGTTCAACCTTCGTAGTAATTTAAAGCTTTTTTCGCAATTCACCAATTCATGAAAAGATAGCATTATCATATTTCACCAGATCTCCAAGCGGATCTCTTAAATTTGTGACAGTTGGTGATGATGAGATCTGTGTTAACCAACGTCATATAATACAACATATTCCGACATAAACTGAGCCATCAAACGCTAACATTTAAAAAAATGTAGATGCTGGCTTCTCAAATTCAACGAAAAAACTAGACACACTCAAGAAGAAATCCATATTAAATTTCTTGTTATAAGGAAGATGGCGAAACGTGGAAATGTGAAAATACTCCTCACATGAAGTACTACTTCTTGACAATCTCTTGAAAAAGGAAGGCTATCTCAATATGTCTGCGGTGGGGATCACTGAATATCCTTTTTGTGGTGGAAACGAAACCGAGCAACATTCTCTCGTGTTGCAAAAGTAACTGAATGGTTTTCGATCGACGTCAGCATCCTGCGTATCCACAGAAACTATTTTCAAACCATAACCTTTCAAAACTTTTGAACCCTACATATTAGTTTGACGCTTTTTTACACTTTGCTTTGGGCTGATTCTCTCATATTTTTTACGTTAGCATATTAAAACATCCGGCAAAATTGGTAAAAAATTTCTAAAATCCGGCCGGAATCGGATTTGCGAATTCTAGCCGGATTTTCCGGCTGACCACAATTCGTTTCAATCTCTACACCCTTACATTAGAAATTCTGGTCAAAATTTTCACAGCAAGACTTGATCATCCTTTTCTTTCCTTATTCAGCTATGGTTTTTTTACTTCAAAAGTTACTTGGAGAATTCTTAACTCTTAGTGGCATGTCTTTGTTATCTTCAACATCTTGAACGTAAGATCAACGCAACACATATTCAATCATAAAGCAGGAAGGATCATGACCATCAATAACTGGACGAGGCCCAGTCGGAATGCCAGTTTATAATTGTTTTAAAATGTATTAAACAATGGCCACAGACGACACTTCATTTCTCGTTGAACTCATCCCTCTTTCACTCACTAAAAAAACTCTTAACAACACTAATAGCTGATCCAAAAAACCAACAAACTGTTTGAAAGCTTACTTAAAGAATCTGACCAAACAATTTACAAAAACTTTAGCTGACTTGAATTATCTTAGGCCAGGTTAAATTACCGTAGATTAAGTGTCACAGAATTTAAAACTATAAAAGTAATTACTTATCAGGGAAAAAGTACTCATCGCTATTTGGGAATTTTTCTGGTTTGTAATCTGGATCTTTTTCAAGTCGCTTCCGCGTATCTTTTCTTAGAGTCTCTTGGAATGAAGCCCGAAGTTCTTCACTATCTAAATCTTTTGATAGATCTGCAAAGGATAGTGGTAGGACATACATATACGGATCAAATCACATTATAATGGAAGATTTAGAGAACAGAAGAGGGGTTTTCCGTACTGTAGTGTTCCAAGATTGCAAAAAATGGTAAATAACGCATTGTACGAAATAATCCATAGGACATTGAGTAAATTGTAGAGAGAGCCCCAGGGACATGGCAATCGCTGTCAAAAAACAAGGGGGGGGGGGCAATTAGAGTACTACTTATACCTAAGTCCCACCCTTGTTTTTGACAAATAATGCACGTTTTTCTAAACACTGCATGTAAAAGGAATGACACGCTATAATAGGCCGTACTTTTGATTGTACAATCACTGATGAAATGAAAAGAAATTCATTTTAGTGGGAATAACACACGTAAACGATGAAAAATCCAATAGAACGGCAACTGATTTTGTAAAATAAAAATGAAACTTATTAACGAATATTATGCGCAGGCATAAAAGTGATCATCTGGATGACTGTGGGCTATGTGATTGCTTTCTGAGCCACTTTTAAAACGAATACTAGCAACATTAAAAATTTTATGCTAGAATGTAAGACGAACACATTTATTGTATTCAAGACAGTGAAAAAGAGGATTCGCCTGAAAAAGACTCTAAGCCTCAAGAAAAGTGCTTATCCCGAAAAAAGCTTATTTCTTTCAAGCTCTGAAAACTTTTATCGAAATGAAAAGAAGGCAGAGTTTGGATGTGGCCCAATTTTTTTTTCGTTTTCATTGGCTTCCCTTACGATCGTTTTCTGATAGAACCATAGATGCATTGGCGGACTTACAGTCGAAGTTTGCGGGGGTTTAGGAATGGCAGTTTGGTTTCTGTCGATATCCTTGGCGTTCCTTTCGATTCGTGGTCACATGACCTCCATATTTTGTGGGCTCAAAACGTCATGATCTTTTTACTTTGCAAGCCTCCGAACGTTAATAATGTACAAAGGTATACGTACCAGAAAGACTTGTTTTGGGTTCAACTTTAGCTGATTTGATTGAATTCTGCAGGGCAACATTGAAGTCGATTTGACTATCTTCATCCGGTTTAACAGCCTGGCAAGTTAAACCTATATCATTATGGATGTCACTAATTTGATTGAGAAATGAATACGTTATTACAAAACAAAGCACAAGTTTTCTGATTTCTGAAGATGATTTTATAAATGACCACAGGTAACTGTCTCATAGTTAATCAAAATATCGCACATCAAATCTTTATTTTTACTTATGTCCATGACACAAGATACGGTAGCATAGAATTGTTTAAAAGGTCGTTGAATTGGCTCAGTTACATCGCTGAAGAGATCAACTTCTGTCTAGAAATTGGCGTAGAATCCGAACAAACGTTTAAATCAGTCTATCCCCTATTGCGCTCAAATTTTATCTTCACTGAAGTAAAATACATGCACCTTTGACCTTAATCGATAATTAAACGATTCAAACCAATCAGAGACAACTTTGATTCCAGAGCTTTTGAATCAAATGGTCACAGCCGTTGAAGCGAAGCTGTGGCTCGAGAAATTTGGTTCCCTGTTTGGTTTCTACTACAGATAAGTCATCAGGGAAAAGAAATGCTTTCATTATCATCATTCAATCCCAGCAGTTAAATCTCCTTGCCACTTCCGATAGCCTCTTCGCGCGCAGTTTCAAATGTCGTCCACTGCCGCAGCTAGGCCAGCCAAAGCAAACAGCGTAATCCGTTAAGGCAGGTAAACCAATTGTTCATATTAGCCAATCATGGATGGGACAGACTGCTTTTAACGGAAAGCCATAACTTGGAATTCAGAAAACTTGCAAAGTCATGTAGTACAATCAATACTTGATTGTGTATTAGCAAGAAATTTGAAAAAAGAATGAACAAAGCAAAATAGATAAAATTGACTTAGAATTCCAATGCCACTGTAACCATCTCGTTGCTCATTAAAAAACAATTAAATAAAGGAAATGAACAAACCTTCCTTCTTTTTGCAGGAAGGCCGCTGCAATAGGCATCGCTAAACGGTCTCTGGGGCGTCTTAGATCTTTGCCTTTTGGCATCTTTTGTTATAACAGCAATCCACTCCTATATCAACGGATTAAACCATCAGTTACCAACGGTGAAGAGAATAACACACAAGGTTACAAGTGTAAAGAGAAGGAGAAAAGGTATTTAACTTATAAGTCATCAACCAGCGAATCACTCTTGGTTTACCAAATTGAATTACAAACTAGGAAATGTTACATGCCTCACATGTATATTAATAACCATGTTAATATCGAATAATTTGATACTTTTTTAAACGATATAAAATCTTAAACCATCAGCTAGTTCTTAACAAAAATTTAAAATACATAAATTTAAAATGTTTTATTTCTAAATCCGTAAACACTTTAGAAACGTTTTACCAAAAATGTGCACAATATCCTTATTAACTATTAAAAAAGTAAATTAAGAGCCATTCAAGCAGTTGATTTGCTTCTCAGAAGCCGCAAAGCTCGAAAACCTTTAAAATTTAATCATTGCCGCATTCCAAAAAAGGAGTCCTTTATAGGACAATGGTCATAAGAGAATTTCAGTGGATCTTCTGCTCTTCTGCCTGCAGTGAACGCAGTTCTTTGATTCTTACATCTCATCAATTGTTGGATTGGGAAAATAATTCAAAACATGGGGTGAATTTGTTTCACATATCACAAAGATTTCTACAATAAGCTTGATGTATGGTTTGGTGCAGATTACAGGGGTATAAAACTAAAAGGCTGGACGGTCCTGTTGAGACGGGCACTTTTCTCCGCTGCCTGGACAAAAATTTAACCCTGTCACAGCAAAGTGGGTGCTATTGATTGAATAAATAACCTCTGAGTGTATTGTGTTTGGTTAACAGACTGGATAAATAGAAGCATATCCAAAACTTACAGGGTGTTAAACAAGCAGAGATATTTCCCTGACACAGATGCAAAACAGAGCCGCAAGACGGCAGAACGGCACAAATAGACGAGGAAAATAACTCACCGGCGGAACGTGTCTATGCCATTCGTGAGGTTGAGAAGTTGATGCGTCGCCTTCGTCATCACTTGAATCTGCGTTGCGATTTCCATAAAGCTCATTCCATCTCTTTTCTACATCCATTTTCTCGTCCACAGGGCCAGAAGCGCGCGGTAAAGTGTCAGATACCTTCAAACGATAAAAAGGTGGTTAAGAGATCTCAATGGTTACACTGAAGCTAAAACATTAATAATAGGTTTCTGGAAAATAGGACCGGCTAATGAGGACAGGTCGGAACAAACGATTATATGTCCCTATGTACAGCCAATGTATGGTTCAGAGATTTTTGTAAATTGAATCGCATTTTCAATAAAAACTTTTACAATAATAAACTTAAGACAATATATACAAATTATTTCACGACACTACAGACCCGGATTAGCAAATTATATCTGATTAGGAAACTGAATCCGTTATAAAGTGAAAACGGGAAAATTTAAACAAGGGCTCCTGTAGTTATTAGCAAAATAATAAAATGAAATAATGTGCAAAGGTCAGTTCTGAAGATTTAAAACTCATGTCGAAAGTAAATATGTATTTTAAGATGCTGCTAATGTGGTTCATCCTCACTCAGCAATTTTGTTTCACATTTTTGTACTTCACCTCGATAGGAAAAAATGTCAAGGCCTCATTCACGTATTTCTTTTTTGCTTAATTTCTATGGTTATGTCCGCGGGGCTGTCGTTGTTTTTCGCTCCCCTTAGTTTTACTTCAAATGTTGCGATTTGTGTAAAAGATCTAGATGGTATAAATGTGATAATAGCTGACAAGATGACAAGATATTTCTCATATATTGGCTGGAAAATTCAAGTGTCAGGTCTTCTACAATTTCTGACCGTCTTATCTCCCAATCGCGCATTCAGCAGATATCAACATTAGGACTAAGCTCGATATTCTTAGAAAAAGTCATAATGGAAGGCGTTAGTTCACTAGTTAACGTATTCTTTGTTCGTATAAAACATTTAAATAACATACGCTGGATGATGCTTCTTTGTTTTTGTCCACCTTCTTAATACAACGCCTTCGGACTTCCTCCTCCGTAACGCGAGGGGCATTTGCTGCGGCGCTTCTTAGTTTGCTAATCATGAAGTCAATGCAAAAGTTTCTCATTTCCGGGTTGACCGAGTTCAGCATCCTCATTGTTGTTAGAAGCTAAAGAAAAAACCATAGCATTTTAATCTCAGAAAACAACTGCATTCGTATTGAGAGCCGCTATATCATTCAACGTTAACGCCAATATCGAGCATCGTTAAAGCATCTTGCTCAAATAAATAAAAGAAACTAAATTGGCGATTGTGAAATGCGAAGATGGGAGGAATCTCAGCAAGAAAACCAGTAATCCTCAGCCTGCCCCGCCAGGTGAAAGAATTCCAACACAGCAATCTACTCACTATCGTTATTCGGAATTGGAAAGATCATGATTTCGAGGCAAGGAAAATTTGACGGAAGCAATGAGGTAAAGAAGGACTGCGAATAAACCCATGTCCACCTAAGTAATTCAATATATAAATAATAAATATATAAAATATTTATATAAATATAATAACATATATAAATATATAAATATTCAATATATATATATATATTTATAATATTTGAAGTTTGTTGTTTGTGTACACAGAGGGCAGCAGTATATTTCAGGAACTTTTAAGGGAAAGCAAAAACTCTAAAATTCCTCATTAACAGGGATAACTATAAATAACAGCAGATTTTGAAAATTTGGGAAGAATTAGAATGACCAACCAGAAAGAATCATCACAAAAATGCAGTTATATGAATCAATAATTAAAAGGGCAGACGCTATCTAGCAAGGCAAAAGGACAATGTTTTATAAATAAAAACTTTGTGTTTCTGTCTAAATTTCTATGCAAAACAAAAACTGTGACATTTTTCCTGCAAAATTGATTCTTCTAAGTCCTAAATTGTTCCAAATTGTACGTCAGGACGTAAAGAAAAGTATTATTGACAAATATTACTGAGGCAAATTACAAAATGAATGAAAGAAATGAATGGTCTCTGGCTTCAGAATTCTCGATCGTCAGAATTTGTCAAACTAGAGCCAGGGTAGGATGTGTGTGGATAAACACGCAAAACAAAATAAACCCTTTTCATGTTATCGACATCAAATGATTTGATCAAATGTCCATACCCGTTCAGATCCGGCAACAGCATTTATGTACGCTTCAGCGTTGCCTTCGACACAGTTGTCAAGTACAGCAATAGATATAGCCAGGTATCGGTAGAAAAGGTTGGCAAACTCATCCGGGAAATCTCCTCTATCTGAAACAAAATGAAATTATTAAATGAACGAAAGTTGGTATTTTGACAAATATCTCAAAACAAAATTTTATCAGTCTGAAAAAAGGAATTAGGCAACTTGAGCATTGTCTAGTTCAAAGCAATGACTTACATGTCTGGTTAAAAAATGAAAGTTTAATGCAGAAATTGTGACAATCATTAAACAAATTGATACTGAAATGTTTGTCAGCTAAATGATAGTGTGGGGAAAATAGTTCATTTGAATAACAAACTTGTTTGAGGAAAATCATCAATGAGAGTTTATAACAACAATGATTGGATGCCACACAACGGCAGACTTGCAAATACCCCTAGTCAAGCGAGTAGCAGAAACCCATTTGATACTTTTCACGTTTAACCCTGTAATAAGCTTATTTGTTGGTTACAGTATTAGAATTTATCAATTATGCAAAACAAGAATTAACTCACCATAATCTAACAGTGAAATCAGAGCATCATTTAGAACCTCTTTATCCAGTCGAAATATTGTGGCTTCCAGATCAATGTCGGGTCGAACAGTAAGAGTCGCCTGAAAATTCGATTAAATTATCGCCTGATACCTCTTTAAATATGGAATAAAATGGTATTCTTTTAATGTGCCTGCCTATACCAAATCAAAGCCTAACAACCAAAACAAAACAAGAAGTTGCAATCCAAATAAAAGACTACAGCAAAAAGGGAAGCTGCGCTTTCTGAGCATGTTGCCAGAGAATCAAGTGGCACGGTATTTGTAACATCATGGAGGGGTTTCTTCCAGGTAGAAAATCTCGTAGAGGACAAAGAAGAATATGGATAGATGATCTAAAAGAGTTGGTATAACGATAGGGCTTGGTGGAAAGAATGGCTAGCGACCAACAGACCACTTAGATGCTGCTCTGAACGAATGAATGCCTATAGCCTGGTGCGTTAATTAGAGAGAAAAGGAGACACGATTAAGAACAACAGTAATGGACAAGAACAACATGCAAAAGTAAGAAATAAAAGATTGAAAAAATTTGAA
This sequence comes from Rhopilema esculentum, assembly GCF_013076305.1. The sequence goes on from NW_027020025.1 coordinate 8,194,919, forward strand.
AGAAGCATTACAGAAATACAGGGAAAAAACTTGAAGCAAATTCGTTTAGAGCCAACGAGAAATTTATGGACTCAAAGGAAATAATAAACTTTAATAATTTTAAGTGTAATTGATCTCACCACAGCTTCTGTCGTAATGCGTAGGCCACTTCCCATGATTGTGTCTACAACTCGCTGCAAAACATTGATTTTTGATAAAATTGTTCAGTGCATAATCAAGCATATGAATATAATACTAACAAATTACAATTGCCAGATAAACATAAGATTAAATCATGGCAAAATGAAATACTTCAAACTATAAAGGTATGACTTTAAATACAACCAAGCCTCTAGTGAAATTGTAAAATATCTAAACGGATAACGAATTGTACATAATTAGAAACAAATGCTTTTATCTTCTCTCTATCAGATAGCTTTTCCTTGGCGAAATTAGCTTTGAAATAACAATCACATAGAAAATAAATATCATAGTAATCATTAACATATTAGATATTTTAATTGTTTAACACATTTCATATATATTCACTGTTTCCATTTTAGCTTGAAATTGTTCTTAATTGCACTGCAGTGACAATTCAATATGGGAAATAAATAAAGAATAATTCTTTAAACGATTCTTATATTTTTTGCCGAAAATTTGTAGTATGGAACTTTGAGAAAAAAATTCATCAGGCTACCATGTTAGTCAGCTGTCGATGAAACAAGATTTAAACTACGAGCGATTACAACAGGAAATCTTATAGGATGAGCTTATGGTTGCGAATGCAGTTCTGTATACATAATTTACATAATGTTTAAAAATAAGGTCGTTCATTGGAACGAGTTTTGACAAAGGGAAGATGAAAGAAAAGAGGAAAAACGCTGGATACCTACCGGGACATTGCTCCGCGTGAGTGGTTCTCCGCTATTGAATCTCGTTTCTATGAATTGTCTTATGTGAGGGGCCAGCCGTCTTAATGGACGCAATGACGAGCCTAAGCGAAGAAAGAATCGTCTAACTTTAACTTTGCCATCCTTCTTGCTGAAGAAAAGGTCATGCACAATATTTATGCAGTTTTATGCGCAAGCTCTATAATTATAAAGACATATATTCATATGTCTTTATAGTTATATTCATAATATATTTTTGATACATATATTCATCTTTTTACACAAATAAATATCCATGTCACGCGTCATCATTTTCTGCCAAACTGGGCCGTTGGGAAAAATATAAGTAATAAGGGCTACAATAAGTAACTTTAAAACATGCTTCAAAAAGGGGCCAATTCTGATTTGGAAAATTTTAAACTCTACAAACGCTTTCTCAAGCAACAGCCATACAATAATTTAGTTAAATAGCAATGAGTCAAGCAAAATGCCAATAGATAGGCTTACCGGCAGCAAGCTCTATGATGTCATCAACAGTCATGTGATCTGACAAGTGGTCTAACAGCTGTGAGATGAAATCACCTGAAACAAATTTAATAAAAATAACTATTTTCCTTTGAATATCATTAAGTGTTCGATACTGTATAGGCAAAGCTGTGCATGACTCGGTGTACAGAACAGAAAGGTTCCAAGTTGCAAGTCTAAGTTTCACGATTAATGCGACAAAGCGTAAAAATTTATTTTTGTGAATTTATTTGTTGGGTGAAAAATTTAAGTCTCAACACAAAATTTAAAATGATACATGCAGAAAACGTAGGTAGCGGGTTTGATTATCAAACTACAAACAAAGAAAATATGGACTTTTCACGACAGACTTCTAGATGTCTAGAAGAAAAAGTAACAGAAATATGGCACAAACGTGAACAGATCAAGACATGGCATTATCAAGGGAATCAAGAATCTTCTTCTGCAAAACTAGTTTCTTTATATGCTTATCTTAAGGGCCGTTTACTCTACTTTATGAAAAATCTTTCCAAATCTATTACTAACTTCATCGATCAACTGTGGGAGGTGAAAGCCTACATTGCATCCTTGGGTCTGGGTATTTGAAACGCAGAAATATTTGCTTATTGGCGATTTGAGTTCCAGCATAAACAATTATCCATTAATCATAGATTTCCTCAAGTTTCAATTTATCATATTATAGCATTTTATATTGCCCCACAAATTCTAAGATAAATAAATAAATAATTTAACGTCAAAGCTGTCTGCTTTACAAGCTAACTGAAATAGATAACAAAAATGACATTAAAGCGTTGGCACAAAAAGACAAATATATTTAGCAGAAAAGTTCCTACTTGACTGGCTTTCATCCGAACTCTGTAAATCTCGAAATTCTTCGCCAATAAGATCTCTTATTGTGGGGCCATTTCGCCTGTCTGCATGCAAATATAGATTATTAATAAATTGGTCAATAATTGTTGGGGAGACGAGCCAGCATTTGTCTGAAGGACCGTTGGATTTTCAAAAGTTTGCATATTATGCACAGGCGCTGTTAAGGTCAATGTCGTTATTTTCACACGCAATGTTTTGTGGTTGGACGTTCGTAGACTTTAAGGAAAGTAGCCTGTCTCAAATCCAAAGACGAAAATATGGTGAAAAGAGTTTCATGAGAAGTGTGAGAACAAGGGTCTGGTTTAAACATGCAACTATGGTATATAATAGTTTTGATAAATGCTAATGATAAGAAAATTTTCTCATTGGTTCAGAAAAATGAATAGACTAATGGCCATAAACAATAGGAATTTAGACTCGTCCCCCAAAAAAAATAATGGAGGTGACATACAAGACATACAAAAAACCGATCTGTGAGTAAGAGAAAAGGGTAGTAAAGTTCTTAAAGGGTACCTTGGCTTTGCCCCATTAGAGCATTCATAATAGCACGTTGCACAACTTCATAAATCCGAGGCCCAAACGCTGCATCCTGTATCACGAAGATAAATACAAAAATTCAGACGTTCAAGTGATACTCCCTTTTTGATAGTGAGTTTAAAGATATTTGAAGAACCTAGTAAGGAATTCACCCATGGTAAAAGAAATTCGCCAAAAAAGTTCGAAAGCAGAAGTTATTTAGGGTTTTAAGTCACTGAGATTTCTTGGGGCAAAGAAAGAAAGAATGTTAGGCGTCCTTGTTGTATCAATTCATAAATAGGTTGAAAATAAACAGAAGTCGATGCAAAATAAAGTGAGAAATCAAAGAATTAAATTTGATTTACATCTGATTGTTGCGTTTGTTGTTGAGAAGGCTGGCTCTGATTGCTTGGTACTTGACCCGAAGTGCGGCTTGATGGCTGTGCTGACGTCATTCCATGAAATACAGACGATGCCTGACCTCCTCTGTTGCCAGCAGAAGCTTTTAATCAAATCAAATCAAATCAAATCAAATCAAATCAAATCAAATCAAATCAAATCAAATCAAATCAAATCAAATCAAATCAAATCAAATCAAATCAAATCAAATCAACACATGAACAATTGTTCTTTCAGCGTGTGCCACGCAGATTACTAAGCTTCGTCAAGACAATTTTTTTATATTCCACTAAAAATTTACAAGACAAGTTACCTATTACGCTACCTAATAATTACTTCACAAACACCACAGGGACGTTGATGCCACGGGGAGCAATAGACCATGACAACCCCGTGGCAAATAAACATAGAAAGAGTAAAAACTACCAGGTGAATCAGGAAGAGGCACCACCCGCCCGCAAAGCCGCACATGAGAGTCACCAACCGACACACATAATTGGATGCTAATTTAAACAATGCTATAAAAATTGTGTCCCAGGCCTCACTTGAGGGATTATTATCGAGTGTGTGGCCCCACCACGACTTCCCAAGCATGCAGCACCTCTCTCCCGACCCACCCATTACATAAAAATACACAGAAGAATATAAGAATACTACAAAAGAATTAAATTTACATCTACTAGACGGAACATTACAAACAAGATGCTTTACGATGACGTACATGGTGGTTATGCGAGGTATAACAAAACTATGATGCGGTCCTAATGAAGTCGGCCAGTTTCATGGATGAATCTTAGAGTCAATTTAAGACAAAATTTGGTGGTAGTTTTAAATAAAAAGCATATCGTAGTTCAATGCAAAATGAATAAAGCGGTAATAATGAGGATTCTACAAATGGTAGTCTAAGTAAATTAGAAATGATGTTGGGTATAAATGAATGACTGACAGGACACGATATGCATATCATGGTTACCCTTTAACCCGTTTAGTTAATAATATATCTTGATTTGGCAAATTGTAAATAACAAACTGAGGTAATCCATTAAAACATTTTTCTCGTACACGTTCAAGCTTGACAACGATAGATGCGTACATCAAGTTTGGTAAAAACTGCCCGCTTATCAATCAAACAACAATTCAGTATGAAAATATTGACGTACAAATATACGGTTGTGCAATTACCTGGAGTAGAAGTTGTAGAAGCCGCGCTTGTTGCAGGGGCATTTGTAGGCATTCCATTGTGAATGTGTTCAATAACGACACTACTTAGTTCAGCAACGATCTGTGGCCTGCCTGTAGCTTCACCGCCTTGTTGAAACCGAGGACCGAAGTGAAACGACTGGCATGGGACAGCTGGATCAGGATGGCCAATGACCGAGTTTGAGTTAAAAGCGTCAAGACCAAATGGCAACCTGGGAAGATGAGGTGTGGCCATTGGTCGCTGGGAAGGGTTAGGTCTAGTCTGTGTTGATGAAGTTGACGTTGAATGTGATGCCTGGCTGGTCGCTGCACTAAACATGCTTGCAAAATCCATTGGCGAAAATGACCCAGATGAAAAGGAGCCGGAAGAAAAAGTAGTCCCGGTCGATGTACGTGCGGACGGAGTCGATGAAACATTTGGCGTGGCTGTAGTAGTTCCCATTGAGACACTTGAATGCTGCTGCGAGGCGGCAGTCCGTACAGTGCGAAGATGCGTTGGAATCTGTATGACTGTGGCCGAAACACCAATAGGCCGGACTACCTGGTTTGGGTATGACCATAAAGATATTTAGGGAAGTTCAAAGGAGGCACCAGAAAGCAGTTTAAGTTTATGGTACAGACATTTAAAAAAATCTACTAGCGAATGCAAAATATTAAACTTATGACATTACGGGTGGTAAAAAAATTAGCATAAAAATATTTTTGTATTCATGAAAAGGAAATTAACTTGTTTGTTAGACGACAGGTTTATGAATAGGAAAAGATAAAGGCATACAAAGATCCTGTCCTTATGATCTAGATGAGCTTGGTAGGACAGCAAAGTTGATTTTCATTGCAACAGAAGCGAAGCATAATAACAATCTTCGAAAACTGGATGAACCAAAGACCTTCTAATTAAGATCATGAGCAAAATTATGCTACCACAAGCCGTAACAAGTTTCAAATCTATACTAAACCTGAGGTGTTATGATGGGTCTGCTTGGTTGACTTTGTGCATTCGAACTTGACACATTACCCAACCCACTTTGCTGACCGAGATTCTGGACAAAAGAACTGAACTGAACGAATGGCTGGCCACCATTCCTAGGACCAGAAGATGTTGTTGCTGCGGTCGATTCAGTTTGAGTATTTGAATTCGGCGGTTGAGTACTTGAACTTGACGGGGGAGCATTTGAGCTTGACGGGGGAGCATTTGAGCTTGACGGGGGAGCATTTGATCTTGGTGGATGAGAATGTGAAGGAGGCGGAACAGAAACGGGGTTCATCCGTGGCAAACAGCTTAGCCTCTGAGGGTCTGGGGACTGGAAGTTGAAAGTGACGTCAGATAAAGCATGGAGTGCGTGGCTCATGTTGTGAAGAATCTCTGCTATTCCATCAGGTAATACATCATCTGATGTTCGTCGCATCTAAAAAGAAATTTTGAATTTTAGATTAAATCTTACACCTTAACCGAAGCAAAAATTAAAATTGTGAAAAAGCGAATACTGCCAGCTGAAAACATGGTTCTAGCACAACGTGGTGTGTTTGGACGCTTAAGTACAAATATGAAAATTTGATTAACAATGATACAAAAAATAAATTCTGCCTTAAACGCCTTAAAACACTATACAACAAAGTTTATAGATGGCTCGATTACGGACAGGACTGTCCTTACAAAAAAGATAATGATTTCGATATAACAACACCACATAGCTACGTCTTTTATGCATCGCTTACGCCAAGGACGTCAAAGATAAGCAAAAAATTGACGTATTCTACCTCTGAAGCAGGGTTTTCAAGCAGTTCTCTGTAGCGACTCAGTGATGGTTCCAAACGTTGATACAAATTCTGGAAATTACGAATCACCCTTGAAAATGACTGTGGCGAATTCCTAAGACAAAACAAAAACATTGACCTCAAAGAAAAATATGGCAAGGGAGCTTAGCTTACTATACAGCTTTAGAAGTACCATAGCATATTCTTGACGGTAATCAGGTGATTTTCTACGTACGTAAGGTTGAACTGACTATCGCTTCCAGGTTCATTTGTTCCAGGCTGCACTGCTGGGTCTTGATCAATCTCCATGCTAGACGACGCTGCCGTCTAAAGTGTTACAAAGGAATAAGGGTTAAAAAAGAATGGGAGATATTCATCTAGCATATTCTTACAATACTTCTTACATCTCTTTAAAAACGTAATACTTTTGTAGTTGAAAATTAAGACAGAGAAGATTAAGACAGGATGAAAATAAAGATAATTGTAAAAATTTAAAATAACTCGCTCAGGAGGAATATGAATGAAGAAAATATTCTACAGAAATATCACGCAAAGGGTAATTACACGGATGGAGAAAAAGAACAACACGAGAAAAAAAGATGAAAATGAGCATTCAATCACATGTGAATTTTTGTAACTGATTCACCAGAGTGTGAAGAGAGAAAACGATCTGATTTATCGAGTTTTTGGGAGAAATGATGACGCTTTTCTCCAAACAAGGCATACTTCTGAACAAATAAAATCTGTGTTTTTTGCTCAAGTGTAGTGCTTACAAAAAATCGATTTTAACTAGGATTACCAAGAATAGGGCTTTACAGTAGGGAATTGTACCAAATCTGCCCTTAAACTGGGATACAACATTATGTAAAGCTAGCTGACTGTTATCAAAGCTACATTAATATCAATTGGTAATCGACTTACTTCAAGTGCATCAATGCGGCTTTGTGCAGTTCTGATGAAATTCTGTGCATGCCTTAGTCTCATCTGGGCATCTGTTGTGTGTGTGTGCTGAAAGTACATTGTAAACCATATATAAAAGTACATAAATGCTCTTATAACATTTACAAACACATCAAGATAGGTAAAGAGGTAAAGGAGGCATCAAAAATACATACACACATACCTTCATACATACATACAAAGATACATACATACAAACATACATACAATGCTAAATCCTGAAAAGTAGATCACAATTGATGAGAAGAACACACGATGTTTCTCCACATTCAAGCGACAGAAAAAATGCTCTTTAAGTTTACAGAGCTGGTCAAAACAAAAGATGATGTGAATTTAGGTCAATGGATGAATAGTCAATATTTTAATTTAGCATAGATGCAACATATTCATCCCTTTTTAAGTTAAAAAGATTAACGTACTGATACCCAAATATCACCCAGTTTTCTGATATTAGTTTTACTTGTCACTGGATAAGGTATGAAGTCTCGCCTAGCATGTTATGCACCAGTAGCCGGAATTTCATAGATAAAGTTGAATCCGGATGAAGTCGTACCCCAGATAAATCGGAAATTCAATAAGTCGGACAGATTTTCGATTCCCATTGGATTTTTCCATTCAAGTCAACAGTCGTAGCAGTGACGTCTGACATTGGTCGAGTAGGACCATATTTATTGCGGCATAAAGGTCTGACTTAACGGGATTAAATTGTGTATATATACTTTTTGTCTTGGGATGGAAACTTCCGTGAATTAGCTTTGCAACGAAGAGCGGTTAAAAGGAACAAGAAAGGAGGGAAATAAAACATAGGCAGTTTAAAGAAACAAGCAAGGAAGAGAAGGATTAGAGAAAGGACTTCGTAAGAGAAAGGAAAAAAACAGAGCCGAAATGGAAACGGAAGGAGAAAATAACCCATATGATTTCAATCAATGCTCCCGTGTCTAGAGCTAATTGATACGGTCCAGCAAATAGACCATCACTATCATTATTTGTACTTTTAACAAAAACTCTCAAAATGGAACCATGGAAATGGAACATGAAAGTGTATTCTGCAGCAGGCTAAAAACCAATATTGCAAGAAAAAAGGATAAAATAACAAAAAGAAAGATTTTCTTGTTGTGTATCCTCGCAAAGAGGTAAAGCTTTCTCCATCTTTGCTCTTACCTGGCCATCCGAATGCATGTTGATCTGAACATTAACAGCGGTTGCATCGCCCTGTGGACAAAGATTTTTACTTCACAATGTACCAAATTTCTTGGGTAAGAAAGGATACTGCCAAAAGTGTTCTGCTGGCCATAAGTCTTCTTTGTTATTATAAATGAAAACTTTATTATAAATGATTTTTTGGGACTCTTGACGGGGAATCTGAATGATATTTTAGTGGGGCTGAAACCCCTCTAGCCCCTGCGCTACTACTCCTGCACAAGGGCCAGTGTTGTTTAAAACCCCAGGACAAAAGCTGGCTCTCGACAGGCCTGTATATCTGACATGCAGGTCACTTTCAAATCTACATTATGTCAACGCCTATTTTATACCCCCATCCTTCTTAAGAAAGACTCATATAATTAAATATAACAAAGTATTTAGAAATTGAAACATAGAAATTCTGAAAAAATTAGCATTACCACTGAAGTTGTAGACACCGTGGCTGCTCCATCACCGCCTCCAAACGAAGACATCAAGCTTTCAACAATTTGGGGCAAGTAGAAATCACCCATCTATACAAGAAAAAACAAATAAATCTAGTATTTTGACATAAATATGTCATTTCACGTATACATCTATTTGTTTATTTATTCAAAAGCTGCATATCTGACTGTTCATTTCTAATACTGCTAGGCTGCAGAATGACTGAGCCATATCAAGCCAAGGTTAATATACAAGAAGATGGCCTCTTGGTACTTGAGACCCTGAGACCTTCCTCTAATTAAACCAAGCATAAACTTGTACAGAGTAACCAACAAATGCATCTATGCTGAAATATAATACATGAACACAGGAAACTACAGCATTGCTAGACTTCAATTCATAGCATTACGTACCGACGTGGCATTGCCCATTTCATCCCTTCCACCTTGAAAAGCCCCAATAAAGACATTTGACTGTCCACCATTTTGTGGTCTTCTGTTTGAGCTATTCGTAGGCCTTGCTTCAGCGGTTGATGAATCACCTTCAAAGGAGATAAAATATAGCATACTTTCCTGTCAAAAAAGTGTCATATATGATTCAACAGTACTGAACTAAAATATGGGATCAAATGAAAATAATAAAAACTTGTTTTAATCCAAATGTGTTTCAAGTGTAGTATGACAGCATAGGACAATTTTTATGTGACTCAGCTATAATGTTATTAAACTAATTAAATTCAGTGGAACATCTTCATTATGATGACTTTACACCTGAGTATTAAAACAATGCTCCAACAGATATCCTAATGCTGCTCCAAGCATGAGGTGACACACTCAAAAGAATACCACATTCAAAAGAATTCAACATAATAAATTTTCTGTGTTTGCATTCTGCAAAAGCACTCACCACAACAGAGATAATGCAAAATAACAAGATCCCAAAGATCTTAAGTCAAAAATAATATACTATATTAATAAAAAAAGTTTTGTAGCACAAAAAACAGAAATTTAGAAGCAATGAGAGGTACAGAAAGGGTTTTTTTCTCTCTTGGAGTCTTAAATTTGGTGAGAGGTTAGCGGCTGCTGATTGGTAATTCAAGATAACCAATCAAACACATCTTTCTTCCACTAACATTACTTTGATGCACACCTGGATATAACTTCCCAGCGTACGTTTTGTCATCATCCATTGTTCATACTCTGGGGAGTGTCAGCCGAAAAGTACTTTAGTATGCTATGTTTCCAGCATTTCATGCAATCTTCAACTATTTCAGAATTACAGGGGTAGATGAAAAAATTGGGACACATTTGATATTTATGTGATTAATAAAAAGGTTATCTGAAAGTTGAATAAAAAATTACCTGACATCGGAGGGGGCCTTTCAACCAAATGTACAACACATCCATCAACATCTGTAAGAAACATACAAAAACTTACAAAACCAAAATAATTTTCTAATACATTCTTTTTAATTTATTATATTAAAAAAAAGATCTTTTTTAATAAAAATATGTGAAATTTGATTTGGCTCACTGTACCAAACAGGAAGAACACTGTTGTGTTTAACCGCTCAATGAGGTCATGGATGATAGAAACAACAAAACTGATCAAAATAAATGGAAATATTATCACATAAGCAACATACTGTAACTCCCCAAATTGCCCCCCTCCCTCAAATAAGCCCACTCTTGAACTACAAATTTTCAATTAGCTCCCCCTCAAATAAACCCCCACTGCTACCGTAAATTCTCGAATAAGACCCCTCAATTTGATGATTTTTGCCATCTGAGGTTGCCTTTGGTGTTTTATTGAATTATCACAAAAATACATTCTAAAATAAACGAGATCTTTCAATAATGTCTTTTTAATGTCTACAAAAATTTTATAAGCCCCCATCCAAAGATATAAAAAATAAATAAGCCCTCAGGTGGCTAATTTGAGGATCAACAGTATTGATTGATTAAAAGATGGAGTTTTCATTGCCAATATTTTTACTCCAGATTAGAAATAGTGACCTTCAATGGCGGGAAAGTGGTGTCAAAAGCATATTCACCATCATACATCAATAACATATTAGCACTTTGATAGCTGCATATCTTCTTACAAGCATGAATTGACAAATTATTGTTGAAATCAATTTAAAAAAGTTACTGATTCTAAACACTAAAATTATGTACATACAAGCACAATAGATGATACCTAAACTAACTTTTGAATATTCAGTGACTTGATGCAAAATTTTAGGTAGAAGACCAAAGCAGGATAGTACACTATCTTAATAAAATGCTCAGTCCTAAAGGGGGGTCAAGAGCTCAAAATTACAAGCATAAGCTACAACTCACTGTATTCCTTTAGGAGCTTTTCATTGTGGAGTACTTTCCCTTTGAAAATAACCCTTTGCCTTTCAGCAGAAATTCCCTGTTTCAATGAAAAAACTTAAACTGAAATTCAGACAGTGTCACTCTAAATGAAGTCTTAGAGCATATTCAGCACTGCAAAGAAAAATATTGTTTGTCTTCCTCTTCATTTTCTTTGGCATGTTTCCAAAAAAGACTCACCAGCTTTAGCATGCAAAACAAATCATATTCTGCTTAATATATTTGAAGTTCTTTGAGGTGTTGTTGCCAGAAACAAGAAAAAACTATATTTCAATGTACATCTATTATCTATTTCAATTAAGCTTTATTTTACATGCAGTTTTGCACCAAAAGAGAGGGAAAATTTTTATGTAAAAACGAGCAAGCACTGTGGCATTTGAAGGATCAAACAAAATTAGAATAGTTTTGCAAAAGACAAAAATTTCATTTTCAAAATTTCAGTGAATAACAAATGGTTTAATTGGATCCATTAACCAAAAAAAATATAGAATGGGTTCTTATTTGAAAAATAGCAACAACCAAAGTTTATGGGCATCAGGTGCTTGCTTACTTATAATATCAAGTCAGATTCTAGAAAGCAAATGGTTTTGTCTTCTCTTAAGCCTGGTACTCACTAGGTGATTATGGTGATTATCACAATACCACGATAGCGATTATCGTGAGGATTAAATATTTCTTGATAGTAGGATGCTCAGCTAAATCATGTACTCACTGACTCGTTAAATGTATACTCAAAATGAAAACGTAGACAGAGAAAAGAAAAGGTAAAAAGTTGAGAGAGAAAGAAGAGAAGGTTCTGGGTCAGAGATATTTTCAAAAATAAAACTATTAGCAAATATCATGGATTGGTTCAAGAACTATGACTGGATGACCGCCAATTTCATTACATATATTTTCTCACAGCTTCAGAAAGTTTCTTGTCAAATTGCAAGTTCTCACTCTACATTTTGAAATCAGAATGTTTGATAAGATATCCTAAACAAAACCCACACCGAATGACTAAATGACAGTCATTCAATATTTGGTTTGCCTTGGAAACAGTGCTTTGGACACTCCTTTTCCTTCATGAATTCTTCACATTATTTTGGAACAAAAGGATTGATGTCATCAGATCACAATTATCACAGAAAGATATCAAAAATGTTTGATATCATTTTGCGATAGTCATGTGGTTTTATCATGATTAGAGGGCATAACACAATTCAATTTGATGTACTCGCTGTGGATAAAGACGATTACAGCCTAATTGTTATTGTGATAATCATGATAATCGCCTAGTGCGTACCAGGCTTTATTGATATGAGATGGGCAAGGCACAGAATTATGCTATGTTTCCAGCAATTTTTAATATCAATTATGGAAATTGATGAAAAAGTTAAATATGCTACTCAAAACCTCAATTGAAGAATACTTACAAGTTCAGGTGCAATTTTTTCCTTGAAGTCTTTCACTGTGGCCTGAAATAGTGGATATTTAATATTTCAATTCCTTCAAAAAAAAATTCAACTGTCTATACTATATTGGCTTAAGAACTCATATTAGCAAGGTGTTCAATTTAGAAGTGCATAGCCTGAGTTTCTAAAAAGCTACTAATTCATGGTTTTGATAAACAGCAACTACATTTTATATTTTCAGGCAAAAAATTTCAGGTCTGTGGGTACTAAAAATGAGATTTTGCTTGCAAACAACAAGAAAAATTCTAGCATGTTAAATACTTGTTTTTCATTGCATGCAACTGCCACATCTACAAGCAAACGATTGTTAAACTTTCTTGAAATGATTTCATCTAACTTGATGGGTATCTTTCTTATGAATGTAAAAAAGACTTAATATTGACCATTGAATAAAAAACCTAGTTGCTTTTTATTAAGCATGCTCTTAATAATCAATAGAACTTTAAAGATCTAACAGAATAAAGCTTTCATCAGCACAGGGAAGAAAATGATATTTTTGGAAGTCGTAAGATTATTCTGGATAGATTTGCTTTTTGCTGGTTCCACTTATTCCCAAATAGAGTAGATTTATACTTCTTGCCTACAACAATAGACAGTTTCTCAAGAAGCTAAAAGTTCTGTGGCAGCAAGTTAGAATTTTAAAGTGGTTTCATTTTCCTATCATTGGTGTTGCTATTTAGTTACTGAAAATTATTGTTGGCTCAATTTTTGCTTTTGAAAGGGCATTCTGTGTCTTAGCCCTTCTGCTTATTGACCGTTGGCTAAGTATGTACCATGAAACCATGGAAAATTGGATGATAGTGTAAATGAATGGCAAAATTTGGTAAATCAGAGTTGTAAGGGATCCAATTAATGTATGGTATTCCTTGAGGGAGGTGGAAAAGATGAAACTAACAACTTTGAAGATTCAGACAAATGCAAAAGGACCATGTCCAGTGACAGTGACATTTATACCTAGAGCTAAAAAAATTGTGACATTCCTTTGACATACTTTCTGGGATGCTTGTAACATAGTTGCACATTAAATCGAAGCTTTGTTTACCTTTTTTTGTTTAATGAAAATTACTTTAGATACAAGTGCATTCTTCTTGACTTCAAGTCCTCAATGGAATATTGATAGAGATTTTCTATATCTCGTGTTTTAACAAAAAATTGCTAATGTCATCCTATCCTAGTGAAACATTTGTGACAAACATCTTCCTAGATAATGTAAACAGGAACAATGCAAATGGATGTGGAACGACGCCTTATAGAATTAATAAGTTATGATACGATACGAAAAATCGCAATAGAGATTGCACTTGTAATTCTTCTGCCATGAGTGAAGCTCCCCCAACCCCCAAAAAACGCAACCAGAACATAAGAAAAGAGAAAAGGCCCGGGAGAGAACACCACCTTGCAGCAACACCTTAGTATTGTTACAGCTCTCAATTCCTCATAGTCTTCCTAAACATAACTTGATGCGGAACAATCATTGAACTATTTTCTAGTTATCTACTTTCTTCAACCTTGAAAACAAACTATGAGTATCGTGCTTGATCACGTTTTCCTTGATCATCTAATACAGTATAAACAAAATGATTCCTGTTCGAATAGCTATGATCAAGACAGCAGGACCAACAATTAGTTCTTTTTAGTGTGACAGTTTGTTTTTAGGACAAATTTTTAAACAAATCAAGCAACTTGAAATATCAATTTCAGTGGCTGGAATTTTCTCGAAGCTCCGCAGAAAATCTTGAATTTTTTATTTCGCTGCCAGGAAGAAAAATATTTTTTCAAGGCCTGATAATTGGCAATCATAATTTATAATGATGATCATGATGATGAAAGAAGGAGCAAAGGATGATTTAACAGACACCAGCTGAACCAGGTATTCAGAACCTCTATTTCTACAAATTTCAAAAAGACTTTCTAACATTTGATGAGGTTAAGTTCTGGAACTCCTTGCCAATTGAACTTAAGAACACCCGCAACAAAAATCCCTTTAAAAAATGATGAAAATATACCCTCTACAGAACTCCTAAGCCACTAGAATTTGTTCAAAATTTCTTAAATCTATCCCTAAGAAGTGAAATTTACCAGCCTATTGCCTTTATATTTTTTCTCTTTACTTTTTCTTCTTATACTTTTTAATTTTTTAGTCTTACTGTTATATATAACTTCAAACTGAAATGGAAATTATAACACTGTGTTTAAAACGTCATTAGGACATGTGACTTGATGGCTCCTCACGAGTTTTTTTCATGTGTACTTCAGCATAACAATACTAATTAATCTGTTGTTCTTGATTAGCTAAATTTTTGAAATTGCTAATTTTTTTGTATTTTAACTTTGAGTGCTTGGTATATTGTAATTAATGTTTGTTTTTTGCTGATAAAAGATTTTGAGTTTGAGTTTTTGAGTTTGAATCTTCAAAGGGAAACTTTTCAACATGAACGACATCCCAGATTTAGGCCGAGACTAGAAAGTATTTCTTCGAATAAAAAAACATGGTTTTTGGTGCAACAACGATTTGCAATGTCATTCAAAACTTACCTTTTCATCAACTTCAAAAGTTGTGCTTTTTGAGTCAAGAGTTCTGACGGTCACTTTCATTTTCGAAAAGCGTTAGTTCTGCCCCAACTAACTGGCAACTGCTGCTAGGCCAATGATTCGGTCGATGATGATAATTGTCTTCGTTGTAGATTCCAGTTGAAATTGAGAAAGACACACAACCAAACTTCAAATAACAGCATGAGGTTCTTACAAAACCGATTAACGAATGTTACTGACAACTGTCGACAATGTCCTTCGAGGCTTCCCAAGCAGTTGTCGCTGTAACGCAAAACTGGGAAGAAAGAGCTGGCCTCGTTTACATTACCGTCCTCAGCGGCCTCGCCCAAAGACAAAACAAAACCATCACATAAGTTTTTGAGAAATTGAGGAGTAATTTGAAATGTCAAAGGATAAACTTATTTCAATATCAGCTTCACTTTGTTTCTATTCACTTAACGCATTGATTTAACGAGCCCCACTTGAGTTACTGTTGCTCCGTTTGGGGCTGCTGTAGTGAATCAAAAATTAGCGTCCTGCAAAAAATCCAAAATAGAGCTGTAAGACTTGTAACAGACAGCCCATACGATGCTTCAGCTGCTCCGCTAATTCAGAGTCTTGGCTGGTCAACTATCAGTAATTTTGTGAGAAAAGAGACTGCCACGCTGACTTACAAGTCTGAATTCATTTGCCCTTGACTACTTGAGAAAATTATTCATAAAATGTTCAGATGACAGAGAACGGTTTCTGTGCTCACCAGATACTGATGTTAGGATACCGTTACTAAAAAAGATCAGTGGCCACAAGGCTTTTTATTATCGCGGTGTAAAGCTCTGGAACAGTCTAGAAAAAGAAACAAAAATGGCACCCTCCTTGTAAATCTTCAAAGAACAACTATAGAAGGGGTTATAACTTCAATTTCTTTTTTACCTTCCTTTGCATAGATTTTGTATTATATCATATTGTAAATTACGTATATTAATTTCTTTTGCTCTTAGTTTAGTGCTTTCGTTTAAACCGGTCAGTTTGGAAAACATACCTTGATATGAAACTTATAACCTGTATAAATATTATAAAATGAAATGAAAATTGATCGTAGTTATAAAACCTCAACAGCACACTTTAAAATCCTTTTTTTTACGCTCATAGAAATTTACATAACGCTACTAAAAATACAGTACTTCAACAATAGCATGTTTGCGTGTTTATATACATCCAGGTAAATTTTTGGAACAGGCTTTGATTACGGAAACTACAAAAAAAAAGAAACAAGAAAGACACTTTTAGGGAGGGTAGCGGCGATTCACCGAAATCGTTGGGATGCATGAATGTATCTCAGAGCTACCTTGATTATTTCTTTATTAACAGCAATTGGTAACCTTTCATGGCCATAGAACAAAGCATTAAGTAGCATTTCATTTGAAACGTTTGATAGGCCATGCTGATATGATAATACATTGACACTGTTAAGAATATCATTTCTATAGGCAACTTCAATCCTGAACAAAAGGTGGTTATGAGACAGTTCTTTTATAAATGAGTTCCTGAGGGTTTGACATGGAAGCCAGTAGTATACCCCCCCCCCTCCCCCAATGCCAACGTTGGTGGTGGGTAACGGCAGTTGATTGTAGAAGCCAGAAAACCTATAAAATCAACACCAACATTAATATTGGGGGAAGGGGGTTGGCGGCTTTTGCCGTCCATGATAACAACAGCAAAACTTTTTAACTTTGGTCCAGCATTGTAGAATACCAAGAAAGAACACTAAAATAGACATAATGTAAGTTGTCATGCATTTCGTTTTGAGTTCATGTTTGTACAGTTTCAGCTTCTTGATATATTTTGTGCTTTTAGCTTTTAACGTTGCTTTCTCTGACATTAAGCAGCAATTCCTCTTTCATACAAAGAGTCAATGCAACGACTCTCCAACTTCAACACCATCCTTATAAATACACTATCTGTATGATTCACCAAAACCAAACACTCGTAAACAATTTTCACATTGAGAAATTCTTCGTCCAACACCCTCCGGAGTATAAGCTTCGGTTGATGACCAAACACGCAAGCAGAATCTGTATCTAGATGCAGATCGAAATTAACACGAGGAAAAGTTCACAAGTAATACTTTAGTATGATATGACACCACTCTTGCATGCTATTTGCGTAAAAAGATTTTCATAAAAACAGCTGCAAAGTGCAGATGCACGGATTTTCGACTTCATGGCTTAGACTAAAAATGGCAACAGAAAATGAAACCGGAAATAACTGTTTTCTTTAATCATCATTTATTTATCATTTATCATTTATTTATATTTTCATGTTAGATATTTGCATACATAAGTGGATAGTCCACAAATTATTGTCAAAAGGACATTATAAATAGTATAAGTACAAAATTAAAGTTTAGAAATACATTTTATAACGTCTTTTTATCATTCAGTTGTGGATTCCGTCTTCCTATTCTCTAAATTACATAATGTTATTCTCCAATACTGAATCATTGATGACTTGTCAACGTTAAGAAAGCATATGCTTAAATTATTCTGTGAACAACTATAGTCGATCTTCAGTACTAAACAGTGCTTGTGTAATGAAATGCCTAAGGGCCTCAGCCTGAGTACATAAAGCTACAAATTAGTTCCCTGATTAACTACCTTGCATTGTAAAGCTCTGGGGTGAAGTTGACTGTCGTAACAAGAGAAAAAGGGAAAATAAAGACAATACCTGAAGACAATGGTAAAGAAAGTAAATAACCTTCTAATCAAAATTTGTCACCATCATTATCTGTCGTGGGGGATACATTCTTTTTGCTGGTAGAGGATATGGGTGTCCATAATAACAGCATACAATTAAAGATGAGGTAGAGTATTTCTTATGTTGGTTACCTTCTCAAATTATTCAGTACTGATCATTCATATGACTGCTAGTTGCTCACAAAAATAGTCAAAAGTTAAAATATGGTCACAAGATATTTGACAGGGAAAAAAAACAACAATGTCGTTGCTTGAGCTCGACATCAGAAAGCATATCTGTAGGGGCTGCCGCGGAGTTATGATAGTCTTTAAATGAGGTAATTCCCAATTGAATCTTGAAAAGACATTCAATTCAGAAGACTCCGAAGATACAATGTTGACGATGTAGGCATTAGAATGAAATTAACAAAGTCCTTGGGGTCAGATTTCTAGTTTAGTTACGTTACCAGGTATACCAAACAATGTCTATGATAGGAGAGCAAAATATAAAAACTTGTGTAAAAGCCGGCCATTATTGGTTTCTTCCTAAGGGTGAAAAATTCAAATAGGAATCAAGGTCCTTTGATATGACCGCCTAACACGTATTATGGCCGAAATCACTCTAGTTTCTCTGAACTTGCTTTGCCTTTTAAGTCATTGAAATGCTAGTCCTGAGATTATTGACTGCTTAATGTTATATAAAAAGAACTTAAACAAGAGCAGGGAACTATTTTCCATCTTCTATTTTTTATTTTCCATCTAGGGCCAGATTCTACTCCTTCTTGTTTTGCAATAGCGACAGGCATGGTAAGCACAACGTATTTGAGATCCTAGACAACCAAATATAGTTGCAAGTTTAACTCATCGGATGTTCTAACACGAGGCATCATTCATCTTGCAATCTGTTTAGGATTTTGACTTTTGGAGGTCGGCAGTAGCGTGCACCAGCCATGTCTCTGCAGCAAGGAGCCCTTCCAGGACAGTCGAGTTCACTTTTGCAAGCAATGTTTGGAAAATAGTATGGGTCTCTTAGAGGACAATGTCGAGTAACTAGAACAAAGAAAAATGTGAATGAGCTTCAAAAAATTCCCATTGCTATTGCTATGTAAATACATTGATTTATGATATATTTCTAACTATCAAATATTGCTCTTTCTATCAGTGACTTTATTTAATATATTGTCTTGAAAGGTAATGTCTTGAACATATAGGACGTTTACTCCAACAGTAAAAAGCAACTTTTCAATTGCAAAAACCTTTTCATAGAGTCATAAAGATACAACAAAAAACCCAGAACGGCAATGTTCAAAAATTAGGTTAAATGATCATTTGAACGAACCTTTTTGGACGCACATCTTGGGTCCATATTCGCATTTTGTTGGACAACATGACAGTCCTGTACCACAGTCCGAGTCCTCTTTGCAAGCATACGATAACAGTAATTTGATACATCGTAATTTCTCAGGGTTGGGACAATCTCCTATAATGTAATTGGCTAGTTTTTAAAGAGAAAAATTATGAATGCTGAGGCCTAGGCCTTAAAAAAAGTGACAATGCGTGCCTTGGGACTGAGGATACTGGTATGAAATAGATGCACTTATCCCTAAATATATCCAAGTAAATTGACATCCAATGACAAAGAGATATACGAAGAAAGCTTGAATATAAATATGAAAGCGGCAACTAGGCAGAAAATGACACTCACAATTAAATGCAAATCCAGCTTTTGCACTTTTTGAACGAGAACAAGTATGTTAAAGGCTCTTGCGCAACCGGCATGCTTAGCGGCGGTTGCCTTGAGCGTGCAGGTTGTAGCCTGCGTGCAGACTCGGACAGACTCGGTTGCGCCTTTAAAACCTTTGGACGTGACCAAACTGTATTTTTGGGACTTTGTTTTGAAACATGCTGAGCAATTTTCATGTCGCTTATTTGATTAATTCTGAAAACGTCCTTAAAAATACCAAAGTGACAATATTTGTTCACAGTCTCACCTTAGAAAACGGAAGAAGGTTGCTTAGGCTGCGTTAACTTTAAAATCGCAATAAAAAACTGACCAGCAAAAGTGACCAATTTCCTTAAAATGGATTGAAGTAAAAATTGTTGATCATTTGCAAATAAAAGTTAGTTCTTGATGATAACCGTGAAAGCATTGGTTACTTCTTTACCTACAAGGTAAAGAAGGAAGCAGGAATCATATATTTAAAAAGAATATCTTACCCATCCTGCCATCAAGATTATGCACGATTTTCATTTGTTTCTCTTGAGAAATTTTCTTGCTTCCTTTCTTGTGCTCTGCTTTGGCCACTACGGTCTTCTTCACAAACCTAACACTTGCAGTTGGTTGCCTTTGTAATGTCAACCGATTGCTGACAGTGGTAGATGGTAAAGTCTTTTTGGTATTGTCGTGCTTTGTGGACGCTTTTTGAGACAGAGAAATGGATTGCTTTGGACTTACGTTTAAAGGCATTTCGGGTGCAACCATAAAGTTTGTGCCTTGGTCAGCTAGAATGGAGAAAATTGAACACTTAGACAGGCATTTGATGGCAACAAAGAGGAGGGCGAGTGCTAATTTAAACAAAATAACATGTTCCCAGTTAGAGCAGTCACAATTTTAATCGAAAAAATAACATTTCGTGACTCAAAGAACGGGTAAAAGAGCAAAGCAGTTATGGAGAGAATAGACACTGCGTCCCTACAAAGTTTTGTTTATTTTCACAAAAAACCTCATTGCACTTTTTATTCATTTTTCAATTTTCATTTCATTTCTTTTAGAATGCTCGTGTCTTTTGATGCTTATAAATAAATTGGCAAAACTCTCGCGCTTTGCAATGTCATTTGTTTGACACAAAACAATTTCAGTGAGAAAAAGTTCCATCATCGAAAAAAACACGGAATTGAATTCTAATCCTACTTCATAGAACAGAAGAAGAACATGCTTCTGAACCTAATATACATCCAAATCATTCAAAAGATTTATTACCAGGTTTTTTAAGTCTGAAATTTCAGCTATAAGAGCATTTACCAAAATGGTTGAAATTTGCACAGAAAATAAACATAAAAACAGACAACTAGCAACATGGCAGCTACCATGTCATTTGAATCCACTACATTCGAATAAATCTTACGTTAGGCCCTATTCGCACTGCATCTAGAAACCTGACAATGCTAATCCCTTATTGTTCTATCTTCAAAGGCGGCAAGGGTTTGTCAGGAAGTAGTTTAATTGGTAGAGTGCGAACAGCAAAATCTGAAATCTGACAAATTGTAACGTTTCGACTAATTGGTCAAAGGTTCCGTCGTAGAGCTCTGGAGCATCACAATCTCTTGAAAATCTATGATAACCAGCGGTTGACTCGACGGACATGCCAGAACTATGTTAACACCAATAAAAAGCCCAGGGTGCTATTTGAAATCATGTCACAATTTAAAGAGGTACAATTTCTTAATGGCAACCTGATAACGTGTTAGATAACAATACAACATCTCAGAAAACTGCCTAATGCGAACAAGAAGTCTGACAAACTTTGTTAATCATGAAAAAGTTTTTTTAATTGGCGTGAGAATATCGGGTTTGACAAACATTATCATATTTGCAGTGCGAATAGGGCCTTACTCATCAATCAATCAATAATTACCTGGCTCTGGGATCCACAGTGGTCCATTATCTGGAATGAGCGAAGATAGAAAACTTTAAATCTGATTATCGTTATAAACAATCAAATAAAAGGAACAACAAAACGTTTTGGCGTTGCAAGCGGATAAAATGGGATTGTGTTAGACATACTTGTCAGTGGAATGTGCATCTTTCTTGAAAATACGACACCAGAAGGAGCTGGAATACCAAAATAAGATCAAATGAATAAAATGTGGTTTACAAAAAAGATGTTAATTATGATTTCTTGGAAACATTTAGAAGCATTAATGTAAATAAATAATTTCTTGAAAATGTATGTTCAATTGAAATGAATCTCGACTATAAATGTCGATAATATACACAACACATTGATGAAAAACCATGTACAAATAAAAAATAAACTAGACAAAATGACTGAATCCGGAAATAGAAATTGAAATGTATGCCGCACCTTTCCTATCAAGCACCAGCTCTTTGTTTACTACAAAAAAGCATATTGTAAGAATACTAACACGCACAAGCACAGGAATAAGAAAAGCACGATAATAAAAAGTCTGGTAATGTGGAATGTACTCGTCAGAGGACGTTTTTGACACTAGCTATAGTGGAGTGAGAAATGAATGGGGGTTGCCAATGAGGAATCCTTGAGACCACGCACATCTTGTGTCATCTCAGTGCTATAAACAAGGTACTCTTTCCTGAGCAATGGTGGAAAAATGTGAACTATCCCTAGACTGGAAGGTGTTTACTCCTTCCTTGGTGGCATCACACTCACAGGATGAAGTTAGTATTTGGTTAGGGCTATAAAAATCAAAAGAAAAGGAACTAATAAATCTTAAATGCTTCCATATAAATACAGTAGAAGCTTTCTAACTTTACGTAGCACTGTTTGGAGGAAAAGTCTCAGCCCCGTCGGTTCAAAGTGAAAATTTCATGAAGGCTTTTGCAAAAGAGGTCCCATGTTAAAGCGTGACACATTGAAAGTCATACCTTAGGACATAGCAAAATGTAACCGAGTGAAAACGTCTAAGGCCAAGCGTAGCATAAAATAAGTTCAAAGCACAATTGAAACTGAATCTAAGTTCAGGATAATGGGGATATTGACTTCAAAGCGTAAAATAGGGAAGTAAGGCGGTAAAAATATTTCACTTCAAGGAAACAAATTCTAAACAGTAAAGGTTATTGGCCTTGAAATATTACGAGTGACTCACTTCCATCAGAGGTTGAATCTGCCTTGATGAAAGTGACTCCTGCCGGCTTAGGTAGTTGGACGCTGACATGCGGAATTTGATCTACAGACAGACAGACGAGAAGAAGTCACAACAAAATGCAGCAGCCTTAATTACTTTAAGTAATGCAAATTGCATAGCATTTATACGCAAATATCATGACTCGGCAGCGTTCACGTGAAAAGGACAAGCTATGTCATTCTTGCCCTCAATATGCAATAGAGTTGCTTGCTGGCTGCATAAAATGTGAAATTGTTGCTGTGGTAAAGTACATCATATATTCAAACTATATATAGTTACAGTTAGTAAAGCAAATGTTTACTGAGGGTCACAGCAAAGATGGCAGCTTCAACTGGCATTTTCTAAAAAAAATGAATTAACGAATCAACTGCTGATATGCATCTGAAATAAGCGTAAAGAGTACAGTGGCGATGAAAACAAGAACATTTGAAACTGACCTCGCGTAACTTGTTGCTTGCTCTTTGTGGACTTTTCTTTCGGTTCTTTCACCTCATTGCCTTTATCTGCATCAGCGCCAATATCTTTAAAAAAATCGGTTCTCTTAATGAATATGTGACTTGAGATGATATCAAGGGATAGCGATAAGAGTATTTACACATGCCATCGCCTAATTTGGCCAGCGGATTTTGTATTGCTCGAAGAAGCCTCGACCTAGCTACGAATAAAAAAGAACACCATCGGGCCAATAATTGGGTATTTTCTTAGGTTACTTTCAATCTGTATCTGACCATAAATGCTTGCCTCCTTATGGGTCATTACCAAACGCTTCATACTCTGGATTTACTCGTCAGAGGAGTGTCGGATAAAATGCACTTTGGTCGGATAATATGTTTCCACATTTTCGTACCATTTTATAGTTTTGCAGTGCCAGATGTTTTCTTTGAGACTTTATTTCTGGTTATCCTTTTTCACACATAACGCGCGAATAAGAAATAAAAGTTTACGACATCTTACAAAATACCTCGAATAAACTTTAATGAGGCTTATATGGGTGAATTTGCGTCTTCTTCAGTGGCATTCAGTTGATTAAAGAATTGATTGAAAAATACTAAGAGCAATGTTTTTGCTTTGAGAAGTAAATCAAAACATTCTGTCGGGCATCACAGTGAAAAAAGTAAGCATGCTTTAACTTTTCCTCATTCCATCCACTTTCTTGTTTTAAGAAAATTAGCTACATTAGTCAATTTACTGGGCCTCATTAGAAAGAAGAAAACAAAGTTGACAAAAAATTGAGAAATCGTACTTTGTCCATTGCCAGCTGTATATGTTGCGATAAAACCTGACTTAGTGGGCCCTGGATGGCTTGTTGAAAAAAATCTGATGAACAGTTTGTTGCCTTTCGCAGTATAGGGCGGTAGTGTCTTCTTGCCGCAGTATTTCTTAGATTCTTCACCGCCACGAATGAAGACGTAATCGTTGCTGCAGCTGAAACAATAGCGCTTTAATTATGCATAAATATGCATCAATTGTAAATATATGCAAATTAATACAATGCAAGTAATTGCACTTATCTATGGTAACATGGGTACATACGTGGCCCTTGTAATGATTACAACGTACTTAAGACCTCGGCTCGGTAATTTTATTAAAGGAAGTATAAAGTCATATAATCAAATACATTGCAAAAGTACATTTGATGTCATAAACCGTTCATTCTTTTTTATAGTCATGAAGTTGTGAAGAGGCAAACAATAGTTTGAAATAGATCGAAATTTAAATGAAATATATGAACATTTGTAAATAATCTATTTAAAAAGATATAATAAGCAAATGCTAATGAAAGGAAAGAATAAACTACTCACTCAGCACTGCCTACATCGAAAGCTTCAAAATTCAGCCTGATGGGGCTATCTTCTGTTACAATTGTAATGTTACAATCTTCATTACTCGGATAGAACTCTGGGTAATTTGGAGACGATATCATCCCGGCTGGTGACGTCAACACAGAATCACAGAGATCTGCCAAAGGGGTTGATAATGTGTAATAAACCTACTTTACTTGAAGTAAAAATGTCTGATAGTTGGATGATAGCTAGGTTATCTATACGTCAAATAAATTTTTTCTTGCTTGAAATCTTATTAAATATATATCCATGCAATGAACATACTAGTCACATCTGAATGGCAATGGCAATCGATAAGGTTACTAAAAATTTTGCTAAGGCTAGAAATGCTGAGAAAAATCGATTGTTGTATAAATGCTTGTATCAACTGGAATTTATGGTGAAAGTTAAATTGCCAAAAAAACTTTTTGCGAAGCTAGGATGCTCAAAAGAGATATGTTGAAAAAGGGAAAATCTGTTGTTGTATAATTGCTTGTATCAACAGGAATATATGATGATATATGATGAAAGGAATATTTGATACAGAAATATATGATGAAGTCAAATTTCCAAAGAGCTAAATGCGAACCCAGGATGCTTAAAACAGAATATGGGCGTAACTTTGTGGGTTCGACCGTTTACTTTCGTACTTTGGTTAAGTATACGAATTGGCTTTCGTCTCTGTTGCTTATATTTGGAAACCACAATGCCCAAGGCCGTATAATCAAGTCAGCAAATAGATAATCATGCCAACTTTGGCAGCCAAGCAAAAATGACAAAATATCATTTTAGAATAACTATTGACCTTTAATTACCAGTCACCTAAAAAAAAGGAATGACAGAGACAAGACATATTTTTGTCTTGTCGATAGTCATGCAACATTTGATTTACCAAAATCTGGTGCAACTGATAAATTTTTAATAAAAACGTCTCCGGATATTAACGAGACAAACTCAGCATATTTTTTACTAACAGAAAAAATATCATCCCTTATATTGTGTCATAAATACGACCTTATGGTTCACAGTCGTGATCATAATTCAAATTTTGCACGTTTTTATCGCACTCGTACGGCAAGTTCTATGGCTTTCCTTCTGTAAAAGTGAAAGAAGACAGGATTCAGCATGGAATTAATTTTCAACCTGCAATTTAACCATGAAGATACAGTTTCAGTGGACATCTTTATGTCCCGTGTTGGATACCAATTTTCCCAGTGGGAAAGGAACTATGGAACTTTGGAATACCTTCAGTATCCAGAATTCCAAGGATTTTGCAGTGATTTCAGTACAATTGCTAGTTTGATCCTTTTTTAGCAAATTTTTCATATCAAATGTTGTAACACATTTTGTAAAAACTTGCAACACTGTGTGATGAATTTTGGAATAAATTTCGTAAGAAGGTAAGTTGCTCTTGAGAACAATCAATCAGTAACCGAAAAAGAACAGCTCATTTTCTCCTTTTGGTATGTGAAATGGGATAAATCTTGCCTTAAAATGCAAAAATATAACATACAAAGTTTGATATTCACTTCAATGAGCTCTAATTGACCTTTAAGTAAAGTAGAAAAACTGTCGAGGGTCCATTCAGGTTTACCAGAGACTCTTTTAAACTTTTAGATTATTTTTAAGGTTATCAATCATTTGTAAAAGCCATCACATTGAATGTAAAAATATTGCACCTGGATACCTCAGTTTACTTATAGGGATCTAAAACTGGGGGCTATTCACCACAGGGGACATCAAGTTATGCTTAATATTTGTTTCAGGTTACTAAACAAAAACCATTAGCAAATAAGGGTAAGATGGTCCTCAGAATGTTTTACCATTGTCAATCATAAGACTGAAGGTGGTGTTCTCTTCTCATTTGAACCATTTATTTTTGGGCTGTCGGTGCGCCAATCGCAAAGACGGCCATAAATAAAACCCCAACCGTTTTTGAGGGGGTTGAGAAGAAGAACAATGGCCTTCTAAATCTAACTTTGAATTGTCGTGCAACGTGTGAGAATGAAACTGTGCTAAGACAAAGTTTATATGCCCAAGGCCAATGCACACTTGCACGCTTGTTGCTTTAGCCGTATAGAAAACACATTGTAAAGCTTTCTCGAGCACTGCTACAATAAACACAAACTCCACAATTTTGCAATCTGTGCCCAAAAAACAAAAGCCCAAGGGGCACCTAAAAGGCGTACCCTGTCACATATTAAACATGATTAAATTTCATTTAATCAAGCTTAACAGAAATTACTAAACTAATGCGCCATAAAAAGCCAGAAAGAGTCAAAATGAAAAAAAACATACCTATTTGTTGGCTGTTGAAGGAGATTGCATTGTATGAGGCTGAAAAGCCCTGGTCATTCTTAGAATCATCCGAGAAAAACTTAACACAAAGGCGATTGGTGGTGGATTCAAACTTAGAAGGAATATCATTGCCACAGAACTTGCTTTCTCCAAGTCTTGAGACACAGTCACCATCCATAACTTTAACAAAGTCAGTTTTACATTCCTTGCTGCCAGGAGAAGCTATTTTGAGGCTAGAGTAAGGAAAAAACAATTTGAGGCTCACTGTTTCTTTCTAAATGAAAAAATAACAGAAGTCAACTACACAAAAGTGAAAATTTTGCATTTAAAATTGCGACTGTTGTAGCAAACAGATAAAAAGAAAAAACTAAATTAAAAGTTCATTAATCTTTATCACCTCTTAGTCTATCGATTTGTAATTTTCATAAACTGATCGTCGACGACAATCCCGAGCAAAGCATTAAAACTTGTGATGCACTATACGTCAAAGGCCTTTTAGACAGTCTTGACAACACGAACAGCCATTTACCGATTAGGATTCTAAGCGATCGTGATATATAATTTGAAGCCATAACATGAGACCAGTTCCAAACGACACCCTACCCAGAAAAGAGCTCTACTGAAAGGTTTTTCGCTTTCACGAGGAACTCCTTGGTATAGAAAAAGCCTAAAATGTTGTATTGATTGCAGAAAGTTTCGTCCATTATCAGTAGGGCTGCGAAAAAAAGGTTCGAAGGGTCATAGAGCAAGCACGGCCTTTGAGACTGTACCCTCGAACAGGCAAAAATTTGATTGAAGACTTTTACGTATCTACAGCTTTAGCGACAGGGCCCGCGCCACGAATTTGGAAGTGGGAGGGGGGGCAAGACTAAAAAAAGTAGGGGGCCAAGGCTTCTTACCCCCTTTTACTGCAGCTCTTAAACTACTTTTTTTGCAAAAAGTGCGGGGGCCATGGCTACCCCGGCCCCTCTGTGGCGCGGATCCTGAGCGACATGTAACTAGAGGGCGCTTGGCTCTTTTTTAAATCCAGATTATTTCCTCAGTACTGCAAGTTGTCGTCATAGCAACAGGTCATAATTGTTACAGATTGTAGAAATCACCTGTCGAATCGAAGTTCAATTTTCTTATCTTCTGGTACTTGAATAATGTAGACACATTCCATATTGTTTGGATAGTTGCCGGGAAACAAAGGCGAACTGAATCTACCTGTAGTGTTAGTAAATATTCCACCGCAATTACCTGGGATAGAAATCAAAAAGCAAAACTTTTAAGCAGAGAAACAAAAATTCTACAAAACAAAGCAATCCTTGCATTCTGGGAATCAGTGAGTCTTACTGTGAATAGCATAGGAGAAATGATGAAAACTGCAAACAAAAACAACAATATGAAAAGTAGTATTTTCAAACAGTCATACATGGCCTGGATATACGGGGGTTCACATGAGAAAATGAAGCACACTTATTTTGCTTTTATAAGAACACTATAATCATTTTCCAGCCTCCATATTATTAAGAAAGTCTCGCTTTGAACCTGAATAAATGCCTAAAGTATTTTTATTTTTCAAACCTAATATGGTTTCAGGGGAGCATCGCCCGCCCTTGAATAGAAACTAGGCTTAAAAAACGAGATGTCAGTCATGCGAGTCTCTGTCAGGAACATCACAAAACGTAAAAAGCTGGAAAATGGGATACAAATATGCAGATTCAGACTGAGCAATATTCTTTAAATTTTCTGTAAGAGTGCATTGCACGTAAATCAGGACTCGATAAATGAAGGTTCATAAAGTAATCTGAAATTAGGCCGAAGGGGCTAGAGCCCGCAAGTACATTAAAGGGCTTGTGTTTAGTACAACCAAACTGGAAAAAACGGCTAAAAAGGCTGAGAAATTTATCAGGCCGAGATGATAATAAAACAGACAAGTAGGATTTTTTCTGGAATTCTTACCGGTGCCTGGACAAGGATTGTGGACATTGCATTTCTGTTCTGTTGGTGGCTTTGTGTCTTTAGAGCATTCTGTGTCCTTCACGGTCGCCGATGTACCATCTTGCTGGGATTTCTGACACAACACCTGGCGAACCTGCACGCCTGGGTCACACACTGTAGAGCACTATAAAAGAAGACAGGACTGCAAAAACATTGAACACTAGTACGTGCGAGCCTTTAATACGCTTAAAGGTTACAATTTCAAAGACATTGCATGCTCGTTGCCAGAAAGAGTTTTGTACCTTGATCAATCTAAATTTACACTCAGACACAGAGTACTCAATGAAACGGAGATACAGCATTAATGTAGGAAACAAGGAACACGGCAATGCATCGAGAACAAACAACAACGAACACAGGTAACTTTAGGGTAGCTAATTTTTTTCCCCGGCATACGGGGCTTCATCACAGCCAAAGTCCACGGACTAATAGGTGCATAAATTTAAATAGACTGTAGTGGCGACGAATATAGCATGAATACTGTCCAGAAGAGCAGCTTAGGAGGGTAGCAGCTGAGATGAAGGTGCCATAGTTGCCAATAAGATTTGCTACTTTGTCAGAATTCGCAAGAAAACTTTATCGTTAGTCCCTAAGAAAACTAACTCAAAAGCCAACTCTGGAACAACTGCTCGTTTTGTAAAGCAACGGCCCTTCAAAAGAAACCTTGGCTACGTGCATACATTGACTTGGGACGTGAACTGTACTGATTTACTATAGGTAAACTATAAAGGACACAACTGTCAATAAACTTGATACGTGTCTCGCAGCAGTTAAAAGGCCTTAGAAGCCAGGTTGAGAAAAATGGACTTAAGCTCATCACATCGCTGATTTCAGTAACACATATAACACCAGGAAAAGCCGCTAGAAACCAAATGATTTCATAAAAAGAGCTGTTACCTCGCCAAAAGGCTGTGCTATCCATTCAGGTGGACAGGCTTCTCGGTTGCAGATTTCTTGGTTAGGAGGCTTCGCTCCAGAACAGAGGCTCTCGTCTACTTCATACTCGATCCCTTGCTGTCCAAACTGAACACAACGCACGTGTCTCTTTTTGATACCTCCGTTGCACGTGCGACTGCAGTCACCCCAGTAAGACGTCTGCCATCTATATTGAGTGAGACGAAGCAATGTAGAAATATGAATTTATGTGCTGTTTGACGGAATTTCAGTTAGAAGAGAATTTGAGCTTTTCATCTAAACGATAGAAATTGTGGATAAATATTCGATGGGGATATGATATGATGGGTTATATAGATAAATATAAGCTTTAGTGTGTAGAACAGGGCAGTTATATGAAAAAAAAAGTCTCATGTGATTAACAGGCAGCGGTAAATCTACATATAATCCCTATATTAAGAAAATCAAAACTTTTAAACGAGCTTCAGCTTTCCTAAAATTTAAGAAAAAAATCCAATCCTTTTTTGTGTCACTTCATCAGGACCAAAAAATCAGAAGTTGATTTCAGTATTTGTTGTAACTGATTTCAGGATGGGATAACTGTATTTCAAAACATAGCGTGAAAGTCACTTTTTTTCTTTCTAAAAAACTTATGTGTGGTTTTCCCCCACAGTTTTGGATAGGAGATGCGAGCGTTACTGTTGCGTCTGATTCGATCCCTTTTTAATTTTCTCTTCTATTGTCTTTGACGCTATACCATTGGCTGGTTGAAAATGTAAACAAACAGTCTGATTGGCTGAAAACATTTTTCATCCTTGTTTATTTCATGTCTTTTCGATGATTACTTCTGATGTATGGAACCACAAAGCAAATATGGGATAATTTGGTTATTTCCTCAAGCTGATATCGAGTAATCCCTGCAATCCAAATTATTTCTGTAGAATTTGCTTGCAAAAATTGACAGGTAAACTATGGTTTATTTAAAAAATGGGGTAAGTATGGGGTAATCACTGAATCTTGGGACATTTGCTGTCACGGACTGAGAAGATGACATATTGAATTTTCAAAGACATCCCACAAATATAATTTGCTTTTAAAATTGTTGGGCAACTTCTTGAGATGCAACAAAACTGAATGAAACGTACGTTGCAGGGCAAAGTTCTCTTTTGCATGAATAAACCTGGGTGTTTGGTTTTAACCTTGGGTCACATCGATTGTCAGGAACTGGCGATCCGTCATCCTGTCGTCGACAATGGGCAACAACGGTCTCAACTCCTGCAACAACAATTTGCGTTGTTAGGACATCTGATGCATGCATGACGTAGGGTGACAAAAATATCCACTGTTGTTTATCGCTAAGAAATACACCATTTTTTATGTATAAGTGTCTAAATGAGGAAAATGACAAAACATATCCTGCAGTTACGACTGCCTTTCTACTAAAATTAGTGACTTTCCGTAAAGGATTGCTTCTATTGTATAATTCAAATAAGACTTGAACATTTCATGACTCACAACAAACTTTATGTACTGAGCGACATATTTTTTAAGATACTTAAAAAGACTCATGACTAGCAATACAAATATCATATCTTTCAGTTTCAATAGTCGACATTTTCTACAGACAGAAATAAGTTATTAAGGTAAGCGTTGGTCATACCTCCGCCACAGGAGACACTACAGCCAGACTTGACTTTTGCCCAAATGAACTCTAACATCATTGTATCATTTGGATTGTGAGGTATGCCAGACCGACGCGCGGCAAGATTCAACTCTGCTTTGCCGTATAACGACCCCATATCGAAACCCAGCTCCTTCAGCGATCTAAGTGCATCAGCGATACCTTCACTGTCTGGGGTGTCACTCCTTAGATCAGCTGTACCACAGGATTTCCCATCACCGTTGCATACACCACAGCGATCAAACTTTGCCTCTGAGCCGATGATACCATCACAGCCCACTGTCTATAAATAAAACTCAGGTAGGATAACGCCTAACGCAACATAACGCCTGACAATCTAATGTCCCCATAAAGTAATGCCTGATGATCGTGCTGTTTGCCAAGGGACTACAGAACATCTGAAATATTGATTATTATCTGCCTATAAGGCTCGATATATAAATTATTTTCGACTTTAGATCATGCAAATTGACTTAGCTATAAAAACATAATAAACTAGAACAATATAATGAAATAAATTTGACAAAATAAGGCATAATATAATATAAAATAGCATAATATAAGATAATGTTATATGTAATAAGATAATGTAATATGAAATAAGATAATGTAACATAAGATAATAAAATAAATATAACAAAATAATACAGTATAAGATAATATAATAAATACAACAAAACATGATACAATATAAATAATATAATATAATTCAATTTAATTTAGCATAATTTCTTTCTCACCACACATTCACCGTTAATGCATTTATCTCCTAGAGAGCTGTCGTCCATTTGATCACAATTAGTCCCATCTTCGACATTGCCGAAATCATAACCATGCTGCGTGTTTTTGATGAAGCAGCCCAGTTTACAAGGCGCTATTGAAACAAAACTATCAATTTAAGTATTTTAAATAAAAATTTTCCTTCAGTTTCACAAAATTATAAAACTTGATTCTTAGATCTTGAAAAATATTAAAATCGTAAAAAATTGGCTACAATAATTATTGTTAGAGATCTCACATATAGAGGAAAGGTGGAAAGGATACTTGAAATTTAAGAGCTATCAGTTTCAAAACAGAAGATTCTTTAAAATGAGAGTGCACATAATTGTTCAGCACTTGAATTTAAAGCTTTGGATGATGGTATTAGTAAGGTAATTTTCAGTAGATTTAACCAACTTCCTTTAAATTCATTCTTTCGATAATCGTATACTTGATCTAAGCCGTTGAATACTTGCTTATTGAAGAGAAAAATTATCTCGATAAGCTCTAGCAAATTCTAACAAGAAAAGTAGAACACTTAATGACACCAAACTTACGTATTCTGGACGGCTTGAACTCCCATTCGAAGTACTTTTCACCAAACAACCTTGTGTTCAATCGCTCACATTGACGGGTTCTATAGTTTCTTGATTTGTCAGAACAAGGCTGAAATAGCAGAAGCTTTTCAATATGCAATTTTTCACTAAAGTGGACGCTTTTTCAAAGATTTGTTCATTCTGTTGATTTCAGTACTTGCTGTTTCAAACAAAACATTGTACAAAACGAGCATATTACATGACAGCAATTCTGACAGCAGCCGCAAAGGTTTTTGCAATAACGGTTAAATATTGTTCCTGGTGTACTGACTTTCTGGAAAGAAAGAAAATGCTCTCTTAACGGAAGCTTTCTCAATCTAATGAGAAATCTCAGAGGAACAAATCAATCGACATGCAAAATGCTAGACTTTTTAGACCCTCCTTCGCTGTCTTGATCTTGTAACTGAATTTAGGCTTATTATTGTTCTATAAAGAATTGCAGCATTTATTCCAAAGCAAAGGCACGTTAAAGATCTTTGGCAAGGCCAACAAAATTTATGCGAAAATACCTTAGTGTTACATAGCTGGTACGAACGTGGCTCTCCTTCACAGTGTTTACCACCAAAACGAGGTCTATAGATAACATTCAGGATCGTTATTGAGAGTATTTCAGGTACAAATTTGCGAAGGAAATTATGGTCAAAAACAAATATCAGGATAAGGCCAAGTTGTATTAAAGGTAAGGCATAATTGATAAAACCTGAAGATATTTCTATAATATGAATTATAGAGGATTATAAATTTCTCCTAACGTGATATTATGCCTATAACAATAAATTATTAAAGAATGATAATTTACAGAAAACACGCGTATGGAAAATTAATTTTTGTAAAATCAACTATCGCTTGTATTTAAAAACTCTATTTCTGCTTTAATTAGCGCCTCTCCAATGAGTGCTCTTCTTTCAGAGGCCCAAAACTAAATGAGTGCCCACTGCGCTCACTAGAGGGGATACGATAGGTTTGTTTCAAATAAGAAGAAAATTCTTTGCCATCTCTTCAAGGAAGAAACCTTAAAATACTAAATAAGAACACTGAAAGCAATTAATGAATTCAAGATGCGCGCCATACTTAGGACGATTACAGATCCTCTGCTTGTACTGGACTCCTCCTCCGCATGTGCGAGAACAGGTACTGTAATCTGTCGACCATTGCGACCAGCCACCGTCGATTGCGATAGGTTTTTCAACTGAAATGCACCTTCCTCGCATGCACCACTATGAATTAAGAACAAAACTATCTATATCTTCATGCTACAATCATTGATTAGTTAAAAGATTAAGCGTATAAATCATGAGCTGCGGTCATTCCAAGAGGGAGGACCAGGACACTGCTCGATAAGCATAGCTCTTAATTGTCCTAAAACCTACTTTGGGTAGCAAGGCATTAAAAAAATGCAATTGGTGGTTAAAAATACCTTTGCCACACCACATGAAGTTGCATCAGCAGCGGGATAGTTCGTTGACAAGCAGTTGCCATCTTTTTTCAACGGATCTGTGCACCAAAGCCTTAAACAAATTTGCTCGGCCTAAGGAAACAAAAAGGCACATTGGTTAAATAGTCTTTAAAGTCACATTAATTTCCTTGCATTTGATTGCCTCGACTTTGTTTCTAAATTGATTAAAAATCAATACATCACAAATCTTAATACATTAAGCTATGAAACTGGCTAATATCAAGGATTCATATTCACAAATAAAAAGACATTAGCAGAAACATCATAGAGCCAAGGGTTTATTATCATATCAACAAGCATAAGTTTTAATAAATGAAAAATCCGATTTAAGAGCAGGAAAAAATATAGAGGGCATTTGAATTAAAATATCTTGCAATGAATAACTGTCAATGTGATGAAATATAATATTCATGCTTATAAAGTAACATACCTTCTGTTTACAGAATTTCGAGCCAGTTCCAAAGATCATTTCACATTGTTTATCTGCATCGTAAAGAATGCCAGCTTTCGACCCTACTTTCTCATAATCGACTCTTTTTAACTTCCCAGGCAAATCCAGCAAACAGCTCGATTCCCTTTTGCTGCAAAACGATTTAAAGTTGATTCCAACATTCCGCAAAAAGAGAAAACCATTGAGTTCTTAGAGGAAAGGCAACAGAAGTTTTTAAAGCACTGATTTTTTAGAAGTGCAACTTCGCAGAAAAACATGCATATGCAGATTTGATCTTCAGAGAACACACGCTTGGACCTTTAAAAATCTTCGTTGACAAGTTTAAAATATAAATTCAGTTTAGGAGAAATTACACAGCTTGTCGTAACAGCAGTTTTTCGTTACACTAAATCTATCGAAGAAAATTACCGAAAATAATTCAAATTTATTACAATTTGAATAGGAATGGAGCTTTATCAAAGGGGTTTTATACAAGTGAATTGTTTCCGATAGCTCAGTGTCTTCATCTTCCGTTCTTGGTAACATTGAATTTATGAAACTAACAAATGATAAAAAGCTTTTATTGCATACAAAAAGAAAAACATCTAGGTAGATTTGGTTTGACGATAAACCATTTTTCATAGGCACCAAAATATATAAATGATTAACCTGAGGAACTGTCGTAAATAGTTTCTACTGCATCTCGACCAGGTAAATCCACTTTCCTTGCCCACTGATTTGGTGCTCATAATGTAAGTGGCATCGGGGCAGATAAACGAACTCTCTTGTCCGTCATGATTCATCCCTAAACTGTAATGAAAGTTAAAACAAAATAAAATGGTGGAAATACATGCCGGGAACAGTACATTGGAACTGAAGGGCTCTAAAATGTTCTGTAGCTGCTTAAGTACGGATAGCTGCTGGTTGCTAAGGAACAGTTGCCTGGTGAACACTGATGAGTACCAACATAAAACCGTGCTGTTTTACACCAAATAGCGTGTACAGCATTGCCTATAGAGCATCGAGCATTTTATTACAGACCAGTAAACTGTAATTTTCATGAATACGGATATACATGAAGAACAAGACTTCTTGCAGACCTGTCACATTGTAGTGACTCTGCTTAGGCCTGTTTACATTAATTTTTCCTTCCCATTCATTCCATCACATTCTCACATCGCAGCAATGGCATCATCTACGTCACTCTCATATCGCACATTCACTATCCCTACTTTTAACTAGATTGTTGCCTTAAAAACGTTTTGGTCACACCTTTCTTAGCCCATCCACTTTAAGACTGGTGCGCAGTGCCTGCCTCGACTTGCATTCCGATCATCTGATTTTCTCACATTATTCTTGTTAATTTTAGATATCCATTTCTGTATTTAAGTACGTCAATTCATAAGCAATTTTAGTTCAGTTAGAATCAAGACACGCAATAGGCACATCATCTACTCTCTGGCTCCGTGTTTTCCACACGTTAAATAGGACTCGCTGGGTTTGAAAACAACACGTAAGTCGATGGATTATTTATTCAGTGCCTACATCGATCGTTGTTTCGATGTACACTAAAATATAGAAATTAACAATATCAAAAGGCCTGCATTAAGTGGTGGATACCTGTGGCCAAGCTCATGAGTCATCGTAAATGCCAAGGAAAGTCCATTGTCTTCATTAACCGAAGCGGAGTATGGCCAAGTACACATGCCCCCAACTTCAGTCAAACCTAAGAAGAAATACACAGTATTTAAATCGTTCGCTTCATTAAAAAAGAGTGATACTTTTCAGCATCTTTGCTTTTATTCTCTGTCCATCAAGTACGCTAAAAATAATGATTTCATGGCTGGGTACGAGCAACATCATAGCTTGATGAAATCTTTAAATTAGCAAGCAATAGATTTGATCAGTGACAAGGGCAATTTTTGATTAGCTCATTTTGAAGTATGCATCAATCAAACTTCAGGAATGTCGTATTTATAGAAAAATAAAAAAATACGTTGTCAAGGTTAAGTTGTAAAGGCGCAAACTTTTAATAACATTTCCCGTTTTCCGTCCATACCGCGAAGAGGAAATCCACCTAAATTGACGTTTACGGTCATTCCGTTGTACAAAAATCTCATGCAAGTATGAAATTTGGAGGTAATAGTGTCAAAAAAAATCAGTGTACAATCTTTTATGGCAATTAGTGGAATCATTTAAAAAACAGCATACCTAACATGTCACATTCTTGGTTTTTGTCGGCACAAATATTGTACCTAGATGAAGAAAATAAGGTGCCTAAATGACTCTCTGATGATAAAAAAACACGATCAATCTTTATTCTATTAATATCGTATTAAAATTGGTGATTGTTTGCTGAAGAAACGTACGTTGGAAGCCTTCAAAAGTAACTCAACCTAACGAGTAACATTATCCCAGAAAAAGTAGAAGGCTTTGCCTCTTCGCCTTTTTGCAATACATGGATCACAAATTTCTGTATTAGGTTTTTCTATATACATTTAAATAAGCATAAAATTGTCAAGTGACCATTGAGTTTGAAGCTACACAAAGACTGCTTTAAAGAGTAACCGATTAATAAGGTGTAAAAGATTGCTTTAAAAAGCATCCTTTATGTAAATAAGTTTAACAGCTATTGAAATTTTCAATAGATAGGGTTTGAAAAAATTATGGACAGAGGCGGATGTAAACTTGATGAGGATTGTACAGTCGTTTCCAGGCTTTCAATATATTTTAATCAACAATAAACTGAAATGGGAGGATACTGCTGTCATCACACGAAGGTCTTCTAACAGTTTTGGACTTCGTCGAAGGCTTTGGTTTGCAGGCTACAAAGAATTATCTACCAACAATTGGATGTCTTTCTTCTGTGTTTTATTAAGAAAAGTGGCCATTGTGATCTAAATTAACATACCTTGTCAACAAGAAAG
The DNA here is from genome assembly GCF_013076305.1 of Rhopilema esculentum. Next base: position 8,232,469 of record NW_027020025.1, read on the forward strand.
CATAGTCAAAATGATCGTCAGAATTGTCGTCAGGGTCACTATGTGAGCTGGCCCAAGTGCCAAAACTGTTGAGCGTGTTCTGGGCGTGGTGGTTTATGGTTAATCCGGCCTAACGGAGATTAATCAAAGTATTACAATTAAAGCAATGGATTTAGTGAACTAAACATCGGTGAAAATAAAAATTGTATTGCGTAATACATATTACAACGAGTTGTTTTAAGAAGACATGAATAAAACAGAGCATAAACACATCAATGCAGGGACAATTTAAATAATTGTCTTGATAAAAACTGACAGCAAATATCAGTTTCTTTATATCTTCCCAGGAGCAGTTGATATATCGTGAAAACTTAACATCGGTTATGTAAAGCCTTAGACATTGGTTTTAGATTTCTATTAGACATACTGTCATAATGAATAATTCATATAAAGTGGTTACAAGTGGATTCGTAACAAGAGTGAGCTAATTTCAATATAAGGGCATATTAACGATTTTGTGGAGGCATTTATATAAAAAATATTACTTTATTTTGATATTAGGTAACTGCTAGCTAAAAAAATACGTTTGCATTTACAACCGTACATTAACTTCGTGTTGTGAAGGTAACTATTACTTGATGAAAAATAAAAAAATCATTGTGAGGAATACTATTCAAATATGGAGACTGAAATGATTTCCCTGAAAAAATTCAATTTGATGAAATTCATCTCAGTAACAAACAAACAAACAACAACATATTTCTTACCGGGTCAATAGTCAACAGCTGTAGTTTCACGATTATCAAATTGATTAAGTTTGACCCGATCGAAGCATCGCGCAGGAGGCTTGATACCTGCATCAAAAATACATATGTCAAACCACATCCCACAATTTTGATGATAATTAATTCGAGTGCTCAATGAATACGGTAAAGTTAACAAGCGGTAAAACGATAAGCAACTAATTTAGTGAAAAACGAAACATCACTTTTAAGCAACTTGCTTTCAGCCTCATTACATATAAGACAATAGCTGAAAATAATTATTATAGGCTTGGTATAGGCAACATTTTGTGTTCGATGAATCAAATTAAAAATAACTGTAGATTTGATCGGTGGTGCAGGCATCAGTCAAACTGCATATATTTTATGGAAAACTAAAAATATATTGTGATGAAACTGACGTTGATACATCCAGTCCCGTAAAAAGGAATACATATATTTTCAAGGAATATGTCTTCTCATACACTTTGGTTTTAACAAGTCTTTAGAAACCGAGATTGCGTTATCAACAGACTTTCAAAGAGGACAAATGTCTTGAAACAGCTTTAGGGTACGATAGATATGGGCGAAATATCATTGAATTTTACACATTTGGAGCACAGAATTTAAAAAATGTCAGAAGCTATATGTATTATTTGTGATAAACTGAATAAAGCAAAATTCCTTCACCATGCATTTTTCTAGACCTAAAATTACGTTCAGAAGGCTAGATATTAAAAATGATTGGCTTCAAGAGTACTGAAGGTTGAATTCTTATTCTAGAAAAAGAGGCACCTCAGAAGCTAATGATATCAAAGAGAAACTTCGCGGTATTGGATTGCAACCGTTCAAGACACAATAAGACCTGCCTTGCCTGTAAAAGTATTTTGGATAGGGCAGGATATCTTACCATATTCAGCACAGCCATGGTGAACTGCGTGGCCGCATCTTCTCCGTGGTAGTTGCACATCTTCTGATCAACAACAACAAGAGCCTCGATAAATCTTTCGTTATTGTCAATGGAAACGGCCTCTGCATTGTCATCAGCCTCTCTTCTAAATCGAATATTGGGGTCAGCTGAAATGTGATTTCAAATCAATTGAAAAATTGCGCGTGGAGTACCACTAAAACACTTGTGTTAAGAGAAAAACAAACTTTTCAAGAAACTAACTAAACGAGCCTTTTTTACAATCGAATTTCTTTCGTTCAGTTGCTGGAGGTAAACTATATGCGACATTTATACTCTGGGGATAGTCGGATAAAAAGTGACTTAGTGTGAAATGCTTTTGCTTTCCCGAGCTTCTTTCAAATTTTGCGGTACAAAAGAATCATTTAAAAAAGCTTCTCAAAACATTAAAAATTTTACTTTATTAATTTCAAATAATCGACCGACACCGAATTTTGTTTGTCTTCCATCGTGTCTTCCAATTGAAGAGAGGGAGCGAAATAAAACTGATTCACTCTTTCTATTGGTTAATTACAAGCAATATTTGGTATAAAAATAAAGACACTCTGCTTAATCAACAGGAGTGCTAACGATGCATATAAAAATATAACATGTTTTTGCTTCTCTTATCTCGAGTTTGCATTAAATAAAAAACGTCGCTTCTTCTCATGCTTTGCATCTTTCTCTCTTTCACTGATTACCATAGTTTTAGAATTGAATATATGTTCGCCCTTCTCCAAGCGACCCATTTACTGTAACACTTTTCTCAGAGACAGGTGCATATTTAAAGTAGAAATGTTGTCCCTACGTTACAGTTTCACAGATTAACCAACCATCCCGTTTTAAGAAAGAAAAATATTTCTTTACAGGTCAGAAGTTCATTGTAAGAAGTGGTACGCTCTACCAACATTTTTTGGGATCAACTTTCCAAAAGAACAAGTAATCGAAACAACATTTCTTACTGTGTTACAATTTATGTCAGATTAGAATTACATTAGAATGATTGCACAGAATTTTGTTTTGCTTTCTGGGAGTAACATGCAACATTAAAGTACCTGATAATTGATGCTGATAATGATAATAGTCTACCTTTAGTCCCACATGACTTTGTTTTACTGCTTTCGGTAAACTTATCCATAACATTGTCAAATAAACCTTGGCCTTGAGGAGCACTTCGTCTGGATCTATGTTTAACCGACCTTCTAAATACTATGTGTGGGTTTTCTACTTCTTGGTCAAATTCCAGGCCACTGATTAATGGGACAGGATGGATGAAATAGTCATGTTCATCAGATGTGAACAACCCAGTCTGAAAATGAAGGAAAAGAAATTGGTCATCTTACTGGACAACAGAAGAGGAAAGTGTAAGGATTACAATCATGTAAGATGACATCCTGGGATTCTTCACTTTGATTGAACCTAATATAAGTCCTCGTATAATCCCCACCTTCAAATGAGCCCTCCCCTCGAATAACGTCCCTATTTGGAGACATTCTTTGCAAAATAAGTCTTCAGGGGCTCATTCCAGGACTTACAGTAACTAAATATTTATATAAAAAACAATCTCTGTTTGATACATTAAAACAGAAATCACAATGTGATGAAATTATGTGTAAGATAATATCAGAGTTTGTTGTGAAACCTCACCAAGCCTCCGCATGCACTAATTGCTGCCGAGCCACTTTCTCCATTGACTTTCCCCGTGAAGTGACAGTGCTCAAAGGACTTTTTAGATACTTCAGTGCCATTTCTCCTAAGTATTTCAATCTTGAAGTTTGGTGCAAAGAGGTCTTTGTTAGGGGAAAGTGAGAGATTGAAGGTTCTTCCAAATGCATTGAGTCCAAGGCCAAATGACTTTTGTTCACTTTCCCCTTCGGCTGCTCTTCTTTTTCTTGCAAATGTACTTTTACTACTGTACAATCCATTGCTAATAAAACTTGGGGATGTGACTGTATAGCGTGGAACTGCAACCGATGTTGAGATAATAAAGATACATATATTTGAATATGCTAAATAAAAGATTAATGATATCAACAAATTATCAGATGATATGCAAGATAAATAAAAACGTTTGCTTAATCACTCAATTGTCTATTATAGTAGAGTTTTTATATCAAAAATTAAGGCTGTCTTTAGTTGGACATCTTTACTTAATCTACCAAAACGTTGCATATTGATTTAAAAATATTTTGACTTTAGGTGGAAGATAACAAAGCTTTCTAAAATTATTGCTATATCATACATGAGATTTGAATAAAGAGTCAACTAGCAAAAGCGTGATTTTGCAATCTGCAGTTTAAAATGATTGCTTGTAGGTATTGCAATCTGCAGGCCTTGCCAGTGCACCTAAAATAGCCTTTTATCTGGTGCCTGAAAATGTAATCTGGTATTGCCACAAAGCAAAATATTGTTTGAAATTTATTTTGATAAAACTTGACAATCTTCTCGAATGACCAAAATGTTTTGGATTATCAGATTCATATAAGAGTTTACACCACTAATATTTTCCATGCATCAAAAACACAAACATCTAAAAAAATTTGAGATTTAAATCATTAAAAACGCAATTATATTTGAAAGTGGATCGTTTGGTTTGAATGCAAAACTTTTGACTAGTTTCCATTAAGAAGAAAACACAAATTTTTACAAAAAGGAATTTTACATATAAGTGTGAAATAGAGTGCCTTGACTTTCTTAGGAGCTAGGTTTATGAAGCACCTTCACTTTGCTTAGTGCAAGGCCTAAATCGGTAAAAGACTTATAGCTTATAGACTAACCTCTCAAAAACTTAATAAAGATCTAAATTAGTTGAAAACATTGTAAAAACATTCCTCACCTTCTGAATGCCTTTCAACACCAAAAATCTTACTCAATTCATTTCTTTTCATCAACAAATGAACATTGGCATACTACAAGACATAAATACTACATTGGCATACTACAAGAATAAAAAACCAAATTATGATTTGAAAGGAATAAACTAGGAAACACAGAACAGAAACAGGACTCCATGGGAAGGAAAGTTTGATAAACTGGCATTTTGAAAAAGAATTATTGGCAATCTAGAATGGGTGTTTGATACCTCAGAATAAAGGATACTTAATAAAAGATCAAATGTATTTTCCTTTGAATATCTTTGACTATACAATCCATTTTTAAGACCTGTATCTGGTCAATAAAGAACATAGTGTATTTTGCTGTGCATAAGATGCACCCTTTTTGAATTATCATTCTGGCTTTGTTTGAGAATGTGTCTTATTCATAGTGACTGTCCCATCATTTTCTTTTGAAATCAAAGTGTCATTTTATAAACAAAATATTGTGAAATTTGAAGCACCTTTTCTCTTAATTTGAGTAAGCATATTTTTACCAAAAATTTAGTAAAAAACTTTGAAATTCTCCAGCTCTGATAGAAAAATATCTGAAAAGCCTTTTTACTCCTAAATGGAAGGGTTGTGCCCTGTATTCTCTTAATTGGATGGCACATCCCTGTAATCAGGCCTGGCAGTTTGAGGCGAGCGATAGCTCACGCTCGCCTCCACACTCCCCTCGCAACCTGAGGCGAGCTATGAATTGCTCTCCTAAACAGAACATGAAGGGAGAATCGCTCCCCTAAAATTTCCATTCATTTGCCCTTTTCCTATTCAGAGAACCCTGAAAAGGTACAAGGGTTAATTGGTTTATTTTTGGTAACAGCGATCTCTCCCGTCACTGCATTTTTTGCAATTAACTTTTTGCTTGTTGGGCGGTTTTTGTTATAATAGGCATGAACTTCAATCTATTTGGAAAAGGGTGGTTAAGCGAAAGGTATGTTTGTAGCGATTAGAACCTTTCAATCTTAATAAAACAGGCATATTTTTGGAAGGAAAGTCGAAGAAATTGGTAGGAACTGTAGATTGGGGGATATAATAAAACACCAGGTCCCTTCCAGCAATAGTAACAAAACTATCCCTCAAAGAGAACAAGGTACTCTGTCTTGCAGATCAAAAACGACAACCAAAGCATGGAATCCCACTATCCAGCAGCATTTACTGAAAAACCCAGATTGGGTGAAAAACTATAACGGCGACATGTTTCGCATTTTGGCAAAGCATGATCATCGTTCCATCTAGCAGTTTGTGAATCTATCTACTATATAAACATGACAGACCGCTTTTGTGTAGACAGAAGGAGTTCGTTTTCACCTTAGGACTCTGTTGGTAACATTTTCAATAGGAAAGCGGCAAAGATTGGACAACCTCAACAGTAATGTGCTCGCGTTTTCTGATTGGCCTATTTCGATCCAAAACTGGGTATTTTAGCATAGAGTTTTCCATCTATGTTCTGATGTTTTATACTCTGAAGAGTGTTAGAGGTATAACTTAAGTTTGTTTCAAAATTTGTTTTTCAAAGCCATTTTCAAATTCTGTACAACCAAAAGGTTGTTTGGCAAAAGAAATGTTGTTTTTGTGTTGTGCCAGCTTGACATGAAACTGAAAGAGTCTATTCTTTTAAATACTTTAAGTAAAGGGGTTAAGTAAATACTTTAAGTCACGGTTAAAGCGAATACAAATTGAAAGAAATAAAACAGCATACTCCTGACTGAGGCTATTAAAGGCAACCAACAGATACTAAAGGGGCTTAAGTCATCTGTCGATTGTCTTTAAAGTACATTATATGTGTTACTGATTTAGCTTGCCTCAGCAAATGAGGGGAGCAATTCACAGCTCACCTATTAAAATACAAACGGCCAAGCCTGTGTAATCATTGTGAATTTTGTGAATGAAACAGATGACGAACAAGAGTTTTATGGATTTTAAAACCTGTTAACGTTAATTATGATTTTGATTATTTTATGCTGCTAAACTTTCTACTTGATGTTTTCAATGGTAATATCTTAATATTTGAAGCATTGCAGTTTGGATGAATTTTCCTCATAGAGTTATTGTCTATAGTATTCTCAAGTTTATTCTTCCACTGAGCTATACATGCCTTAGAAAAGGGGTGGTGCCTTTTTGCATGATAGGACAGCTTAAAATATAATTTTTTTCAGAATTCAAACATGAAACTAAATGTGTGTCTTATGCAAGGATGCGCCTATACATGGCAAAATATGGTATTTGCAAATCGGACCTCTAAATCATTGCCCTCTTGATGTCTCTTCAGTCAGATAAAAAGCTCTCCTTTCCTCTCCAGACAAAATTAGATGCACACCAGAAACATGTGTAATAGATTACCTGATTAACTGTGAAAGTGTTTTGCATTCTAATACATAAAGTTATATAAAAAACTGTATCTTAATGTATTGTTTCAAGATCTATTGAACCTACATGAAAAATGAAGTGAGTACAAGATTTAAAGGAAACCTTGCAAATTGTTTAGTGATAATACCTTGGATCTCAGTGCACCACTGCATAGCCATGTATGCAAAAGAAATAAAATTCCAACAAAGGTACTTATGCAGCTGCAGCCAGTTGTGCGTCGGTTCATTTGTGATCCTGTAAAACAAACAATAACAAAGTCAGTAAATCTTAATCTTAAATCTTAATTTGTTATCTCTTTTGAATTCACTTCTATTTTCTACCTACCAATATTGTACAAAACCAATCAAATAGGTATTATGCACCTGAAGGAGAATTGGTCAGTGGCTAGCAAAGTAAATTTATGCTGAATCTACAAAGCAAATAATGTAGGCAGGGGCCTTACTGTAGATGCATTGGAATGCAACAATGAAGCTTAAGTTTCAGTTTCTTCACATTAAAATTCCAGTCATTAAACAGTCAATAAACAATATAAAATTAGGTAACAATGCAATTTAAAAAACAAATAACAAACAAAGTCACAGGGCAGATTCTGCGAGACAGAACAGCACAAGCCCCTGACAGCTGAAGCAAGAACCATGATGGCCTCCGACGAAGAGGGACCGGGGGGTCTATGCCCCCTCACTTTTTTGTAAAACAATAGAGTTTTTTTAAATATTTTGTTATGATATTAAAATCTCCCTTGGCCTCCTCACTATTTAACCTTATTAAAATCTCCCTGCATCAGAGCCCATGAGAACCCAATGCGACCAGCCATACCCATCATCCGGAATTCTAGCGCCAACCAAAGACAACCGATATCACTGTCCCAAAAAACGAGACCCCACTTATAATTTAACTAAGAAAACAAATTTTTGGAGAGCAAACGTAATCAATGGCTCAATCTTCGAAGTACACGGTTACGTATCACGACCCAAAAACACAATATGAGTGACTTTTTCAAAGTTTTAAAACAAAATTATATGAAATATAAAAGGCGGGAACGTTCCACACCAATTCACCAATTTCAACGAATAGTTACATGCAAATATTATCATTTGCCTGACTCTACTTGAAGCTGCAGAATACTTACCTCTTCATTCTAGTTTTCATATTGAAATAACAGTAAAGTTGTTAAACCAATGCAAGAAAAGTCGCCATATTGCAACTTTAGCATAGTTTCCAAAACGAGGCAACAATAAAAATTTTTTTTGTGTAAATTGATAAATTGATAGATAGGGGGAATTTTGATCGAGAAGGAACATCAAAAAAAAGAATAAATGATTTGAATCTTGACGGAAAAAACTGTTTTACTTCTGCTTGATCTCCTGTATCTGACGATATTCGAACCTATAAAGACATTAGTATAAGTTGCTAGATCATGACGAAGTTTCTTAAGATCCTGATCAAAAATACTTTTTCAAAAATAGCTGTACCTACTCGGCTATACCAAGGACCGAGACATAGGGGAACCAGGGACTTTGCCCCCTCAAGAAAAAACAATTCAGCAATTTGAGTGAAATATTTTATTCTTTACTAAAAACTGATGTTGTTACCTTCGTTTATCAGGGCTGCATTCAAATCTGATCTAAACTATAACGTTAATTAAACAAAGCAACCACAAAAATAGGAAGAAAAATTACAAAATTTGAGCGGAGGAAACTTTCTCAAAACAGGCAACACTTGACTTAGATGGGTGAAGATTTACGCAATCACGCGTGCTGGTGCAAGGTGTACAGAAAACAAACAAGAAATGCATTTTTGCTGCTTTCCAAATTTCAAGTTAAGTGCTATTTCTTCTTAACCTTCTTCAAATTCAATGTAGAGACTATAAACCGAAGTGAAAGATGAAAGTAGCAAAAAATACTATTGATTACAGAAACAGAAATATGATTGTAAGCAAAAAATTTTTGAGAGTGACAGAACTCCATCGAGGTTGCCGTGGTTTAAATTTCCAAATTCGCCTTCGCCATTATAACTAGACTAGAAACTACATCTTTGCGCAATATGCATTTTGTCTTGCAACAGCACTACAGCGCAATGCAATCAAAAATGGATTCCATGATTTGTGTGGAAGTTTATACTCATAAATACTATATCTAGTGAAGATCAAAAGTTTCCACAATATCAAACGATTGCCAAACATGCTGCACTTACCTTTATTTTTTCTTGTTCTTGCTCATTTGATTTATCTCTGATAGTTCATCGCTTTCCATAAAGTGGCCTAGTCATGTAGCATTGCAGATGACAGAAGGATTTGTAAGTTCTTGTTCAAAGTTTTTGCTTTGTCGTTGTTCTGTTCTATTCATCCGTTGATTGGCGCGAGCCTGCCTAACTTTTCACTGAACATGTTTGCTCTTGGAACTGGTGATGCGATACAGGTCTGACCACCCTATAACCTTATATCATTAGCCAGTGGTTAATTAGCCATGCTAACAGGCATTCAACAAACACTTATACAGAGTCTTGCAAATTCACTGAACTTCGCATAGATTTGTTATCAGTTTCCAGTAAACATGAACTGAAATCATTCATTTTCCTATTATATTTAACAATGACTTTTGCTTGACCTCATAATTCCCTTTTTCTTTGCCAATGCTGTTTGCCAAGAAAAAATTATCGAAAGACCAACTTAGGAATTGTTTCATTGTTCGAGGAATGATTATCTAGATTTGGAAATGAATACATTATTTCTTCCGGTTAAATCTATATTATCAACAAGTATACTAGATAAACTTGAAGTTTGCAGACGTTTTGCGAGGCCTTTTTAGAGCATATATAAAGCATATAAAAAGAAAGGTTCAAAGAACGAAGCTGTTAATGAAAGTGCAGATTTTGCAAGTACCCTATCTAGATCAGATGTACAAGAGCAACGAAAAATAAAGTGCTGTTTCATATACGTACTTTTTTATTAATGAAATAATTTATAAAGGGAGAATTTAGGACACTTGAAAAGAATTTTAAAAAGAAATTTAAAAAGTTCTTTGTACCGAAACTTTCTTAATTTTCATAAAAATTAAGAATTAAAAGTTCGTTAAGATTCTTAGATTGGAGAGATTTGCCAAAATTCGACTATTTCACTCTATCAATAATGCAATCTTACTTTATGAATAAAATTAGAAGCTAAGTTTTAGTGACAAAGAAAAAATTATTTTCTTGCTTGCACGACAGAAAACAACATTATCTTGTTCATCTGAATATGAAGAATGTGAAAAATTTTTTAACAATGCTGCCGTAACATTAAGAGATTTTAGGTACTCGGCTGTCTCAGTGCCTTAAAGTGGCTTCTCATAAAAAGCATTTGTCTGCTTATCAAACCGTTACGTGGCCCCTTCTTTCGATACCAGTCACTGGAAGCCTTCCACATCACGTGATTTCCAGTTGTGGTAAAGGGATTCGAACTGCAGCTTCTGGCGTCTCAGGTTTACAGATTGCGTCTTAAAGCTGTATTTGGAAATTCCTTGGTGTTGTAAGACGATGGAAACTCGCAGGATGGCGTCACATCTCTAAAAGGCACTTTTAACTCTAAGTCCCAAGCCCCTTGACTCCATAGCTGAATCTGTTAAATGGTTGACAAAAAGGGAAAGCTTTTACAATGCATTTTCTTTCTAACCTCCGCTTCCTCCTTTTTGCAGAGAAAAAAGATAAAGTCAGACAGGGAAGTGAGCATTCCGAATTGAATTCCATTAGAACTGTGAATCTTTTCACTCCTGTTATTAAAACCGTTCTTTCTATATGTTGTAGATTTTGACGATATAGTTTCGAATCCCAATTTTCGACACACATCCTCTCTATGACAACATTGCTGACCTTAAAACGGTTAGGATTAACTAGGGTGCTAAGATTAGCACTTGTGTTAATCATATTCTTCACGAAAGAAAATACAGCAGTAAATACTGCAGAGTGCCTATAGCAAAACTCCAGCGCTGATTGTTTAATGGCCTTAAGACAAAAAATGCAGTAAAGAATCTCTATTTACAGTCTATTCTGACAAGTATATATCACTATATATTACAGAAGAAATACCTTTCAAATAATTCATCATCTGCATTTACAATGCCTTCAATAAATACTATCAATGTCCTTAAGTAAATAAACAATGTTTACTCTAATAATTACAATATGGGTGTGTAAACAAATGTTGTCCAGTAACAAAAACTGTCATTATACAGCACCTAAATAGGCTGATAATTCGATAATTCTATAAATAATTTAGTAACTGAATGTTTTCATAGAGTTCTGAATTTATGAAAAGTAATTTGGTATTTACGAGATAAAGCTATCATGATGATAAGCAACACTACATGATCAGTGTCTCAGGGTGAGCAAACTGAATTTTCTGACAAAAATCTTTAATACCTTAAGTCTTTAATTCTTTACCTTGTTTCTTTGAGAGGGCATACCTTGTTAAAGTGGAGTTTCACCAACATTACCACCCATCATCACTCCAACTTTTGGCAAGATAATTTCCTACCGCAAGCAAAGCGTATTACAAAGATTGTATGGCTCTTGTGGAAAAAGATTCGGGTCGTTTGAGTCATCTTTTTCGATGTCAAGAAGACAAATCTTAACGTTATTCACATTGCCTAAGTTTCTCTCAGCAAACAGCTAAATAATTAAGAGATATATAATTATCTGACCGTCTCTTTCCAATATGGAAATTTTAATGACATTTAATTGTTGACAATGAGCCTGCACCGCAGGCTTTCGCGCACAGTAAAATAAATTTCTCTCTAGGTCCTTAATATTTTTAGTGAGGTCATACCAGCAAGAGAGTTTGAGTGTTTAGAGAAACATTTTATTGTTTGTTGTTTCCTAGACAATCGTAGCTGAGTTTTAAGAGTATTAAATAGGTACTACAGCATGCTGTCAAATGAAATGATGTACATGGGTGTCTAAAGATAAGTAGCTAAAACATTTTATAGATGAGCCTTTACTACCCCATGTATGCCTAACAAAGCTGTATTCAAGGACCAACAAGGCAGATTCCTTTGCATCTGCTCCTTGTCTACTTTTTCAACACAGATCTACACCAATCTTCTATAGATTGACTAAAATGAATTGAGGAAGGACCGGTATCCCTTTCAATGTTTACCTAGCAGAATAATACAAAGACCGTGGTCTAAAGATTTTATAAGGCTTAAACCAATTTTTCAATCCCCGTTACACAGCAGCTGGTGCCTTTACCAATTGTCTGAGCTACTCAGAACTGCAGCTGTGGACTTTTGGGGCATCTTCGGTCGAACAAAAATTGGAAAAAGGAAGGGGTTAATACACTGTGGTCATAGACCTTCTACTGAGTCGTTTATCCCCTCCAATTTACCAAAAGGACAAGCTCTTTTGGGCTTCTCAGATGATAGAAAATCATTTTCATGTTTCCTTTCTTGAAGGGCACGTCTTGAAACATTTTCATCGACTTGGAGAATTTTAGAGAGCAGTTGTAGCCGTGGCCACGTCATCGGGACTCAAGTCATTGTGAACTGAAGTCATCGACGGAGATCTCCTTATGATGTATCTAGATTGGCGAGAAAAATACGATACCAATATACAAGGTGAAACTGTACCAGTTATCATCTAAAATTAGGATAGAATTTAAGAAATTTATCTGAACAGAATGATATCACATATTGACACAGGCCCAGTTCAACAAGTTGTCTAGGATGAGCTTGAGAAATTGACTCTTGTTAAACATTTTACTGATGTACGTAGTGATGTTGTTACCAACAAATGAGTGACTGAATGTAGCATAATAAATAGATCGTTTGAATAGTTTGAACAGAGTTTTAAGAATACTCGAATTTATCAAATTATCTATATGGATAAAATGGCAAGGAAGAAAGACAAAAGGAATATGAATGTACTTACACAATATCACCTGTTTCAAGCTCAAAATCAGGAGGGGGATTAACCAGGGAGTAAGATTTGCCTTGTCGTGTGAACAAATCATCTGAAGTAATGAGAAATATCGTTCAATTACTTTTTACTAACCAAATACCAATATTGAATAACACTACACCTTTAGAGTGTATCAAGCAAGGACATTGATGAATAGCCTTCTTGTTACAAGTGCAGTTAACGTTGATACAAAACAAATACTGGAGGGGATTAATTTTCCATTGCGCTCTTTGCGAAAGAGACTTGGGCGTGAATCTATATTCAGGCTAAAATCATTTACTTTTTAATGTGTAATTTGAGCCTTCAATAGGAACAGGGAAAAAGTGTGACGCATACGACGAAAACGATGTTGAAGTACATATGATATGGAGTGGAAGTATGAACTCTTTAGCGGCTTCTGTACCGATCAAAAGAAATGTTCTTAATAGTGGAAGTTCGTTAAATCGAGAGTTGTTATCTATGCATGGAGATATCAAAGAGAACAGACTTTTAGTTTGTAACAACGAGAAGTTCGTGATAAGCGGGGTTCATAATTGCGAGATATAATTGTGGTATGAGATAGATAGTATGTATGTCAAGAAAGGTTCAGTGGATGGTTTTTGGGGTGCATTTTAAGTTACGTTGGGGATAATTATCAAGAAACAAGCAACCCCAAGGGCACAGCAAACAATCCCAAGGGCAAAGCAGGAAATATGTTTCTATACTTTGAGAAACTGATTAATCGAAAAGCATGTACAATAGTATTTAAATCCTCAATGGACCTTGCATACCAAAATAATATTCATACCAGGGTATTACGTAATGCAAAATGTAATCGTGGAATACCAAATTTTTGAACTACTTAAGGCCAAAAATCATTTGTGTTTCGAGCAGCCAATGCATGCAATTGACTTGCCTCAGAAATGAAATTAGTTCCTTCGATCCTGTGATTAAAAACGAAACTAAAAGCTCTATTCAAGGAAAGCTGATCTGCATTTTAAACTTTACTTATCACTTTTAGTAGCTACTTTCTATCAAATTATTTAAAACAGGTTTTCATCTTTAATGGTTAAGTTTATTTCTTTTGCTGGGACAACTGAAAAGCAGTTGCCAAATTATCTAACTGAGTTGTATCCTACGGTAAATATGTTTAAAATCAAATAAAAAGGTACTTACGCTTCCCCCGTAATCCTAACCGCTTCATACGATTTGTTACTATCCCATAAATATCTCTGCTTTCAGGTATTTTGTCACTGGTTTGTGTGGTTGAGCTACCCTAGAAATAATAAATTTTGCAATAATAAATTAGAAACTATAGACGAAAAATGATATATCTACTATATACTTAACGAAGCCTGTTGGCGAATAAAATTATCATTCAAGATGGTATATGATATTTATCCAGCTAGATATCTATAGCCATGGACTGTTGGCCGAATTGTTAATCATAATGCTATTTTCATCACATTGACTGATGTGTAAAATGAAGGTATAAAGGACATTAGGTACTTGTTGCTTATGGTTTAATTCGAGGTTACCAAATAGCTTGCATCGATTTATTCATTTAAAAACAAACCGAAATCTCTCTACCTTGAATCTTGATTTAAGTGTAATTCATTAAAGTATATTTAATCAAAGTAGATTTGTACATATTATAATTATAAATGATAACATAAAATATCTAAGTTATCGATGTGTTGATATTTTAGAAATTTTTTTGCGCAATTAAAGAATTACTTTGTCTTAAATAGAGCTTAACTTTGTACCATAGCAAATATAATCACATATTCAAATGAACAAATAATCTAAATTTAGAACTTGTCTAATGAAGAAAATAGAAAAGTTTGGGATATTTTTAAGATTGTGAACGTTCTAGCAACAGCAAGGTTTACACTTTGACGGATGCAAATTTCACACATGAGCTATGAAATTCCGAACTGTATTGTTCTAATTCAAAGAGAATAAAATAAACAGCATACATTGATATTATCTGTTGTTGATATTGACTTACAGTTATATGCCGGTATAACCCAATTGGGATATCATAGTTAGTTGTACAAAGCCGTTGAAATAGACGGCCGTAACTCTTTATCCATATGTTATTGTCAGTTATTGATACCTGCAACATTCAAGAAAATGTTTTTAGTAAGCAATCTTAGATGATGTAGAATTTATGGTTATCTCATCAGGCTATTAGCTATTTCTATAAAAGATCATGGCACGAAAACAGTTTGGTATACTAAGAAAATTGCCATTACTTCAGTCATTTTTCATTTGAAACAGCATAACAAAATAGATTGATATAGAAACATTTAGATTCATCGATTTTTTGGAATTATGGAACGAATGGAATATGATATTACGGAATTCTTTGCAATTTTTGCATCACTTTCCCGGAATGAAATGAAATACGAATTTTATGGAATTTCTAGGAAATGTTTGTTGCTATAACTTACCGATGCAAGATACCCAGACCCTGCGTTTTGTTCGCATCCAAGTAAAAGGGCTATTAGTGTTATCATATAATCTTTCATAAACGTCTAAAAGAAAACATTGAGTAATGTTCTTAAAGCAATTCAACGAGAAGTATTTACGTCGAAAGTAAAGTTACAATCTTAGAAAAAAATTCAGGGTCGCTTCTAAACATTAATACTTTGCTCATCTAGCTCTGTTCTTCTATTTGATGTCATCACTTTAGTGTACATACTTCAAATTGAAGCATATTTAAAGCCGGACGAAAGGCTTAGCATTTGGAAAAAAGGTCACCACACCAACGTGTTTATACTACAGTGCAATCTGTAGCATCACATTAAGCATTTACACAAAGTGGTAATGTTAGAGGAACGCTTTAAATTGTAAAACATTCTTCGTAGTTAGCAATTATAATAAAATGCTTTGAAAAACTGAATTAAAAAAATGCTTTAGGCCATCTCTGGGAAAAGCGACTTTGTACTTTCCATTCATCAGCCTAAAATTTTTTATATCCAAAACCTAAATATTTCAGTTCTTCTAAAATCAACTTTTGTCAAATAAGATTAGGGTATCAGTTTATAAACAAGCAGTAAAACAGCACTTGTATACTTACTTGATATAATAAGGTATCGATCATGCTGGCACTAAAAACATTTCCGGCAGCAAAAGGACCTCTGAACAAATAATCGAGGTGATCATTTCGTGATTTCATCTCTCTTGTCCTTAACTGTAAACATGCAGAATAAATCGTATAAGTGACAACTCGTCAAGAAGATAATGTTTGTGATCAGTCTATACTTGAAAATAACAAATAGAAAGGGATTGAGGTATTTTATCTATACCAGAGCGAGACAAACCTTTTCAGAGGAGAGGCTAGGGGTTATAGGTCAAGCAAGGCTGACTCATATTTGTATACTTTAGAATCTGCTTTCACAAAAGTGTTTTAGGGTAGAAAGAGTTTATTTTCTCTTCGGATCTCCAAAAGCAATCATTGGTCTAGTACTTATATACTTAAAAATGATCTAAGCGCAGAATAAAATCGTTTTGGGTGCAATCCAAGATTTATTTAGAAATGCCGTATCGTATTCAATTTATAAACGACCGTTACAATACAAATTTAAAAACAGGTTGATCTGCTAAGGAGGAGAAGCTTCAAGGGATGGTGGGTGCAGCAAGACAGTATGAGGAAATCACTGAGCAGCAAAATAAAAGCAGCAACTTTGTATCAATTTGGAAATTAGTCCTACACACAGATAAGAATCAGCGACAAATCCCAAATAACGATTGATGTTGGTTTTTGAGTCCCGAAAAAATGTTCAGACTATATTTTGAACCTCTGAAGTCTCAATCTTAAATATGCTTTAGTTTTGTAAACTCACCTTAATTGTATTTCGCAAGCTTTCCTTGTTGGACAAACCAGTCACTTGCGGTGGGATAGTTGGTACGTCAAATTTCATAAATTTCATGTTACTAGAATGTGTGAGCTCAACGATCAAGCCAACATTCGGAAACAGCCTGTGAATAAATTGAAACAAAGTCTAGTTACATTCATCATTTCAGCTCAATCAAAAAAGCAAATCGTTAACTCATTAAAAAGGCAAATCGTTAAATTTTAATGAACATGCAAAGATAGTATCTTTTTTCCAGCTCTATACCTTATAACATTCAATTTCTTTCTATTAACTAGGCAAGAACAAACACATTCTATTACAATGGAATCCAGAGCGTTGCAAAAAGTTGCAAAGTTGTATTATAAGGAGAAATATTTTCTAGCGTTTGTTTCTGTCGTGCACTTATGTATTCAAAACTTAGATAGAGATTATGAATACATAAGTGCACAACGGATATAAATACGTCACAGACGTGATATGGGTATCCAGCTTGTTGTGCATTTGCAAATACGTACACGAACAAAACGTCTAATAACATATTATACAGTTAATGCTATCTGATCTATCATGTGTTTCCGCTAATACTTTATATGGCAGAATGACCTTTGCTATGACCAATCACGTGTATGCACTTTTTTCTATACGAGGTTGACTTGCAACCTTGCACATATCACGTGCTACTATTTTCTTCGAATAACACACGAGGATAATACCCAAACTTAAATGGATAATACCTAAACACAACAATACATGCCTATATATAGTTTGTACTCCTACAATCGTGTAAGCATCTGCCATGTATTCTTCGTCGGAGAAAATTCCTTCCATGGATTGTAGCTGATCAGTTATCACAACAGTGTCTGATTCCAATATGCCAGCTTGAAGTAAGTCGTCTATACTGTAAAAGAAACATGATTCTTGAGACGATATATGTCTTTGTAATAGCACATGCTTTGTTGCTGTTTTTTAAATTGCGTATCGAGCAGAAGATTTTAAAAAAGCCGCATCACAAAATGTGCATTTTTATTATATTTTGAGGACATCACCTGAAAAGCGCCCAAAATACCCCTAGTAGAAGTGCAAAATGTAAATTTCCAATCCAAATTACAGCGACATGACGAGGAAGAGCTGTGCTCATGTGAACTTAACTCAGGTAATTTGCACAAAATCTGCTACAAGCTTTTTCACAGAGCTCTTTTACTTAATGTCGTCAAAATTTGAAAATTCCAAAAAGATATTTTATGGACATCAAGATCTCGGAACTTTATTGTTTAGAGCGCAGAGGGACAAAGGCAAATTCAGATTATCTTTAAGTTTAATCCATAAGCAAAGATCAAGTTCGTCTATTTATCGACAAGAAATTGACAAAAAACAACTTTATGGAAATTAAGTGTTTACGACGGCTTGTCCGCAAATATTCTCTCTCTTTTGAAACACGATTTTGCAGTGGTTCTGAAATCTATAAAAAAAACTAAAATGCCAGAGTAATACACCATTTTCGTAGTTTTTTTCGAAAAGTGGGTTGCCTAACATACGAAAGCCAGGGCAAGTAGTCTTATGAAAGAGAATCACTATTGCCACCCATTTGTTATCGTATCTTATCGTGAGCAAAAAGTAAGGGCTTAAGATAATATATAAACAACGCTATAAAAGATTTTTCGTATACTCAAGAAAATTGTGGCAAAAATACTTACTTTTTAAATGATCCAATCATAAAGTACAAAAGAGGAAATGAACAAACAGCTTCGTAAAAAGCAGGTGAAGGCCTACGGAAAAGAATTGAAACAATTTTACGTAGTTACGACACCCTTTAAATAACAGGCCTACTTTATGTCTTTATGTAACGAGTTTCAGTCAAAGTTTGGTACTTACCGCTCGTTTAAAAGTATAATCAATGGTTTTAGATAACATTTTGGTTGATGATATGCTCTCAGCGGAAGAATGAAGTTGTAGAGACCCGCTCCAGCTCTCGGACAGGCTACAATGACCCCACCAGTCAAGTTTTTCGCTCTATCGTCTCTGTCTTGCAGCTTGTGTTGTTTTGTGCAAGGCTAAATAAGAAAGGCGTATGCTGTGTGTTTCACTTTTGAATTTCTTCCAGTGTGACCAAAAACAACAGTATTTGACAATTCAAACCTTTAATTGCCCATTTTGGGTATTTAGAAAAAGTTTAAGTGGACTGTTTTTTTTATTTGTATTCATTGATTCTTGAAAAACAAGCTTTTTTCTGAATTTGCCAACATTTAGCGGAAATATAAATACATTAGAGTATCAATTTTCAAAACATTATGAAAGAGAAATGCGACATCATAACAAAGTCTATAAATTTTTCATTCATGAAAATTCTTCTAGCATCACGTTGAAATATTTCAAAAGTTATGAATTTGAATTTAAGCCGACCAACAGAAAGTTTCAGTTTGAAAAGTTAAATGTAACTCTTTGCCGTAAAGAAGTGAAAAACAAAATATTGTATTATTTCCAACGAAATACCTTATTTAGTTCCATACAGCAAAACGGTTTTGGTTCCGGTAGAAGATGACATTTTAAGGGTGATCTTCCAACATACGGTGTTATCGGGGGTACCCCAATTATGTAGCTGAAAAAAGAAATGAAAGTTCATAACATCCAATTTCTTAAAGAAAAATGAGTAAATTAGCATGGCTATTTGCAACCGATTCAATTGACTTCGCATTTCTAGAGGTATTTCGCAGTGTTCTTTATGATTATGTAGTCAATAGGAAAGTTTTTTATGATGTTCTTTATAGTCATGTTGTTTTGAAGGTAAAGTCACAGGAATATCTGATTGATGACGAGACCCTATGGTACTCTTTTACCTAGAAGAATATTTGTGATGCACTAATTTAAAAATCAATGTGTACGGAATAAATGTGATCAGTATGTTTTTCCGACTTACTTTGGGATGTTTTGAATGGGAACATTTAACTCTTGAACATCATTGTCACTGGACTGATCAGAGAAATCCGAAGCCGGTATTTCATTGAAATCACCCGCATTTGAAACATTGATATCAATAATAGAAGCTGCAATCGGAGAGTCTTTGCTGTGTAGCACGGAACCATTTGGACTTGGTGGTGCTGGTTTAAGCTCGATATCTAAAAAAATATTTAATGTTCATGCATGGTAGAACTTGTTAAAAGCAGTTTTCTTTCTAGACGTATGCAAAATTTTTGAACGGGTACCTGCTTTGCGAAAATTGAAAGTCATGCAGATTTCAGTATTGTTTCTCTTCTAATGCTCTCGTACGGATAATTTCTGTGCATTTATCTGTGCTATGAGAAAGGTGAATGTTCCCTTTATCAGATTTTTACCTAGATTTTCAGAAACTTGAAAGATATCCAACACTCATATGCACCAGAAATAGAGAAAAACAGTTTCATATTTTCTATAATGTCTCTTGTTATCATCTAATAGCAGTCATTAGATTTTGTAGAGTTATAAAGGGGAAGGAGGTGATGATACTTCAATATTCAGTGAGATTTATTAACATATAGGAATATTGGAATATTGCTTCAGATTATAAAGTTCAATTTGATCTTAGAATTGAGTTTGCTGTCTTTACCCGCTTAGGTCTACATTAAAGGAAGTTTGATATACATGAATTGACAGGGTCAGTGAACAAAATAAATGAGAAAACTCGGATTTTTTAAGCAGGCACTTTTCATAGCGATAAATGCTAAATTGTGTTTGCCCGAAATAGTGTTGTAGCTCAGTTGTAAAGCAAATGGTAATAGGTTATGTAGGCAAGATGCTATTTACATCTGCCGACATTTTTCATCCTGCTAATTAAAAATTCATAGAAAAGTTCTATTCATAATGTTATATCTTGTTGCACTATACGGAAATTGATTGTGCAATTGTGCAGCAAATCAAATACTGTTGGAGACATCATGTTGGATAACTGACTAATTATATTTCCATTTCTTTAAAAAAGGAGAATTTTGGAGATATTTTACCCGGAAATGTGGAGTTAGTGTGACGATTACTGTGAAGGTTAGGTCAAAAATAAAAACGTTGTTAAAACAGGATTCATCAAAACAAGAATTTCTAAGTTATGTAACCTAGCACCATCTGCTCATCATCTAAAGTAGCTAGGGCTGAAAATGTTGCATGATTATATAGAAGTGGTGGGTGATTTGATGCAAAAGAAGCATCGACTGCAGTCAATCAGCATATAAAGCAGAAAAATGAGAAACATGGAAGAAACAGGCATTTTTTAATATTAGAAACTATTCTCTGAAATAGCAAGAAATAGAGCCAGAAGTTTCAATCTCATGTTTAAAAACATTTTTGAGCTTTTTCTATATGTTGAGAATAATCAGTAAAATTGTTTCTTAAGTTTTTAGGGTTCGGATCCTTATGGACAATTATTAAAAAAGGTGATAGTTTGAAATCGAATGTTTAGATAAGATCCAAACATGAAAAAATCATACAAATTTCCCAAACATACACGTTTTTCAGGTTTGTAGGAAGAGGACATGGCAGTCGAAGCTCATGTACTCCTTCCAATAAAATCCATCTATTTGTTTGTAAATTTGGGTGAATTTGCAGCTTTTTTGCTTATGAGACTGTTATGATATAATTCTGAAGAAAATGGTTGTTGTTATAATTATATAATCAATGTCATTTCCGATGAGCAATACAAGATTTTGTTTTGTACTATTTGGAACTTTCTGTATTTTCTTAAACGTAAAACATCTGGTAACGATGCTTTCGTCTCGTTATATAACTCTAAAAAACTCAAGATGGATTTTCCTACTTTTGTTCAAAAGCTTCTAGAATAAAATTCCTTTTTAACCAAGTAATATTTTTCAATTTTGACTTTGGAGAAATACTTTAAGGTTAATCTTTCCCCTCTTCGTGCAAAAGGCATTCATTCCAAAAAAGCCCACTTATAAAACCTAATTGATCAATAGAGGGGCGTTACCGCGAAAAAATGGGAAGTATTCCGGGAAAATAGGCGCGGCTTTAAAAACTTTTGATTCTGACCCACAATTATCTAAAACATGGTTATTGGCCCTTTATCATCAGTGGTTCAAATGTTAGATGACGAAAATAGATGATTATGTTCATCCCGAATACAATTAAGATAAAAAAAATCAAGCTTCATTAGTCCTAGAACAATCATTGACCTTCAACCTTGATTGAAGGGTACTAATGAGTAAAAGATCTGTACTGATTTATTGTTGGACTGGCAGTTTTCTAAATCCTCCTGAAATTTGATAAGAGTGTCAACTAATATGAAAAGCTGAAAGCCTTATGAATTTGATGAATCATGCTAGACTCACTCTGTTCTATACCTTTATCATCCTCGCTATTGTCGATGACTGATATGAAGCTTCCCCACTCACTCTGCCTCGTTAGTTTGCGACTCTTCTTTCCATCATCGCTTTTGAGAGAGCTTTGGTACTTTCCTTTCTTCGAGTGTTTAGTAAGCTCTTCTAGGGCCATGTCTTCTTCCGATGTTATTGCAATGTAGAACAAGGTATCATCGTATGCTAGTTTGAAGCTTGGGCCAGGATTAAGAAATATCTGTGACTCTTTTGGTTCTCTTCGTACACCGATCAATGTTACACCAAACCTTAGAGGCAAATAAAATACTGCGATTATAAACATGAAAAGTTACATCAATCTCAAGAGTCTATACCTAACTCTGCTGAGAAAACTGGCAAAGCCCTCTTTCGCTACCATATTCAGCATCAATTTCAGCAATGGTATGATATGGTATGATATGATATGATATGATATATGATATGATATGATATGATATGATATGATATGATATGATATGATATGATATGATATGATATGGTATGGTATGGTATGGTATGGTATGGTATGGTATGGTATGGTATGGTATGGTATGGTATGGTATGGTATGCTATGGTATGGTATGCTATGGTATGGTATGCTATGGTATGGTATGCTATGGTATGGTATGCTATGGTATGGTATGGCTGGCATGGCATGGCATAGTCTGGTATGGTATGGTATGGTATGGTATGGTATGGTATGGTATGGTATGGTATGCTATGCTATGGTATGGTATGGTATGGTATGGTATGGTATGGTATGGCATGCTATGGTATGGTATGGTATGGCTGGCATGGCATGGCCTGGTATAGTCTGGTATAGTATGGTATGGTATAGTATGATATGGTATGGTATGGTATGGTATGGTATGGTATGGTATGGTATGGTATGCTATGGTATGCTATGGTATGTTATGGTATGGTATAGTATGGTATGGTATGGTATAGTATGATAGGGTATGGTAAAGTATGGTATGGTATGGTAAGGTATGGCATGGTATGGTATGGTATGGTATGGTAAAGTATGATAGGGTATGGTATATGGTATGGTATGGTATGGTATGGTATGGTATGGTATGGTATGGTATGGTATGGTATGGTATGGTATGGTATGGCATGGTATGGTATGGTATGGTATGGTATGGCATGGTATGGCATGGCATGGTATGGTATGGTATGGTATGGTATGGTATGGTATGGTATGGTATGGTATGGTATGGTATGGAATGGTATGGTATGGTATGGTATGGTATGGTATGGTATGGTATGGTATGGTATGGTATGGTATGGTATGGTATGGTATGGTATGGTATGGTATGGTATGGTATGGTATGGTATGGTATGGTATCGCATTGCGTTGAATTGTATCACATTGCAATGGATCGTATAGTATCATGTTGTGTAATATTTCATAACATCATATAACATGATAAATTTTTGTGTTGCATCATCTTATTAGTAGCTCATTTTCAGCCAACAAAACATCAATCAATCAATCAATCAATCTAAAATATCCCATTTTAATCATTAAATTTATGTTGTACCCTCAATATACACGATTCGAATTGAACCAACATTTCAATGAACAGGCCTTCTTCTCCTTTAAAATCAGGAGTTTCCCGAACAGCATGAAAAAGTGAAAGCAAAGGCAAAAAGCAACATTCATTAAGAATCAAGATAATCAAGAAATGTGCTTTTAGATCCCTTATTGAACATTCGAAATTTCAAAATGTCGAAATATTCGGATGGCAAAGAGAAAGCGAATTAGTAATTTTACCATAAAATTTTGGCAGATAATTAGTCAAAGATGATTTCCTTGATAATATCATTAAGTACCTTTTAAAAGCATTATATGCCGCATATGTAAAACTTTTATAAGCAAATCTTCGAAACATTTTACTGTCTCCAAGTCGGATATCGTAGATTTCATTTCCTGCGCTTCTTCCATAGATATTTTCACAGACATCAGATGAAGTTCCTTTTCTGAAATACGGAACAACTTCAGTGAGATAAACTTTTCCATGGCAAAAACACGGTATGATACCGCAAAGAGAAGAACACAAAGCTTCTTCGACGAAAGAAAATCAACTTTAACTACTAATGAGCCTTAAAGGTATTTCTGTTCTTAATTTCCAGCACGATTAAAGCTGTGAAACATGAATAAATGACTGCAACATAGATCGAAAATGACTTAGACAAACCAGGTAAATTAAAGACTTAGATAAACCAGGCAAAAGTGTTGATGTTTTTGTAGGAGTATCAACAATTCAAGCACAGGGCTGCCGTCCTACAGTTTGGAAGGAAGTCTGTGTTACATTGTAGGCAACTTATAGAAGCCACACCCAAAACCACATCCAAATACCGTAAAAGCTCTATTAAACCACCGAGAGGGGGGGGGGGTGGCTTAGCTAATTTTGTTACAATCCTAGAGGGGAGCTTCAAAGAGAGGGAGGTTAGAAAGAGAAGAAGCTTATCAGAGAAGGGGACATATTAAAAATTTGAAGTAAAAAATGTTTAAAATTTGTCCTTTTTCATTATTTTGGTTATAAAAATGTCATACAGGTGTTCTCAAAAACTTTGCTAGTAGTCTGAGAAGTTTAATTTATTAATTATAAGGTCCCTTTTTTAACAGCATCACCATGATCAATTGAAAGAACGAACAGCAGACGCAACAAATTTCTACTGACTTTTAAGGCACCCAAGTAAGTCTTTACAATCATCATCACACCCATTGAGGACTAGAACCTGCAAGCAGCTTCTTTGTTCGTCGTTTGTGCAGGTCAATTGAGCTACCAGGTCACATATTAAAAACCAAGCCCAAAGCCACGCCTCTCACACACACCGCCCACTCTTTACCAGGTCATTATATATAATCACATAGAAAATATTTCACTTAATATAATCATGGTTGCAAAGACTGAAAGTTGAAATAAGGGTACATACTGCTCCCGCAATGTGTGTAAAAGAAGCGTCACCAGAGTTGATATGCCAGGACAAATACAATTTGATGCCAGCAATGCATTTTTAATCTCGTCTTCGCAGACCACATGCTCTAGAGGGGCAGAGGATTTTGCTGGTCATAAGTAAATGAAAAAATCATTTGAACTCAGCAATTAACAGAAAATGATGACAGAGTTTGAAAAAAAGGTAACATAAACGTGGACAACAAGAATACAAAAAGCATTAGATGTTATTTATTCAGGTGCATAATCATAACAAAAGTGTGATAAATATTTCTGACGTAAAATATCTGTGTAGATATTCGCCTCATTAATGATTCTAAAAACCCAGCCTTCTATAAAAAGACTATCAATTCAACTTTGTATTGTAAAGGACTTTCACTTTTGTATTGTAAAAGACAGTATTGTTTTGACAAGATAAATTTATATGAGTAATTAAATTCATTTAAGTTTATTATGCATTTATTTTATCTTTTTCTGTTTAATATTCATAAATATTCATTAGGCCAATGATCAAACTTGAAAAAAATCACAGCCACAATCACTGGTTGCTATTTTTTATGAAATATACTGAAATATACTGGAGACTTTTTAAAGCGATGAAGTGTTGACACATCCCCTCCCCAGTACTCGACAGGATCAATTTTCTATTACGTCTAAATTCAATAAGAAAATATTTTGGGAAGAGAAATAATTTGCCAATGTACTTTTTGTGATGAAATTCTATAGTTTTCAAACTGTCTTTACGAACCCTAAAGTTAGTCATGAGCGTTCCTTTCAGGTAAAATTGAAGTTCCTTGTTGGTAAAAGAGCGTTTTCTGGTGCTAAAAAGGGCGTGACCTGCTTTTCTTGTCCCCCCCGAGCCTATTGGCTGGTGCCACAATTGGGAAGGAGTATTATTCTATATCTTGTGTCACGAGCGATGAAATTGTGAAATCCAGTTAAAGGCGTTGGATACATGATGCCTTGTACGCTAAGCTATTTTCCAACATTTTGGCCATTATTCTTACCTGCAAAAGTGACGTGAAATTTGTTTTCTGGTTTGTGAATTTGAACGTAAAGTGGAGTTGCTGGTGCAAAGTCTTGAATAGCCCAAGTCCTTACGATTGTCTGATGGTCCTAGAAGACAAGTTCATAAAGTTGAAAAACCTGCATACTAATGAAAAATGATAAAAAAGTAAATCGAATTTTTATACAGGATAATCTATCAGTGTAAAACTGCACTGCTATCACTAGAGTCCTGTACTAAAGTTAAATGAAAAGAAACATCTTAAAAACAGTAAAATCATTAAGATAATTTGAGATATAGCCAGTGGCGGTTTTAAGGGGGCTCGAGAGGGCCATGACTCCAAGCCCCGCACTTATGGTATATATGGCAAATATTTTTTGACACATTAATAAAGTTTTTGATTGATTGATTGATTGATTGATTGATTGATTGATTGATTGATTGATTGATTGATTGATTGATTGATTGATTGATTGATTGATTGATTGATTGATTGATTGATTAATTGATTGGTAGCCAAAAGGGGCCCTATATCAAAAGGAAAAAGATAGAGGTTGTAAAGAACAAGGGCCCCGCAGATGTTTTTGACCCCGGGCCCCGCAGTCCCTAAAACCGCTGCTGGATAATGCTCTTCTAATGCTTTCCTGAAAACAGTTCTATATTTCATGCTCCTAGACTCAGTGGGCAGTCATTAAATGTCCTGGCAACAAGAAAATAAAAATCCTTGCGTCTAGTCTCAAGCTACAATTTCAGTAACTCCACTAAACAATTCTGATTGTTTCGTGTTATATACTTTTGGTCAGTCCTCTATCTTCAAACAGCTCACCAATTTTTTTGCTTCGACAATCGAATACTATAGTACAGGCCCGTCGGAACCAGGGGGCTGGGGAGGGGGGTGCTGGAGACCCCCCAATAATCGCAAACTGTAGTATGTTTCCTTTATAACAGTGTACTGAATGAGAAGGGATACAATGGGCAGTCCCCCCTCCCAATATGAATTTGTTCTGACGGCACTGTATTACATTTTTCGAATTCAAACCAATTACAATGCAGGCAGTCAATGATGAATTATCGAGACTAAATACAAAAAAAGCGTCTACAATTGAAGTATTCCTCCGCGGATACTGAAAGAAAACGAAGACATTTTTGCACCTTTGCTGACGACAATTTTCAATAATTCATTGCTCCAGAAAACGTTTCCTGAAGATCTTAAATTAGGAGACATAACTCCACTATTCAAAAGTGACAAAACTACAGAAAAACGAAACTATCGACCTATCACAGTTCTATCCGCATTATCAAAGGTCTTTGAACGGCTTCTATATGCTCAGATGGTCGACTTCGCGGATACGTTCCTAGTTCCCTACTTATGTGGTTTTCGGAAAGGTTTCAACACACAGCATGCGCTGTTGAGATTAATGGATATTTGCAAGAATTCCCTAGATAAAAAAGGGGTGGTTGGTGCCTTGCTAATGGGTCTCTCAAAAGCGTTTGATTGCATAGACCATGAGCTATTAATTGCGAAATTAAATGCCTATGGTTTTTGTAAAGATGCTCAATTATTGATTTATAATTACCTGTCCGGTAGAAGACAAAGGGTAAAATTAAATGGTTCATTCAGCACTTGGCGAAAAACCTTTGCAGGTGTACCACAAGGATCAGTCCTTGGGCCTCTTCTATTTAATTTATATATTAATGATTTATTCTTAATGGTAACTGATACTGCAGTATGTAACTTTGCTGATGATACTACGATTTTTGCAGCTGACTGTCAATTAGATAAAGTTTTAGAACGGCTAGAAACTGATGCTCTTATTTTATCAAAATGGTTTCCAGAAAACTTTATGAAATTGAATGCAGGGAAATGTCATCTTCTTACTTTTGGAACAAATCAAGATGACTTTAAGATCAAAATCGGTGAGGCCATTGTTGAAGAAAGCTCTGAAGAAAAACTGCTAGGGGTGATAATAGATAAAAATCTTAATTTCAAAAGTCACGTCTCAAATTTATGCAAAAGAGCCAGCCAAAAACTGCATGCTCTTGCTAGAGTTTCGCCATTTATGGGTTCTGATAAACTGCGTCTCCTAATGAACAGCTTCATAAAAGCTCAGTTTAGTTACTGCCCCCTAATTTGGATGTTCCATGACAGATGTCTGAATGCTAAAGTAAATAAAATCCACGACAGAGCACTCAGAATTGTTTATAAAGACAGTAATGCTGACTACGAAGCATTGCTGACTTTGGATAATGCAGTATCAATTCACCAACGCAATCTACAGTATTTGATGATAGAAATATACAAAACGAAACATAACCTGAATCCTAGTTTCATGAGTGAAATTTTTGAAACAAGAAATGTACATTATGATTTGCGAACTAAAAATAATCTTTGCATTCCAAAAGCCAGGACAACTTCTTATGGTATAGAAACTGTGAGATATTTAGGTCAAAAACTGTGGCAAACACTATCTCACAGTATAAGAGAGTCCCAATCATTGGCAACATTTAAAAAAGAATTAAGAGCACACCCTATAGAATGCGACTGTAGATTGTGTAAAAAATTTATTGCTGGGTTAGGTTTTATTTAGAACATTATACCTTAAACCTTTTTAATATTGTATCATATATTTTTATTTCATACTAACTCTTTATAGATAGTTGGCCTTATTTAGCTTCTTTATAGCTATCAGCCGTTCATTTAGTACGCCAACTTTAAACAAATTATTTATTATTATTATATATATATACATGCTCCGTTCTTATTCAAGCTTGATACTAATGGAGTTCGTATCTCCCAAGTGTTGATACAAATACGCCCTTTCCTCTATTATCGATGCTTTTGATCTTATCTGCTCGATGCTATTGACAATGACATAAAATTGCTATAGGTGCTGGTCAATATCTTTTAAGAGAAGTGCAACATAATAATATAAACGAGAGGAACGAAGTACATGTTGTTACGTCTAAATGTGGCAAAAGTGGAAAAAACAAAATACACAATAAAGAAAGTAAACAATTCTTACCCGAACATCGACATCAGGATTTCCCCTGTCGGTAAGAATGAAGCAGGCCTCTGCATCGATGACCCTTTAAAATAATTCCTTTCTGATAATTCTTAGTTCAAATCATCAAAAGCTTTAGTAATTAAATTTGATTCACCGAAAATCACGTCACTTCCTCAAACAAGTCACCCCAAAAAGCAATGTTTATAACATGCATGGGTTCAATTAGCAATTTTGAATGAGCACAACCCAAGGGTAGTATTTGTTCAAGTGAAATTTCAAACTACAGTATTTCAGATTTGACAACATTGAGAGGCATGATATACAATGGTTTGATGATCTGCAAGGAGACAATCACAAAAAATTTCATTTTCAAGCCAGAAGGTTTGTTGTGATTTCATAGGTATGCTTTTTTACAATTCTCTTAAAATAGTTTGCCAAATTTCTACAATATTTAATAAAATAGATGCATTCTTGTTTCTGTTAATATTCTTTAAAAAAATTCTTCATGTAAAAAATTTTTATGGTCAAAATTTTGTCTGAAATATCCATTAAATTCCCTGCAATGCTTTGTTGAATTTCAAATACCATTTCTCGTTCGTTAAGTCATTTGTTGAATGAAAAGCGACAAAGTTACCTTGCTCTGATGAGATCTTGATCATTCAACGCAGAGCCTTTCAGATATGTTACTCTTTGATCCCACAACGGTACTTGCAATAGAATACGCAGCTTGCTTTCTAACTCGGCTGGTGAAAGTAAAACTACATGGACGTCCTAAAAATGTTTGAGGACCACATCAGAACAGAGGTCAAATCGATCTCGAGCAAACACCTTCAATTTTTAACAGTGACGAAAAGCTGCACATATAAAAAGCTGCACAATGACACACATAGGATATGATAACTGCAAAGAGAGTTAGGATTTTCTAACATTAGTTTTAATACAGGAAGGCCAGTGTGTCTCATTTCTAACACTTAAAAATAATCAAAATCTACACTTAAAAATTCTATAACTGCCATAGCTGAAAAGGACATGATTTCATCGAATTTCAGCTACAATTGCTAGTAACAACAAGTTAAGAGTAAACTTTAACAACCAATTGGTGATGTCGGTTGAACACGATTAGGAAATGTGGCTTTGTAGTATCTCAACCTTGGTCCTTATATATTTATTATAGGCTTAGTCCCTACATTTTTTTGTTCGCAAGAGAATAGATTATGAAGTAGGTTCAGATCTCAAGATAACACAAAAACGATCATAAGGATATAGAATTAATGTATGGCTTTTGTGTTTTGCAGTAAAATTTGCAATTTGCTTGCCTGTGATACCAAAAAACTATTGCAAATACAAGATGAAGCAAAATGGTTTTAAACATAAGATAGATTAAATTATCTTTAACTAAGGCATGTTTATACGAACCTCCATTTTTGGGTCAGCATAAAACTCATTCAAGAAGTCAATCATTGTACTAGCTCTCAGGGCAGTCGAACACACAACAACGTGCCTGTCAGCACCGTACGCAGTGCTGTAAACACCACCTTCCTTTTGCTTGGAAACAAGAAGAAAGGCCAGCTCTTCCAACTGTCAGCGAGGAAAAATAAAAGAAAATAGATCACATCATATTTGTATTGCAGTTCAGGCATTAGTCAAAGCAATAAAGGGCATAGATTAGGCTTTTCAAATACGTAAAAACATCCGATGAAGAGAAGAAGCTTATAGGAAATTGAGTAAAACGAAAAAACAGCTCTGTTATTCTAGGCATAGGAATCACTAGGTATGATTACATCGAGGAAGGACCAGAACACGATAAGCACAACTTCTTGTCGTCCTAAACCTTCGGAAGCTTGGTAGCAACAAATACAAAATTACAAAAAACCAAAAAAGCAATATCTGTACTGTTTCAATATTTTACCGTCCTCCATAAAAAGCTGTTGATAGCTATTGGCACCGTTTGTAATCCTCGTTCAGAAATTATATTTTCAGGGGTAAGTAAAAAAAAGTTTATCTAAGTGCATGCGTTACCTCTGCTGGGAGGATGAGCAATGCGAGAATAATCATAATCATAACCCATGTTCTTGACAATGTATCTTTTGGAACAGTGTCACCATAACCAACAGTACTGAAAGTGACAACGACAAACCAGAGTGCCTTGAACATTGTCCAGCTTCCATGTGCACGCTCCAGCTGCTGAAGCCCGCAGATGCTAGAATCAAGAACCAAGAGTCTTAGGTTTTGTTTATGACCAAGATAAATTATGAAATCAAACAAAGAAGTAGGGAGGTCGGGCCCTTCAGAAAATGACTCAATGAAATCTAATCGAAATCGAGGAATGGAATCGAGAATGCATTTTTTCAAGAGTGGCTCTACAGGGCCCTCACCACCGGGGGAGGGGGAGGGTGGCCATGGCTCCCCACTTTTATGCAAAGCAAGTAGTTTTAAAGCGGCAGTAAAAGGGGAAAGAAGCCTTGGCCCCTTACTTTTGCCAGCCTTGGCTCCCCCACTTCCAAATTCGTGTCGTGGGTCCTGCTCTAAAATCAATTTTCTAAGGCAGCCTTTCCACTAGCCTGGGTTAAAACATACCCGGGATAAAATTTATCCGTTTTTAAAGTGAGTCAATGGAAACGGCACTTTTCTTCGACCCGTTTTTAATCCGTTTTTGATCGTTCCCACTAAGCCGGGTTAAAATGTATCCAGGGTGAAAATTTGTAAGAGAAATCAGTATTTGCATCAAAAATCCTTCAATTTCTATCGTTGTAGGCCAATGGAATCAACATTTTTGATTTTTGGCGCCGTCTCAATTTTTAAACGTTGCTGTTGTTGCAAGTGGATCAAAAGTTATCCGGGTTCGGCGTTTCCATTAACTCGCAGGTGAGTCAAAAGATACCCGGGTAAAAACTGACCCACTTTGAGACCCTTTTTCAAACTTATCCGTTTTTCAAGTGGGTTAGTGGGAACGCGACGCAGAAACGGATAACTTTTAACCCGGATATGTTTTAACCCAGGCTAGTGGAAAGGCTGCCTAATTATCTTTTTACCTTTAAGCACAAAATGTTTGCCAAGATCTCAAGAATATGATCTCAACAATATGCTGATCAACGTGAAAACTGTTCTCAAGAATTTCGTGATCAAATTTTTTGCTGGAATCGTTGAATCAAACTTTATCAAACAGTTTTAAACCACGAGAAAAATGGTAAAAAGCTGTAAAAATTTGATGAATCAATGATCTACAGAAATAATTTCTGATATAAACAATAGAAGTTTAATTGTCACAGCTTTCAGGCATAGAGCCTTAGGACTTATTTCACACATAAGTCTATTCAGATCTAAAGATACGTAGATCTATTCAAACGCACCTTGTAAAGATGAGGCAGATGACACTGAATGCAACTAGCATGACTTTCTGTGAAACAGCCGATCTGTTTTGAAGTCTATTTCGATGTAAATCCGTCTGAAAAGGGAAGAATACATGTCTGTAACAGCAAAATGAAGTAAATTGATGTCTTTACATTTTTAGTTTGCAGCAGGAAAGTTCACTCTAAAACAGTAAAGTTCAAACAAACGGACGTTTCCCTTTTTCATCTTTTCAACTTTAAATATTTGTTCATCAGTTCTTATAAATATATCTTGGTGACCTTAACACAAATAAATATATATATTGCAAATTTCTAAAATTTTGGCTACATGCATATTACAGAATCAAAGTTTTTTTGAAAATATTTAGTTCCTGCCAAAAATGCTTAAAACATAACCACGGCAGATACAAGGGGGCCGGGAGAGCTAAAAATGCTTTTCAAAAGGCAATTTTGATCCTTCTGAACCGTGTCAAATTTGATCTTTTTTACCTTAAGAATAGAATTATTAAAAGCGATTGTTTTCTGAAAATTGGTGAAATTCAAAGTAAGGTCTCTCACCAGGACTCTGTATGCACTGTCTTTGGCAATCCAGCAATGCAAAAACGTTAATGCAAAGATATTGCGAAAATCATACCAAAAGATCTGCAATGAAAAGTTAATGGTTAGGCAATGTAGAACACAATCTGACATCCCATGTCCTTTTTATACTCCTAGTTTGTCATATAATTTCATATTCACTTAAAATTTACCTACAAAAGTTTTTGTTATTTTGATATCAATATGGGAGCGTCTGTAATCGCTTGTTTTATAAACATTCAAATTCAAACAGGGAAAGCTTTTTGAATTGAAAATGTGTAAATAAAGACAAGGCCGACCCTTTTTTTATATGACATTAAAGCCTTCTAGCTTTTAGACGTATTTGCTATTTCTGTGTTTTCTACTTCATCGTTGAAGCAGTTTACAAAAGACAGAAGTACCAATGGTCATATAACATACCCGACCGAAAGTAATATTTTAAGCTCAATCATCCAAGCAATTTTCTCAACTTGTGAGAGAATACAGGGAAAGATGAAAAGAGGGATGTAGTGTGTAAACATCCCTTTCTAAAAGCAGCACTGTTATGCTTTGACGGTAGCATATGGTTGAATTTCCATCCAACATTCTATAATAAAATTTAGGAAAATGTTTTTTAGAACAGTTCTAAATTAGTTTCCCTGCTAGAGGGAACAGCTTAAAATTGGCTTTTAAGTTACAAATATGAAGAAATTTTCTTCTTTCTCACGAGAATATTAGAAGATGCGTCAATATAAAAAAAAGGCGGCTTCGGAAAATAAAAAGGGGAAAAAATTCAGGTAACCAAATTTTTGTAGCAATGGCTATGGCATTATCGGTAGAATCCTGAAAGGTTCGTTGAATGGAATATAATTCTTTATAAAGGACCTTTCCCAGCGTTTTAAATGGTATGGCACTAAAAATTGTCTTCACCTTCCTAAATTTTTATCGATTTTTAATTTATCTTACAGTTTTGGAGCCTTGAATATGCTACAGAATTTGCCACTAATTTCTAAACACAGAAGTTTTCACACATTCAATTATTATTCGCATGGTTACCAAATGAAACCAAGTTAAGAAAAAGCTTTTATATCTGTTTATAAAATCATACGCATATTGCTGTTAAGTTATAAACGAGGAAGACTTTGGCCCACAATGTTTGATCAGTTGTCAAATTCTCAATAAACCGACATATGGTGTTGCAGTAGATGGGAAATTAAATCAAACAGGGATATCAGACGGTAAACAATCCAATTCAGTGCTTATTTGCAGATGTAAATATAAAGAGTCGTCAAATAATCGAAAGGTTCTCATCCGACATGATACTTAATCTCCAATAACATACATCTACATACAGGGAAGGGGAACTTTAAAATTGTTTGATTTTTTACCTAGGCCTGATCAAGAGTGAAGCAAAAATGAAAACAGGAGTATAATGTTGAAACCTTTCCAATGAAATCGAAAATATTTGGATAAACATAGAACTAAAAACAAATGAATCGCGAAAAACATTAGCCACGTCACTACTTGTAGTCTTTTCGGAGGTAGGAAACCTTTTAGAGGAAGGTTCTATGGGGGTTTCCAAGGAGAATATTGGTTCTTGATTATTCAGGAATAGCTAAGTTTTCAGGATTCAGCCTGGATTTTTTGTACCACACAAGCTAGCACCTAACTCTTGCAACAATCCCAGCCCAAAGTCTTCGGGACGCCCAGTTGCCTAAGCCCTGTTTTGATAAAATTAGCTGTTTCCCGTAAAAATGATGTTGTCACCTCATACCCCTCAAAATAATGTTGGCTGTGGAGTTAAACATTATAGTTATCTGAAATAAGTCCATTATACTACACCGCACTTATTATTAAATAAAATTAGACAGTATTAAATTCGGAATATAGATACTTTAAAATTTTTAATAGACTGTATGAATCTGTACAATACTGTTCATTACTGTGTGGGCAGTTACAATTTCTGCCAAAATCTTGATACGCTACGCTAAGTTTTTCGGCATCTCAAATAATTAAAGCCAGAATAAGAAACTATGTTTGCAAACAATCTGGCCAATTTGGATAATTATTTTCTAGGAAGCTAAAAACTGATATTGGCTAAGCATGTTTAATTCTAGCATATATCGGATAAACAAGATTTCCTTACAGAAGTCCTTTGAGATTAAGATTGCAGTAAAACACATACCGCAATATCTCTTTTCAAGCAAATTTTGCATGAATGCATCTCGAACGGAAAAAAATCAAATAAGAAAAATAACAAATGTTGTTATAGGTGATGCAAAATAAGAGGACAATACAACAATTAAAGTTGATAAGGAGATATCTTTATTGCTATCTTCTTGTGCAGGTTTTTTTAATTACTCGGTTATGGTTCAAGAAATGAAACAGAATTTGCGGACGCAGAGAGGACTTTCTTGAATGCCTAGAAAGTGCCTAAGATTTAAACAGAAATGCCTAGCAAGTGTCTATGATTGCAAGAAAATAATTAATGTTGATAGTATATTGAAAAATCCAGTGAATATTGAAATTAACTATTTTTAGTTATAACGGCATGCTTGTAAAAACTTTGCAAAAAAATCCTGTCTTCAAAAACACAAGGCTATTAAGCTCTGATACATACTTTTAACTGCTTTCTATGGGTCTCAGACACACTAAGACGAATCAAAAATTCTATCTAGCTTTTTGGCAGGAACATTAACTCTGCTATTATCCTTTGCCAATTTGAGTAAAGAAGAGCAGTTTTCTGCTTGATAAAAAATTGTCAATAAGGAAAAGTTTCAAGATGCATATAATAATCTTTATTATTAACTGGATAATGAAGTTTCAGCATATAGATCGATCACACAGGATTTATCATATCTCTAGATTCTAATAACAGAAGGAGTCCTCGGTGATTTGTTTTGTTTTGCAAATTTTTAATTAATCGATAGTATTGAGAATCTCTTTATGACGAAAAATGATAATTTAAAAACCGGGCCTCTTAAAAATAAAGCTTCCTAAACATTAACGAAAATCAAGTTGTTTCCAAACATTCAAAGTTCACCTACATAACTTACACAAAAACACTCGCAAAGACACACAATATCAAAAATGAAAACCGCATTTGCAATGAAACCAAACAAAATATTTCGCGACTATGTAACCAAGCTAAAGAATGCTTTGCTAACCCTTTAAGGAACACAGGAAGCACTTGTTAAAAAAGCTCCAAAATAGTTTTCAATGCATATTATTCTATAATAAAATCTTAACATATACTAAAGACAGTATTAACAAGTCGAACAATATTTCCAGAGAAACTAGGAGCTGCAGTATTCAAAATAAATTGCAATCCAAAGACAATAAAATATGTAAGAATTAACCGAAGGAATGTGCAGACAGTCAGTGAGTTTTCAAATTCAGGTGCAATATCTATCAATATTGGAACATCGACTGTCAGGAGATAAAGTTACAACAGTAAATATCAGCCGTTGGTACAATATCTATCAATATTGGAACATCGACTGTCGGGAGATAAAGTTACAACAGTAAATATCAGCCGTTGGTACAATATCTATCAATATTGGAACATCGACTGTCGGGAGATAAAGTTACAACAGTAAATATCAGCCGTTGGTACAATATCTATCAATATTGAAACATCGACTGTCGGGAGATAAAGTTACAACAGTATATATCAGCCGTTGGTACAATATCTATCAATATTGGAACATCGACTGTCGGGAAATAAAGTTACAACAGTAAATATCAGCCGTTGGTACAATATCTATCAATATTGGAACATCGCGTGTCGGGAGATAAAGTTACAACAGTAAATATCAGCCGTTGGTACAATATCTATCAATATTGGAACATCGACTGTCGGGAAATAAAGTTACAACAGTAAATATCAGCCGTTGGTACAATATCTATCAATATTGGAACATCGACTGTCGGGAAATAAAGTTACAACAGTAAATATCAGCCGTTGGTACAATATCTATCAATATTGGAACATCGACTGTCGGGAGATAAAGTTACAACAGTAAATATCAGCCGTTGGTACAATATCTATCAATATTGGAACATCGACTGTCGGGAAATAAAGTTACAACAGTAAATATCAGCCGTTGGTACAATATCTATCAATAGTAGAACATCGATTGTGGGTAAAATAAACTATCAACATTAAATATGAACAGTAAATATCAGCCGTTGGTACACCGTCTTAGCAAATGCTGCCTCGTCACAGATATATCTTCGTGAACACAGCTATCTTTTGCTGAAAAAGTCCTGCAAATGCTTGCATGGTCGTAACTATAACGAACGAGTGCATCCAATGATTTTCCAAACAGCCTGCAGTTATACATCTCAGCTTCTCCACAATTATAATTGAAGGACAAACAAGTCAATTCTGACCTGAGGCAACGATCACGACAGATCGCAATGCTTGGCGTCCATAGTTCTTCGATAGGTTCACAGGAGCTGTAATCTCCGAGCAAAGCCGAATCTCCAGACGGTTGAACATTCAACTCGCAAACTGAGCTAGCTTTTATTAGGCAAAAACTGCCAATCAAAAAGCAGCGACACAATAAACTGAAAAGAGCAAAGTGCATG
Organism: Rhopilema esculentum; assembly: GCF_013076305.1. The sequence goes on from NW_027020025.1 coordinate 8,269,973, forward strand.
GTGTCTTTTCCAAGGCGATATTTTTGTTCAATATGGCGTTGGTTTCTGCAGGAATCGAGACAGTGATCCACCAGCCGAGTCGACCCTCGTAGAATAATAACAGACACTCTGCAGTAGCCTCCTCTTTAAACAAAGCATTTGTTTACCCTCCTTTATGAGTGGGATGATTCAAATGTAAGCAACGTGACTGAAAATAGTTGCCAGCGCATTAAAGCAGTAATACTTCGTTAATCACTTCTGGTCGCTTAACTGAAGAGCTTAAGCACTGGATCTTCAGTTCATAGGTTTGGCGTGGCAAGATTGATAATGTGTTATAAGATCTTCATTTTATTAGCTTGGCGTGGCAAGTTTGGTAAATATACCTGCAGCTTGCGTAAGTGTAAGACAGGTCAAGAGAATGATAATGAATTTATTCAAAAATAAGATCTTTTCAAGTATTCATACCAATAAACAAAGAGATGGTTTATTTAAAGCCTTGCTTATGCCTGCATAGAAAGGCAAGGATGTTTCGAAAAGTACAGAACAGCATTCCTGTTGGTCGTTGGTGCACATGAGTCTTTACTGATTATGAGAAGATTTAATGACAGTTTGCAGTTAGATTTGATGACAGCTGACATATCGTTGCAATTAAAGGAGAAATTCTTCGATTTGCGTGCTCCTGCTGATTCCACATTATCTGTCGCTTTATTCATAAAATTCAAAAGCTATTGTTGTTTCTTGATGATAAAGTCGTCTACGTAAAAGCTTGATCTATACGCGATGATTAGAGTGTAAATGCAATTTATCATGTCTGACGCAAGTCAACCTTCTTTCAAACAAGCACCACACTAGGCTGGACTGTAAACATGATTAATATTTCAAAGAGGAAGTTAAAGAGCCGCCGTTACTAGCCTATAGAACCTTGCCACTTTCATAAACAATCAGGATTCAATTAGCATTATGTATAGCTCGTACGTGCGTTAAGTATGCCTGACTTAGTGTACCGTTCATAAAAAACAACACAACAGATCGGCAGCACGTAAAATTAAATTTCTCCGAATCAACCATTTTCAGTCTTTGCAAGACCAGCAATATTTTCAGCTCGTAGTAGACTTTGCAATTTATGTGCAGCATGTTATGAACTTTCCTCAGCGATAAACCGATTTCGCAAAATATAATAGGATACAATACAACTTTAACCATGTTTGGTTAAAAATGCAAAATTATTGAAAAGTCAGGACATTATACTGACAAGGACTGTAGTAGGCGGTGAAAATAGGATCAATATTTATATACAAAGATAGTTTGTCAATAGAGTGAAAACCCAAGAGAGCTCAATGGGAAGGAGAGCCCTGAGTCAAATAGCAAACAAACAGGAAAGGAAATAGGTCACACATAAATATAAAATGGAACCACATTTTGCATGAAATCAAACGCCGATTTCCGAAACTGAAATTCCTCCTTGCTATTCTGTTTATACTTTACGAAATCGAAAAGTAGGGTTTCAGAGCAATGCAACAGCTCAATTGTGATAGCACCAGAAGCAAAGATGAGGGATGAATGAAGGACTGGTGATAAGAAAAATTCAGATTCGGATAAGTTTCTCTCTTTAATAATCTTAATAACTAGTATATATTCCCAAGGGTGCAACTTTAGGAATAAAACATGTCCCAAATACTTAGGAAATTTGGCAGGAAAGAAAAGAGAGAAGACGATTGCATTCTAATCAAAGTAGCTTGGGGCCCGGTAGCAGGAGATTGTTTCATCATGAAAACATCAAAAATTTGTCAACGACGATTCGTTAGCAGCCAAATGCCAAAATGATAAATCAGTAGTTAAAATTATAGTTGATGTCCTTTGTTTAGGCGTTTTGGAATCTGTCTACAACAAACAAACGATCTCGACCTGTATAGACAGATAACATTCATTTTCTCTCTCGTACTCTTCGACTAGGTGAGAGGTTAGCAGCTGCAATCGGTCAAAGAAGGAACCAATCAAACGCGCTTTTCTTTCCTCGTGTTACTTTCGATCCACATCTGGATATCTAATTTTCTTAAAAAAATTGGACATTATCCGAGTTTTTATTCTGAAAAATGTCGAAAGAAAACTACTTCAATGTGATATGTTTCCGTTTTTCGGTGCGATTTTTACCAATAATTTCTCACAGCCCATAGCCAATATGGCAGCTACTTATGAGAACAAATAGATCGACGTTTCAACTTCTGGAAATAGGTTGCACACATAGCAACCGCATTGTGTAGTTACCAGTCCACTTCCATGTAAGCTCAGATATTGAAACGTAGTATGCAGTTTGGTAAAATTGTCAATTTAATGAATGCAAGGAGAGTCAGCTGGTATCTATAAATTGCTTATCGCTTTAATGCTGTAATGTTCTGCTATGTTATCGAAATAAATGCAAAATCAATTTTGTGTCTTTACTGTCCACATCAATGCTATACAACAACCAGGTTTTGTTCTTTAGCCTACAAACAAATTTCAGTTTTTCTGTCTAAAACTAAAACTTTTTGAAATTTGTTGCCCTTATATCGTTAAAACCGAATGAGAAAATTTGTCCCAATATTCCTCAAATTGCCTACTGAGACAACTGATCACCGATTGCTTCGTACACCAAGATGTTTATTTGTGATTTTCTATAGGTAACATTTTTGCAATTCAGCGACTTGGATGAAAATAAAACTTTTAATATGTTTCAATATTCTACTGCTTTTTCTCAAAATTTTGTGGCTGAAAAGTTTAGCTGTTTGATATTATCTAATTAACAGCAAATTAAGTATTAAAATATGCCAAAATCTAAAATGAATAAGAATGTGTAATAAATTAAGCCGTGTAATTAGAGGAAGAAACTTACCGAAATGATGAAGGGCAGACCAGTTAATATTTCTAATATCATGTACCTCCCGATCGCGCCAAGAAGAGAGCCCTGCATAAAATATCAAAAATCATATGGTATTTGCAATGGCCTATTGACCATACCCTGGGTACCGAGGCACAAAATTTCGAGTGCATAAACAGAATGCCAAGCAGAGAAGCGAAGAGAACCTTCTCCACTCCTGGTAATAATGACCCATACGGGGGTTTTAGGGTACAAAGCAATTAGTATCTAATTTCCCGCAAGATACGCCGTATTGGTCAATTACTGACGAGAAAAATTTGAAAAAAATGGTTATTATTTAAGTCCTCATTGAAGACAAATTTTTTTAAATTGTTGGATTTATTTAAATCAAAGAATTTTAATTCATCGATTTTGATTTGGTTATGTGTAAAGTTTTATTATAAAGTAAACTAAAAATTTAGCCATGATGCTTATGAACATTTGATGCTTAGTAACGATTAAAAAAATGATGCTATAAACAAATGTTCTTTGCTTACTTTAAATGATTTCCAGTTAGGATACCTTTATAAACTACTAACACATAGAAATATTAGATGTTGTCTCTTATGAGAAGATTTCTCTTGACTTCTGGGCAAGGAAATCTTCAAAAAAACATCTCTCAACATAACCAGCGATAGATAATAACCACTGGAATAGGTGATAGTAAGTGTATATTGATGCCATAACTAGTTTCCATCAGCTATAAAGGCCATAACTAGTCTTTAGTCAAATTTTGAAAACGCAAAAAAATTACAAAGACTAGCCACTTGGTTTTTTACGGTTGGCTATAAATAGAGGAGAAATGCCAAAAGTGTGTACAGAGAAGATCAATGTTATGTTTCCAAAAGCATAGAATTCTACTAACTTTGTATGACAGAAATCCGGTGAGAATTGCATCAAAGATGCTAAATATGGCAACTGCAGTCTAAAATAAAAAAATTTCGAGAAAATGCAGATACATGAAAGTTGCAAAAAAAATGCAAAATACGAAATCAATTAAAAATTAATGCGAAAATTCGCAATATTTGAATCAGATCTTAAAAGGCTCGTCAATTTAATTGAAAATACAGTTCAATTTTAACAAAAATCAATTTGGAAGAGAATGCCCAAAGATAAAGCGGGGATTAACCAGCTGCTACACAACGCGCCATCGCAACGGACAGAAATACTGCCAACGCGCAATGTTGGAAAGCTAGCATCCAATATTTGGATGAGACTACTGCTTACAGGTCTGTCATGAAATGCTCGATGTCGAACAGGTAGGGCTGCACACGATTTTGGTGTATAGAAGTGGACGGTTCGAAGTTGCTTCTCCGAGTTTCACTCTTTGGCTTTTAATTGTAATTGTTTGGGAGAGTTATTTTTACTCTGTGGTTTTACACCAGAGCTACGTTTATTGTTTCGCTGTGACCTTTGAAGGTACAGAAATCTGTACACTTGATCCTGATTGGTCAATATCGGCACATCAGAACGAGGAGAGGTGCGCGTCGAACCAGACTCTCTCTTATCTTATATAGAGGGAGTCTGGTATCCAGGGTAGGGTAATACAAACTCCAGTTCATTTGAATTAGAAGTCTTTCAACGAAGCTCATATTGAATTGGCCTAGGCCTGTTTGCTTGTTATCTTCGCTATTGAAATGCTTCAGATTCACATTCTGATTAGCATAAGATTAGACTCGAGGTACCAATGGGGAACTATAATATTGGAATAGTATATTTTGTGAATCTCCGATACGCAACTTGCCGTACGAAGATGAGATCCTTCAAATTATACTATGACGTCAAATTTACATCACAGCTGTATTGTGTTTCAATTTAATTTTTCAAATGCTGAAATGCCTAATAATGTATTTGAAAAAACAAATTATGATTAATAGGTTTAACTTCATTAGCCTAGCTTATACGAAATGATTGCAATTTTTCGCTAGGAGATCAATTTAAGAATTTAGATTGGCCAATATTTGTTTATGAAATCTCTTAAGATGTTTTCAAATATCTGAAAGATCGATGTGATGAAAGAGAGCCACTCCCAAATGAATCCAGAATGTTTATATGTTATCTTCAAGGGCGTAGGAGATATGGTGGCGATGAGGGATCTATCTCAATAGATTAATAATACTCGGGGAAGATCAACACTAAGCCCCGGTAAACGTTTAGCACCCACTTTGCTCATGGTGATCTCCACTACCCCTATCCTCGTTTATAAATGATTTATGTTGCGATGCTAACCTATCTCAGATTTTGAGAGGTCATGACATCAGACAGGGAAATCAAGTAATGTGTTTCCAAGAGTATGGTCCGGCAGAAGCGCCGAATAAAGTATAACAAAAATAAACAATAAATCAAAAGAATCGCCCACCTGGAAGGCCCATATGCCTATAGGCCGATCCACCCAAAGTAATGCCATACTGAAATAAAATTTTAGAATCAGCAACAATCTACATAAAACAGTTAAATACTGAAATAATGAATCAAAAATTAAAATCATGACTCTTAAATTTTCAAAAATTTGGAATTTTTTCGACCAAAATTTTGATATCCAAAGGTTAAGCTCTCTGAAGCACCGACTCATTATATTCCCTTTCCAATAGCCTACTTCGATCGAGACAGAAATTTGAAATAAGTCTTAAGCCCTTATAGCCTTAAGCGATAAAACCCAGTTCCATCTGGTTGAAGAAAGTCTATTAAAAACAAGGTGATAGGCCGATTTTGATTTTTTGGGTAATATATAATGTTTAATATAAAAAATTTTCATCACGTTTAGCTTCTAACTCCCCTGGCATGTTTTGAGACAGAAACAAAGCGGTATGTGTTTCTTGAACAAATGGTTTTTAGCCAGTTGGTGTGAATATGAGAAAACAGCCTTAACGCTTCAGAAATTTGACGAATTAGGTTCAAGACATGACTGACAAGGGTCTTTATAGTTTTGGAAATGAATTCTCCCTGTATTTTCTAAGCCACCCTCTCTCTCAAGCTCTATTCTATAACCTCTAGAGATAAATTAGCTCCCGAAGGCTAAATTGCAGTTTTAAGGGTAAAAGTAAATCAGTATTATAATGACTTGCATAAACAAGATAAAATAATGAAACTTTCTGTAATATATTTAATTTTGGTACAAAAAATCTAAAAGGTTCTACTGATAGCAAAAAACTTGTCAGTAAGACTAAATTAAAGATGAGCTTGCCTTCTGATATAAAAAATATAACCTATTTTTGTCCCTCTTTTATCACTTCAAGAACGCATTTTGATCAGCCGACAATTCTCAATTTCTCATTACGTTTAAAACTAATGACCTTATGTTACGGACAATCGAGTTGCATGTGTGTAGCACTGATCTCTATAAAACACTGGATCGAATTTCTGCCGTTTCAGACTATTTATCATTTTTATTTATCATATTTATACACAGAAACCCTATCAGCTACTAAGTTGAAAAAATGCCTGTCAATGTTGCTTGTCCGCGTGGGACCCATCGTTGAGTGTGGGCCTACATAAGATTAACAATAACGTCAGAGGTTCAAATTTCCAATTTAGGTTGAAAAACAGATCAGAATTGTAACTTTAAAAATTTCAAACGTTCGATGTGATCAAAGATGTTTATTGTCGTGCCACACGCTGCGTCCGATGCGCTGTATGTTCTGCTTTATTGAAAAGTTGGTCAATTGGAGATAGAAGCATAATATAGAAATGTCATTTCTATTTTGTGATGGAGGTAGGTAGCTTGTAAAAAGAAGTTTTTGACATTGTGTACCCCGTTTAGCTCTCGTGTCGGTTCCTTTCGGTGTTTCGCGGTGAACGGTGGGTCTTTTATAGAGATCAGTGAGGTGTAGTCATTGAAAAGGGGTTCAGTTTTTTGTTGCTTTGTTCTATCGGTAAGTAATCTTTTTAAATTTGAACGTTCCTTGTTGATGTACATATCCGTTAAGAAATATTACTATATTGTGAAACTTTCAGAGGACATTTTTGCTAGTGATACCACTTCCACTGTGTCCGTTTCTTAGCGTTTGTTTTGGAAAGTGCAGTCTAAATATTCTCTCAATTTGTAACAAAATTGAATACGATAACGTCTTAGTACGGTTTTTGTAATACAATTTGTACATTGCGATTTAAAATATCTTAAAGCTATTCTTCAAAGTATTCTTTAAAGGGTCATTTAAAAAGTAAAACTCACTGAATATCATCTTTAGAATAGTCAGGGCAACACCATTTTGTTGTGTTTCGTCTATCTTCAGGACATCCGCCACTAAAGAAAGACAAAATAAAATACTTCATACATTGCGGCAGAATAGAGAAATATCTTCATATAACTGTTTCAAATCTAAAGCTAATGTCATAAAATTGAAAAGACAAAGATATGTAAAGGAAAGTTCTGACTTAGCGATGTCCAATTTATTCAGGGTGCAACTTTTGTCTTGAATAAAGAAGGAAAATTCAAATCAATCCAACTTTGTGAATATCCAACCCATCCGAGGTATGACTTAACATAATTTTTTCGAAATATCTAGAAAAATGTCTAGACCTAAAGATAAAATGATGATTCATGAAACTACTTTTTTATCGAATTGATTATATCATATCACACATTATACAATGTTATTCTATCATGTATGTTAGAGACAATTCGCCGAGAAATGGAATTCGATCTTCACTCACCATCCCGATCTTTTTGGATCTGTATCCAGGAGGGCGCGCAGTAGATATGCCATACAGGAGGACAAAAATATTGCAAAGCGCAGAGATTGCCATCTTATACCTAAGAAGAAATGAATTAAAAGCAGGTTAGAGAACAAGTTGCTATGAGGATAGGTTATTTCAAAATTTAAACAAACAATAAAATACAACTAGGAATGAATACCTTGACAAAAACATTAAAAGGAATTTTTAGTACCTCGTTCAAGCATACAGAGCTTCATCAGAAATAAATGTAACGAGCTCGGTACACATTTAACTGATACCTAATTGGATTTTATTTGTAAATGTATGAAGTGTGTGCCTTATTTTTCTATAAAAGAAAATGATACTTAGACAGGTTAATTTGTGTGCAGTTTGATAACAGAACACAGAACTGTGTAAGTGAAGATGTGGGCCAAAATAATAAAAGAGAAGCTCCAGTTTGACACAATGACTGATATGGTACTCAGTGCAGAAGATAAGAAGAGATGAGATGAAAGCGAAAAGAAAATGTAACGGTGGCACGTGACTCGTTTGACGAATGAAGATGGCGATCAAATCTTTAAGTAAGTTGACGACCGTAGTTTTATGTGAACGAACGAAGACATTAATCCAAGCCTAATTCATGTAACATAGTCTTACGAATCGCTTTGTCTTGAAGCACAGATGGCGTCCAAGTATTTTTAGGCAAATAGCCAACAGTTATAGTGCGCTCAAAATGTAAAGCAGATTTTAAAATCAAAATGACAAAGATTAATTTACATGGTGAATAATTTATGCTAAATGAGCCTATGATAGTAGAATGTAGAGGACAGCAAAATAAGAAAACTAATTAAATTTAGAATAATCAACTATTAAAGTTGTGGATTTTGATTTATTTGGTTGATAACCGCTTTACGCAAAACCGCAGTTCGGAATAAATTTGATCAAAGGACGAGAATCTGGACAATGAAAAATGAGCCTGTGGACTTTCAAAGAAAATCGTAATATGATTATATAAGTAGCAAAAGATAACGGAGAAGAAATACCTCCAACCAGAATCAAATGATCTAAGCCTGAAAAACAGCGAATACTACTTTGAACAATTTTTTGGCGGTATAGAACTTGAAAATGGCTTTGAAAAAGGCAAACATTTTACAACATATTGGCTAAAAGCTCTTTCGTCTGACACTCCTCAGAGCATAAAATGTCAAAAAATGGTTCAAAAGAACATGATGAAAAATATTTACCCAGTTGTGGATCGAAATAGGCCAATTCGAAAAACGCAAGCACAAGACCGGTGTAGTTCACCAATCAGTGCCGCGAGCCTAATGAAAAATTACCACTGGAGTCCAAAAGAGAAAATGAACTCCTTCTGTCTACATAATGGCGGCTTTTTCGTCTGTATGTAGATCGATTTCAAAACTGCTAGATGGAAGGATGACCGGGCTCTGTCAATTATCCGAGACACGTCGTTATTATAGAGTTTTGCACAATCTGGGTTGTCTAAAAAATGTTGACCGATGGCAGAATCACCTGTTTTAACAGTGTTTCTAGACCTACTTGATCGAGGAGGCTGTTCTCTTTGAGGGGCAGTTTTGTTTCTTACGTTGGAAAGAATATGCTGTTTTATCCTATCCTCCAGTCTTTGGGTTGTGCGTGCTACGTAGCCAGAATCACACTGGCACGTTAATTCATGAATAGATGGAAGGGCTCTTCTAGTGCTGTAAACAATCCGAGGATTGACAGCAAAGGAACATTTGGTTGTGGCTTGGCTAATTTGACTCTCGAATCGCAAGGAAGTGTTACCAATCCATGGTAGTTTCAAATAAACTGGGCACTTTTGCGGACCAAACGTTTCAACAGCTGAAAAACCTGCGATCTTCTCCTTAGTATGAGATCAAATGCCATCTTCTTGATAGCCTTTATCCAGAATGATCGTTTTAAGCTTTTCCAGTTCAGCGTGCAATTTAGATTTCGAGCAGATCATCAGTGCCCTAAGTGCTTATAGCGGTATACACTGGTAAGGAATCCAGTGTTAGACTTTTCGACTAAAACATCTAAAAATGGCAAGGAATCATTTTCTTTCTTTTCAAATTTTAAACATCAAACGCTATTAAGGTGTTTTAGGAAGGTATCACACTCAGCCTCTGTTTTGAAAATGGTAAATGTGTCATCCACATACCGAAAATAGACATCGTGCCCAGAAAAGCACTGGCTTTTGGTCGTAGTCGAACAAACGCTCCTCATGAAAGCCAACAAAGATGTTGGCCAAGGATTCGAAACCTTTGTTGACTTTATGAAGAGCATTGTTTCAATGATTAGCTCAGAAAGGGGCGAGAAATTTGATGAGCTACTGAATTTACTTTGTTACAGGAGAAAGGAAAGGTAGAGTCTTTCAGAAGGTTACAAAAGAGTTGCGTATGGAAGCGTGATGATGATTTCAAGTTTTTCTTGCACGTGAAGTTGTGTCAGTATAAACAATCTATACTGAAATTTTGAGGTCACACGTCGATAGCTTGTTTGCGGAAAAGAATCCCCTCATACCCCTCCCTTAAGAATTTTAAATTAGCTGGACTGTAGTGGTGGTTTTTCATCCTACTTTTATGCCAAGCTAAAAATCAAGCTAGAATTGATAGCATTAGCAATATTGTGTTAAGTTTGACGATATTTTTCATACTCCTTGTACCGTATCAGTTTTATCATAATTGATTTATTTACCTGTTTGTCATGCACACGTTAATTCGCAAAACTGCCAAACTGACTAGAACTATTCTTATAGAAGACTTTCACAAGTAAATTTATTTAGCTTTTAGATAAATGTTGTTTTTTTTCAGTTGAATGAAATTTATGAATATTCCTTCGAGATTCAATTATATCAAAGAGATGCAAGAAGAATAAAGTCAAGCCATAACATGAGATGATCTATGTAGTAAGGAATGTTGCTTAGAAGAATCGCTTAGGAAAATTACTCATGCTTTTGCTATTTGTTGTTTTCACATCATAAAACATAAAAGCTTCATTCTGATACGTATCTGGATTTGGATTCGGTTTTGAATCTGAACCTGAAACTAAAACTACTGGATCATGATCTGAGCCGAACCAAATGCCTGAAGATAGTTGTCTTTTTTCAACTCATTCTTAAGATAGAAAATACGCTTTCTAAAGCTGTACACGGGTCAACCTCGAAGATTTTACTCTGAATATGTGTACTGTACTTACTCGACTTATGATTGGTGATGAAAATGATCTTTAACCTTTCTCTGAATGTTTTCTCGTGTATGTAATACTTCACCCTGACGCTGCAAGAACAAGAAAGATCTATTTATAAAGGTTGTCCGCTCAAACTTAAAAACATTCTTTCAAATTTTTAATTTTGTCCAAAAGATGTTACAACAAACACAAAACAGAGTTACAAACAGCGAATTTGATTCAGATAGAAGCAAAAATTTGTTCACTAGCAAGTAGGCTAAATCACAGACCTCGCGATATCATAGTATTAGAAGCAAAGGCAGAACGTGGAATGACATAGCTGCTCTCAATTTTCCAGCAGAATATTGAACGCGTTCTTCTGATTTGCTATTCAGAATTCACACAAACCTATCAACCCCTATTGGATATCAATGGTCTTTTAAGCTAATCAAGGCAAATTGTTCGCTTTTTACATAAACCTACGTGGCATCAGAGCAATTTTCCCACAAGAAAACCATTCTATGCTTAATACAAGATGGTTTCCGATGAGCGGAGATGCGTGTTAAAAATTTAACAGGTGCAATTTTCGAGTGTTATGATGAAAGCACTTACTCATTATTTGATGCTCGCAGCTTGATTGAATAGCATAGCTCGAATAGAAATTCACTTACCACGCGCAAATAACTGCGTGCTTGCACAACAAATGCGAAACTTTTGAAATGGCTACTAAGTTAATTACAAAATAGAAGCTTCAAATCTTAATAAATGCATTTGTCCTGGGGGTAGGAACCGGCACTTAACACTTTTGTTTTAGAGATTTTTTCTGTTGTTATCTTCATACTTTGTTTTAGTCTTTTTCTATACCATTGTATTGTGATTTCACCTGCCATTTGAAGCCAAGCTAAACTTTTCGTGATTTAACTTAAAAACTGTAACTGCACTTCTGGAATTTTTTGACTAGCAACGTCAAAAGCATTTCAAAATTGGACAGAAACATGTTGAAAGAGGCATTATGTCTTAAAAGAAGGGATGCGTTTCTAAAACTTCATATAGAGGAAACTGCTGAGAAAAGGAGCATTTTCCAAAATATTAGTGGCATATGACCTTGGTAGACTTTGTAACCTTGGTGACCCCGGTGAACGTTGACCCGGTGACCCCAATGCCCACAGTGCTCCCTGGTTCAGATACCCTGAGCATCAAAATGTTCCTACTCTATAAACATGTAACTATTTGATACTAGACCAGTGCAAAAGTAGCTATGACCTTTTCTTTTGACCCAGAATTTATTAAATCTTCCTTTGGCACATGCAATTGCCATTGACATATTTACAGATACCATGGCTGTCTTTCAAGCTTTTGCTTCAAATTCAACTTTTGCTATTTCGATAGCTTTTGTTGCTTGAAGCCGTCTTTTCATTCAAATAGACACATATTCTGAAAAAGGTTCAACATCGCTCTCTTTGTTTCAAATTTTGTATTTTAAGAAATATTGTAACTCCACGACACCTTGTATTGTCATATAAACATGTTTTTATTATTAATATTTTCCATTTGCAAAAAGTTTCCTCGTCTTTACAAAGGCTAAGCAATCTAGACAGGAATTCAACTGTAATAGAAATAACAAGTCCTTTAGGAATGAGTTGCCTTTACTTATTATTTAATTTGGTCAGTATCAATACAAAATGCTCTGTGAAATGACAGTCCTTACTATGTCACACGAATCGTAATCAGTTTCCACCCAATCAAAACTCTCTTTCAGTACCATCACTGACCTCAATTTACAGTTATTCAAATTTCCAGAAACTGCTGTATTTCTGTAAAATTTCTTTGCACAATTAAAATTAGCACAGTTATGTATTTTTATAACAGGTCATAGTTTGCTTAAAGACATAATTTAGCAGTCATTTTAATGAAAGCAACAGCGAATTTTCATCGCTTTATTCCTCGTTCTCTTTGTGAGTAAAAAGAAAATCTTTTGTGGTTGGTCAGGTTACAGATTCTGCCATTCATTCCAAACAAGTTACCTTGTGTAGCTTTTGCCTTAATGCTAAATGCATGTTCAAGCAAGTTTCCCTTTATCTAAACGTAGAGCACGGAAAAAAAGAGGTCATGTGGATGACCAACGAAAAAAGAAATAAAAGTGCCGTGCCCAAACTCCACCCTATTTTTATTGTTTTCTGGGGTAGGCATCAAAATCTTGAGGGAATTTTTTCCGAAGGGAGATCAAACAATTTTCGGGATTCTGCGGGAAGGGCACTTAAAAATTACTTTACTTGAAAAGTAAACATCCTAACTACGGTGATATAAAAGGAATTTTTATTCAAAACTTTGTGGCAGAAATACGTTTTAAGTTAGCTTTGAGCCCTAAATCTAAAATAGAAGTAAAAGAATACCATTGATAAACTAAGAATAGATAAAATTTTTTTGAAGGTATTCCAGCGTATTTGATCTAAAACTCTTTCTATGGGAGCTTTAACATTCTACCACGCGAGTTTTGCGAAGTGTTTAGTTAATCAAGTCTCTGTTTTATGAAATTTTTACAATAATCAATAAAATTGTCTGTCATTGTTGAGAAAATATGTCAGACAAATATTAAAGAATCAAATTAATATAATGTACAAAGAAAAGAATCATATATGAAATTTCAACTGAATCAAGGTAAATGGAAGATTTACACAGTCACCCTGAGTTGAAAATGACATATATCTACGCCCCTTCATGTCAATCCCCAACAGTATTTTTTGTCATTCACGCTGTTACAGTCAAAATTGTCCTTATGAATTGTAGTATTAGTTTGCAAAATAACCCAAAAAAATCGGTGCGTACAAACGAATTAATTCTAAATGATAATGTGAGTTTTAAACAGGTGAATATGACATGCTATTGAATCAGGTAATATTTTTCTTCCAACATTATTCTTCTTACAGTTTTCCGTAAAGATAACATTGAAAGACAAATGTAAAAGGGAAGTGGAAGTAAAACAAGCTGAGACTTACGTTTCTTTATCCTCCGAAGGCTTATCTGTCGTCAGAATGTTGCGTAGTTTGTACCTAGAGTCAGCAGAAAAATTCTGATTAGCTTGTGAAAAATCATAGTTCAAAGGACTGCCATCTTCGTTCTTATCAAACAATGATTTCTCTTCGTCGACTGTTTGAACTTTAAGTTTTGGTATTGGCATGGATTTGTGCCTGGTCAATACTCGCTTATTCTGCATCATGAAATCCGTTCGCTGAAGAGGAGTAAGTACCGCCACATGGGTGTCTTGAGTCTGCCTGAAACTGCGAACACGATTTGTGAATGAAAGCAAAGGCTGTGTGGTAAGAGTGAGCCCTGTCACGCTACCAGCAAACCGACAAACACCATCCGAACTACGGATTACAACTTGTGCATGTCATTTCACTTTAACAGCCAAACAAGCAAATTGCAGATATTTCTTTCTCGTTGGAGTTGAGCAGGATAGTTCGGTGCTTGGCGGTGATTTTGCAAAACAAGATAATTGAAGTAGTTAAAGAATCAATTATTCATGTATGAAAAAGTCGTATAATCGACAATTTGACTATCCGCGACTAAGTGAGTCAGCTAAACGGCAACATCTCTTTCAAAAAATCATCCTGTAACTGAACAGGGAACTGCAGAAACGATTTCAGCATTAAAGATTTATTGCCTGCATCTGTCCTTAAGCAACAACATCGGGTGGTTATCGCATGAATCGTCTGTGGTCAATGTATGCGTCAACTAAATAATACGGGAAAACAAACTACAATTTCCTATGTATGCCATGCAAGCGACCAGGATTCCAATGGAAGTTTTCAGATGAAGTTATTAGAAAAGCTGGATAAACTAATTTCACAAAACCAACTTTAAACAAATGATCTCCAAATAAAACAAGATTTTCTTGATTTGAATAACGAACTGCTTTCAAATCGTATTCTTCAAATCTCTTTTGTTGATATTAGTTGGATAAAGTTGAAAGAAAAGATAGAGTTCACTTTAAGCTCAGAATAGGAAACATATTCTTAAAAGATTTCCACACGAATCGCCTCAAAAATCCAACAAGTCACACCGTAATTGCACTGACTTTTCAAATCGGTAAAAGTTCTTTTAAATAATAGTATCAATTGGCCATGTTGAAGCGGCCTCCAAAGCACGCAACGTAGTTCATAAAAAAGCTTTGTCTGCAATCGACTGCCGTCTTGCTATCATTTTGCTTTAGAGCAGCTTCAGGAAAGCTTTTCAAGCCCAGACATTGGTGATATTTTCAAAGCTACAGCTAATGTGCTGCGAAAACAATATCGCATTTCCAAACTGCTAAATCACACTCATATACGCTTAATATTGTGTCGCCCTTGATAATATAAACACCAGCTGATTGGTGAATTATTTTACACGCGTAACAGGTCTTTTCGGACACAGGAAGTCGTACCAATACAATATGACCGTGTTTTATTTCTAATGACAGTTCGTCTTAATAGAATTTTGAATAATTCATAACAGAAGAATGTTGGGGAGTTGAGTTTAGATGATAGAAAATGAATAGTAGTACAACTGACGCAAAAGAAATTTTGTTTGTTTGATTTCTGTCATATACACGGCGTCGCTAGCGTTAAATGAAATTAGCAAGCATTACAAGAACAAAGCAACCATTATGGAAACAACGAAACAGTATGAAAAGAGAGAAAACCATATTGAAGGTTTTTGCGTGGTAAGGGAAGTATGACTGGTATAGACAGGTGACATACATACATTGTATAATGTGAGATATAATGCAAATTATTGAAAAACATTATGTCAAATACAATGAAAGGGAAATTCGAATTATGAACCTAAAATTCTTTGAGAAACTAACATGATCTATGTATATTGAAACATAAAAATTAATATTGGCATGTCACACATAAAAAGGTATGTTATTTGGAGCACCATGTCCAAAAAAGTCAATGAAACGTTAAAAAAGGTGAAGCTTAATGTTGTATGTTCGTTGAAGCGGGAAGAACAAATTTTTCCAACCAGATTTAAGTATTAAGATTCATCCAAAGATTATTGCTACAAAATATCGGTTGAAGCAACAAAGGTGATTCAATCTTGCCAATCGATTGCTCAGAGTTCAAACCAATTTCAATCCCGTTAAATCAAACTTGAATTTCATTTTGATAAAGAAAATCAGATAACAGCAATGACGTTTGTTTCCCTTCGACTATTCAAAATAAATGGCCAGACTGTAGAGGATGTCTCCTTTTGAGCTGTTCAATTTACAGGTTAAATAATGAATGAATTATAAATTTTGAGAATATAATTATTTTTTTCTTCGTTTGGCAGCAGATTTTGCAAACGTCAGCACTTTTCCAAACGTTCTGGTAAGTTTCCTTTAATTGAGTAAGTAGTTACTTTTAAGTTGTCAACAAACAAAACTACTTAAGAAAAAAAACGCAAGACTGAAATAAAAGCTAGTATCAAGAATAAAAGAGAAAGGATAAGCTACAATCACTGCCAAAATTACTTGGAACACCTAACACTTTGGGCTGTGCTTTTCTATTTTTCATTTGTTTTCTTGAATACCACCACTTCCGCCCCCCTTTCCCCCCAAAACAATGTTGAAAGTATAGAAAAATATCAAACAATATACAAGAAAAAGCGCACTCTATAACCTCTTTCTTTTTTCTATAGTAAATCAACATTGTTCCTAGGGGGAGAGGGGGATGGCTGAATTTGCCTTTGAAAACCTACGTTAGTGTTCCAAGACTTTTGGCAGTGATTGTATATCCAAATTTAAAGAAAAAAGAGGAAGTAAGACCATCATTTCCAGAGATTGTTCACTTAGTTAAAAATTTGAGGGCTCTAACAGAGTAGACTATAATGTGAGTTGTGTAACGGTTTGGCCTTTATATGTAATCAATTTAGTTATGTTCCTTTTGCGTGTTAAAGTCACATTTTCTGTTAAGTCCTGTTGTGTTAACGAACGCCTTTTATAGCAATGTAATTGTTTGTCAACATGTAGTGTGAGGTCCCTATTGTCCTGTTAATTAGCTTCCGTTATGTTATTAGTGTGTTTATCACTTTAGAAGTTAGTGTTTCTGTTAAATCATTAGAGATAACATCAAAGAAGGAGTATCTCTTGTATCTCTAGAGTATCTCTTGTGTTCTATCTATTCGAGAACTAGGCCCTTTGGCCTAGCCCATCGCTCCAACAACAAATTTGTTATTACCAGGTTCTTCACCGTCATACTAAGAACCCATTTAATTGTTACAGTTGCAAAGGCATGAAATATAGTTCATAAACGCATGCCACTTTTTATATGACATAGATAGTGTCTGACTGAAGAAGAATAGTTCTTCCATCCCGTCAGTTGGGGCCATCTCAAGAGCAAAGATAAGGCGACGAGAAAGGAATAACGTAGAAAGGGTTTCGCAACAATGCGATCTAAGAAAATTTGACCTTTAAAAAAGAAATGAAAACAGCCGCACCTCGGCTTTTAAGGCTTTGTAGGTCTCAAAAGGCGTAAAGAAATATCCTCATGGGGATTTTGGGTTTATAAGAAACAACATTTTCACAAAAAACTGCACATAAAAAATCAAAATTGAAAGATCCTTTTCTTATATACTGATGAAAGAGTATTGTTATTTTGGTAACATACACAATTATCCTTCTTCGTTCGAAGATCGTTTAAATAACACTTGTTTAAGAAAATTTTGTCCTTCCTCCTCTCTATCTCTTAGGTATGCTCCAATTAAGTCCTGAAAGGTTGAAATTAGAGGAAAACTGGACGAAGGAAAAAAAAGCAAAAACCGAATGAAGATGTCTGAAGAGCCAGCTAGTCCTTCCTGAAAGAAACATTGGTTGGTTTGCCATGAATATTCTTCTAGCTATACTAATTCACTGATGAAAAGATGCACCAAAATTATTTCTGTTAAGCAGTTGCTTCTGTTAATTCCTATATATGCAGAGAGTCTTTTAGTCCAAAGCACGAGCAGCCTTTAGTAAGGCAATGCTGCATGGTTCCTTTCGAAGACTGATCTGCAATGGCCTATTCGAGAAGGTAACTACAAATCAATTTTCTTCTGAAGGGAAACAGCTCTCAAACTTCCAGTGTCCCTATAATCCGTGCAGAAAAGTGTTCGTGCAGAAAAGACTTTGTGCAGAAATGTCTTTGTGCAGAAAAGTCTTCATGCAGAAAATAATATTTTCTAGAAACCACGTACAATTTAACATATAGAATCAAAGCGAAAGCAATGTCGTACATTCTAGTTGATCTCCAATTTACGCATACAACAATTTCTTAGTTTTCAGAGAGAGGTTAACAAGGTTTCAATAGGAAGACAGAGAAAAGTATAACTAGCCAGTGCACTTGTAGCAAGTCAACGTAAAATGATATTTTATTACATATGGACAAATAAATAGCAAAATCAAATGGGTGTGAGAATAAATGCATCGTCGAGAATCAGACAAAGTATTGTAAGTCAAAGATAAAAGGCCGACACTATTAAAGACATGCGAAATTAATCATCACCTGGAGCACAGGTTTTGATAAAGCATCACTGTTATTTTACTGCCAACAACAACCCTGTTTCATATAAAAGCGATATGGATGCGATTTGAATTATATGTAGAAATAGTATTTGCAGGTGGCAAGGAAAACAATAGAAGAGAACAGTAAGTCATGCAGGTGAATAATTAACAAAATATGACTGCAAACAAGGCCTCCTACACATCTAGAATTATATCATTCAAATTGACGAATAAAAGAGTACTAACAGAAGATCACATGATTTTGCCATCATGCAGTTCCAGCACACACCTTAATTTTTTTTTCTAAACATCATTTCAAGATAGAAGACCCAATCATTTTATATCCCGCCGTTTTCAAACATGAAATGTTGCTTTTGGGTCAGTTTATTGCGTTTTCTAGCAAAAATATAAAGTTCATAGTTCTATTTATATTTGATATGCTTTTAAAACATTGATTTTAAACACTGCAAAAATGTCTTTTACTGGGAATTAATTTTACTCATTACTTTTTTAAATGACCTTGCAGGGTACAAAAACAAATGAATAGTAACGGAACTTGTAAAATGAAACTTGAAACAGGAATATAATTTAGACAGCGTTTTTAGAAAGGTCACACCTGAGTTTTGGGTATTATTTCAAATTTGAAGGATATCTTAATAAAATTTTTTATCAGTTTTTGAATTCAATATAAGTACTTTGCTGGCCCATAAGCAAGATGATAATCTTTTCCCCATACTCCCTTGTTTAGTTTTAGTGCACTGGGTAATAATGTCACTTGCGAGGTACAGTTGCTACATCAACGACGACTCTATCAAGAACATAAAGTTGCTCTTCCTTCCTTCAAAAATGATATTTGATAACAGGGTCTGCCCCATGGAAGGGAGGCAAGGGAGCATGACCTCTTCACTTTATCCAAATTTCATATAAATAAACCTTTAAATTACAACAAATACATTGAACTAAAGTACACAAGCAAATCGTCAGTAAAATGTTTGCCACGATTGGGTGTAAAGGGGGCAAGAGTAAAATTTATAAACAGAGCTTGTCCTCCAATTTACGATCAGTGGCACGGCCCTGAATATACTTTGATGCAAGTTTTCTGCTAACTCTGGTGGACACTATACATAGCCACGCACAAACAAATGAGTATGTACAAAATATGCGTCAGTAAATTTAAGCTCCCATAACTCAAACAAACCTTGCCAAACAAATAGCATTGCAAAATAACAGTTTTGAAAGGGTTTGCTCGTGCAGTTTTTTTATTTTAGAATTTAGTTTCCTACTATGGAACATCCATGCCAAAGGTCAGTATTTAAACTGGCTATTGATGAATGATAACATCAGTATCCTTTAGTCAATTTGGTCCATATAGTGTGCAATAGGTGACAAAGCATATAGCTTGTTGATGACCATTTGACATAGATTACTTACATATTGCTCAAATGAAAGTTTGCTATCTAAGGTAACTCCTAACAATTATTCTTCAATACTATTAGTTAGAGTAGAACTGCCAATTTTGACCGAAACAGAGTCATCACTCACATTTCCAAATGTTAATAGATGACATTTGTCTTCATTGAGCTTCATATAATTGTCAGAGAACCATTTGATTGAATGGGCGGAATCTAGTTCTAACCTAGCAACAACATTACCAGTATCAATATTACAAGCAAATAAAGTTGTATCGTCGGCATAATTGCATACATCTGTATTATTTAAGGGACGAAGCAAATCGTTGTTATAGATAATGAATAGAAGGGCTCCAAGCACTGATCCTTGAGGCACTCCTAAAGTAAGTTGATTCCAGGAGCTAAAAGACCCGTTGACCTTGACCTTCTGTCGTCTGTTATGCAAGTAACTGTAAATTAGAGACAAGGCATCATGACTGAAGCCGTATGCGTCCAATTTGGCTATAAGGAGATCTGCCTCAGGCAGTCAAAAGCCTTAGGAAGACCTATCATGACAGCACCAACTTTTCCACCTACGTCAATGCAAACTTGGTTTTTTCCGAAAAACGTACCAAGGCTTGCTGAGTGTTATATCCTATGCGAAATCCACATAATAGTATGAACAAATACGGTTCTATGTGTTCTTCCACTTGTTTGACTAGAAGCCTCTCGAAAACTTTTGAAACATTTGGCAAAACACTAATTGGCCTGTAGTTCTTCTTAACTGTACTTTCTTCTTGTTTATAAAGTGACGATACGTCTGTGAAAATTTATGAAGTGAAAATAAAAAAGATAGATAAATCTTTTGTTTAGGGAAGGAGCCCGTTGTCTTGAGGCTGCTATAATCATATTTTAGTCTCATGAAGAAACAATATCCTTTGTCTGATATTTGGAGGTGTTCGTTGTTGGGAATCATCCCCTGAAAAATGTACAACTTAAATAAACTTAAATAAAACTAGTTTGCCAGTAAGAGCTGTCCGGTATTAGAAAATTTCCGCTGACAAGGGTTTTTTGAAAAAAAGATCTAGCTGAAGGCATGAAATTTTCGGTTGGTTGAAGGTCTCCGATATTTGAAAATTTGTCGTTGATGGAAGATACTTTTTTAAGGGTTATACGATGGGAAAAATGTTTTGAGACAATAAAATTTCTCTGCTGATTTGAAGCGTCCATTTATTATTCACATAAGGCTTAGACCATACGCAAGAGCATTGGGCCAATATCATTGTTAACCTTTATGAAGTGTCCGGTATTGCAACGTGTCCTTTCATAAATGTTTTTTACATAAGGCTTAGATCATACGTAATATCATTGGGCCAATACTATTGTTTTGCCGTTTTCAAGTGTCCGGTATTGGAACGTGTCCGTTCATAGACGTTTTTACATAAGGCTTAAATCATACGCAATATCATTGGGCCAATATCATTGTTAACCGTTATGAAGCGTCCAGTATTTGAACGTGTCCGTTCATAAATTTTTTGTTACATAAGGCTTAGATCATACGTAATGTCATTGGGCCAATACTATTGTTTTGCCGTTTTCAAGTGTCCAGTATTGGAACGTGTCCGTTCATAGACGTTTTTACATAAGGCTTAAATCATACGCAATATCATTGGGCCAATATCATTGTTAACCGTTATGAAGCGTCCAGTATTTGAACGTGTCCGTTCATAAATTTTTTGTTACATAAGGCTTAGATCATACGTAATGTCATTGGGCCAATACTATTGTTTTGCCGTTTTCAAGTGTCCAGTATTGGAACGTGTCCGTTCATAGACGTTTTTACATAAGGCTTAAATCATACGCAATATCATTGGGCCAATATCATTGTTAACCGTTATGAAGCGTCCAGTATTTGAACGTGTCCGTTCATAAATTTTTTGTTACATAAGGCTTAGATCATACGTAATGTCATTGGGCCAATACTATTGTTTTGCCGTTTTCAAGTGTCCAGTATTGGAACGTGTCCGTTCATAGACGTTTTTACATAAGGCTTAAATCATACGCAATATCATTGGGCCAATATCATTGTTAACCGTTATGAAGCGTCCAGTATTTGAACGTGTCCGTTCATAAATTTTTTGTTACATAAGGCTTAGATCATACGTAATGTCATTGGGCCAATACTATTGTTTTGCCGTTTTCAAGTGTCCAGTATTGGAACGTGTCCGTTCATAGACGTTTTTACATAAGGCTTAAATCATACGCAATATCATTGGGCCAATATCATTGTTAACCGTTATGAAGCGTCCAGTATTTGAACGTGTCCGTTCATAAATTTTTTGTTACATAAGGCTTAGATCATACGTAATGTCATTGGGCCAATACTATTGTTTTGCCGTTTTCAAGTGTCCGGTATTAGAACGTATCCGTTCATAGATGTTTTTTACATAAGGCTTAGATCATACACAATTTCATTGGGCCAATACTATTGTTTTGTCGTTTTCAAGTGTCCGGTATTCACGTGTCCAATATTGGAAAGTGTCCGTTCATAGATGTTTTTTACATAAGGCTTAGATCATACAAAATATCATTGGACCATTACTATTGTTTTGTCGTTTTCAAGTGTCCGGTTTTCACGTGTCCAATATTGGAAAGTGTCCGTTCATAGATGTTATTTACGTAAGGCCTAGACCATTAAGTCATTGAGCCAATATTAAGGTTTTGTCGTTTTGAAATGTCCAGTATAGGAATGTTTCCGTTCATAGACATGTGCACGAGGCTTGAACCATAGGCCAAAATATTTGCCAAACATCATTTGTTTGCTGTTTTGAGATGTCCGGTTTCAATTAACTTAATTGCATCAGCCTTGTGATGTATCACTTTGTTATCAACAGCCATAGACACGTAGGTACATGCATAAGAGAGAAAAAAGTATCCGTTTTAAATTGTTAAATTTGAAAAAGAAAATTAGTTAAAAGAAGATTTATTTTTCTTTATCTATAAAATAAGAATCCAATCTTTCATTAAACGACATTCATGTCCGGTTGTAAAAAGAATGATATTACATTCTTCTGTCCGAGAGGCAAATCACTCTTGCAAATAGCGTACGTGATTTCCACAAACACAAAAGGATTTGCAGAAATGTTCTTATCAAACAATAAATTTTTCCACGAAGGGTGTACGCAATTTTCATGGAGTGATTCGCCCCCAGCCCCTGTCACCCTAGCTTTAAGAGAAAGGATGTTTTTCACGTTGAAACAAACGTGATGAGTAATCTTGTCTGCATAGCTACAAAACCAACTCTGTGATAGCAAACAAACCGGCTCAATCTCAGCTTTAAACAGTTAAACTTGTTATCAAACAGAGTGCAACCGGGAGCAAGCAAAAAGATTAATGATGTTGCCACTAGGCTCTTACCAGTGGATTTATCAATCAGTAAACATTACAGATTACTGGGTAAGTACCTGGTTATCGAGACAACAACGTTGCCGAGGACAAAACCAATAAATACACTGTTAGCCAAACGTTAGTGGAAATAAACACGCCGTAAGGCAAGTATTAGTGGACAAAGCTTTTAAGGTTCTCACCCATTCCTATGTCCCCTGTTTTGAAAGCGAGCAGCTCTGCCTGCATGCGTCATCTTGCCTCCCAAGGCTGACCAGGTTACAGAGATAAAAACTGTTTTGTTTTAAACTGAGTAAACCTGCTCGTCAAAGCAAGAACAATAGGCCAATAAACAACAGTGAGAAACAGAAAGAACCGGCATACTGGAATACCTGTTCCGGGTTTTTTCAATCTTAGTTGATGACTTGCAGTATTAGACTATTGACGAACAAATTCATCAATATGCAAAACGCTCACAAAGCATGTGAAATTGATAGTTCTAAAGAGCATGGAGCCTGAATTGAAAGACAACAATACGAAATAATGAGAGAATGCAGCAAATATGTAATGCAGGTGTCAAAGACAATTTAGTAGATGAATCTATGGCGGATGCATCATGGGAATATTTATGGTGCCTCGCAAGTGAACAATTGCGGGCAAAAGAAAGGCTAACACAAATAAATTATTCATGGGAAAATAATTCAAATTCATTTCCTAAAAAGCGATAGTGAATATTATATTTCTAGTGATAACAATCTGATGACAAAAAGTCTATTGTTTATTCAGAATTGGTGAAGTGTTTGCCGCTGAACGCAAAACCTTATCAAAATTAAATCAGATGTTCTTCGATCGTCATGCCATAAATTAAATTCAGATTAGAAAGCCTTGCGTTGCTACCTTGAGCTACTTCAATAAGGCTGTTCATCCTCACAGGTACTAAGGTCTACGTTGTAAATAGGCCTTAGTATGCTTTCACGCTTTCGTTTCGTTCGGAGTTCATTACTCAGCTGTAATTTGATACGATATCAATATGTTATTCTTGGGTTTGTTTTAGCAAATATGTATCGTGATGTTTTGTATATAGTTGGAACACGTTTGTCTCTTTTTGCACTTCACACACCAACCGTATCCCAACATTTGCGTATCTAAAGTCTTCCTCTTTGTCTGAAGAAGGTCTGAAGAAGGTAAGACCGTTATTGACTATATAAAGAGTAGCAGAGAATGAAATAGTGGGGTCTTTTCCCCGTAGGAAGAGGACGGGGTGGGGTCTTTTCCCCGTAGTTATTTCTTTCATTCCACCTATAAATCCAACAATCCAGATAATATCAAAAAGAAGCAAATCAAAGAGTCACTGAAGTGTTCGAAGAGAACAATCGATAAAATATAAGTGTATCAGGTGACATTTTCCAACATGTCATATTTGATTGAGGCTACCAGGATAAAAAACGATTATTGTTAAACAATTGTCGTGCGTGTAACAAGAACAAACCAGCAGTTGAAGCGTACATCCTTTTAACCTATTGAATAGGAAAAGTGGTTAAAATTTGTTCTAGCTGTTCTGACGTTTGAACCAAAAGATTACGTGTATTGCGTCTTAGGAAGGGCCTTTCAAGGAGTCGTGAATACGTAGTAGTTTCTGCTTTGGAGTTTATAAATGAAAGGTGCACTAGCGTTGTGACTAAATATCTAATTTTCATGAAATAAACACGGGCAAATGTATAAAGTTGTAGCAAATATGAAACACCGCAATAGGCCGGGAATAAACAACAATAAAAACACGTAAATCAGTTTGATTTATGATATTGGCTACATTTTTATCGACTTTTCGCCGCAAGAACTCCTTGGAGCCCGTCGAGCAGCCTGCTACAGTGGCCTTTTCTTCATTCACACAAATGTATAAAGAGAAGTAAAGAACCTACAATAAATTCAGTCATCAAATCAGTGATTCGACGATCGATCATAAAATAACGACTCTCCGATTACGAGAGCAATCACAAATCTTCTTATGATAATCGTCTATCGTTGAAGAGCATAAAGAGTAACTAACAAACTAACTAAATATACACGTATAAATGCTTCTTTTATACCATTTTGCAAGAAAGTTTGAGAATAAACAAGAAATCACGCTGGACGAAATTACAAAGGAATGCCGCTCTACGAATTACAAAGGAATGAAGCAACATTTCTATAAATAGTTCATTACGAAGCTTATTGTTATTCTTATTATGTGTCTACTCAGCATGTCTACACCTTTATTGTTTTTCTCTGTCAATGCGTTTATAGTCGCAGCCGGATGTCAGTCAGTATTCTAGAAGTTTCGAGTCGCTTTCTTCTGTTAAATCAGTTTTTAAACATTGGCAATCTAGAGGTGATTCTTGTTGGTGGCATAATGCAAGTTGAAGAAGAAGACACTGGAACATGAAAGAGTAGTCGACACTGACCGACAAATTCTTTCTCAGGTTTGTCAGGTCAGGAATAAGTTATCTTAATCGATATCCCAGAGTTAGCAACTGTTTAAAAAACTATTTTTCTCATATTACTAATGACAGCAGTGACCAACAAAGCACATAATAAAATGTTCACGAAGAAAATAAAAAAAGTTGGTTTAAAAGTAGATTTTTTCAACTGCGATCTTAATAAGAAATGTGAGCATTTACCATCGATATTAAGTAAACAAAATTACGACTGTCGATTTAGCGTTCTTTGACCTAAAGGTAAACCATTATTGAAGCAAACATAGTCATTCTCACACCTAATCATTTCAATCAGCTGTAAAATTTTGGCTATTATAGGAATCGTTATTTTTCAAGAAGAATTGCAACTTTTAAAATTTAGTGCATGAACCATAATAAAGAAGACGGGAGATTCTCCCAGCATCACAGTTTGATGGAAACATTCGTTAAATTTTAACTCACTTTTTGGCTTCGTACACGACGACGAACTCAACAACGAAGACGTCGACAAAGACGACTATGGAGATGACTACGAAGACGACAACGAAAACGACAACGAGGACGAAGACGAACACGACGACTAAGGCGAGGTTAAAGACGATGGTGATGTCATCCATCGTTGAGTTTATCAACCGGACAAGAGGAAGAAAATTTAAATATTTTGAAGGATTCATGTCCAACAGGATGTAAGAGTAGCTAAGACGTTAGTCCATGGCCTTTAGGAACCATGAAATCTTTGTTTCAAAAACCACGTAACTCCGTAATAAGCGTCTTAATTGATATAAGCAGAAAAAAGAAAGATATCAACTTTACTGTCAATTATTGATGAAATACATGTCATAGAAGCTGCATAACCGATAAATTATACTATTTGTGATATCTGTTTAAAGGGCACCCTGTGATGTGACATTTGGCTGTCTTTGTATAATTACGATTTCGGAGAAATGTTTAGCAGTTTTTTATTGTATATATAGACAACTAACATAAAAATACACAAACTCTTTGCACATAAGTAAACATAACTAAGTTTTGGGACCAATGGCGGCGCCAGCCACTAAGCTCAGGGGGGGGGGGGGGGGACAAACCAATAAAAATTAAGCCACGCCCTTTTAACAACCAGAAAATGCCCTTTTACCAACAGAAAACGCCAATTTTATCCGAAGGGAACGCCTATGACTAACTTTTGTTTGAAAATTGGCAGTTTGAAAATCATAGGATTACATCACAAAAAGTACGGTGTTAAAATATTACCCCTCCCTCAACATTTTCTAATCGAATTTAGACGAACTAAAAAGTCGATACCGTTGAGTTTTCTGGTTGAGTAAAAAGAAAATACCCTTGAGTTTCGAAAACCCTTTTAAAGTCACAGAAAGCATAGATTGGTTTATGCACCGCGCTTTAATTTCTTCACTGTATCGTTCCGGAAAGTCTTGAAGCCCTACGACCGCCAATTTTTCTCTAGACTCTGCTAAAAACACTCAAGGTGTACATTTTTTTTCGTATTTCAAGGCATGCGTTTGTTTTGAAATTCCCAAAGATTTGCCTAACCACATATCAGAGAGAGCCTTCTTGAACAGCGTTATTCCAATTTTTCACACAATAAGCATTCGTCTTAAAGGATAAATGCCCAGATTTTAACCAAATCTGCTAATCTCTCTATTCCCTGTTGCAAAAACGAGCATTTCGAGTAAGATCAAAGATTTTTGACGGCAAAGAAAGTTAAATGCAACCAAAATAGCTAGATGTAATCTTTCGAATTATAAGTTGTGTTTTTTTAACCATAAGACCTGAGCTAAGATAATGCATTCATTTCCTGTATAATCGGACATGGAGAAATGAGAATTTCATCAGAAAACACATAAATGGAAAGTTGCCATAAGGTTCAGGTTAAAAGAGAGGAGAAAGTAATGTAATTGAACTAGAAAACATATTAAAAGTGGATAAGGCACATGTACATATAAATGAGTATTTTGATATGTACGAGCAAGGGAAAATTATAAAATCATCAAGATACCTTACAGGAAGCCATAAAAATTTCTATGAAAGGTAGATATTTATAGACAAAAAATTTATTTTTCTAAAAGGAAAGAAAATAAAGTCTTGTTTCTTCACAATCGACCTGTTTGAGTGTCGCAACAGGCACGAAGAATTGTTAACGATTGAATAATATCCAAATTTCACGAGGAAATTGTACATGCTTGGAATGGCTGGTGACGCTGAATTAACTGAGAAAATCAGCGCCAAGAGGGTATATGCAACATAAATAGAAGGTTAAATCTGGAAAAAAGGAGGCGATGATAGCAAATATGAAGCTCTGTGAATATTGTTGGAAGCTACAGTATATTGATAAGGAAGATACAGTGAAAAAATTAGATATGATTTTATCAGCTTAAAGAAAAAAGCAGCTTGCTAATTAGAAACTGCATTTCGATTAGAAAAGATTTCTGTTAAGGTTTTTCCTGCCAGATATCCGCGAAGGAATGACAAAAGCTATTGATGGACGATAATATGGGGCGATTTCAAGGTTTGAAAGGTATTAAAACAATAACTTTTAATTTTAGAAAGGAGCTGCATTACAATCTTGGAATATACAAGTTCCAGGCCCCTTGATAAAGCATTCATAAAATTCAATCCAGCCCTTAGTATCGTACTTTTGTCTTCGATCTTGAGAAAATTTGCTTACACTTCGTTCACCTTGTTGATTCGAAAGCCACTCCCTGTTCTCTGATGATATAAAGAATATCGTTGTCACCTGATCAAACATCCTATTTTCAGTAGTCCGTGTCCTGTGTTTTCCCATAAAGAATTGAACTAAACTCTTTCTGTTCTATCGGTCCAGTAGATTCTTTTTAGAAAATTATAAAACAAAACTTGAAGGTAAATAAAACTAAATGATTTTTAACATGAACATTATTGAGTGCAGTGCCATCGCTAGATACTGTTCTCAGGGAGAGTTTCCAGGTCCAATTTGCCGACAAAATGGGTAAACCATCCATTATTTGCCGACAGGTTTGAAGGTTTGGTGACAAAGACAAATCTTTTTCTCGAAGCTGGAGGTTTTGCACTCCTCTCAACCCCCCCCCCCCTCCATCGTGACAGCCCTGCTTCAGTGTGGAATAAAGCAAAGAGAAAAACCAATTAACCGATAAAAAGGACATGAATGCAACATCCTTGGCTAGACAGGATTCAAACTTTGACTTTGAACAAGGTCCCTACTTTGAACAAGCGTCACAACTGCGATTTGCTTATTTTAATCAATTCAAGCAACTAAACGGATCTTTATGTGGCCTTTTGGTCAACCCTCTACAGACTCTGTCCAACATTAAAATGAAATGTGGAAATTGCGGCCAAAGAGAAAGCAAGGGGGGAAATGTCACCATCATTGTGCTATATCTGAAAAGGTGCCTGTGTAGTAATATAAAGCAATTTTATTAACAGGCTAGCAAGAGAAGAATAACAGTGGGAGTAGGTCTGGACAAAGTATGAAGTACAAGGGTATTGCTTTTAAAAATGGTGGTATTCGACACTGATTTTGACACAGACTCAGCCAATGGAATAGCGCTAGTACTAGTCTTCCTAACCTTATTATTTACTTTGCAATCCTGCAAGCTTGAGAAGTAATAGCCAAATAACTTTAACAAATACTCGAGGTATTCTTCCTTTCAAAAGATATAATCTTACGACATGTGTAGAAGGAGCGATTTTAATTTTTGATTTTAATTGCAATAAATGTACAATATTTTGTTATTCTAGCCATGTAAATAATGTTAGATATATTTTAGGCGTCTGAAATTATCTGAATACATAAAGCATTTAGATATTGCAAAGCTGCATGAAGCAACGAGAGTATGATGATCACGAGAAACAGTATACTGTTCTGCCATGCAAATCAGATGTGCTTAATCCAGTAATTTCAGCTTTTGGCCTTCCGAACAGTGCACTACACGCCTGCTGAAAGGAGAGATTGCTTGTGGAAGGAAAACGGGCCTTATTGTGTTTCCGTTTCAGGCAGCAAAGACCTGCAACCAGGCGATCTCAAGGCAATGTTTTGCTTCTAGCGTATTCATTAAGTACAAAGGTATTGTTTGAACAGAATTGCCAAACATCTTAAAGATTTATCTGATTCTGATAAAATGCAAAATTATTAACAGCCAATGAATACAATCTGATATTGCAAAAGATTGATATTTACGATCGAGAGCATATAAGAAAACAATAACAATTAGGTGAGCATCAACTAACAACATTATAGCAAATCTGCTGGATGCTGTGAGATTTTTGCAAGACATCGCAAGCTCTTTCACACTCGATTTTAATGCTGTTAAGCTCCGCAAAATCAAATAAAATCTTCGTTAAAATAAAAATTTGCTACGCAACGACTAACAAAGTAAAACACGGGCTTCTATCATTACATGAAACGAGTTGATAAATACGTTTCCGGGCAACTCGAGGAGGTCGTTCACAATTCGTAAGACGCACGCTCGTTTACACCATCTATAGCAGGTAGAAATCAGACGATGATAGCAACGCTAGTGAAAAACAATAACACGAAAGAAATGCAAGATTTGACTAAGAAATCAAAATTACATCTCGTAGAAAGAGGAAAAGTCTTCACCTGGGATCCCGTGCCATCCTTGGAGGCAACGGTGAATGCAAATATGGAATGCCACTTTTCTTGAATTTCTCTTCATACAGATCAAAATCATTGGAACCAGGCTTTAAGTTTGCAGTTTCCATAACGAATTAGGCAAGGAAGTGAATACACAACGAAATACTCATTGACATCTCATTTCAGCGAATAACTAGACTGCATGTTGACTTTGTATAATTCAATTCACACTGGGAAGATGTTTTAAGGCCATCAAACACACACCTGCTACATCACCGAATAAGAAGATCACTGTCTACGGAACTATCATCCATAAACACGACCTTGTACTGTTTATCAATGGTCGTGTGAATTGACTATAACGGCATTTTATATGCGCTAATTCACGGAATTAACCCAATATGCGCAATATGCAAGCAGGTTGGATCAGCCCTGAACATTTCTATGACGAAATGGATTGTGTTACCATGCTTTGATGACTAAAGAATTAAACTCTTGGAATGACACTGACTACAAATGAAGAAGAAGTACTTATAAATGAAAATTGGGTTCGTCCTTGAGGCAATGAATAACCCCAGATGCCTCCTAGTGACAGAAATGATAAATTTTGAATTGTTGGGCAATGAGTTTTGCGTCCTGAATCCGTCCTGGTGTACAATGAAGGGGTGAAGCTGATTAAGGGGTCTGGGTGAGAAATCGGTGCAACACCGTACGAGAAATCGCGCTCGTTATTGATAACCAAGTTTGACATATTTTTAAACCCCCAATAGAAGAGCCAAATTCCAAAGGCAAAGGTTTACACGCATAAAAGTCAATAACATAAAAATTAATTCAGAGTAACATTGGGGCTCACAGGTGATGCAGCTGTAACAGATG
Organism: Rhopilema esculentum; assembly: GCF_013076305.1. The sequence continues at coordinate 8,300,901 of NW_027020025.1, forward strand.
GACCTGCAACTATACTATCCTTGCAGCTTGAAATGTTCGGGTACAAGTCTTTAAGTTAATTATTGCCAAAAACTTTTAGCAAAGAACTAAGGCAAATACCATACTCTAAAAACCAAAAGTTTAGCACGATGAGCTGTGTTTTATAGATCATCTTCACTTTGGTTTCTCAATAATTACGGAACTGATGATCCAACACACAATACTCTATGTCAGCTAAGAACCGTAACTGACCAACAAAATGAAAAAAGTTCCGATCTCAGAAAAGAAAACTAACATCCCCTCTCCCTTATGTTTTTAATCCAGTTTTGGATAAATCAGAAAGTCGATATTAAAAAAGTGGGGTGGACATGTCCACCCCAGTCCACCCCGTGGCGCCACCACTGCCTGAGATGTTAATTGTACAATAGCCAAGCTTCGAATTCTTGGGCGTCATGTTGCAATCACCACTAGATTCAACTCTTACGTATGTCTGTAAATATATATATAATGTGCCTTTGATCTACCAAATGATGTAGAAATAACGAATATTGAAATAAACAACACCGAGAAAAAAAAGGAGCTTTTGCACACATGGTTATAAATCCAAAAGCCAAGTTCTGTACCGATTTTTTAAACGAGAGCCAATAATATAGAAGTAGCTAGTTGTGTTTTAAGTGATTGTAACAGCCAAATACTATTCTTCAACGTCTAAGTACCAGAGATGTAAAGATTCCAAATGATGACTAGCTTTCTCATTCAGAGGTTAATCTTATATTTCGCTTAAATAATATGTTGGTGCCATCCACCAAAAATATCAATTTCGATTTTAGAAATACAAGTTTGTGAACATGGAAGACACGAGCATGGAATCTCGGCGTAAGGTTTACAATGGTGTAACTCTAATAGTGAAATATTGGTTTTATTAGGTGAATAGTTTAAAGGCATTGGGAATCAATAGTTGCAGGATTTAACAAAGATTGTAGTTGGATTGAGTTTGATTTTTGTTGTATTAGATTAGATAGGATATATGTCTTGATTAGATTGACGTTTGAAAGAAACCTTATCCTCTGCCCAAAAGAATATACAATCCTTCATATCAGATTATGCATGTCCAGCAATGAGATATCATATGAATCTTAATTTCGATTGAACCAATTCGCAATATGGCCATGGTAAATTAATAGCAGAGGAAATAATTGACTTGTTTATATTAAAACCTTGAAACAAGCAACATATGATTGCATCAATACAATTTGTTGATAAGGCCATTGTCAAGTATACCATGAGTAATATACTGTACACAGACAGCAACTTGAAGTTAGAAAAAGAACTCGACAATAGCACAGTTCGATTAATTAAAAGACTAGTTCAATATACACATTTAATTGCGGCTAAAAAGCAGACTAGCCATTGTTGGTTAGAAATTGTAAGCATTAGTAATCGTCAGCAGGTGGTAAGGACAATTTAGAGAAAACTTACATGACAATCAAAGAAGATTAATACGAAGTTATTTTGTGTTCTTCTAAAACTCATTGTGTTTGCAAAGCAGACTGAATTGCAGCTGGCGGTAACGGGCGTGCTGTACACAAAGTTAAGCGTAGCAGATTTCAATGCAAAGCTGGATATGCAACAGTAATTATCTGACGGTTTACTGGATGTCAACTTCCATTCGCAAAGGGTTGGGGGAGCCTTGCGGGGCACAGAGTGCAGAAAGCAGTCGCTCTTGGGCTCAGCGCTACAAAAGGGCCTGTACATATGTTACAGTAATTTCCCTATAATCCTCTTATAGACTTTCTTTAGAAAATCTGTAAATGGGCTTGCACCACAATATATATTTTTGATATATTTGCTTCAAACTCGATTCTTCGTATAATCTGAGAGATAGTTCTACTGACCTTAGGTAACCGAAGAAAATTTCCTCAAAAGGGCAAACAAGTTTCTCTTATAGGGGATCGACGATGTAGAACAGCCTATCATCCGAATCAAAGAGTCCATCTAACCTTGCCACCTTTAAAAGCAGCATTTTTAATAAAAAAGGAGTTCACTTCTTTTTATTTTTTTTTATTTTATCATTTCATTGTAAATAGGTTTTTAGCTGAAATTGTAATTGTACTGAAGTCTTAATTTTAGTATCAGATTTACATAGTGTGTACTGCATTTAGATGGAGGGCCCCTTGTAACACAGCTAAGGCTGAATGGGCTACCCTCCTTTAAATGTTTAATAATAATGAAATAGTAACAATAGTCTGCTATCTCTTTGCTTTGCCGAAATTGTCGAAATTGTCGAAATTGAGGGTGCGTTTGTGTTACAACATCATACAAAAGAGGACCTGTCTTGGTCGAAATTGCCGAAATTGTCGTAATTGAGGGTGCATTTGTGTTACAACATCATACAAATAAGGACCTGTCTTGGCTTTTCGAAATTGAGGGTGCGTTTGTGTTACAACATCATACAAAAGAGGACCATTCCTGGCTCTCAGCAGACTTTTATTAGTGATTACTGAGTAAAAGGTGATAAATAATAATAAAAAAATGTAATATTTCTTAGCTGAACATAGTAAACAGTAAAGAGAAACAAGAGATGTTCATTCTTAACCATTTGCAACAAATGTAATGTAAATGGGCTATTTAGATTGTTAGTTGTGTGCTAGCAACATGGGTTCTTTGAAGTTGATCGAAACACAACAGATTGCGTTTGCCACAAGTTTTCACTCTTTGACGCTGTCCAGGGGCTGATACACCGCATTTGCTCAAATAGACGCCCCGGAGTTTACACATTAAGGCTCAAAATCGCTAAGACTCGAGCTTCAAAATTGCTCAAAATCGCTAAAACACATGAAGACTCGAGCTTCATCGAGAAAACAAAAATTTTCTAATTTGAATTTTTTGGAAGATTAATTAAATGCGAGTTTCAAGCTAAGTGTTTTGAAATAGACGTATCCGGCCATGGGGTCAGCAACATTATAATACAACTTAGTTACAATTTGCGTTGTTCAAGAAAAATCTGAAGCTAAAAATAAAAAAGTTAAGAATACTGAGGCTAGGCAAGAAATCAGGAATTCTTATAAAAAAGTGTGTATTCGGTGAATTCCAAAAGATGTTGTAAAATATTCCAAAAGATGTTGTAAAGTTATAAAAAAGTGTGTTTTCGGTGAATTCCAAAAGACGTGGAAAGAGCGATTATTATTTCAAAACTAGGAAAATTCCCCCGGTTTCTTTTTGAGACCGGCGTTCATTCAAGGTCATAGGCTAATCTAAACGATGAACTTATTCAGAGTTAATTTCACGAGGGGCTTTTGAGCTTTAACTAATTCGCTTGAAATTGTTATTATTTCCTACTTGTTCTATTTGTTATGGTCTTTTTTGGCCCGCTTCCTCGTGTTTATCTTGTATCTGCTCTTATCTGCTCTGTTAGTTCAAGGGCAATGCAATGCACTCTTTCGGCCTCCTGACGATTTGATTTGTAAAACTAGGGTGAAGTGTTTGTTTCGTGGCGTTTTCATTCTCTTGGTAAATCTAGGGGTTATTAAGGTTTTGGCATGGCATGAGTCTCACCTTGCTTGGTGAAGCCTCAATAGAACTATGCTGTCTGATACGTTCACATTAACAACAAAATTCATAGAAAACTGTGTCCTGGTGCATCGGCTCTCAGCTGGGGAAAAGTGAACTTTTCTTGTTTTTTCTCTGCCTAGAACTTTAAGCTGCTTGTCCTCGAATTTATCAAGCTATATCTAAGGTTAGGATTTGCATGGGTTAGGCGAAGCAACTTGTGCCGATGCACCAACGGCCCAACGTTGCTTCCTGTGATGAGGGAATGTAGCCTCAAGGCCTGATGATGCAGCTGAAAATTTAGGAAAGTAGCAAGCAGGAGAAATTACATTATTTTTGTAGGGCGTGAAGAATCAGCCATGTTAGCCATGACAATGAATTATCATAAGAGTCTAGTCATATTGATAAGGGTAGATTACACCAATTTGACTCACCGCCTCGTTTTGGAAATTTCTCCAGACCTCATTGTACGATATTCTTAAGCTCAGATTTTGTTCTTCTACCATAATTCTAGGCTGGTTCCATATTGTTAGTATTTTTATTTTAGATCGAAGTTTGAAAAGTTGTAAGGGACCGCAAAAATCATTCACGGTGAAACTTTACCCCCCTGGTCAAATCCCTTATAAAGTTTTATAGTTTGTCGTCGTAAAATCAATATCGTTAGCAGTACCATAATGAAAACTTCCAAGTGAGCTAAAATTCTTGCTCGCAATCCGAATCTTAGGTCAAATATTGTGTACAAAAAAGTTTGAAGAACTTTTTAAAATGAGGCTGTAAGTTGAATTGGTGTATATAGTCCATGCATATCGAGTTTGGCAAAGACACCCTCGTGGCAGTATTCTGTGTGTTCTAATGTTTGGTGTGCTATTTGCGTTCTACAGAGTGATGCAGTCAGTGTGTTCTGCAAGATGAAGCATTTTGTGTGCACTACCAGGCACCGCGGAGCAGGGGGGCTAGGAGGGTTTAGCCCCCCCCCCACTTTTTGCAAAAAATGCCAAAAATTAAGTATCAAACTATCAGAAAAGCCTCTTTTTATACGGTTTTAGCCCCCCCCCCACTTTTTTAGACCCCCCACTTATCTCAACGCTCCGCGGTGCCTGTGCACTACAGAGTGTAGTATTTCTTCCCTTCTAAAGAACGGTGTCTTATTTCTTGCTCTATTGTAAGATGTATTCTACAATGTGACGTGTTCTTTGTGTTCTACCGAATAATGTGCTTAATAATACAGCATTCAATTTCACTTCAAAACTTGCCACATCATGGCATCGCTGATGCTGAATAAATATTTTTAAAAGTTATTTGACTGAGAGAAGGCAGTTTGCTTAGTATGACTGGGGGAACTTTTGAGTTCTGGAGGTAGAATATGGTGTGCACCAAGGATAAATCTTAGGGTCAATTCTACTTCGTTTGAATATCAGTGACTTGACTAAGGTTTGAAAAAAGTTCTTGTAGTAAAAGCAAAAAAGGGTTGGAGATGATACAGATATTTTTAATTCATGGCTGAAATTGTTAAGGTATCGCCAACTGAAATGTAAATCATCTCCGAATTGCTGGATGAGAATAGACTGTTCTGAGTCTCTTAAAGAGATACACCATTGCACCATGTTATTATGCCGTCATCATATAGGAAATTTTTGGAACTTCAATTTTTAGGTGGTGGCAAAACCTCCAGCAAGCAAATTTTCTGACATATGATAAATTTTATTGAGAAGACAAAAGCACAAAAATTTGTTTGAACTAACAACTTAAAAGAAGTTAGAGACTCTGAACTCAACATACACCACTGCAATACACACCCCTGGATGTCTAAAATGAACATCAGTTGATGGAATGAGTACATGACTTGAAGCTCTAAACCATAACCCGAACACTTGCTAAAATGAATATTCATTGCGAATCTTGTGTGTTGAGCATGATCAGAGAATGCAGAACTTGAGAGGTCATTTTGAACTTTGTAGCAGGAACAAAGAGCGTTTGGTTTCAAGGTTTCTACATTTACAACGAATTTGTGGGCAGCATTTGCCAATATTGCTCAACTAAAACAGTTTTATTTGGACAGCTAAACATCAATGTTCCTGCCTGTTATACGTTAATAGTTTATATCTAAAAGCTAAGTTTCCTTGTTATAACATTTCATTGTGCTTTATCTCAGTTTCTTGATACAGGGAATACGTTGATAAAGATACTGTATTAAAGAGGTTAACCTGTATAAGCATTGCTGCTAGCATTTTTTCATGTGATTTACCGCTACTACGACCTACTTTTTTACTAAAATTATGTGTTCTACAGAGTGACGTAATATATGCGTGCGTGTGGTACTTGATTCAAATAATAATATTATAATGAGCGAATAAATCAAGTACCAAAATGAAAAAAAATAAGTTTAGATTGTTTAAAGCACGACGTTTCGAGCGTATACACGTTCTCGTTCTCTTCATAACGAGTACATGCTCCAAAGGTAATGTTTTGAATAGTCAAAATATTATTTATATCACCTTGCTTCTTAAAATATTCGCTCATTATACTATCGTTATTTGGAGTGTTCTTTGCTCTCAAAAGAAGGGCATTCTGCCTATCTCGTTAAAAAAGAGTGGCGTATTTATTGTGTTCTACAGACAGACGTATTCTGAGGGTTTTACACAGTAATGTGTTCTGTGCATTCTATAGTGCGACGTTTTTCTTATATTCTACAGAGAACGTATTCTTTGCGGTCTACAGAGTGACGTATTCTGCACAGAGTAACATCCTTTTCGCGCTCTATGGACTGATTTATTCCTTGTGCTTTAGGGAGTGATGTTTATTTTGTACGTTACAAAGCTGCGTATTCTGTTGGTCCTAAAGAAGTGGATATTCTGAAGAGCATCGTATTCTTGTGTTCTTAAGTATTTTCAGATTGATTCTTCAATCATCCCTTTGTTTACTTGCAGTGCTTGTAATCTTTGCTAAATAAGCAATCCCGCAAGGATCCGACATGGGCTCTTTCCTTTGCTTTTGCAAGATAGTACTTGTAACATTAAACTCAGGATATCGTTTACATCATACGGTATGGTCAAGTTTGTGGCCGATGCAGTCTTGAGAAAATGTTATCATATGAAAAAAATTCAAACTACTAAAAATCCAGCAAAAGGAAAGATTCTATTCTTTTCAAAAGCAATGCGATTTTAGATACCGTAAATTTCTCTCAGATACGATATAATTTTATTTTGTCATTACAGAGTTTTATTACTTTAATGTAACCTTTGTTCTAGTTGCTTGCTATGAGAAGGACAATTCTTTTCATGACAATGAGACCTCGATCTTAGTTTGATAGAAAGCTGTTAGAAAGAAAACAGGAGACATAGAAACTCTGGCAGCTATATCTGCAATTACTACTTGAAAGGGAAATAGAATGCAAATTGATTCAGTGTACACATGGCAACGATACGCGAGTTTGGATTACGGAAAAACACAAACATACTTGTTTTCAGTTTGCAAGACGGATAACCGAACTGGTATATTCAAATACAAAGCTTGGGCCGGGATATAATGATCGTCCGCACCCCCGTTTTTTATCAACAACGATGCGTCTCATTCACCATGTGTCGGCATTGCCCTGATTCTATGGTATTTCTAAACTTCTTGGTGACGAGAAACCGCGAGATAGTGTAATTGAACGGCAGTGACATATTCAAGCAATGACTGAATTTTTGAAGATAAATGTCCGTTCGAATAACAAACAAACGCGTCAAAAAGAATATCGGCAACTGCGCGATTATAAACTTCAATATCTAGATTGCATTTATGCAATTTTTACACGAAAACAGTCAATAAAAATACATTTTTGCAGGGATAAAACGCGGCATATGAAATGGCCTTAGATTAGGCCACTTTTGATCATTTTTTGATGCCTCGTGCTCCTAAGTCCAAAGATTGTCATTTGAAAATGCTACAGTAATAAAAACTCTGGATCATGCAACAATCACTTTTCGTTCCGTTTCAAATATTGATAAACTAAGTATAGAGGCAATAAGGTCTAGCTTTTGCAGAGCTTAGCTGCAGTGCCAAAGGATTCAAATCAAGGCTCAAGCCAGCATTTGGATGCTCGCCTTTTGTTCACATAATGCCGAATTGCTTGGTAGCGATTTGGTGCACGATAGTAACAATGTAGAGGTTGAAGGCAGCAAGGGAAGGAACATACAACTCCACCTTTTGTGTATCTGACCTGAACGAATGGCTTCTCTAACAGTCACTTCCTCTCAACGAACGGATCACATACAATTCTCACAATTACCTATTCTCGTGAAACTCTGACAAAAATTCATTGCAGACATTTATAACCAGTGCATATCAACGCATGTATCTCTAAAAAAAATGTTTGAATTCAATGCAATTGCTTTTTGATTAACGAAAGCGTTTGTAAAAAACGTTGCATAATCTGAATTGATAATGATTACAAAAAATCGTGTGACATAAAATACAACTGTTGAAGCTAGCAAAAATCAATATCATACCTGGATTCTTCCTCTCCATGAGGATTAGTAATTATGATGGATCTAAAACAAAGATTCGGTGTGATTAAATAGGATTTTGCTAGATCACATTCAAACGATGACGATCCTAACAACACTGCAGGAAAATGGAAAATACAGCTTGATCTCATTGCTCGCAATGCAATCTGCAGAATTTGCAAAATCTAAACCCGTGGATTTTGTTCATTTACTTTAAAATTCGATCTGGAGATCATCGCTGAGGGAGACACAGTTCCATATTGATCCATGACGGAAGAAATGAGCAATCAGTTCATGGTTGTAAATCTATCTGAATTTGTCATCCTCAAGTGCTAAATCTATTCTCGCCGGAATTTGTTAGCAGATGATGGAAGAAATTTTGAATCACAGCCACCCGCATAATGACGAGCAAAGAATTATAAATTCAAACAAAGTTAAATCACAAGTATCACCGTAAGCAAGCAATAAATACATCCCAACAGCTGAGGTTTAAAACCGGTCGAAGATATTACCCGTTGTCAACGCGAGTTACAATCTGTTCCACATTGATGTGAGCTTCTTTAGGTCTTTCTTCATTCATAATGGCAACACAGAAGAGCATTAAATTTCCAACGAATTCTTCAAGTTGCAATAAAATAAAGCCAGTTTTATCTGTAATTCATTAACATTGCAAACATCTCCAAATTATGTGCAATTAACGATGATTTGTGTATAGTGCATAGGGATGTTTCTACCAATTTGACCGTTCAAACGAAACTACCTGCCTTATTATGAAGAATGGAAATGTCGGGCGTACTTCACAGTAGTGGCCCGGGGGTTGCTGTTGCGAACAAAAACACCGCCAATTGACATTCGGTGATTTTTGCGTTGAACAGTTTACTGCAAAAACCTGCTAAAGAGAAACTAGCTTAAATCTTTGAAACTCTAAAGAGCCACGTGTGAGCTAAAGAGGACCTTATTAGTATGGAAATTACAAGATGTCATTAAAGTCACAGCCTTGCACGTGAGCAAAAGCAGATAACAAGTTATTTTAAAAAGTCAAGTGCTGGATACTTGAACAAAATAACATTTTGCTCAAGCTATTAATGCCACAATGCTATATATTATGGGCTTAAGAAATAAGGCACACTGCGTATGCTGAGAAAAAGAAATAGCAAATAAAGAACGACTATTTCTAGGCTGAAGTTTGGCTACAAAATTAAGGGCTAAACTGCTAAGTAAAAGATCCTGTGTGCTTAACTTTATTCGCGCACTATAAACTTTGCTTTAGAAGCATTACATGGAAAGTGTATTACAATATTTTTTGGTGTTGCTTCAAAAATCAAAATATTTCTAATGAACATAATTATCAATAAAGTTCAGTCAAAGCTAGAGTTTCAAGTTACGCATAGATTTTTGACTCGTTTTCAAGGGTCTACATTCAATTCGCAGTTTTGTTCAAATTCTTTTCTGTTGCATATCAAATCGCGTCTCTACTAAAATCGATCATAAGATCAACCAAGTTTGCGCGCCGTTCAACGAATTGATGACAAAATAGAAAAATGTAGTTTGGAATTAAAACAATGCAAAGAAAAAATAGAAATGTGGAAGGTTAGATGACTAAATACTAAAAACGATAAAAATTCACAAACCCTTAATGTTTAGGCTCCTGCAAAGCATTTGAGGTCTTCTAAACTTCATGGGCTGAAGACTATTGAATGTAGAGAATCGATAGAACGCAGAACTAACTATTCATGCTATTACTGAAGATAAAACCAGCAATACAGAAGTGACCAGTGGTGGCTTTTGTCGAAATATGGTCTTTCTATTTCGTCTGAAAACGGATTGAAAAGCACTAGGTAGGGGTAGATCATATTTCCTAAGGAAATTTGACCTGATACAAAGCACTAAAACGAGGCAAATAGGGCGTGGTCTCACGGGCTACACCCATTACCCTCCCACTCTGCAGTAGCTGGCGCCACCACTGGGGTGACAGTACTCTGCAGGGGCGAAATGGCCGGTCGGGCTACCGGGCGATCGCCTGGTGGGCCTTCCAAAAATTGTTGCAATTCATCTTCATTTTACTATGAAATGGCAACTTGGATTGTTTAGTAGAGGCCCTCGTTACTTGCCATTACACCTAGACTACAGAATAAATAAATTTATCACTTTGAGGTATCTTAGTAATGAGAAAACATTTTCCAAGATTTGGGGCCCCATGTAAGCACGCAGTATTCTGGGCCTAGAGCTCACTGTTTCTAATGCAATAATACGATACTTATGGGAGTTCCCAAATCGGAAATTTTTTTCATCGGGCCCTCAGTTTGAATGTTTGCAAGGACATGACAGATTTTTTAATCAATTTCTAGAAAGGTAGAGTACTTTAATGCTAACCAGATTGATTTGAGAATATACATCAAAACAGCAGAGGGCTCAGCCCCCCTCCTTGTTTGTGCTTCGATCAGACAAGAAACATGCAACGCATAGAAAGCTCCAGCACATGTCTGCTGTTGTACACTGAACAAGAAAAGGAGAAAAGATGCAACGTCTAAAGTCTAAGATGCATTACAGGCTTTATGCTCATAGATATGTAGACTAGTTTGACATCTAAACAAAGAATAGAATAACTCTCTACTTTTTAAGATATCTCACTGAGAACACTCAGTTACTGTCTTCTACAGGCAAGACAGGTTTTTTTATTGTTGCATTTAGAAATTTTTTTAAAGTTATGTGTGTCGGAAATGTTGCGTTTCGCCAGTTCTGTCTATGCTACTGATGTTTCCATATTGCCTGCTGCTCAACCAATCAATTAACCTGGCTGCTCAACCAATGATCGGAAAAATATCAACCCCCATTATGCTTTGACTGAAAAATTACATATCAAGATTTACTTGAATAGCTGAGACATCCCATTAGGCCCATGATTTGCTCTGTGGGATTATACTATTTCATTTCAGACTTTTATGTGTGAGTGGTTCAACCATCCACAAATCAAAAGTTTAGTGGTAGAAACACTACAGCGACGCTTAATGTAGCCAGATTTAACCCTAAAAAATCATACACTATAGAAAAAATAAATTCTCTATCACAACTTGCCTTTGAATCTTTTTGCTTCATTCTTCTCTCACTTAAAAGCCTATTAGCTAGAAAACGATAATTTTTCCCCACAATGGCATGATTTTCTCTTTCCTCTTAAGCCCTGGCAAAACGACTAAACATTTCACTCAGCTTTTGTTTAGCCAAAAGTTTTGTTTAGAGAAAAATTTAGTCTTTTTGCCACCCTGTTTAGTGTTGTTTAGTCGTGTTGAGTGTTGTTGAGCAAAGTTTGATCCGGGTGAAAAATTTTTAGCGTTGTTTAGTGTTGTTTAGCAAATGTTTAGTCGTTTTGCCACCAATTAAACATTTGTTGTGATCGCGCAGGCGCTCTATCTGTGGAAACCCGAAGGTTTTCGTCTGTTATCGTTGGTTTTCCTGTCTCTACGTGACCCAAAAAGCCTTTATGAGACATCTGCATATCTTGTTGTACCCCACTGTGTCTTCTTCAACAGTCAAATTTTTTGTCATTGTGCTAAATCTTTAAATAAAAAATGACTGTATTTAAAATTGTTATTTTCTTTAAAAAGGCACATTTGCACTGCCCCCATGCCCCCCGCTCCGGCGTCCCTAGGCGATGGAGGGTTACTTTCGACTAGTAATGCCCAATTCCCTAGAAAAGTGTCAAAAATGACTTGAAGCATATCCCTTCAACTTAGCAGAGAGCTCTCGAGCAAAATCGTGCAGCATGTTGTATTTGTCAGTTGTTGTCTTAGAGAGGCACACCTGCAGTCACGAGCATCAAAGCAGACATTCTTTGAAAATTCGAAACGTTTACTTAAATAGATCTTGTAATCATAATCAATGTCTTTTTTAGCCTTCGATGCTTTTATAGATACTCTTAAAAGTTAACAAATCCCTGAATAATTTGATCTTTATCTGGAAACATAAGATGAAGGTTTAACGAAACAAGTCAGATTCCTACAAAAGATCCTTTAAATATTGTTGACAAGTAGGATAAACCTGAAACTTTACAGGTGGAAATGCTAGTCTGAAAAATAATTTATTGGAGCAGCTTTTCTTAGTTCAAAGCAGAGACAGCTGTGGAAAATGCTTTATGTGAACATATCCATAACCTGGAGATATTTTTTGCGAACCTTGAAAGTTTTTCAAAAAATCTTTATTACATATTATTGGGAAAGAAAAACATTGTTTAAGTCTGTTTTATCTTTTTATTGCACTTCTCTTATCGTTTTCATTTGACGCGCTTTTCATCTTGTATTTAACGCCGGCCGCTGATAAACGCCATCCTCTATCAAACGCCACATCCAAAATTTGGATATTGTAATAAACGCCGCGGCGTTCTTTAGAGGAAATACGGTTTATCGAGAGCCCAAAGCAGATAGAGTGAATCCTTTAAGAATGTCCACTGGCGGGAGATCAATTAAAGACAGTCGAAGGTAGAATCAGAGGCCATTTAGCTGAATTCCATTAGTAGATGTTGACAAAAATGGTCTTCTTCACGAATCGTTCTGAATTTGCCATCACTGGAACTCAAGTCCACAACAAGGGCACCTCGCTGGTCAGGCCAATTGGCATTACAAATCATGGAATCCAAATAATAAAGACAGTGAAAAACTATTTTCCAAATTAGAAATCTAATTACTTTAGCAAACTCTCATGTACTGTGTCACCTTGACTACTGTGCACCTCTCCATCACAATCTCTCTGTAACTCAGCTGGTCAAACTTCTTTAAGTTACACAAGTATTGCACGCGATTGATCTTCGGTCATAACAGGCACACCCAACCTAAACTATTTTGCATTGCAGAGAACTGGTTGCCTGTGCAGCAGCGAATAGAATATCTTATTACAAGCTGCTCAATGTTTAATATCATGAAGAAAACTGCACCATCATATCTGATGGAAATATTTGGGGAGTTAAGGAAAATTCATGATCAAAACACACGATCTTTTGATAGGAGGAACTTATCTATTGAGAGAGGAATTGAATGTACATGCCCATGAATATACAAAAACATTCTACGCAAGAAATTTTACGAAGCAAAGTATGGTACTCTTTGCCAAGGCGAACGCCTTCAGTAGAACAGTTGAGATAATCTGGCAACAGTCGATATAATTGGTCAATATAGTTTTAAAATGGGACCCTTGTAGGTTAAGTGACATCGATTGCCTTGTAAATATATTTTTCTCTTCTTCTCTTGTTCATTTCAAACTAGAGACTGAAGAGTTGCCTGATGATCGCATTAAGTGTGAAACTCGGGTATCAACTTGGAACCGTCCTGTTCTATAAAACTCGGTGTAGCAACTTGGAACCGTCCTGTTCTATAAAACTCGATGTAGCAACTTGGAACCGTCCTGTTCTATAAAACTCGGATTAGCAACTTGGAACCGTCCTGTTCTATAAAACTCTGAGTAGCAACTTGGAACCGTCCTGTTCTATGAAACTTGGTGTAGCAACTTGGAACCGTCCTGTTCTATAAAACTCGGGGTATCAACTTGGAACCGTCCTGTTCTATGAAACTCGGTGTAGCAACTTGGAACCGTCCTGTTCTATAAAACTCGGGTAGCAACTTGGAACCGTCCTGTTCTATAAAACTCGGTGTAGCAACTTGGAACCGTCCTGTTCTATAAAACTCGGGGTCTGAGTAGCAACTTGGAATCGTCCTATTCTATAAAACTCGATGTAGCAACTTGGAACCGTCCTGTTCTATAAAACTCGGGGTATCAACTTGGAATCGTCCTATTCTATAAAACTCGATGTAGCAACTTGGAACCGTCCTGTTCTATAAAACTCGGGGTATCAACTTGGAACCGTCCTGTTCTATAAAACTCGGGGTATCAACTTGGAACCGTCCTGTTCTATGAAACTCGGTGTAGCAACTTGGAACCGTCCTGTTCTATAAAACTCGGGGTATCAACTTGGAACCGTCCTGTTCTATAAAACTCGGTGTAGCAACTTGGAACCGTCCTATTCTATGAAACTCGGTGTAGCAACTTGGAACCGTCCTGTTCTATAAAACTCGGGGTATCAACTTGGAATCGTCCTGTTCTATAAAACTCGGTGTAGCAACTTGGAACCGTCCTGTTCTATAAAACTCGGTGTAGCAACTTGGAACCGTCCTGTTCTATAAAACTCGGGGTATCAACTTGGAACCGTCCTGTTCTATGAAACTCGGGGTATCAACTTGGAACCGTCCTGTTCTATAAAACTCGGGGTATCAACTTGGAATCGTCCTGTTCTATGAAACTCGGTGTAGCAACTTGGAACCGTCCTGTTCTATAAAACTCGGTGTAGCAACTTGGAACCGTCCTATTCTATAAAACTCGGGGTATCAACTTGGAACCGTCCTGTTCTATAAACTTGGACTCCTGGGGGTATCAACTTGGAATCGTCCTGTTCTATGAAACTCGGGGTATCAACTTGGAACCGTCCTGTTCTATAAAACTCGGTGTAGCAACTTGGAACCGTCCTGTTCTATAAAACTCGGGGTATCAACTTGGAACCGTCCTGTTCTATAAAACTCGGGGTATCAACTTGGAACCGTCGTGTTCTATAAAACCCGGAGTAACAACTTGGAACCGTCCTGTTCTATAAAACTCGGGGTATCAACTTGGAACCGTCCTGTTCTATAAAACTCGGATTAGCAACTTGGAACCGTCCTGTTCTATAAAACTCGGTGTAGCAACTTGGAACCGTCCTGTTCTATGAAACTCGGTGTAGCAACTTGGAACCGTCCTGTTCTATGAAACTCGGGGTATCAACTTGGAATCGTCCTGTTCTATAAAACTCTGAGTAGCAACTTGGAACCGTCCTGTTCTATAAAACTCGGTGTAGCAACTTGGAACCGTCCTGTTCTATGAAACTCGGGGTATCAACTTGGAACCGTCCTGTTCTATGAAACTCGGGGTATCAACTTGGAACCGTCCTGTTCTATGAAACTCGGATTAGCAACTTGGAACCGTCCTGTTCTATAAAACTCGGTGTAGCAACTTGGAACCGTCCTGTTCTATGAAACTCGGTGTAGCAACTTGGAACCGTCCTGTTCTATGAAACTCGGGGTATCAACTTGGAACCGTCCTGTTCTATGAAACTCGGTGTAGCAACTTGGAACCGTCCTGTTCTATAAAACTCGGTGTAGCAACTTGGAACCGTCCTGTTCTATGAAACTCTGAGGGGTATCAACTTGGAAACGTCCGTTCTATGAAACTCGGGATTAACAACTTGGAACCGTCCTGTTCTATAAAAATCGGGGTATCAACTTGGATCGTCCTGTTCTATGAAACTCGGTGTAGCAACTTGGAACGCCTGTTTAATAAAACTCGGGTAGTAGCAACTTGAACGCTCTATTCTATAAAACTTCGGTAATCAACTTGAACCGTCTGTTTAGATAAAACTCGTGGTATCAACTTGGAATCGTCCTGTTCTATGAAACTCGGGGTATCAAACTGGAACGTCGTTTCTTAAAACGTGGTGTAGAACTTGAACCGTCGTTTATAAAACTCGGGATATCAACTTGGAACGTCCTGTTCTATAAACTCGGGATAACTTGGACCCGTCCTGTTCTATGAAGACTCGGAGTATCAACTTGGAACCGTCCTGTCTATGAAAACTCGGGGTATCAACTTGGAGACCGTCTGTTCTATAAAACTCGGGGTATCAACTTGGAACGTCCTGTTCTATGAAACTCGGGAGTATCAACTTTGGACCTCTGTCCTGTTCTATGAAACTCTGAGTAGCAATCTTGGAACCGTCCTGTTTCTATTAAACTCGTGTAGCAACTTGAACAGTCTGTTCTATATAAAAACTTCGGTGTACAACTTGGAATCGGTCCTGTTCTATGAAACCTGAGTAGCAACTTGGAACCGTCCTGTTTTAATAAAACTTGGG